>CM056743.1:17716566-18916566 GCA_029851415.1 Eretmocerus hayati
TCATACCTATAAGTGAATTTTTGTTATTAACTAACGAAGGGGTTTTTGTTAGCCAACAGCAACACGAATTGTTGAACTATTGTCGATATTTGAGGGACAAGATCTGTATCTTAGAAAAATATGAAGATATCGCGCTCCAGCACATAAGGACTCTGAGTAAAACGGGCGCAGATATTAACGAGAATTTGTGGAAAATCCGTCAGGAAATCGACGACTTGTCTGAGTGCTTATCCTCTCTTAAAATCGATGAGGTTCAATCGCCGGGCTATAATCGAGCTGACGGACTGTCAAGCTGAAATTTTCAGAGACCAAATTCAAGAATTGTCAAGTAAGAGTAACGAGCTCGCAATATTTTGTTTAGTGTTGAAATCGAGGGTAATAAGATTGGAAAAGAAGCAAGAGTTTTTACGGGATTGGATCAGCGCCCTGCACGAGTCCCAAGGGGGGTCCATTAATTACATACAACGTTTAGAAAGAGCGAATCTGTATCACCGCCTCCGCGTATTAGATCTTGAACGAAGCTTCGACGCCCTGTCCCTGCATTGAACTGCGACAACTTATGTCCGCAGAGTTGATCGCTCTCGAAGCGCGCCTTCGCGAAGTAATAAGGAATCAAGAGCGACTGAAGAGATTCTTCGAAGTTGAGTTACGTAGAGCTTCGCGCGTGAAGAACGATCTTAAGGAAGAATTTGATAGTTGGGTCTTTGTCGAAGAATCTGAGGCAGCCCTTCAAGAAGACTTGAGAGAGCTCGAGCGGGTTATCCGGAATTTGCGGGAGCGTGTTACAGCCTCGAGTATCGCCGTGGCTGACCGCGCGATCGACCGTGTAAATGAGTAATCCCGTTTGCTCCTGCCACGTAGAAATCGAACGGATAAGATTGTTAGCGGAAGAAGTGCAAACGCGTAACCGTCAGCTCACCATCCTGAGCAGAACGCTGAGGCATAGACAAGAGTGGGCGGAGGAGTATTTGGACGGCATAAATAGCTGGAGAGTAAACATTTTCAACAATCACTTCGAAGGAAGGCGTCGGCTCGGTAACTTGGAAGATAAAGTACGGGATATTGAAACAAGTGTGGCGGACTTAGGGTCCAGACTCCAACGTTTACGTATCGATTGATGTTACCCGCCAGAGTAATCTTGTATCCGGGACCAGAGTGCGATATTAGGGAACCACGACGTGGACCATTAACTCTGCAAGAAATAGCTGAAGACGCTATATTCGATCACCATATTTTCGAGGCTTATCAAATTTTGGACGCTATTGAAAGAGACAAGGCTCGGTTCTGTGAGACAAGGATATTTTTGTATCATAAAACTTTGAACCAAGGGATCAAGGAAACGATTGTCGGTCCTCAAGGCGAATTGAACGTTTTGCGATCGATTGAGGGGAAGTTGAGCCCGGCTACTTTTGCCGAACACAGCCAGGTTACTTTCCAAAACCTGCCTGACGCGCTCCACGAGCTGCGGACTAGCCCTCAACTAAGATACTCCTTGAAATTCCAGAACGGGGATTACTTTATCGACCGTTTCACATATTTCGAGATAGATAGCGGTTTTTACACCGATTGGCCTATCTTGAGGAACAGAGGAAGGCTAGGGCCGTTTCGTCGGTTACTGCACACTGACAGAACGCTCGACCAGGTTCTTCACTGTGTCGATCGCGATCAGGCCTACGTGTATAACCATAGGCGAATCAAACCTGAAGAGTTTGATCTTTGGAGTAAGGCCGTGGTACATACGAAATCTCTTTGCTCGAGCCCCGACGTCGAAGAAATAATCAGAGAATCGTACGGTTTATATTATCCTTAGCCTTGCTCTATGAGTGCGCGTAGGATAACTAGACGGTTAGCCCAGGAACAAGACAGCGCGAAAATAGAGCTAGAAGCTTTTTACCCTTTCTCTGACGACACAAAACGTACCTCCAACGACTCTCATTCCTCCTCGGGAGACGAAGAGTCGGATTTTGACCAAACCATTAGAAACGTCGAAGTTGAAATTCACCAGTCGCCTCCTCGCGCACAACCGAACGTCAGAACTGAAGGAGTAATCACGAGCCCAACAATCATGGCGGTCGTTACGCTAAAGGACGCGTTGAGGGTAGTACCGGAATTCGACGGGAAGAACCTACCATTGAGCGTATTTTTTGAAGGGTGCGACGAAGCGAAAGAGATGGTGGGTACGAATAACGAGCCCAACTTGACCAAGCTTCTCCGTGGAAAGTTAATCGGGGAAGCTCGTACAGCCATACATGGTCAATCATTTAGGAATATTGAAGAATTCAAGGACTATATTAAGAATATATACGCCCCCGCGAAAACTGTTCACCAGCTGCAAGGCGAAATGGGCAACGAATTTCAAAGGGACGGAGAGACGGTCATTGCCTTTGCAAATAGAATACGTGATCTAGCGCGTAGAATTCTCGAGGCAAAGAAGGTCAATTCGGGGGTGATCCCAGAAGATTTCAAGAATTCCGTCGGTCAAAATTTAGTCGAGTGTTTTAAACGAGGCTTAATCCCAGCGATAGAGTCCAAGATGAAGGACGCTACGGATATAACCGACATCGTTCAGAACGCCATCAGAGCTGAGAGGACTCTCGAAGCCATGAACGCTCTGCGCAGCAAAGAAGCAAATCGTTCGGGTCTCGGTTTAAAACTTCGAGATAACAAACATGCCGTTTTTTGTTGTCAGATCTGCGATTCGGATCAACATGACACCACCGAATGTCACAGCCCGGTCAATATTTGTCGATTTTGCTCCAAGCCGGGACATGAGGCCTCCGAATGCTACGCACAGATGCGTAAGCAAGGCGCCACGTCAATGGCCTGCCAAATTTGCGATAAGTATGGCCACAAAGCCGACGCTTGTTTTACCCTGGCTAGGCGAATGGACGCTGGATTATCCTGCCAGTTATGTAACGACATAGGCCATACAGCCACGTCTTGCAGGTTATTACCAAAACCCCCTGCTGACGCAGAAGCGCTGCGAATAACTTGCCAGCTTTGCGGTCAACCCGGACACTCGGCTACAAATTGTACCAAATTAGCGAAGGGTCCGCGAGCGCAACAAATCGAAGCGCCAATGGTGCACAGTTGTCAATTGTGCAAATCACCCGACCATACAGCCAACGCTTGCCCTTCTCTCAAGCGAGACGTAGAGTGTAAGTACTGTAGGAATAAGGGCCATACCATTGACGAGTGTCGGAAACGAAAGATGAACGATAACTGGCGCTCGGGAAACTTGCAGGGTGCGTCAGCCTTGAGCGCGGCTGCGGCGGCACCGAGGAATCCATCGCGCTCGACGAATGTCAATCAGGTAGCGCTCAACGAGACGCTCAGAGAATTGTTGCCGCTGGATTAGACGACTGCGCGGCGCATATACCATATCTGTGTTTCGAGTACCGTGGGAAGGTACTCGACATAATGATAGATTCCGGAGCGCAGGGTAACCTGCTTAAGAAGGAAGCGTTACCGTCAGACACTGAAATCGACCGTAGCGACTTGGTGATAGTCAGGGGTATTTGCGAAGACACTATCAGCTCTATAGGGTCAATCAGAATAAAGTTTATGAATTTCAACGTGAAATTCCATGTTCTCAAAAATTGGTCGAAATTCCCACATCATGGGATCATAGGGAACAATTTCCTCTGCAAGGCAGATTCGATAGTTGATTTCGGAACCAAAATGATCAAGATAAGCGGACTTGAATTACCGCTGAGACTGGGTTCGCCTACTCGGTACCAATTGAACACATTTGACCGTATTACGCGGGCAAAGTGCCTATTATTTATGGATTTTCAAGATGACAAGAATGAAGTTGTGGCACAATTCTTAGTGGATACAGGTTGCGAGGGGAACATTATGAAACTTGACGTCGTGGCCCGGTTAGGAACCCTCGACGAATCGAGGAAAATATTATTGAAGGGGGTTGACGGATCGAACCTGAAGTCGTTGGGCACTGTGAAGATTCGAATCCTTCAGAGGGAGGTTGAATTCCAAGTTGTTCCCGGCTCGTTCCCGGTTCCCGGTGAAGGGATCTTGGGGGCACGATTCTTTTGTGAAAATGAGGCGCTTATTAAATTCAAAAATCGAGTAATTTATTTCGGCCCGAGATGCGTGCGCATTGGCCCACGCGTGGCCACGCTCGAACATGGGCCAGATCTGGTCGAAAACTGGCACATTATAGGCACCAACGACGAAGATTTTGATTACGAAGAGGACTTCGTGTTCAAAGACTCCGAGAGGGCCACCTTGGAGGAGTTAGACCTGTCGAATCTGAACGAGCGATCGGCACTAGCAGTGCCAGTGTCAGACGAAATAGCGAGCTGCCCCGACCGCGGAGACCGAGTTCTGCAAATTATCAACCTCGGGCATTTGAACGGGGAAGAGAAGCGTTTGGCCGAGAAACTCGTCCGCAAGTACGCAGATCGCTTTTATCTCGATGGTGAGGAACTTTCTGTTACAAACATTGCTACGCATCGAATCCCCACCATCGACAACATACCCGTTAACATGAAGCAATACCGTATGCCCCACGCGCTACGGGAGGAAGTTGAAAGACAAGTACAAGCTATGCTAAAGCAGGGCATTATTCAACCCTCAACCACCAGCTACAATAGTAGTATGTGGTGCGTCCCCAAGAAACCTGATGCCAACGGCGATCCGCAGTGGCGCGTGGTGATGGATTTGAGGCAGTTGAACGAAAAAACCGTTCCATGGAGTTATCCGCTACCTATAATTTATGATATTTTTGACCGAATAGGCAAGGCTAAGTATTTCACCGTAGTGGACTGCAAGGCGGGATATCATCAAGTGTTACTGCACCCGGACGACGCACACAAGACCGGATTTTCATGTAACGGCGAACAATACTGCTTCTCTAGAATGTGCTTCGGTTTACGTAACGCAGGCGTGGAATACCAAAGGGCTATGTCCAGAACCTTGAAGAAATTGGTTGGGAGGGGGGTATTCTTTTATTTAGACGACATTGTGTGCTATTCTGATACGCTGAAGGAGCACGAGATGGTGTACTGCGAGATGATGGAGTGTCTCAGAGACGCCAATTGGGTACTCGAACCGAGAAAATGCGAGTTGCTTAAAAGACAAGTAACATACCTCGGACATATAATTAGCGAGAGAGGGTTGAGCCCAGATCCGCGAAAAATCGAAGCGGTTAAGGAATTTCCTCGGCCAGGATGTGTGAAAAACGTCCGCCAATTTCTTGGTTTAGCAGGCTACTACAGGAGATTCATTAAAAATTTCGCTAGAACAGCCAAACCACTCTCTACACTTTTGCAAACTGACCAACCCTTCGAATGGACGGAAGAAGTCGAGGCCTCATTTGAGGGGCTGAAAGAAGCGCTGTGCACTGCTCCAGTGCTCAGAGCACCAGATTTCTCCATGGACTGGCTCATAAGTACCGACGCAAGCCTGCTCGGGGTGGCCGGGGTGCTGTCACAGGGTAAAATAGGCGAAGACCATCCAATTGCATACACGTCGCGTGTACTCCGTGGTAGTGAGATACGCTACCAAACATATGAGCTCGAAGCCTTGGCCGTAGTGCACTCGGTTGATACGTTCAGACCATATATTTTTGGACGGAAGGTGACGATCTTAACAGACCATCAACCTCTGGTTTGGTTCAAAACAGCCGATCTAAATACACGCGTACAGAAATGGAGGTTTAAGCTCTCAGAGTACTCGTACGAAATTCAGTACCGACCAGGGCGTCTTAACGCCTGCGCTGATGCTCTATCGCGAAATCCGGTCAACACCATTCAAGCAAATGTGATAACGCGCGCTCAGAATCGACCCCCAAACCCAAGCGAACGTGGTGAAAGCCTGGATTCACCCGAAGCCGATCGCAATCCAAATGGAGAGGAGGTCCGCGCTATGGACGATTCTGAATCAGACACCGCTTCGGAATCAGGAGAGTCGGATGAACTGAACCCCGAAGACGTCGTGACCATCGACAGAGTCGGGAAGGATAAGTTTGTCGAAACGAAGGAGATCTTGCCCTTCAGGCATGATCATGTCCTATATTTTGTAACCACAACTGGCCAGCCTTGTGACATAGGTGCCAAGCAATTGATTGAGTACAACAAAATACCTGCGACGCAGAATTGCGATTATCGAGAAGTCATAATGAACAAGAGAAACAGCGGTAAATTTCTCATTGGGTTATGCATCAAAAGGGAGGAAAATGAATCCCCATCGATAATAAGCAACAGTATAAACTGAACTTCATGAAGGAAAACTGACTTGTTATTGAAAAAGATTAAAGATCTTCCGATCGAAATATGGTTTTGATGAATGTGTGATTTTGGGAACATATGAAGTTATCTTCGTTATCAAGGAAAATTATGATATTTCAAATCTCAGATACTCGGTAGATGAGATGTTGATGTCTTGAAATTTGTTTGAGAAAGCATTCTGCTAATCGCTCTTAGCAGCGTATTTTAAAATGTTATTTCGATTACGACTTGAGCACTTGTATTTGTCAAACACGTATGTATGAGAGGTTACTGTTTTTTCTTATGCTTCATGTTATTGGCAGAGTAAATCACGATAATGGATTGCTATTGTGTCTACTTCTGAAACAAAATGAGTCGGTCAAGATTTAAGAATGAAAAGTTGAGGCTCTTACCAGTTTTGTTCCCGTTCACTTCGCGGTCAGATTTAAGTGAGCCTACAACTCATCTTCTGAAAATCATCGTGTAGAAATAGCCTGGATGTGAGTGTTTTTTCATAGAGGGCGTTCTTGTGCATGAAAACTCACCCCTCAAGTCCGGAAGTGTGTCAATTCGATTCTGTAGGAGAATATGTATTCTTTTCTGTCGTGAAGAGAGGTCAGAGAATAAATGTCTCTGGCTACCCCCTCCAGTTTCGGACCAATAGCTTCGGAACATTCATTCATATACACCAGGAGAAGAAAAATTCACGCAAATCTTTGTCACAAAGTCTCACGCTTGGTTCATGATCCCTTTTCGGATAGGTGTTTTTCATGCATGCAAGCGCGTAAGAAGTCGAAAGGCTGCCGGGGTAGACTGAAAATATACGTGAACGGTAAGAGGATTGTGACGGGGTTGCATAACCACCCACCTTCACTGGATGGCAAAAAGAAAGATGAATTCTATGCTGAACTTCGGGAAGCTGTACAGACTCAAAGAAATGACATCAGGTCGATCTACTATGGAGTAGCAAAAAAGTAAATTATATCCCTTATCTCTGCACTCAAACTTGGGTATTTCTTTGTTCGTTGAAGGAAACAACCTGTCACAGGAGGAAACGCGATAGTGATCACATTGAATTTTCATTTTTAAGCTTACAGACTGCTTTGTCTAGAGATAATGGTTTTGATATCCCTTGGATCTGTACGAGAAACGCGTCTGTCTTCGTTGATTATTATTGAACTTCCGGTAACTGCTCAGAGCTTGAAAGTATTCTAGACTACGTGAAGTGGTTGAATTTCGAAGAAAATATTAAATCGTTCGAAAAAGGAGTCTTTTCGGAGACAAGCGAAGCAATCGGATTTGATAATGATATCATACATGGCATCCAGGAATATGACCAATCCTATTCTTGCAACCAAAATTTTCGAAGTACTACAGAGAAATTCTCTCCGACGTATATCAGACTATGAGGATCTGACACGCTCTCTGGGTTGCCTGCGCACAGGCGTTTTTTCTTCTAAGATGGCTGGTGAAGGGAGCAGATCTGACATCGGATGCATTGGGCGTCGTTGGAGTTTTGAGCTTCCCACGGGCATCAAATATCCATCGATGGTTAGAAGATCAGAATAAGTGTTCTGTGCCAGAGTTCGAGAAAGATGCGTCAATGTCGCAAAACTCTATGCTACTGATGCTAGATGTACTCCGGTACGCAGCCATTTTACCTCGTGTGCAAGCAACCCGACATCGGTGCCAGATCTTTATATCTCACATAAAATTCTCCCTGAACCCAAAAACGAAACCCCCCAGCACAATCATTCGAGGATGAAATCTTTCCCTTCTCTCACGCATAAAATTGTAACATCGATAACTACCGCAAAAATTGTTTGCAATTAGTTTACTAGAAGTCCATGGGCTGCTCAACACATTCACTGCGACGGGTACCACGGGTGGGACTCGTTTTGGTTCGGGTTCTAGTGTGCACCAATCAACGTAGACACATCCGCTGGCTCATGTTGCGGTCTTAGCTCATCATTTATGACGCCAAGTACATATGTTTGCCAATTTCACGATCTGTTTTGATTCGTACAAGTTTCTCGATAGAAAGTCAGTTTTTGCGAAAACTCCGATAAATGTTACAGAAATGGCCGATGAATTGTGAATTCATCGAGTCTTTTCGAATAATTCGTGAGGACCTTGTGAATAGATGTCAAACTGATAACATTCCAAGAGGTTTGACTTTTATAGGTGCAGAATCACGCATTCGCACTCTCTTGCTATCTGCTACGGGAATGTCGGTTGTCACCGTCGCAATGAACGTGTTAATTGGAACTCACGATTTTCGTACACTCAGACACAAATTCACCGAAATTCAAGTGATTTGATTTGCTAGGAGAGAGCTTCCATCCAGATGTTCCTTGAAAATAATATCTAAAAAATAATGGTTTCTGAGTTTGTTGATCACCACCATTTCTTCGAGGTACTGATGAGTTAATGTCTTATTCCTCAAAATTCACTTGTCAGTCACACGGATATTGCCATGAAGTTCCCCCTCGAGAAAGTCGAGAGGCAAATGCAACGATGGCGCTCAAAAGTTCGGACTAGAGGCACGGGGAAAGTGAGGACCATCGACGATTACGTCAAATTCTTCGAAACTCCTGAGGGTCAAAAGCTGCTCGAGTATGACCCTCCAAATCAGAGGAAATTATCTTATAAGGTCATCACAGAAACAGTCCAAACAAAGAAAGGAGAGAAAGTTTTTAAACACTTAGCCCTGTACGATGAGAAAACTCTGGAAGAACATGAGAATAGTATATTAAGCAACAAGGGCGCCAACAGATATTTGCGCACGAGTCACCGCAACGAGTGTGCAAACGCCTCATTTACGCACAGTTTCATCGTTTACGCAGTGTGCAAATGGAACGTTTGCACACGAGTTGCGGGGACGAGTGCGCAAATGTCGGCGCCCGAGTTGCTTACGATATTTTTTGTTATTTCTGTGAGCAAAAATGTAACCCGCCTCCTAAAACACATCAAAGAATTAGGGGATGCTGTGAGAGTTGGCCGTCATCTCGAGAGTTGACGGACTTTGTTCCTTTTTCGCGTTGGTGTGTACGAACTTTCCGAGTCCTTGTTCCTCCTCAAACAAATTATGAACCATTTTCATTTGAACTACTCGGGACCCATGACGATTTTCTGAAAAATTTTGACAGTAGCCAGGAGTGACCGAAGCATCACCTACAACGAATGATCAATGCATCTCAAGCATTCAGAGGTATGTGGCACGGCGGGGTCACAGGAGGGTGGAGGAGGGGGTCCAGGGGGCGAAGCCCCCGCCGGGGGGTTCGGGGGGCGGAGCCCCCCGACTGAAAAAAAATTCTGAGAAATGTATCAGAAAAAACTCTATCGCCCATATAGTATGTTACCACGTTGCTCAAGACTGTCGCTGGTGCTCGAAAGATCAAAGTTAGATATTCTTTACAATTATGTATGATGATGATATATAGATAGATGATGGTATAGAGTGATCAGAAAACAACTCGAGTCCAGTGCGCAAACGAAATTTGCACACTGTTCTTCATTTACGCAGTGCGCAAACGAGTATTTGCGCACTGATGCCTCATTCGCGCACTGCGTGAAAAAATATTTGCACACAGTTGTGTCGGAATAATAAGCAAATTCGCTATTTGCACACGCACACTTGCGTCTAAATGGCCATTTTTGCGCACAGAATAACAAAAATGTAAATTTTTGCAAGATGATGCCACCTTCCTGGCTCGACCCAAAGTTCATGGCGTGACTCAGTTGTTTACAATCATGGCACGGAATTACGACAAAGTGAGTAGCACTATCCTCACACAAGTTATCGCTGTGTACGTTGATAAATTCCTTGTCGAACCCTGAATGTTCCTCGATGCCATCACCTTATTTTCTGACCCTTATGACAGAATATACGACACAGAAATTTGATTTTTAGATACCATGACCAGAGTACAACATTCTCAATGATTAGCCTTCGCCCAGCAAGTTCTCAACTTTCATTCCCAAATCCTCATCATGATAGCTCTTGCATGCTTAAATTTTCTTGCTCGGGAATAAGGATCAGTTCAAAATCCTTCAGTTTTTTGCGCATACTCCCAACACCCATCCAAAGTTCAGGTGATGCCTGGATGGATCAGTGGGAGAATAGAAACACAGGCCCACGAGGTTGCACCCTCCTCTAGAGACCGCACCTATATCGTATGACCAAGTTGGGTGGGTATCGTAAGAATTTCCAATTTGAACCTACTAGGGAATAATAATACCAAACACATTCGAGTTCCATGATTTGATTATAGAAATTCTGTCAGCTAAAATCTGACTCAAAAATCTGAGAAGAGTTTGCATCAAAATAAATAGTGAGCTCGAGTTGCAAGAGTAACGCGTACCTGGGGTGTAGGAAATTGTTCGAAAATTATGACTTCGACTGCCCAGCTACGAGATAATGATACTCAGGGGGCGAAAATGTTGAAAGGTAACTCTACACGTGGAGCTACTGAGAATCGTGATTTCAATCATATTCGAGTTCGGAATTTTGAAGAAAGTTGACTCACTTTTGAGAATTTTGACATCACATTTGGGGCAGTCGGAACAATTTCTTCGAACATTTTTCCCCAGCTACTGGATACCAGTTCCAATCGTGTTTATAATCTACCTGTAATGCAAACTTTCCCAAACTTTGTAGTCAAATTTTAGCTGGGAAAACTTTCAAACTTGAAGATCAAAACTAGAATTTGCTCGATAACATCAATTTTTGAGAGATTCGTCTTTATAATTCTCCAAAAAACTCAACCTTTTTCTTGAATTGTGATCTCATAATTGTACAGTCGGAGCCACAACTTTTCGTGTATTTATGCACGTCTCGATTATAGGATACTGTTCTACTTCGTGCCTATTATTTGTTTACTTATGATGGGAAACTCCAAACTTTGTATTCAGATTTTGGTTGAGGAAAATGTTCAGAACTCAGAAGCAGTAATCAAATCTGCTAGGCTACATTATTTTCTAGTGGGTTCACGTTTGTGATTCGCGACAGCACCATCCACTTTATAGAATTCTGATCTCGTGGGGAAGCAGTCGAAGCCACGATTCTTCAAATTCTTTGGAATTCCTACAGCTACGAGGTACTGCCCTGATTCGTGCCTATCATCTGTTCACCACCTATGATACTGAAAACTTCTATTGAAGGTTGTAGTTAGAATTTGGGTGATAGAATGTCTACAATTAAGAACCACCACCTAAATCTGCTAGGTATCACTATTTTCTGAAAGGTTCGGTTGCAGGATTGTTCAGATTTTGTTCTACATTAGAGAATTTTGATCACATGACTTCTACAGTTTCCTACGCATCACTGGACTCTTAAACTGGAAGGTACAAGAGTACATGCTCGATGTATTTGATATCTCGTGACGGTATAAAGCTGATCGGCATTCTCACTCGATCACGAGTTTCTATTGTGAATGCCGTGGATAACCTACAAAACAACATTCGTGATCATACCTTGAACACCAAAACAATAATAAGGCGACGTGGTATTACAATGAAACAATAACATTACCTGACATGTGGTGCGACTAACGTCTACGGCAGTTGTGGTGTCAAATTCAAAATGAGCAATTTTCCATGAGTTTTCCTGGAAAACTGAATAGCCAAAAAAAATTTCAGAAAAGTCATTTCGGACTTCAAATCGAATGAGCTACACGATGCCGTATCGTTAAGGTGAGGCCGTAGTCCGCTGAATATACGTAAATCGGTTCGGAGGATAAGTCGAATTTTACTTGACCAAATGATTTGGGATTTCACATGCATGTATAGATTGCATGTCTAAATCGCGCTACGAAGCCAAATATGTCAATTTCACTGAAAAAAAGTGTCCACATGAGGTTTACTCGAGATGTCGTAGGTTGCCGCTCTCTAGCAGACGACGTTTCATCTCGTTTGGATACTTTTTTGAGTGAAATTGACATATTTGGCTTCGTAGCGCGATTGAGACATGCATTCTATAGATGTATGTAAAATTTCAAGTCATTTGGTCGAGTAAAATTCGACTTATCCTCCGAATGGATTCAAGGCTACATTCAACATGGCGGCGGACTACGGCCTGACCTTAAAGTATTTTCCTAAAATATTTCCAACGAAATTTTCCCATTTACATCGAATTTTCCATTTTCTCGATTTAAGGCAAAATGACGAACCATGTAGAAATCAACTTTGATCCAATTTGCACCTCACAAAGAAAGAAAATGCCAAGGGGTGTCCACCTTAACTTGGTCATGCGATATACTTACGTGGAATCGTGCGCTGGATCTGAAACTCGCGTTAATTTTTCCTGAGCACTTCCAAATTATCGAGGAGATCCAGAAATAGTACATTTCGATACAAGGGTGTAAGAATAAGTTCTACACTCGTGTATCGAATTATGTTTTCTGACAAACTGTACCACGAGTATCACATTGAGTTCTCGATCACGCGTGTCACTCTAGGAGCTGACTCAAGATCACCACCGGCAATTCCCTGAAGTCGTTTTTGGACGTAGAATTCTCTCCTCTTTCAGAATCCGAACCCAATCTGTGACTTCAAAAAATGTCTTCCCAATTTCCTCGGAAATTTGTGAAGCTCAAGAAAAACTGATGTCATATTTAGGTTCAGCGCAAGATTCCACGCGAGAATTCATAGGTGCAGTTTCTGGGAAATGGTATTTTCAGGTATACCTGTGTAATCAGTATTGAATCAAAGTCAATAAAAGTCCCTAGTTGTAAAACATTTGCGTGTATCGTTCGCACAGTATAAATTTTAATCCAATTATTCCAAGGCTTGCGCATATTTGATCGAATGATTTAAACTCAAAACTGAGGCATGAGACGGAATGAGAATTCTTGGTAATCTCTAGATTTCCTAACTCATTCCATTTTGTAGTGCTTCCCCTGTGTGTGGATCCTCATGTCTTCCAAAACTGCTCGTGCATACCAAGCTTGTTTGAAAGTTCTGAGAGAAGAAATATGGCCAAAAATGAATCCGAAAGAAGTAATCGCTGATTTTGAGGAAGCCATAGAAATAGCTTGGAGAAATATATATCCGGAAGCGGAATTGACTGGCTGTTACTTTCATTTCACTCAAGTAAGGAAGATATTCACCACCATCAACTTTAGAGTGTGTGCATATATTATGCATTAATGGAGGAACAATTTTGACATCGGTTCTACATATTCACTAAGCATCTCTTGCTGTATACGAAGTATATACTTTCCAAAACTATACCGAGTATGAGTACGCTGCGCACACTGAATAATTGCATCTACTGTCAAACAAGTTTTCTACTTCAGAGTTCGATTAGACTGTCTGTTAGTCAATATCACGTTAATGAAATATGTTGCAAGAAGAAATAAGCAGAATGATCCTTTCACCGCGGTATTTGTTGATTCAAATAGAATCTTATAACCACCATGATACTGTAATGAACCATATATTAACTGTCAAAATTTTTCCTGATATAGACGATAACTATCACAATATTTTCTCATATATTTATCGTATGATTCTCGTTGAAGTATGTGAGAAAATGACTTCAGTGGAAAAAGGGTATCGCCCTCTTTCGGACAACCCTATGAAGGGCTGATTTTTTCTGCTCTTTGTCTGGGTGAATGCGTGTGTGCGTTCGTTCGCGCGATTTCTCGTGCTCTGGCTTTCTCTTGTATCGGTCAAGTGATCAATCTCAGCTTTCAAGACTCTGTAGAGTATCGTCCAAAGATGAAACTAGAGATTTTGGAACTGTATCTCGTCATTCATATATCAATTGAAGGTTTTCAAGTAAAAATGGTATGAAGTTTCTTCATTCCCGAATACCTCCCTTTCACAAGCTTGCCACGACTTGTTCGTTTCGGTATCTTCTCTATCCACCGGTTGATACGGAATTGCATTAGAATCCATTCGAAAATGATGAAATTAAAGTTTTTGGTGGACATTTTGATTTGTTAATATGAATCAGATACAACTGTATTCCAAGAAATTCTCATAAGATTCGAAATCGACAGATCAATGTAAAATGACGGAGAAAAAATTCTCTCGGGTCATTGAATGTGGGATGATAGTAAAAGGTCATATGATGATGAAAAAATCTCATTCCTGTATAGGCTCTTCTGCGAAATGCTATTAAGAAAGGATGTGCTACTCATCGGAATCTACAGGATAATCCCGAAAGGCATTTGATCATCAGAATGCTGATGGCCTTTGCGTTACTCCCCTCTGATGTGATTAAGAAAACTTACGAGGAGATCAAAGAGCTAGCACAACAAAAACATGGGAAATACTTCGACCCATTATTCCAATATCTTGAAGATTATTGGTTCAAAAGGTGAAAAGGAGAGAGTTTGAATCATCCAAATATAATGAGATTCTTGATTCAACCAGTCACAGTTGACAGTCATGTTTAGATGTTGAATTTCATGCATCACCAACTATCTTGCTATCAATCTACCAAAAACTTCGTTTCTAGGACTCGATTTCTCCTTAATTCTGCGGTTACAACATTGAACAGGTGTCTTTTTTTGCAAAATCGTCAGCTCGTTTGTCTGATAATCAATACACTCGAGAACTTTTAGCCAAGTGAAGTAGTTTTTTGGAGAATCATTATCGGTCCATTATACATATTCGTGAGATTCAAGTAGTTTGTTTTGAATGAGAATTGTGAATTCATTCCTCTGAGAATCACTATCTCTTGTCCTTATTCGATAACTGAATATACAATCCTGCACATACAGCTTTCCATCAATCCATCCTCCATTACGCGACGGAGAATAGGATAGTCTGATACACTCGGTGGCTTGATCCCTACTGTGAAAGATTTTTTGTGATGCATGTGTCACTTTAGTTCCTTACGATTCTGCGAATCTAATTACATAAATTTATACCACCATGAATGTATCTGGTATTGAGATGAGTGCTGAGGTATTTTTTTTTTCACGATTCCCATTCAGGCGTGGTGTTGAAAGATTCTCCGTCTTCAAGAAACTGGATAAGACAAATAACGAGCAAGAATCGATGCACAAAGTTCTCAATTTCCTATTCAAACATAGACAACCATATCCATGGCAGTTCGTAGGTGAGTTATTCCTAATAATGGTACGCCTAAATTCAAAGCCAGTCTTGACGGTCTCGGTGAACACCTTAAGCAACAAACGCCTAATGTTCTTAATCCAACTCTCTCAAGGACTCGATTGGATATTTGTAATGAGCAATTTCCTATTTTGGATGATCTTTCCAGTCTAATAATGGGCAAAACTAGAGATTATTCCACCCTGGATCTAGCTCCGCGCTCATCATTGTGGCTTTTAATCTTTGATATCCGCTGTATATCGACACCAGGCGTGATCCACATGTGCACTCAAATTGGAAGGCGTTGTACAAAGGTAGACGAGAATTTGATCAGTGCAGTGCTGACCTGTTCACGTGTTTACTGATGTCCGGCCCTCGTATGTGACTCCACAACATAGTGGCGCCTATGTCGAATACGAAAAATACGACAAACCCGTATTGGGGGAGCCCAGCGCACATGCGGATTCGCTATCGTTCGTGCAACTCTTTCCAGTAAAATTGTAGAACTGAGGAACGGGGCCCACGACGTGCGGGTTACCAAAATCTCACTAAAATTTTTCTACAGTCTCGTACTACCTAGAATATCAAGAATCCAGCGTAAGTCCCTCTAATGGGTCTCCTACTCAGAACTACAGCCTATGACATTAGCATCGTCCATATAGGCTCATGTGAGGAAGTTATATATCTACGGTCGATGCTTAGGTTTCTGCTTGTAGCTCTAAACAGGGAGCCCATTTGATGGAGCCTACTTAGCTGGGCTAAGCTGGGGACTTACAAGGGGTAGTTGATATAGGAATGTTAATGGTGAACTATTCAATGTTGATCTCCAGATGTGTTCATCGAAATCCTGAAGATTGATAACTTCAATCTTCGCGTGGAGAAAGAGGCAATGGGCACGACCAAACGAAGACGCAAGAAGCATATTATCTTCAATGAGGCAGATCTGTTGAGATGCTGGTATGCTTTGGAGCACAAACCTAACAGTTTCACTCCCATGATGCTAGTAACGAAAGCCGCTTACAGTTTGAAGCCAAAGTATATCCAGCTGGGACAGATTTATTCAGTCACTCGTGAGTACAACTAATTTCATATCCAAATTCTGGGACAGTACAGACCTTGGAGTAAATCGAGATTTTCCAAGATCAATCGTTCGAGTACATGTGAAAAAAGGTTGATGTCTTTCATTTCCTCATAGATGGAGATGAGGACGTGGCAGAATTCGAAGATGATATGGATTGTGAGGAATTTCAGGATGAGAGAGTTGAAGCCCTTGAAGACGAAACTAGTTTTGGTGAGATCTTTCATTTATATTTCGAAAAAAATTTATCGCAATCTAATTTAAAAAATCACAATTTCCGACATGATTATTGAATCTTTGTGCATCAAAATATCGGATAAGATCGACTCATCTAAGTTCAGTGCCGTGATATGGGGTAAATGTACGCAACATGCCTCCAGTGAACAATTTTCTGGTAAATTCCGGTTGACCTCAATGATTTTCGACGTATTCAGGCTCATTTTGATGCAAATTTCAAGACTTTCAAAATGGAGTATATTTCAATTTGACCAACCCAATTGAAGCCGAGCTATCTGCATGCATCCAGAAAGTGATTTTTTAGACTTTACAACAAAGTGTCCGCAACTTACCCTCATTCAGCAATTTTGTCAACAACTCTGGTCCCCTTCAATACTTTTCAACGTACTCCAGCTCGTTTTTGAGCCTATCTTGAGATCATTGAAAAGACGTCAAATTCCGATTCATTGGATTCTGACTGTTTCACTTCTCCTCAAAAAGATGTTATTCGGCGATGAAGTGCGGAGAAGTATTTTCATCACCGAGCAACCACATTTGAAGCTCTTTGCCGGTCCCCAATACTCCGACCAATCACACGCAATAAACACGTTCTGAGTGATGAAAAGAGTCTCACTGCACGGGCTTTTGAGATAAATATATGGGTGAAACTTGGGTACACCACGATGTTGGCCTTCTTGTTTTACAAATCATCTTCGTTTTTTGGAAGAAAAATGGCTTTGAATCGGAATTCCGCAATTCTGAAGAACGGATGCTGAAGGTCTTGGAACACGAAATGAAATGCGTTGAACGACGATGAGATAGATTTGGCACCAGTTTTACAGAATGCAATTACTTCGGTGATTTCTTGGCTGGGCTATCACAAAAATTGGGAAAGTCACTTCAAATTCTCTGGGAAATCCAGAAACGATTTAGGATCGATGCAAACTACTCATTTTCTCATATTCCAACGTAACAAACGTAGGAAAGAATCGCCGAAGACCAAGAAATGCACATTTGTGAGGTCGGCTCATAGGGTCAAGTTGGGTACACTCGCCTTACTATATTCCAACAGCTTCAAGAATTTATTCCAACCAATCAATCAATTGGCTAATCCCACCACCAAAGTGGAGCTAGTTGAAAGATGTTAATCATAGAATCACTTTTAGTGATATCCCGAAAAAATGTTGTCGACAAAAAATATGAAAATAGAACTCGTCGATTGCAATGTAGATCTAAGAATAAGAGTGTTCCTTGCGATTGAATCACTTCACACGTCAACGTCATACTTTCGAAATAAGTCAGTCCTAAATATCGAATGAGGTTTACTCATAGTCCTGAGATGCAAATAGAAGTCTCGAATTCTCAGTCATTCCAATATAACCATGTCTTAAGTGCCTAACTATGAGGTCTTGTATTGAGCTCAGATGAATCAGAGAAAAGTCTGTACTGGAGTGGGGAACATTATGAGGTTTTTGATAAATCCATCTGTGTGTATATATATATATTTAAATGCATTAAAATTCGACGATACCAGACTCTTCACTCAAAATGGCGTTCATATAAAAATTTCTCTTTAGTGTTTGGCCGAAATGATGAATTGGAGAATGAAGAGCAAAGCAGTACAGGAGCGAGGGTCACTAGTGATGGAGAAAACATCATTAGTGTGGTCACTGACCTTCGGATAGATACTGAAGATATAGAGGTGATAGCATCATTCATTCATTAAATTTCACATCTTTAATAATTCATATGCTTGTTTTTACGATTCTTTCAAAAAAATAAGAAAAGACTTTTGTTCAATAATCGAGCCCCAAGCAATAACCTATTGTGAACGTTTGCGTTGTGTGAGTGAACGAATGCATTGCATCTTCGTACGGTGCTCAGACGTACGAAGGGCAGACTATAGAATAGATTAGAATATATCGCGACGTACGCTCCGCAAGCGTACAACACGATTCGCGTCAGAAACTTAATTATGAACTTAAATATCATCGTATGCTTGAAGTCACGTCTTACTATTGTGTTCAATATTAACAGCATCTTAGAGATAATCGGTTTAGTATTTATGGTCCAGGTTGTACGTCGGCCTCGCATTACTTTCATACGAATGTAACGTGGCCGCCGCATTACAATCATACTTGTACTCATCCTTCCACGAATTTCAACCAAGATTTATAACCGACGCCGTACGCCGGCGTCGCATTACTTTTACATAAATGTAACGTTGGCCGCGCATAACATTTCTTTCTCGCGGGTTGCTATTGTGTGAATCTTTCTTTATAACTAGCTCAGTTTTATGACAAACTTTGTACGCCGGCGACGCGTTACTTTCTCATGGGATGTAATGCTAGCCGCGCATTACAACTATAGTTAGGCAATTAATGAATTTACGACTAACCATGTACGCTCGAGCTACGTTACATTAGCGATAATGTAACGCCGTCCACGCATTACAAAAAATCAATGGGTTCTTCTAACCTATATAAGGCAGGGTCACGCGCCCCAACAGGGCAGTTCTTTTCTGGACGACCATTTGTCGCCACGCCGCGTATTTTATCCAGTAATATTGTAATTTTTCTCATCCCCGGACACGGCGCACGCCGGTGCGCCGTCGTCCGTCGAGGGAGCCAGGATGCCCGGCCTCGCCTAGCCGGCATCCTGCCGCAAGTGTGTATTGTGTGTGGGTCATGAGAGTGTGTTTATATCACCTATGTTCGAGACCGAGGCCCTGATATCCCGTTAAAATTGATCTCTTATCATTTCTCAACACCACATCCCACCTCCCTCGACTTAAGATCACGCCACCCCCCTTGGTGCGTGCATCAGAGGACCTGTTCAATTCTGATCTTGAAGGTAATTTGACTTAATAACTCCGTGTACACTGAGGAGCAAGTTGAACTGTCCACCAACAGCTTACTTTACGATCTTCCTGTTTCTTTTTCCCGGACCTCGATCCATGAGTGCGAGTAAGACAGCGCGATGTCGAGTGTGGATTGTTCAGGTTGCTCCCGAGTGTATAATCAATGAGCGATATAAAAGGCTCCGAATCAAAACGGTATGAGTCTATTTCTATTGCAAAATGAGATGTAAGGAGTATCAATTAGTGGAAGTTACAATTTACTTCAAGAATGACGAAAAAAGCTCTCATTTCGTTGTGGAGGAAGGTAATAAGATTGAGATAATGATCCATTTTTCATCATGCAAAGAAAATCTGAGGCAAATTTCACAGGAAATAAAGTAGTCAACTCAGACAATTCTGATCCGGAGCTCTTTATACATATCAACATGCATTCTCATCATATTTCATTGATGTAACTTCAGATTGCTATGTTTTGGAGCTATTGATATTCTCGCTCCACTTGGTTTTTCCCCTCATTGATTAATACCAAGAACCTAGTTAGTCATTCATTCTTCCTATATTACGCGATAGTTCCGGAACTGGAAAACCTCACACATGTTACCGGAGCTTGAGAGTTAAGAGAATAATTTTATAACTTCGCTCGTCATGGTGGTAACTAGGGAGCGGAATAAAATATTTCTTCAACTCTAATTGTGTTGATTTGTCAAAAAAATAATTATGACTATTCTACAGGCTCTCCAGAAAAAGATGATCAGGAGATTGATGCAGCTCCATGGAGGATTCCGTTTGATGAACTTTACTCAGAGGAAAATCAGCTCAATGAGGTACGGTAAGCCATTCTTATGATTATCACATCCATGATATGTAGTGAATACTGTGCTGCAGTAGTTGATATTCCTCAAGGTTTCAAGCTTTGTGCTCAGTGAGAATTCAATATCATTTCATAAGTAGGAAGGAACTTGGAATAGGAGAGGGAATGATCTCACGACTAGATCTGCAATTCCCGATCTCCATGATTATCGCTCTCATGATGAAATTTTGAAGCTCTTACACACCTTGTCGAAAGTGTCAGCACGCCCAGCACGAAATTATGAAATCTCAAAAATTCAATACCTTGCGATCTCTTACCTCGTTTGGAGTCTACTTGAGTCTCCTCTGCATTCGAAGCTCTTTTCAAGTGCTTCAAGTCGTCCATGCACATTTTTTTTGTCGGACCAATCGGTTTCCTGCTACGACACTGTGAAGTCTTGAAAGATTGACCAATTCTTCTTGAGTTGGCTTCACCACACACGGTGCCCTTGAATGCAATTTAAATGAAATATTCCGTTACCAACGGGATTATTTTGGTTTCCGTTTCCGGATATCTTAAAGAATACATTCCTAAAAGAATTAAAATCTTTCGCCGAGCCGTTTTGAAGGAATGTCATTTGGAACATTTTTTGGAACTCTTATTTCCTCAATGATAATAAATGTTCTCCAAACCTAAGATTCCTTGGTCAAATGATGATCTAAATGAAAAATGATGATTCAGGAGGATGATTCGAGTAATTATGACAATGAGAATAGTTACGAGAGATTAAATCTCCAAAACTGCTGATTGTGGGGAGTCCTTTTGGGGGAAAAATTATGAAGCAGAGTCCGGATCTCAAATTGGGATTCCCATCCACATTTTATTCAAAACTACTCAAGTTGGGGCCAATATAGATGCACATTGTACAAGATAAATGAGGAGACATGATAAGAAGTCACTGTGAGCCTGTAATACAGAATGATTCCATCTTTTTCCAAAGACTTATGAATTCTTCAAATGTGGGAGGCATTGTATGAGCACACTGCACGTAGAAGTTTCTCGGGATATTTCTCGTTCGAATCGTTAACTTTATACTTCTCCCAGAGGGAATTGAAGTCGGAGTGAACAGACTCAACTGCTTGCTCACTGTAGAAGCCCAATCCTCTTTTTTTCGATTCGCAGAACTGTTCGACGTGAAAAAATACTGCGTGTACCTTTGGAGTCACACTGATTCCTAAGTTCATATAGCTTTGACGAAACTTGGCGATGAAAAGCTTGTAATCGGGATCCAGAACCTCTCCAAAACACGAGTTTACAACATCCCGGAAGTCAGAGAAGGATGTTTGATATTTTTTCAGTCTTGAATTTGGTTGAACACATAGTAAATCGGAATTCTCCAAAAGTTTTTTACACGAGTTCCCTTTGAAAGCTGGGCTACCATGTGTCATCTCTCGTTCAACGTTGCATTTTTTCATCCAAGCTGTAGATTCACTCTCAAACTCTCGGTACATATGGAAGAATATGGTATTTACCACTCCTAGCATGAAGTGCAGTTGAGGTGGTGGTATTAGTTGCAGGGATGTCTCGTCCGGATCGCTCTTCAATAGTGGTCTGTTCACGCAATTCATGAAATTTTTCGCATCATTCTTCACTGATCCAGCTGCAACCCACTTCTCGTAGTAAGTCAGATTCTTTTGGACCGTTCTGAGTTCACCGCAGGTGTTGAGATCATCTTTATTCACAAAACACCAGATGCATGGGTGGGTGCAGCTCTGCGGCATAATACCGGATATGATGCTAGCTAATTTCAGATCGGTAGCTATAGTTCCTTCAGGCTCTTCGAGATCCAGGGCATTCATTAATGTAGAAACATTGTTATAATTTTCCTGAATCTTAGGAGCTACTGCCAACAGGAATATCTTTTTGACTGCAGAATCTTTGAACTGTTTGAATGCAATACCGTCAGAAAATTTCCGACGTTCTGAGCCGGTAATTTCTGCTGTCGATGTTTCCGACTGAATTGAGAGGCAAATTTTGAAAAATCCTCCTCCACCGTCCAAGCCCTTCTTGATAAGATACTCTCCAGTGCGCCTTTTCTCTTTTATGAACGCTATGAAATCACTTATACCAATACAATGGACCACAACTCTATGCACTTCGGAGATCTCTTTTCCATTAATCTTCAAGAACTCAAACTCTCCGTGGCTGAAAAAATCGTCGAGTAGGTGAGATTTCTCCATAAGCTTAATCGTCGAGCCTGATTCGATAAATTTTCTATCTTGTGTGGCTGTCCGTAAAAATGAGGCGATCCCATGCGTCTGGCGAGAGCTTAGATTCATGCTTATCTGCAGTTTTGAAAGATCCTCTGCAGATACTGAGCGTTTACACGCGGTCTTTTTACTTATGGACCCTTTGCAGGATTTTCTGATGAAATGGAGTGGCTTGCCTCGTGATTGTCGGATGACGAGTGTCTCCTGTGACTCTGGACATTCTTCTACTGCAGTCCTATTTTTTATGAATTTGGACACTACTTGATCTTGTACTCTTTGGGGACAACTTTCCAAATAAGTTGAAAGATTATCAACTTGAGACTGCACATTGCAGATATGAGATACTCCTTTGGATACCGGAGTGAGACATTTGCGGCAGGGGTTTTTCAATGTGCTTGGAGCTGGATTTCCTGTAATATAATTCACGACATGAATGAATTCCACTCGGGAACTTTGTCAAATTCAATGAAACTTGAAGATTTCATACAAAACCGCGTCACATTCCGAATTTATGCAATTTTTTTGGAAATGATGTTAAGCACGTGGAATTTCCGATAAAAACTTCTCACAAGGCCCCTACGCTCGACGAAAAACGTCACGTAATGGATCAGGATTCCCCAGTGCGAGAGTGAAAAGAGAAGCTTTTTTGGTACGAGATACATAAATATTTTACGTTGTTCTACGGAAATTCGAGTACACTATGGTTTAATTTCAATGATGAATGGAAAAATAGTTGATGGTTATTGTAATAATGGGAATTTGAGCCCACTGAAGAGTTATGACATTTTGATATCAGTTTTCTGCAACATTTATGAATCGAGAGAAGATCATTGAGTTTCATGCGTGACTCCGCGCAAAGCAAAATAGCCTAGTACAATTTGTCGTCCAAATATTGAAGAAGCGCGAGCGCAATCTGTGCGTATTTCCACTTTGATAGGTAACCCGATAATCAAGAGATATATTGATGTAGGGTAGCGAGGGTAGAGTTGCGAGACGTCAAAATCATCGTGATGGAAAGGCTGATTACTAGTGCGTGACTCGGGCTGTACGTAAAAAAATTTTCGGAAGCCACAAGTTCACGATGTTGGGACGTCGATATGAGAAACCTATTCGTAAAATCCATGGAATTTTGGAACAATGCCATTTGACAGGGTTTCAAGTACTCACCTGCTGATTTAGATGTAGTTTGTTGCTGTGAATTGAGAGTTTTTCGTGCAACATCACAGATTTCACAATCACACCTCGAATTCTCGGTTGACTCGGAAACTATCATATCCACGACTCTGGGTGAATTCAAAATATTCATCGTCTCTTTGCCAGATTTAACTCGACTCACGTGCACCTTACACGTACCACACAAAGCACTTGGTGAACTTTTGCTTTCTCGATAATGATTGAAAATTGTCTCCAGATCTATTTTCAGTTGATTTTTGATGGGAACCATCATTTTCTTCTTTCGAAAACATAACAGACAGACTTTGGATCTATTCTCCTCGTGAGAAAATGCATGGTCCTTCGTCATCACGATTGTGAAATCCGCATACAGTCAACGTAGCAATGAATACGCATTGATTGGGATAACAATTGAAACTTTTCACCACAAGGTTCAGAGACACATGCGAAGCGCTCACAAGCTGGCGAGATACTAGTTGAGTGACCCATTAGCTAAAGTTCCAGAATTCACTCTTGTTATGAATTTCGCTGGCATACATGTATACTGAGAGTATTGTCTGGAGCGAGTATGTAGACCATATCAACAAATGTCGCCGATTGAGCACGCGAGGAATTTGCCGCAGACGGGGTACGGTGTCGTAAGACGACCGCAAAACAGTATTCCAACTTACCGATCTGTGTCGATTGATGACGTTGAAACGATGATTAGCAATGCTATATTGATTTATGTTGATTGATATTGATCGTAACTTGAGTAGTTTTGATCAAGATGTGGATGGGAATCCCAATTTGAGATCCGGACTCTGCTTCATAATTTTTCCCCCAAAAGGACTCTCCACAATCAGCAGTTTTGGAGATTTAATCTCTCGTAACTATTCTCATTGTCATAATTACTCGAATCATCCTCCTGAATCATCATTTTTCATTTAGATCATCATTTGACCAAGGAATCTTAGGTTTGGAGAACATTTATTATCATTGAGGAAATAAGAGTTCCAAAAAATGTTCCAAATGACATTCCTTCAAAACGGCTCGGCGAAAGATTTTAATTCTTTTAGGAATGTATTCTTTAAGATATCCGGAAACGGAAACCAAAATAATCCCGTTGGTAACGGAATATTTCATTTAAATTGCATTCAAGGGCACCGTGCACATCTGGTGAAGCCAACTCAAATATAGAGTGTCAAGAGCAGTATCAAGTCCAAGACGTGCAAGAAACATCGGGAGATCGAGGTGAATTTATTTCCATTAGAGCTACTGAGAATTCGCGATAATGTCAAGAAGAAACTGGATGTCAGTACTACACTACCGGTCGAAGGTTTGTGCACACCTACAAAAAATTTCGATTTTGCTCATTCGACTGCTCGTTTCTCCTTGGTCTGAAATGACTCTACTTGGGTTCATTTTGTAGCTTTTTTTGAACACTTTGGAAGATATTTGTAATTTTTCTGCGTAGCTCGACAGATCCTTGCAGAATTGATCTGAAGCTTTGTGGAATTTCATGAAAATTGGGTCATTACGCAAACTTCCGCAAGTCTGGCGGAAATCGATGAATTTAGATGATTAAGAAAGCATCTGAAAGTAGAAGTCAAGAGCTTCAGAATTTGTCTTCGGGAGTTATTCTAGCTTGTTTTTGGTTCGAGCTGTGACTCTTTGTGTAGAGGAAGGATTTTCTCGGAAAAAAGACCAGTCAATAAATGAGAAATTCTGAATGGACTTATTTTTTCACAAGTATAAGCACTAATCTTAGCTCCTCTCACCAACACCACGGAAAAACTCGAAAAAATTCAGAGAAATATCACCGTGAGCCCGATTTCTTCAGCTTTCATGGTTTTTGGGACTCTTCTCCGAGAAAAATCTTCCCTTACGAAAACAGTCACAGCTCAGACCAAGAACAAACTAGAATAACTTCCAGGAATGGATCTCAAAGCTCTTGAATTTTACTTTCAGATGCTTTTGAAATCATCTGAATTCATCCATTTTCGCTAGATTTGCCGGGGTAGGTTTGCGCAATGACCCGTTTTTTTGAAATTCTACAAGGCTCCAGATTGATTTGGCAAGAATTCATTGAGCTGCGCAGGAAAAATCCTAAATAACTCTTGAAGTGCTCGGAAAAAGCTACAAAATGAGCCCAAGTAGAGTTATGTTGTACCAAGGAGATCCGAGCAGTCGAGTGAGCAAAATCAAAATTTTTCTTTCAGGTGTGCACAAACTTTTGACCGGTAGTATATATCCTAATTATAATTACATTTCTATCCAACAATCTTGTGTTACCCGCATGTCATGAATTTAGATTTCAATCATCCTATTTCCACGATTAAATGGAGGTCAGATTTTTTACGACTCATGAATCTATTGCTTCTACATTTATGACACACTATCTTATTTCTTACCTCGTCAATCTAATCCTTCGAGTTCACATGAAATTGTATGTCCTCAATTTTAGAGAGATAGTTTTACAAAAAAATTTCGTGGATCTTCTCATAATTATCATGTTTTCACTATTCCAGACGAAACAGTGCCCAGAAGTATCAGAAAAAAAGTTCGAGTGCTGGTTCAGGATTCAGAAAATGTTGAAGATCTTCCGGCTAAACGACAACGCAAATCAGTAATGGACGGAAAGTTTCGTGACTACTCTTGTTGATCTCTCAGCCATTGAGTGGCAGAATAAAATCCAAAAATTCATTATCTAGTTTATAATATTGATGTTAGTCGTTGCTGTTTCTACCTTTTCACCAATTGTTGAATAAATATCAATATTCTTAGCGTTGAAGAAATGTGAAAGTGATATCTTCAATACCCCTGAAAATTTTATCATAAACCTGTGGAATTTTGGCCAGTACTCCCGGATCAGTGCTATTTTGAATATTTTGCAACGTTTCTTGAAAGGAATTTCGAATTAGATCTGAGAGATCCACAATATTTTCTTGACATTTTTGAAGCGCAATGGTGCACAAGTGAGTCTCAGCATAATTCGAAAGAGGAAAAGTTAGAAAAATTTTCAATGGATTTCTTCCACTAATCTCATTATTTCGTCCCTAATGCCTGAGGCTTGAATAGCTGAGAAGTATTTGCACATATTTTGGAGTTGGCACAGTCATTTTGCAAATAAGAACAATCTTCTCAATTATTCCCCGCGTGATGCATGTACGTCATGTAACAGTATCAAGATCGACAGATATAATCACCAGTTATATGATATGAGTGTTCTCCGAGCAGGAAAATCTAGGATTTGAGTGGATGTGTACAGAGCTCGGGATCAGCACCGGGATGATTATGCACAAATATAATATATTTCATGGGATACGCAGGAGTGTATCTTCGGCGCTTACATACTTCGAATTTGCGAACACTCGACCATTCATAGTTTAATTCATTTTTTTGATCGTCTGCGCGCAAATGAGTCATTTGCAGTGTTTGTCGCTCCTCATTTGCTCACAGAAGATAAAAACATAGTATAATACTCGGGCGCAATTGTTCTTGTTTTCTCGTTGACTACTTAGACCCTCACCTGCGGCTCGGGCCTAAGAAAGGTACTTGAAGTGCGAAAACCATCGGTAGCGCCCTTGTATCATAATAGACTAATTATTTAAAACAAGTATCTTTTGGGCGATTCATGGGGTATGCATGAGTGCATCCTCGGCACACAAGTACTTCGAATCTGCGAACACTCGACCATTCAAATCTTGATTCATTTGTACCTAGAATAAATATTATTCTGAGTTTTATAATTCAGCTTGCTATCGCGATTCTATCAAAATCGAGTTCGTTTGGATGGTGAACTCGCTTTGCCTGCATGGGCCTCTCCCAATTGATCTACTCGGGGGGAGGAATAAAATCCATGCTATGGATACATACGACCTGAAAACTCAAATCGAGTTAAATATCATTAACCTGCAGGCGAGAGTGCAGATTCGCACGTTTTTAGGAGTCGTAGAGGGGGCATTGTTAACTTTCCCCTTCGCCACGTTGCTATGGAAACCGTCGGACGGACAGACACTCGGCGACTTGTCGTCGTGGCGGAATGTCCGTGACCCGTCCAGAATGGCCGCTCAACGGCTCTCACAACGCGCGCGCAACGGCGAGCACCCAAAATGACTCTTGCTCCGATGCCCTCTTGTCCCACGCGCTCGAGCAACAGGTGCACGTTCACACATCTAGCTCCTAATTCACTCCACCGTTATGTGCTCGCTACCGCGCGTACGTCGGCTCCAGGGCGTCTCGTCCTTGCTCGCGCTCGATGCTCACAAGTCCGCTGAGTCCGCCCTGAGAATCCCCAACGCGCGTACGTCTAGCACAGGACGTCTTGTCCTCGTGCGCGTGGTCTCAGATTCACAAGTCCGCTGCTCCGAAAAACTCCCCCGCGACGCGGTTGAAGTCCAGGGTCCTCAGGTGCGATTTTCCGAACACGCGTACGTCTCTCAGAGACGTCTTGTCCACGTCCGCGCACTGCACCAGATCACGAGGTCCCCCGGGAGTCCAAACAGTCCGCGGGCACGACGGTTGCCCTCCGCGACGCGCGAGGCTCCTCACACACTTGACGAGAGAATTTACAAGATTAGCGAAACCACTCACCGCTGATTTCCATTGTCCTGGTCCTGGTGCTGCTCCGTCAATCCACAACTTTTTTTGCCCTCCTGGTTAATCCACACTGCTGCTACTGCTACTGTCTGTCCGAGTCCACCAGGACTCCTGGGGGACTGGTGACTGGGCACGTGCTCCGAAATGAATTCGCGGGCGCGACTGGTGCGTGTGGCCGGCACAAGAGGTGATCCACGAGTGCCACAATGGCTGCTTCTTCTTCACCAAGTCCGCGCCTTCGTCTTCACTGAAGTCAAGCCCTCTGATTGGTCCGTTCAATCTTACCGGAACACTAGCAGCGCCAACTGGCGGTTGAGCGCGCCAAATATCCAAGTCCAGTCCACTATACTTGTCCCATACAGTAGCTGAGATTCTACGAAATTCACTGCAAGCGCATCAATTGCAGTATCTACGGTCCTGATGCCTCCACCCAGAGAATATTCTGTTCCGCTCACGCGCATGCACCGCTAAAATACACGCGGAGGCATCGCGCTCTCGCGTTTGCCGCAACTCCACACTTTCACCTCGTATAGTCCTTATACATGTCCGTGTATATCTATATCTAGTCCGTATTGCCGCGGTATATCTGTATATACTCGCGGCCGCCCGTAGCATAGTAATATCAAGTCCGCATGGCCGCAGTATATCTATATATATGCTGCGCACAGTCCCATTGCAATATACTCATGTGTGCATAGCCCT
Organism: Eretmocerus hayati; assembly: GCA_029851415.1. Classification (NCBI taxonomy): domain Eukaryota; kingdom Metazoa; phylum Arthropoda; class Insecta; order Hymenoptera; family Aphelinidae; genus Eretmocerus; species Eretmocerus hayati. The sequence goes on from CM056743.1 coordinate 17,745,533, forward strand.
TAGTACATGTAAATGTCGTCCGCAAGTCCAAATTTGCCCAGTGGCCGTTGTCCAGGTGATCGTCCGTCAGATTTTTGTGGCCACTAGCACCCGGGTGTGGCCAAGATTTACATGCCCCCAGCGCCCCCACATCTCGTCTACCGCCACTCAGCTGTCTGCTTTGGCCGCGCGCACCGGCCTGTCCGTCATCGCCGTCGTCCGCTGGGTCACCCGGGCCCATCCGCGTCCATGTGATGGTCCCCCGTGCGGTGGGTGGCCACCCTAGTGTTATATCCATGGTGCGCGGGTGTGCGATACACCAGGTACACGATGTACCTGTGTACGAGTGGTACGGGGGTACATAACCCCATTGCTGCATGCCTGCTCGTTGCCCCGGGCTGCAGCGGATGGGGCAATCGCCTGGATGGCTGGCAGCCCGGGGAGCGCATCACCAGGAGGGCCACCCGTCTGCTGCCTGCTGCCGTCGTTACCCGGTGCCCGTGTGCCGTCCACACCATCTCTCCGCGCCCTATAACCATGGCGCGTTGTGTGGTGTGTGTGGCACTAGGTGCGTCGTCTGCGCGGTGATCTCGTGGGTGGTGTAATGCTGTGGGTGGTACGCGGGTGCAGCAATTATCCATCTGTGCTTCGCGGTATCATTCGCGAGCAAAACATGCGCGAGGTCTTGTACTCTCGCTCACGGATGAGCGAGAGTCTAGTCCACATTTCTCGTCGTCGCCTGCATCCGCGATGCGTGGGTGCTGCCCACGGCACCCGTGAGCGAGAGTCTAGTCCACCCAGCCATGCCAGGATTGGTCATAGAAGGGCTTCGTGGCCCTTAAGCGCTCGCTGGCCCGCCTCGCTGGCTAGCTCGTGTCCGTCGGCTGCTGGTCCTTGCAGCCTCCTAGGGTAGGGCTGGAACGCTAGCACGGGTGTAGGCCGGGTGCTCGGTATGCAGGCATACCCACATTTGCAGCATCGTCGTATCTCTCCCGTCGCTCGCCGTGGTCGATTCCTCAAGCCAGCACCTCGACAGAAGGGAATTCTCAGGGTTAATACTTACCCTGTATGCAGGCTGGCTTGAGGCGGCGACGAGAGATTTCCAAATTTTCGGCTGTGACGGCTTGCCCGTCACATTACCCCCCACTAAGGGAGGGGGGTCCTCCGGAAGGGAGTGGTTTTGCCGATACTTAGGTGGCGCACTCTCGCCTCAGGATTCTCTCGTCACTGCCTCGTCCAGCAGATTAAAATCAAAATTGTATTATGTATTTATCAATATGGGAGTCATCACCCGCTCGCTCTCTCACACAATCACACTGAGGAGAATTCACTCTACTGGCTGTCCTACAACGCTAGGGAAATGGGAAAAGTCCTACGGGGAGGTTATAAAGCCACCCTGGGCCCTACGGTCATGGATTTATTCGTTCATTCAACCTGAAAAGGGGAAAAATGGAAGAAAAATTATAGCATCTTACTTCTAATCGATTCTCGCCCCATTTACGTCTTACGACGTCTTGTCCTGGCGGCTTGTCCGCATCCTGTCCATAGCTACTACTGTCCGTCCTCCATCCTCCGCCTACATCTGGCTTCCTGGTCCGGCGCGGTGGCTAGCACACCGGCTTTGGGTTTTTGGGGCCCGCCCCGTTCTGACTCTGCCATCTCCTGCTAGCAGGAGCTCCGAGGAGGCAGAGTCACTGCTCCGGGAGCTTATCGAGCGTCAGGTGAATTGGCGTCCCGGTACACGGTGAAAAAACCGCGCCAGACTTCGGCTCTCTCGGCCTCCGACATGTGTTCGATAGCTTCGTAGGTCTCCCGTAGCCGTTGAATGAACACAGGCCCGAGAGGTCGTGCCTCGGCTGCCTCTCGCTCCCTCTGCCGAGCTTCCTCTGCTGCTAGGCGGGCCTGCGCTTGTTCTGTCTCCTGTCTTGCGCGAGCCTCTTCTTCACGCAGCCTTGCCTTAGGTGTTCCTCGTGCATCCGCTGCGCCTCCTCAGCCGCGGCTCTGGCTCTCTCCTCAGCAGCATGTAGCTCCTCTTCTTCTCGCCGGCGTCGCTCCAACCGACGTTGTTCTTCGGCCTCACGTGCCTGGCGGTGGGTGTCCGGGGCACATTGACCCCCCCCCCCTGATCTCGTTCCTCGTCCCTTGTCCTCTCTCTGCGGCGCGTTTCTTCAGCCTCGCGGCGACGACTCCTCTGGACCTCTCTCTCCATCCATCGACCAGCGCACCGAGGGCATGTAGCAACATGCACCCCCCGTCTGCCACAGTTCTCGCAGTAGCGATGCTGAGCATCCGGGCAATTGGTTGAGCGGTGGGTGCTTCTTGGGGCCCAGCAGTTGAGGCATGCGAATGGGGTGGGTCCAGGTGTTCATCCGTATCGATATCCGGAAGATGACGGAGAAACGTTCCCGTCCTTTTTACTGACAACGGTCTAGGCCGTCGGCCCGCTGGCCGCCACATCATCAGGTTGAGCTGGGCTCCTGCTCCGGTCCGCATTTTCCATCCTCATTGGGCTCCATGGCCGCAGTCCGGGTGGTTGTCGGGGCCTTGAGGGGCTCCGGGCTCGCCTCTCGTTGTTGGTCCCTCTGGCATCTCCATTCCGCGTCCTTGGCTGGTCCGCTCTGGGGTGGGGCGTCTCTCGCTCTCCTGTCCTCACATCCCTTGGGGTCCGCTCCAACGGGAGCCGACGAACTAGTTGGCTGGGCCCAAGTTCGTCGACTTGCTGTCTGGGATGGTACGGAGGAGGCCCACCCTCATAATCTTCCATTGTGAGTTGACGACGCGGATTGTATGGGCGCAACTTGCTCCCCGTGTCGTGCCTTGTCCGAAGTAATGAGTCCAGAGTGGCTCTCGTTGTTGAGCGTTGTGGCTCTCCTCGCCACGTCGACGGAGAGATCGGTCGAAACCCTCCCTCGTCCACCTTCTTGTGGCGGAGTGGGCCCACGATGACTACTTCCGGTGATGTCCCCCGGCGCGCAATGTTGTCGGCCTTAGGCCGCGTCACAGGCGCTGGTCCTTTGCCCATGACATCCCTGTGTGGTGCGGATGGAGTCGCCATCCGGGCCAAGTCCGTGGATGTCACTCTCTCAGCCTCTGGGATTCCGTCCGTTGGTCCGAGCTCTATCGACCAGTCGTCCAAGATATCCAGCTCGTCCTCGGCCTGATTCTCCAGCGCGTTCGCGTTTGCCGCTACTGGGTTGGGCGTCGGTTCCCTGTCTCGAGGCAATGCGGAGGCGCAAGGGAGGCTTGCTCCCGGAGTCGCAGGTGACTTGGCCTGGCTCGGCCTAACCGGGGCCCGAGGGATGGCCCCTCGAGCCCGGTGCACCGCCAGCTCCTCCTCCGAGAGAGGGCGCACTAGCAAGCGCGATTCGGGCCCGCTGAGAGGTAGCCTCCTAACCTCTGGAACCAATTCCCTGCGAGCCGATGGAGAGTCTGATTTTGCCTGAGTCCCTTCGTCCTTTGTAGCAGTAGCAGTGTCCGCGTCCAGGCCTGCCTTGTCCATAGTCGTCCGTAGCTGCTTGGGTGGGCTGCCGATGTCCATCAGGGCTACCTCAGTGGTTACAGACCAGTTACAGACCCGGTTGTATCATGGCTCTGAGCAGGGGAGACTGGCTCTGGGGTACTCGCAGCCAGAGGGGGAGTGGGCGGTGCTGTCGTCCCCACGGTGTCCCCTACTGGCGGTGCCAGCCGGTGGCCTCCTTGCTAGAAGAAGTTGAACCTAACCGTTGCTAGGTCCACTCGGCGCAACCACTCATGGAGGGCGTCCATGGCTTCCTGCGTCGATTTCATTTCCTCGAATTTGGGGGGTTCAGGGAGCGGCGCGTCCCCTCCCTGCTCCTTGGCTTTCTAGTATATGCTCTCCGCTTCCTTATAGTCGGCTGGGTGTGGGAAGATCTTGAAAAAGTCCGGCCTGTTAGGGTCCTCTTTTTCGCCCGGCGATCGCAGACGGTTCTCGCCCAGTACCGCACATTTAACAGGTCCTTTCTCCGGCTCGTGTGCAAGCAGCTCCACGTCCATTTCTCCATGATCATTCTCTCTTCGCCTCGCTTCGGGTGCGGGCAAACCCTCGTCCGATTCCATGGGCCTTCCGGCCTCCTCATTTGCTTCGGGTGCAAACAACCCCTCGTCCATGTCGATCTCCTCGTCCGAAAATCGGAGCTCCAAGAAAGCCCCGTCCGCCGCTGCCCGCTCCGCCTGAGCGTACAACTCCCCCATCTTGGCCAATCTGTCCGCATCGCTGGAACCTGAAACAAACTCAAACTCACAGTCCGTTCGTTGCCGATGCGGCATGTCCCCTTACGCATGCACCAACTACTTGTCCGACTACTTGTCCGAATTACGGGGTGGGATTCAAAGTTTCAACTGGGATACATGGGCTTCTGGCAGGGTTCTATCTAGGTCCCCTTCAAGTACATGAACTAGCGGTGATTTGACTTCCACGATTTTGAATGGTCCCTCATATTTCGGCGCAAGCTTCTTAGAAAACTTATTCGCGGCGTTTGATGGAAAATGCGTCCGTCGTCCGACCATATCTCCTACCTAGAACTGTACGTGTTTCCGACCGCGATTATAATGCGCAGCCTGCTTTTCTCGAGCTTTATCGATATTTTTCAACACGAAGTCCCTCAGCGCGTCCAAACGCTTCATTCTCTCTGTCCGCGTGTTCACGTCTATCGGCTCCACCGGTTTCCCATCCAACAGCTCACGTCTCAAGCTCTTTACCGGTCTCGGATTCCGTCCGTAATTCAAAAACGCTGGTGAAACTTTCAGTGTCGATTGAACTGCCGTGTTCACAGCGTGTCTGAACTCAAGTATGTGCAGGTCCCAGTCCCTGTGATCGTCCTTAATATACTGAGCTATCATGGTCTTCAAAGTCCTGTTCTGGCGCTCCGTAGCGTTGGCCTGAGGATGGTAAGGGGGGGTAAACACTTGTTTGACTCCATATTCAGCTAGTCGGTCCGCCAAGAGCTTATTGTCGAACTCCTTACCGTTGTCCACAAAGATATTGTCCGGTGTTTCCCATCGAAACAAAACTAAGTCCTCTATCCCAGCCAGGACCGATTTCCCGTCCGCTTTGCGCAAAGCTTTGGTCTCTATCATCTTCGTGAACAAGTCCTGAAGCACCAGAAGGTATTTAAAACCTCTCTTGCTCGGAGGAAATTCCATGAGGTCCGCTGAAATGGCCACCCATGGCGATTCCACGATCCGCGACCCGAGTAGTCCGTGAGGTCCGAGTTGAGAAGCCTTATACTTCTGGCATAGCTGGCATTGACCAACAAATACCACCACGTCGTGATACAGTCCGGGCCACGAGTACTCTCTGGCCACCCGGTCATATGTCTTTTCTACCCCTAAATGTCCTGCAGAAGCGATGCAGTTGGCGTCCTCCAATACTCTTTCACGGAGAGCCACTGGTACTACCAAGCACCACTTTTCGTGCGGTGATGTGATCGGGTCCAGCATCGCATCTGTCCGAAATCTATACAACTGTCCGTCCTCAACTCTCCAATTTCTTCATTATTCCGGCCTGGATTGCACCTCCTCAATTCGTTTGGTGTACCACGGGTCCGATTTAATCTTGAGTCCAGCCATTTCTGTCCCGTCCTCGTCCTCCGCGTCCGCCGGGTCATGCAACCTAGAGAGAGCATCTGGCACCCTATGGAGCCGTCCGGAGCGGTGGGCCAATTCGAAGTCCCATTGCTCGAGCTTCAGACCCCATCGAGCAAAGCGCCCCGTCGGATCTTTGAGTTTTCTCAACCATTTTAGATCGCTGTGGTCCGTGATCACCTCGAAATGAGTCCCTTCCACGTAAGGTCGGAACTTTTCGATGGCCCACAAAACCGCCAAATTTTCGCGTTCCGTGGCGGTCCAATTCCTCTCGGCAGGCGTGAGGCTTCGACTACAGTACACAATTGGGTCCTCTCCGTCCTCCCCTTCTTGTGTCAGCACGGCTCCAAGGCTATACGCGCTCGAGTCATACTGGATCGTGAAGACTTTTGAAACATCTGGCCTGGCCAACACCCTGGCTGTTGTTAGAGCTTCTTTGAGCTTTTCAAACGCTCCCTGTTGCTCCGCGTTCCACGTCCATTTCACGTCCTTCTTCAGAAGCTTAAGAAGGGGTACTTTGATCTCAGATTCGTGTTCAATGAACCTGGAGTACCAGCCCACCATCCCCAAGAATGATCGCAACTGTTTTAGATTTTTTGGAGCTGGATAGTCCCTTACTGGAGCAACCTTTTCCGGGTCTGGCCTCAGTCCTTCTGCGTCCAAAAGAAACCCCAAATATCTGACCTGCTGGCAACAGATATCACACTTGTCTTTGTTGACTTTTAGTCCGGCTCCGATGAAGCGCTCCATGACCAATTTGACGTACTTCACATGGTCCTCATAGGAGTCCGTCGCAATTATCGTGTCGTCAAGGTACCCGAAGACAAATGGCTCAAGGTCAGGTCCGAATAATTCGTCTATAAGTCGCTGAAATTCCGAGGGTGCATTGGTTAAGCCATAGGGCATCGAAGTAAAGGCCCAGGAGCCAACGCCTGGTAGGGAAAAGCTCGTAAGCTCCTTACTGTCCTCGTGCATAGGGATCTGCATGTACGCCTCCTTTAAGTCGATCTTTGAGGTGTATTTTGCCCTTCGCAGCTTGTCCAGTATAGAGTCCATGTTGGGGAGAGGGTACGCGTCTTCTTCCGTCACTTTATTCAAGTCCCTATAGTCGATGCAAAATCTGTACTTCCCATCACTTTTCCTAACCAAAACAGGAGCACTGCTCCAAGCACTCTTTGATGGCTCTATACGTCCGGCGTCCGCAAGTCGCTTCACCTCCGCTCTTGCCACCTCTAGCATGGCCGGTGACATACGTCTGTACTTGTGTCGAATCGGTGTATTGTCCAGCAGCGTAATCCTGTGCTTCCTGAGCTTTGTCAGGCCCAGCCGGTCCCCTGCTTCGTCGATCATACTCCGGACCATGTCCTTCAAAGCTTTCTTTTCTTCCAGCCTAATTGCCGCTAGTCCGGCACATTCAGCGAATACCCTGTTTTCGGGGGCTTTATTTGTCCCAATGAAGTCCTTGTATTCACCTTGTAATACTCTCCACCGATTATCCGCATTCTGTGAGTCCAACTGCCACGCGTCCATGAAGTCCATGCCCAGCAGCATATCATCGTTCATCTCCTGCACCACTTGGATCACGATAGTCCGAGTCTGGCCATCAATTTCCATGGTTACTCTCAACAGCCCCGCAGCCAGAGTCACGCTCTTCCCCACTGCGCTCTTGAGATAACCTGCCTGTCTATGAATTCTATCCTCATAATATTTGGCGACTTTTGGTCCCATCATAGACACTTGGGCTCCTGGGTCATACAAGGCCGCAAAAGATCGTCCCCCGAGTACCACCTCCACATAGTTCCGTGGCACGGGCTTCACTTCCGGTCCTCTGTCCAGTTCCTCAGCAGTCCATGGCACCACGTACGCCAATATACAGTATTCCGGGGCCACATGCCCGACTCGTCCGTCGTCGAAGCTCCGAGCTTCAGCTACTCCAGTCGCTTCGGAAATTTCAACTGTGGACTCGACCTCCTCAGCTTCCATGAATTTGAGCCACGCTTGATGATTCTTGACAGCCTTGCTGGCCTCACCAATCCCCAGCTCAGAATTTATCTCGGGTTCTCCGTTCCTTGAAGGGTGTTCCGTCTTGTCAATCTGTCTTGCTATGAGAGAAATTTGTCGGCCAAGGGGATGTCCGTCTCAGCCATGGCGTGCAACGCACCAAGCGTGGAGAGCTTCTTGACTTCTCTCGGCCCATGCATGATTCGATCTGCTTCTGCCCCAGTATACCGTTTCCGCACTTCCCCCTTCCCTGGGGTCCATTCATCCACAATCACCCACCGCTCTGTGGGATTTTTACAACTGGAACGACATGCTCCACGGTCTCTTGCTCTCACTGCCCAGGGTCTGGTAGTCCGGTCCTTCACCATACCGTCCTAACGGTTCTCGGATCCCATGATCCATGGTGTTCTCGGTCGCGCCCCAGGCACACCTTCCTCAAAGTTCTCGGGTCCCTCGACCCGTGGCGTAGCTAACCGTGTCCCGTCTACGTCGCCCTCTACCAGGCTCTCTGTCTCATCTTTCACTGCTCTCTCATCTCCAGCCAAGTCTTCCACAAGACTCGCGAGTTTCACTTCTATTTCACCTTCTGGATACTTATCACTCCGTGGGCCTTCCACAAAGCTCACGAGCTCCTCGTCCACTTGGGTCTCCGGACACCTATCACTCCGTAAGCCTTCCACAAAGCTCACGGGCTTCTCGTCCACTTGGGTCTCCGGACACTTATCACTCCGTAAGCCTTCTGCAAAGCTCACGGGCTTCTCGTCCGTTACCAAGATCTCACTTATTTGGCCGGGGGCACAGCACTCGGGTTCTTCTGGGCCCCCGCTGGTCCGTTTCCCACATACTCAAGTCGATACTTGCAGTCCGGGCAGTTTTGCGCAGTCACACCCTCTCTATTGCATAGCTGGCACCTGTCCTTCACCAGAGCTCCAGCTCTCGATGTGGCAGTTGCTGCATCTGGGCATTCATTTGCTGTATGTCAGAGTGCAGAGCACTTGTAACACTGTCGAGTTGGGCATACATTTGCAAAGTGGTCCGGTTTGTTACAGTTAAAGCAGAGTCCCTTGGCCAACTGTTCCCCTCTCACCGCGCGATCTACCTGTGGGCGCACTCGTCCGCTGCCTGGTGGCCTCCGTGGTCCGTATTCCGGATAAGGGAAGTATGGGTACCGAGGGTACATCATGGGCCATTGTCCAGCGTCCGGATTCCAGTGTGCCGGAGGGGCAGGCGAGGGTTGAGTGACTGGAGTCAGAGCACTCGGTGGCGTAGGAGGTGGGGTACTAGGCGTCACTGCGACAGTTGGCGTGGCCTGGTTTTGTCCGTTTCTCGCTCCGTTTTTGCCAGTCTGTCCCTTATTACGACTCTGATTCGTGTTCTGCGCGCTTGGAGCAGGTTTCGATGCCTCGACCTGTGCTAACTCCGTTTGTTCTAGTGCAGCAGTCTCCGTCTTCCCAGATCTACCTCTCTGAGGGGCTTGTGCGAGTCCTTGGTATGCTGCTCCAGGTATGCGTGCCTTGTCCCTTGGTGGGGGCGCTGCGTATCGAGCGTCCAAGTCCCTGTCCTTCTCGAACCTCTTTCCATAGTACTGAATATCGACCAAGTTCCGCACATCTCTCGTGTCCAAATATTTCCGCAATTCTGGCAGTAGGTTTCTGCGCACGATTTCAAAAACGTCCCTGTCCCGCGGTGGCCTCTTGAAATGTCCCAGAATGGTCTTTACGCACGTCAGATACTTAGCCACTTTCTCGCCTTCCGCTTGAGTCTCATGCAACAGCTCGTCCATTAAGTCCTGGCGGTCCAAGCGACCCACGTATTGAGTCCTAAAAGCGCGCTTAAAATAAGTCCAGTCCCTGAACTCGTCCTGGTGAGTCCTATACCAGTGTCGAGCGTCCTCACTAAGGGCTGCTGGCACTGCCGAGAGCATTTCCCTGTCAGACACCGGTAGCATACGCCTACAGTCCTTAAGATTGGCCAAAAAGTCCTGTGGTCCATCTTTCTCACTACCGCCAGAATTGATTTTCATGGTCTGCAGCATTTTGATCACTTGAAACGTCCGTCCCGTTACTTGTCCACCGCGACTACGGGTTGATTCACCGTCCGATGAGTCATAGTCCGAGTCGCTGCTACTGTCACGTCCGCGGTCCCTATTTTCATTACGTCTGTTCCTACGCGAGTCCCTTGATCCCCGACGCCAGCCTCGGCGCCTTGATCTGTCCGAATCAGACCCAGATCTCCGATCACGTCGTGAGTTTCGCTCAGCTCAGTTGTCCAAAGAGCTGTCCCTATAATTGCTGCGACGATTATCACGCCAGCGGTCCGCGTCTCTCGGTCTTTCGCGCCTATCATGACCGTCCCTCGAGCGCCGCTGATCCGCGCGATTCTCCGATTCTCGTTCACGTCCGTTCCGATGTCCATGAGAGGAATCCCTGCGTCCCCTACTTTCACGAGAATGATCTCGTCCTCTCTGTGAGTGGGACGGATGATTCTGGCTGCGCCTACTCTCACTAGAGCGATCGCGCTCACGATGGATTTATTCTGGTTCCGTCCAATGGGTGGAGCAACCCTGAGGGCGTGCTCGTTCCACCCGAGCTGGTTCTGGTCCGCCACGAGGCCCGTGGCTGCCCACCTGGGGTTTGAGGGGCCTCTGGTCCGCGTTCACGTCCCTAGCTTGGGGTGGGTGTTGACCGTCAGGCTCTCTGTGTTCAGGCAAGTATGCTGGTCTACTAACCGCAGGGTGGCTTGCAGGCGCATGCTCTTCTTGTTGGGGGCGCGCACCAAGGTGAGAGCTCTGGTTAGGTTGCGCGTAAGAACGTCCAGTACCATCATACGCTTTCACCCGGTCCCTAAAGCTACGTCCGCTATCGCTGGAATCATCGCGATACTCCACCCGTCGATCTCTGATGCGTGGGTGCACCGGAGGTGGGTCGTCGTCTCGAGAGCGATCACGACGGTCACATTCATAAACTGAGTCTCGACAGCGCCCGCGACTCGCGATAGGCTTCGCGCCCTTCAGATCACCATCGTCCCATTCCATAGTCGCATTCCACCATTGAGACTGTCTGCGAGCTGCGTCCGGAGTATTTCCCATAGCTTCTTCCATGTCCCGGTAGTCCGTCGTTAGAAGCCGCGAATACCGAGCCCCAGTTGGTCGCTTTGGTACGTAATTCTCGGGAAGAGCTTTAAAATCACTCTCACTCGTCAGACTCCGCGGGTTCGACATTGTATCATCGCTCTCTGGGTCAAACAACCGACGCTGGTCCGCTACTCTGACCCCAGAGGCATTAGCAACCGATGTGTCCTAGTGTCGACATGGGCTCCGTGGTCCTCGTCCGGGGTGGCATGGGGCCCCCTAGTCCGGGAGTCAGTATCATGTCGTCCGTCCTTGCCCAAGTCCGAGGCTGCTGGACAGCAGTTGTAGCGGGCGCGTCCGGTATAGCTGCTCCCGCTAATATGGCCTGAGACATTGCAGCCATTCGGCTCATCAACTGATACTCTGATGCGGAGATCTGATGAGCCGTTGAAGCTGGCTCTATAAACGGTAAGCGGTCTGCAGCTGGCGACGAGATTGGGCGTGGAATACTACTCGTCACTTGGAATGCCGAGCTAGTGGTGGTGCTCGCTGTGCTCTTTGTCGTTACTGTCGTCGTCAAGCGGCTCGTCACATTCGTCAAAGAGGTCACCGGAATCGTGAGAGCGAGAGGCTTCCGCACTTGTCCGTCCAAACTTTGGATACCGTGGATTGAGGCACCCGCAGCTCCCGTAAGCTCCACCGCTTGAGTTGAGTTCATGACCACTGAGCTCCTAGTTTCCGTAGAAGTCACGCAAGCTGAGCTATTCAAGGCCGCCGGTGGGCGACGCCAATCTTCTGGATGAGCGAACGGGTCTACTCCACCAGCTTCGTCGATTTGAGGGTCCCACGGCACGTCCTCGTCCGGAAAACAGTCCCGAATTCCCGATCAAATTAACCGCGATCGAGTCCGTTCTCTAGTCCCTCGCTCGTTCAGTCCTTTAGCTTCCAATCGCGCGTTGATCTGCTCACCATCCAGTGGCCAAATCAATTTGGCCATATGTGAATACCGTCCGTCCCTCTCTAACAGTCGAATGAGGTCCTGATCCCCACACTTGAGCAGTCCAGGCAACGGTAGTTTTGATTGCTCGACTACTTTATTCCTTTTGCCCGGAGGTCTACCTCTTTTCATTCTACACCAGTCCGAAACTCCGACAATTCAATCTTCAGTCCAACCTAAACGAATAAAACCGCGTCTCCGTCCTCTAATATCCCCACCTGCAACTATTCAGCCCTCTATTGTCCGCAAATAAGTCCACTCCGTCCTCTAAACTTATTCCAAAATGCCCAGAAAAATCTTTACGGATCCTAACTCTCAGCAAATCAGTCTCGTCCGATTATCTAGTAACCCCAAATTTATTCAAAAGTCCTGGGAAATATTTCACGGGTCCTAATACTCAGCACTGAGTCTCGTCCAATTTCCCAGTACCCTCAGATTTATTTTGCAGTCCTAGAAAAAATTATCAGAGAACCTCATACTCAATAATTGAGTCTTGTCCGATTTCCTAGCACCTCCAATTTTATTTCAAAAGTCCCAGAAAATTCCGAGAGAACCTAATACTCAGCATCTGAGTCTTGTCCGTGAAAATTCCCAACCACCTAAGGTCCAAGTCACCACAAAATTACCTAACACCCTGCCAGAGTCCGATAATAGGATTTGGGTAGGATGAAATTCGGAAGAATTTCCTTGTCCGGGGTGCAGGAGTACTTACGTGGAGATGGAACAGGCCAGAATCATCATCATGTCCAAATTATACGTCAAAAAAGTATTCAATCATCACACCATGCATTGGGAGGATCGATCTGCAAACATAAGGGCCTCTAAAATTTTCCCAAGTCCGAAAAATTCACCTGATTGTCCTAAAACCTCGGTAAGATGCTATAAAAAATAATTCTACGCGAGTGAAAATCCTCGCAGAAAATGATTTTAAGCAACTACTCTACTTGTCCTCGGGAGCAGGGCTGCAGGGGGGCTCATAATATTCACATACGAAGAGAAATATTCACATTCAATTTGATCAGGGTGTGAGAGAGGGCACTACACTACTACTACAACGCGAAGAGCCTCACACGCACGCAAACCTGTCCGAGATCGCAAAATTTCTAAGTCCAATATGTCAGAAAAATTTCCGATCTGTCCAAAATATTCGCAGCGCTTTGCGTCTAGTCCGGAAGAATTTTATATGAATTTTTCAGAAGCCGCAGAGTCCTGTCACGGTCGCCACTTGTGACGTGGTATTTTTACCATCACAACTAATTTATATTCAACGGGACTCCTACCCTAGAATCGCAGGCAATACGCGCGCGAACGGCGAAACGACTTAGGAAAAATTCAGCTACTCCGCAACACGTCCTCAGCACAGCGTGACTTACCGCGCCATCACCTGAAAATAAAGAGGGGGGAGGGAGAGCGCACGCTCATAAATGATAAATCGAATATTTATTACAAAAATATCTGGCCTATATTCTTTACGTTACTCCTGCGCGGTGATACATAAATCTACATATCTCTAATAACCGACATTTGTCCGAATGACTCGACTATCTGTCCAGGAAAAATATTCATCAATCGCATAAATTGTCAAAATGTCTCTATTCCTGAAAAATATAAAACACTTCACAAAAAGGCCTTATCACACTGTCCGATCACTCGCCAAATCTACCTGCACTCCGTAGAGTGCAGCTTGTCCGGTCCCTGCTCCGATATTTTTCCCACAATTTATCTGCTCCAAAATGGCCGCTCAACGGCTCTCACAACGCGCGCGCAACGGTGAGCACCCAAAATGGCTTGTGCTCCGATGCCCTCTTGTCCCACGCGCTCGAGCAACAGGTGCACGATCACACACCTGGCTCCTAATTCACTCCTCCGTTATGTGCTCGCTACCGTGCGTACGCCGGCTCCAGGGCGTCTTGTCCACGACCGCGCTCAATGCTCACAAGTCCGCTGAGTCCGCCCTGAGAATCCCCAACGCGCGTACGTCTATCACAAGACGTCTTATCCTCGTGCGCGCGGTCTCAGATTCACAAGTCCGCTGCTCCGAAAAACTCCCCTGCGACGCGGTTGAAGTCCAGGGTCCTCAGGTGTGATTTTCCGAACACGCGTACGTCTCTCAGAGACGTCTTGTCCACGTCCGCGCACTGCACCAGATCACGAGGTCCCCTGGGAGTCCAAACAGTCCGCGGGCAGGACGATTGCCCTCCGCGACGCGCGAGGCTCCTCACACACTCGACGAGAGAATTTACGAGATTAGCAAAACCACTCACCGCTGATTTCCATTGTCCTCGTCCCGGTGCTGCTCCATCAATCCACAGTTATTTTTGCCATCCTGGTTAATCCGCACTGCTGCTACTGCTACTGTCTGTCCGAGTCTACCGGGACTCCTGGGGAACTGGTGACTGGGCACGTGCTCCGAAATAAATTCGCAGGCGCGACTGGTACGTGTGGCCGGCACAAGAGGTGATCCACAAGTGTCACAATGGCTGCTTCTTCTTCACCAAGTCCACGCCTTCGTCTTCACTGAAGTCAAGCCCTCTGATTGGTCCGTTCAATCGTACCGGAACACTAGCAGCGCCAACTGGCGGCTGAGCGCGCCAAATATCCAAGTCCAGTCCACTATACTCGTCCCATACAGTAGCTCAGATTCTACGAAATTCACTGCAAGCGCATCAATTGCAGTATCTACGGTCCTGATGCCTCCACCCAGAGAATATTCTGTCCCGCTCACGCGCATGCACCGCTAAAATACACGCGGAGGCATCGCGCACTCGCGCTTGCCGCAACTCCACACTCTCACCTCGTATAGTCCTTATCCATGTCCGTGTATATCTATATCCAGTCCGTATTGCCGCAGTATATCTATGTATACTCGCGGCCGCCCGTAGCATAGTAATATCAAGTCCGCATGGCCGCAGTATATCTATATGAGTCATTCTGGAGCAAGCTGGACAAAACCATCACCAGGGAGGTCTGGGAAAAATCCGTAAAATTTTTTTTCCATTAGTACTATGTTGAAATAGTACGAAAAAATTTTTTTCAGATTTCGGCCCCCCCTGTGGGCCCCAGGGCCCATGAAAGGGCCATTTTGGGCCCTTTTTTAGCCTATTCTATAAAAATCATAGTTCCAACGCAATTCAATATTTTTCAACGTACTTGGGCGCATTTTCCTCGTCAAGACTAGTACTTTTGCAAAAAAAAAATTGTCCAAGGCCACTTAGTGAGCCTGACCACTTCTGCAAGCTAATTACTGAGAGCAAATTTTAGCAATTTTTGGGCCTACTTCAAAGCGATCTAGCTCCTACTAGACATGTCATAATCGACTTCTGCAGGTGGTCATTTTAAAGGTCTTGAAAAAACCTACAATTTGGCCACTTGCAGAAGTCGATTATCGTACTTTTTATAGGAGCTATAGCCGATACAAGTTGAGCTATTTACGAAAAAGTCGAAAATTCAGGACTCGATTCCAAAAATATATCTTAATTTTTTTCCACCAAACTTGTGCGAAAATATTCTTTCAGACATCTACTTTCAGTAAAAAAAATTTGGCGAAGGTTATTTTTTTTGATTTTTTTTCGCCAAGCGTTACAAAATGCCGCATTTCGTGGTTTTAGCAAAAACGGCATCATCGACCACGGTCACATATGCTCCCATCTGGACTGATGTGCACCAATCTGTGTGAAAGTACTCCCCAAAGTGACCCCAAGTACGTGTAAGAAGTTGCGGGGACGAGCCTCCAGCCAGGAGCGAGCTGTAGGTTCTATTTACCGTGTCAAAAATAGGCATTATTTAGGCTATTCGAGCGTAAGCGACTAAGAGCATGATTTTACTTGTTCTGGCTTACAAATGAGATAATGGGCTAGAATCAGGATCCAAACATACTTTTCCGACTCAAAATGACCATCTGAACACAATTCCGAGGTCAGTTTTGCTCTAAATAGTCGTCCCTCTACCCCTTAAGAACTTAGATTCTGTCGACGGGTTCTGACACCGTTAAGGCACTAGACGACGTTCTAAAGCTAAACTGACCTCGGAATTGTGTTCAGAAGGTCATTTTGAG
This sequence comes from Eretmocerus hayati, assembly GCA_029851415.1. Taxonomy (NCBI): domain Eukaryota; kingdom Metazoa; phylum Arthropoda; class Insecta; order Hymenoptera; family Aphelinidae; genus Eretmocerus; species Eretmocerus hayati. The sequence goes on from CM056743.1 coordinate 17,761,238, forward strand.
TCGGAAAAGTATGTTTGGATCCTCACTCTAGCCCATTATCTCATTTGTAAGCCAGAACAAGTAAAATCATGCTCTCGGTCGCTTACGCTCGAATAGCCTAAATAATGCCTATTTTTGACACGGTAAATAGAACCTACAGCTCGCTCCTGGCTGGAGGCTCGTCCCCGCAACTTCTTACACGTATTTGGGGGTACTTTGGGGAGTACTTTCACACAGATTGGTGCACATCAGTCCAGATGGGAGCATATGTGACCGTGGTCGATGATGCCTTTTTTGCTAAATGCGGCATTTTGTAACGCTTGGCAAAAAAAATCAAAAAAAATAACCTTCGCCAAATTTTTTTCACTGAAAGTAGATGTCTGAAAGAATATTTTCGCACAAGTTTGGTGGAAAAAAATTAAGATATATTTTTGGAATCGAGTCCTGAATTTTCGACTTTTTCGTAAATAGCTCAACTTGTATCGGCTAAAGCTCCTATAAAAAGTACGATAATCGACTTCTGCAGGTGGTCAAATTGTAGGTTTTTTCAAGACCTTCAAAATGACCACCGCCAGAAGTCGATTATCATATGTCTAGTAGGAGCTAGATCGCTTTGAAGTAGGCCCAGAAATCGCTCAAATTTGCTCTCAGTAATTAGCTTGCAGAAGTGGTCAGGCTCACTAAGTGGCCTTGAACAATTTTTTTTTCAAAAGTACTAGTCTTGACGAGGAAAATGCGCCCAAGTACGTTGAAAAATATTGAATTGCGTTGGAACTATGATTTTTCTAGAATAGGCTAAAAAAGGGCCTGAAATGGCCCTTTCATGGGCCCTGGGGCCCACAGGGGGGGCCGAAAAAATCTGAAACAAATTTTTTCGTACTATTTTAACATAGTACTGATGGAAAAAAAATTTTGCGGATTTTTCCCAGACCCCCCTGGTGACGGTTTTGTCCAGCTTCCTCCAGAATGACTCATATATATGCTGCGCACAGTCCCATTGCAATATACTCATGTGTGCATAGGCCTAAGTACATGTAAATATCGTCCGCAAGTCCAAATTTGCCCAGCGGCCGTTGTCCGGGTGATCGTCCGTCAGATTTTTGTAGCCGCTAGCACCCGGGTGTGGCCCGGATTTACATGCCGGCAGCGCCGCCACATCTCGTCCACCGCCAGTCAGCTATCTGCTCTGGCCGCGCGCACCTGCCTGTCCGTCATCGCCGTCGTCCGCTGGGTCACCCGGGCACATCCGCGTTCATGTGATGGTCCCCCGTGCGGTGGGTGGCCACCCTAGTGTTATATCCATGGTGCGCGGGTGTGCGATACACCAGGTACACGATGTACCTGTGTACAAGTGGTACGGGGGTACATAACTCCATTGCTGCATGCCTGCTTGCTGCCCCGGGCTGCAGCGGATGGGGCAATCGCCTGGATGGCTGGCAGCCCGGGGAGCGCATCACCAGGAGGGCCACCCGTCTGCTGCCTGCTGCCGTCGTTACCCGGGGCCCGTGTGCCGTCCACACCATCTCTCCGCGCCCTATAACCATGTGCGCGTTGTGTGGTGTGTGGCACTAGGTGCGTCGTCTGCGCGGTGATCCCGTGGGTGGTGTAATGCTGTGGGTGGTACGCGGGTGCAGCAATTATCCATCTGTGCTTCGCGGTATCAATCGCGAGCAAAACATGCGCGAGGTCTTGTACTCTCGCTCACGGGTGAGCGAGAGTCTAGTCCACACTTCTCGTCGTCGCCTGCATCCGCGATGCGTGGGTGCTGCCCACGGCCCTCGTCTCGTCCAGCCATGCCAGGATGGGTCATAGAAGGGCTTCGTTGCCCTCAAGCGCCCGCTGGCCCGCCCCGCTGGCTAACTCGTGTCCGTCGGCTGCTGGTCCTTGCAGCCTCCTAGGGTAGGGCTGCAACGCTAGCCCGGGAGTAGGCCGGGTGCTCGGTATGCAGGCATACCCACATTCGCAGCATCCGCGTATCTCTCCCGTCGCTCGCCGTGGTCGATTCCTCAAGCCAGCACCTCGACAGAAGGGAAGTCTCAGGGTTAATACTTATCCTGTATGCCGGCTGGCTTGAGGCAGCGACGAGAGATTTCCAAATTTTCTGCTGTGACGGCTTGCCCGTCACATCACTTGTATGAAAAAATTCAACTACGTGGTTGAAAGAAAAATTCAACCAACTGGTTGAAAATTTGACTGAAGTGTTGAAGATTTAAACAGTATGGTTGAAAATTCAACCAATATTTTACAGTGTACACATACGTAGCGGCTGCCTTATAGGGAGATTATCATTTCTGTGCAATTTTCACTTTAACTGAATTGTTAGAGAATGAATTCAACTCGTAAAGTAGAGCCTCCAAGGTTGTGGTTCAACATTTTATAAAGCACTAGCTCAACCCTGGCAACTGATAGGCTCGAAAGGACAATGAGTTCATCAATCGACATAATCAGTATGTTGTTGAATTGTGAATCAAATCGAATGATTTTACCAGCAAAGTTTGATATCTTTCGAAACTGATTTAATTCGTCAATCAAAAAATATTACCCTTCCACATTGGTCAATTTTCATCCAAAGCTGTAAGTCAATCATTTAACAGTCCGTATAGCGCGCATTTTGATCAAACCGCACTTCTATTTCCAAGTATTTTGTGTTATCATGTACATCGGATTTGTTATTCAATTTTCCAACCAATTCTACAACTTGCGCGAATTTCTTATGTTGATTTGATAACTTGACGTTTTCACCGAAGACAAGACGATGTTGACGATGGTTTGTCTAGTCACGAGTTGAGATGACTGAAACCTGCGTGGTATCTCTGGTGACGATGATTCAAATGAAGTTGATTATACGTGAATTGATTTCCAGAGATGTGCTCCTCCCTCACATTCAAATTGGAAAATTAAAACACAAAGGCTCCACCCGAAAGACGGAATCACATTAGAAACAATGGAACGTAACTAACATTATGAACAAGAATTCCATAGAAACACATTAGGCAGCTGTGCTAGATAGATAGAGATAAAAAAGAAGAGTGGGCACAATAGTGAGGAATATTTGGGGATCAAATCAATTATAGAAATTGATTCTGCTCATATCCCAAAGATAAATTTTTTGGGTCAGAAACCAACATTATGCTCCATCAGAGATACACATGTGGGTGGGTTAAGCAAGAGTCAATGACAAAAATAATGCTTGATCCCCAACATTCAATGTCAAAAACCATACTCTGAGATACAGCTAGGGCGGTGAATTCAGAAAACGAAAGATTGATAGATGCAAAGAGCAATGACAGAATGATGCTCTGGTCACACAATTGGACAATTTGAGATGGAATGGATCAGCATACACCATAACATTGAACAATGGATAGACAGAGATCCAAGGAGTTTTCATCATCGACTCACTCAATGAAGCTTTTGAAAACAAAGCTAACACTATTTGACAAACAAAACACACATCTTGCAAGAATGAGCAAGGATTGACTGCAAATATGATTCTTCATTCACATTCAGGGTTCAAAACCCAGAGTGTTTGCCCAAAGGTTCAACCTAGAAGATGAACAGAAAAATTAATTGGAAATACTAATCATCCGTAATGTCAAACCATATGAAATAGGATTTGTAGGCAAGATAATCAGAGTTTACGCTGAAAAAATGAGCAAGTTTGCACAATATCTGATGGTAAATATGGGCAGTATCCCTGGACCCAGCAAGAACATACACACACAAATAGAAACCAAATAAACTAGTCAGAGATACAGGTCAACCGCCACAGAGAACTGAGAATCAAAACATACAACAAAGAATCACTTCCTCGGAATTTTGAAGAAAAAAAAAGTCATTTGACCTCTGGGAAAATGAATACTCATCTGATCATGATCATGCCACGCACAGACCGGTCTGATGAGTGACACAAAGCTTGCTGAATCTCAAGCTGCGCCCAGCAGACAACTGGCTGCGGACCCTCGATAACTGTGCGATCACTCGACCGAGTCAGCTGTGCCCCCGAATTGCTTCAGACGAGATAAGTAAATAATGCGGACTGACACCCAACGGGTTGAGCACGCTGTGTAACAGCCTTGAGTGCTTCTTGGTGCAGCAGGCGAGGTGACTTGATGCACGAGAGCGGCGACCGAAATTAATAATCAACTCCATCGCGCTCGGCACTCCTAAACCAAGGAAACCACCCACGTGGCTACGCGACAAACACAAAAAGCACGGACCCGTGCAACCTCGAGGCCCAGGAACACGACAAAGAGCACGGCAGTCGCACAATTCACCATCACCACCGCAACTAAATTCGACAACCCCCTCCTCAGGCTGCGAATACTGTGACTTGCTCGCCGACACATAACCTCGGAACCAGACCACGTGTGTGGCAGCAAAACAAACTGATCCCTCTGCTGATCCCATGTGATCCTCGCGCGACTGATCCCGCTGATCCCTTTTCTGATCCATCTGATGCCAAAAATTTGATAATTTTCAACATCCCCGCAAATTTTCAAATCGACTCGAATAACTTCGAAAAAAAATTGCGAAACTCTCAACGCATCGGGCTTTCGGAATTTCCCGGCTAGTCGAGTACTTCACAATCACGGTGTATATGAGCAGTATTCTGATAGAGAAGCATTCTCAGGAGGGGAACATGTATTTTCATCAAAACTCTCTTCCTTCAACTGGAAATCTATTTCGGAACAAAATTCTCAGCATCATCATGAAAGAATCTTGTCCTCAAAATTCCAATATATCAGCTGCACGGACAAAATGATATCAATATTGAGGTTCCCAAGTATCGAAAATGCGGTACTGATACGTGGAGAAGTATCAGAATAGATGAGCTCCCAACAACGCTTGTATGCGCACTCTGACATGAGTCTCAAGAGATGCTGTAGTAGAGATTTCTTAAACCTAATGCAGAAATAAGAAAGGCACTGTTTTTTATATCATCGGGTATTTTTAGAACTAATGATCACACGCAAGAAATGGGGTCCAGCTAACGGTTAGCGAATGTGCGAAGACAGATACTGCTTTTCCGAACAGTTCGAGTTTTTCCCAACTTCTTTGCGTTGTGAAGTCCGTTTAGTTGGTATCACAATCACTCGCATTATGGCATCTCATTCGTGAAATTCAGACGAATTCTTTCCATAGATTGCATCCAAAAAAACAATGTTGGGCCTCCTTCAAAGAATCTCTCCATATTGAGTCGCGTGACGACTGTTGCGGTGTCTGGAGTTATTAGATTTTTCCCTGGATACTAACCTAACCCCGTAGAAATGTCACTAGGCCTGTTTTCACCTAACCTAACCTGACCTGACGTGGTGGAACATGCTCCTAGACGTGTTTCAACCCAATCTTATCAGATCCTACCCCCAGAGTGCAATATTCCTAGATTTCGCTAACCTAACTTTACCCGGCTAAAAAATTACGCGTAGCGCGGTTATAATTCGCGTTTTTCCCTGAGATTTTCTTTTACTCACCTTGATATACAGTTTCGTTGATATGGCACCTGTTGACCACACGACACAGGTTTTTATCTGATTCCGGTTCTGACCTCCCTTTAATTTGATTTGATCCGTATTCTCTTAGTATTTCTTACCGGTTTGGATTTCGTTATTCTCTCTGATCTCATTCTCATTCTCACCCAATACGGATTTTTCACTCGATTATTTTTTGACTCGTTGGTATTACTTCTCCTGACATACAGTTCATTTGAAATGTTTCTTGATTTTGTCCCTGTCTACCACACGATGCAGGTATTTTACCCGATTCTTGTTTTGACCCCCCTTCTACCTGATTCAGATTTGTATTCCCTCAGTATTTCTCACCTGTTTAGTGTTTTTCATATGTTGTGTATACTTGCTACGGCTTTTCAACCCGATTACTCTTTGACCCCCCTCCCTTAAATGAGATAATAGGAATGTAGCAAATGAAATGGATGAAAAAATGAAATGAAAATGTGTCATCATATAGCAGAGTGGATAGAGGAAGTGACTGATGGAATGTGATAAAATATGGAGGTGTGATATGAAAGTTTGATACAATCAGCGATGAGATGATTCGTGAGATTATGAGAATGTTGCGAATCAGATGAATGAGGATGACTGCCTGACCCTCCTACTTGGAGATGAATTCGGACGCAACCTCTGCACCCAAAGGCGGCTTACCTGCGTGCAAGAATTCACCTTCCAGTAGGCGATCATTGGTGTGTATGAGTGATGTGACGAATTGATGTGAAAGATGGGAAAATGAGATGAATTATCAATGTAGAAAAGGAGATGAATGATCTTAAGGGCATGTGAAAGCCAACTTTTACCGACGACCCTAACCATTGACAAATCGATTTTTCTCCCAAGTTCTACGGTGAATCTCAAAAAAATTGATTCCAAGTATGGAAGCTTTAGAATCAGATCTATCATTCAAAAAAAGAATCGAGTTGATCGGTTGAATATTGCCTTCAAACTTTGGTTCCGAAGTTGACCATTGCATGAAAAAATACTCACACGCCTGACTCCGAAACCAAAGTCTGAAGGCAATATCCAATCAATTAAGTCGATTCTTCTTTTAAATGATAGATCGCATCCGAAAGCTTTCATACTTGGAAGTACTTTTTCCGAGATCGTCCTGAAATAGTTCAGAAAATGATCAGAAGTATGACATTTCCGAAGGCCCATGAGCTGTGATTTTGTCTGAGTCGAGGTAAGGTTGGGTTAGGTCCTCTACAGCCCACACCAGCTGTTGTTATTGTTTGAATGAACAATGATGGACTGTCGTGAGTTGTCGCGCAGTACTTATTCTGACTTATTCGACGTGCACATAATGAAAAGCAGGAACGAAAAATTCGTTCGTTGGCAAAACTATACGAAAAATAGTAATAACTATGTTCATATGAGAAGAACAAATTCAAATATTAACAATCTGAGTGAAGTTTCTTGAGGCTATTATGTGCTCCTCGGTTTGAAAAGCAGTGAATATATAAGGGTGACAGTGATGATAATTCTGAGCCTTGAAGTGAGTCAATAAATAATAAGAACAGTAATCAGCGAGATTGATATTGACATCCAAATCTGAGCCTTTCGGGGTATGGAAATGTCTTTCGTGGACATCAAATATTTATATACAGAATGTGGAGTTAGCATTATCCAAGATATTGATGAAGTTATGTACTTGAAAACAGATCAGAGAAGGAACCAGATGATCGATAAATTGAGAGGAAAGGCATGCATCCACCAAACTTGCAAAAAATGCTATACATGAGATAGCTCATCAGAAAGGTTTACAACCTTTCGGTCTCACCAAACTCTAGCTATTTGTGCTAAGAATGTATTGATGCAGCTCAGAATGTTCCTGTAATGTGGAGGCCTTCAGATGATTTCAGAGCGGACTAATGATTCTGTTTTGATGTTTCAACTACAATATGTCAAAATACTTGGTGAAAATAGCATTGAAGCAGAAGTAAATATTTGGAAATTGCACTAAGCTTCAATTTGTGTTTACTAAAATCCCTATACTATAGAAAGGTGAATCCACATTGATTCATTTAGATCTATTGAGAATTAGAGCTTAGTCGTGGAAATTTTGTGACTCAGAGTTGAAAAGTCACAAAGTGGATTTCACTCTACAAAGAAAGAAAGTGATGAAATTGAGAATTTTATCGTCATGAGTTGACCTCTGGAACATATTTGATTGATCTCACCATGTTACTAAAGGTTTCAACTAGAATATCTTGAAATTACCTAGGTAAAATGGCGCACCCAGGTGACTCTTAGAGCAAAAGTAAATGAGTGGCCATTGCTATGAGCTCCAACTTTTATCTGCTGAGATTCCTGTATTTTAGAGGGGTGATTTCATATCCACTTTTTTTAATCTATTGAGAATTGGCTTAGTTGTGGAGTTTTTGTGACTTGAAATTGAAAAGTTACTTGGTAAATTCCATTATACAAAGGATGTAGTGATGAAATTGAGATTCTTTTTGCCATGAGTTGACCTCTGAATCATGTTTAATTGATTTCACCATCCTACTCCAGGTTCCAACTAGAATATCTTGGAATCACCTGGTCCAAATGGAGCGCCCGGGGTGAATTTTAGAGCGAAAGTGAATTAGTGGACATTGCAGTGAGCTCCAATTTGTGTCTCCTGAGGTCCCTGTATTTTAGAGGAATGATTTCATATTCATTTGTTACAATCTGTTGAAATTTGGCCCAGTTGTGGAACTTTTTTGACTTGGAATTGGAAACTCATAAATTCCATCATACCATGAATTCATTGGTGGAATTCAGAATCTCATTCTTAGTTGTGTGCTTTCATATTAACTCTGATCAATCTCATCATTCTTTTCAAGGTATCAACATGAATACCCTAAGATATTTGTTCAGAATAGCTCGCTTGAGTGACTTCGAGAGCAAAAGCTGATCTTGAGTATGCCACGAGCTCCCAATTATGTCTGTTGAGATCTTTGTATTCAAGAGGTGAGATTTCATCTTCATTTCAAGGTATGTCATGAATGTATGTACTCCAATAATGTCTACATAGCTTCTATCTGTATTCACCAATTTCTAGCTGTTTGATATAAATCATGAACTCTGGATACTGAAATTTTTGGAACAGGTAAACTTTGTGGAGTTGCTTCGCATGAAATTCTGGAATTGTTTTGAGTCCCAAGTAGAGTCAAATTTGTGTCTACAATCTGAATAGATGCCATAACATGAATAGTGATACTATCATAATGGATCCTTTTAGGTACAGCGATAACATGAATACATGACTTTGGCCAATAAGAGGCAGCGATGTGTCAGAATCACTACACATTTGGACAGGTTTTCTCTTCTTGGAACTGACAAAACAGCTCAAGAGTATGTAGAGATGTGCATTCGAGTAATTGCTTAGAAAAAGTTACCGAGGAAGATATTCCTGCAGAAATCACTTCACCAAAAATGAATACACATAGTACAAAAATGTGTACACACACATAGTACAAAAATGTGTTTTCAAGAGTAAAAGTGATGGTTCAACAAAAGAGCCACATAAAAAATATACTTGAATGCAAGTATATACAAAAAATGTGAGCCTCAGCAGAATTAGCACTAGATGTCACATAAAAAATATACTTGACAGTATATGGAAAATGTGATTAGGAACCTTCACTTTTTACATCAATAACTCATCATCAGTGTACCTTGCAGATAGCTATTCAGTCATGAATCTACGTATGCATCAATAAGCATGACGCAGTTGTTATGACGCAGAGGAAGAGGGGAGGATTCACACCACCCCTCCCCCTCCCTTATAATATATTCATATATGTAACATCTAACCCAACCTCCCTTACCCTTAGTACGGTCCGCTCGGTCGGTAAAAGTCGGCTTTCACATGCCCTTAATGTAGGAAATGGAGAACGGGAATGGGATCAAACGAGGAAAGGGAAGGAGATGGGATGAAAGTCAATGAGTTGGTGTTAATGTAGAAAGTTAGCTGAAAGATGCGATAAATGAAGGATTTGAATGGAAAGGGGATACAAAGAGCAAGGAAGAGTAATAAGATGAATGAGAATGAGCGCCTCACCGTCCTACTTGGTGATGAATTCGGATGCAACCTCTGCACCCGAAGGTGGCTCACCCGCGTGCAAAAGTTCACCTCCGCAATCATTGGTGTGTATGAGTGATATGATGAGACAGTGTGAATGATGAAAAAATTGAATGAAAGATGAAACAAAATATGGACGAATGATCTTGAGTATGTCGTGGAAGTAGTGAATGAGACGATTGGAAACTTAGCGAATTCGAAGAATGAAGAGATGAAATAAAAACGTGTCATGATATAGAAAAGTGATTAGAGGTAGAGCCTGATGGAACGCGATAAAATGTGAAGGTGTGATACAATGAGCGATCAAATGATTAATGAGATGATGAGAATGTTGCAAATTGAATGAATGAGAATGACCGCCTCACCCTCCTACTTGGTGATGATTTCGCACGCAACCTCTGCATCCAAAGGCGGCTGGCCTGCTTGCAAGATTTTACTCCACGTAGGCGATCATTCGCGTGTATAAATGGTGTAATGAGATGATGTGAATGAAGAAAACATGAAGAAATGGAATAAGAGATGGAATAAAGTATGTATATTCCAAAATGTGTACATATCCATGAATATTACCATGAGTTCTTGGGAACTTTCTTCAAAAACTTGTAGGAATAGCGAGCGTTAGCAAGCGAAGCAATTCCGCTAGTGCCAATTAAGGTGAAAAACTTTTTCCTCGCAAAACCGAGATATGCTTAGAGTTTGGTCAGTGAAGCTAGTGCTTCAGAAAGCACACACACCCTCAAGTAATTCTAGACTAGTTGAAAGAGATACGGAGAATTCATCGTGGCACACAGAGATTCTCTTGATAGGACCTTTTGGGGGGAAGTGTTGCTGGGTACGTGCCGAAAAGTGTTCAAATTATCCATAAATTCGTAATTTTTAGGCATTCAGAATCGTCTTAGCCCAAAGATAACGTTTGACTCATCTCTGTTGAGTCCTTCCCTATAATTTAGAAGGTTAAGGAACTTCAGATGACTCGCAAGAGGATCAGAAGGATTAAGTATGCAGGTAATCAAATGTTCCATAGAACTACCCATATGTGAATGTTCCGCTATGAGAAAGCAATAAGCTAACTTCATTCAGCAGCGTACTTTAATCTGTGATCAGGGTATCTCGAAATGAAGTAACATGGCTATAATGAATATAAAACTCTTTTAAAGAGTGATACGACAGTTACCACTATTGAAAAGATACAGGATTAGAATCATTTCCAGACAGCAATCAGACTCCAACACACCCTTTAATCTAATTACCCTCAGGAACTTCCCAACATTCATCTAGAAATCAAATGAGAGAGTCGAGTATCTTGACCTGGGAAATGATCAATCAAGCTTCCCAATCTGTAGCTTCGAATTACCTCAGCAATCTCATATTGGGAGCCAACTAATCAAGTCTGTAGAATTTTCGTATACAACGTTCCCTCTCTATCGCCAATCGATAAAACTCATTCACAGCTAACAACCAGTCTCTTTTCTCCTACAACCCCTATCTCCTGCACTGTTTCGTTTGGTTCGTTTGTCTACGGCTCTACCGTTTTCTACCCCTCCTCTCCCAGCTCTAGCGTCGTCAAAAATACCCAAACGAACGTTTTCGAATCAATCGTGAGCGTATACGCGCTGTATAGACAGTGAAACTTGGCTGGAGTCAAAATTCAAAGCAAACGTCGCGTTCGATTGTTCACAGGGCGGAGACGGAGCAGCCCCATTTCTATGCTAGCAATCACTCGCAAAAAGTGCCAAATTCAACAATCGAGAGGAAGCCAGAAAACTATGAGGTGACCGACCAACCGACGGGCCTCTCGATGAGCACTCGGAAAGACCAGCTGTGCCACAGACAGACAGAGAGATCGTTTCTCTATTCCGTTGATTGCACGCACTATATTGTACGAGCGGACTTTCGTCTATGTGTTCGTGCATCTGTACATGGGTTTTAGTTGTGTATGCGTGAGTATAACTAGATCAAGCTGCTTCTCATTTTTTCCTGATTTGATTCCTCTACGCGTAGAGAGAGAGAGAGTCTGTGATTTTCTCTTCAGTTGGCTTCCATTGAATCATACTTTTGTGGGGACAGTTCATTTAAAATACATCGTATTGTTGCCAAAGTTTTGTTATTCAGGAACATTAACTGATGAGGTTATGGTGGCTACCCTGAATGACAGCGAAAGATATTCATCAGTCCCTCCTTAAATAGCCCGGAAATTCGATCACTCATCTCTCACGAGTCAGGCAGTGTGATATGGAACTAATACAGGCGGTATTCATGTACGCAACGTGCAGGAATTACTGGGTGTGAATAATATAGGTAATCAACTGAACTGTTGCAGAATCTCCTCATGAATAAGCAAGGTCTTCCAAATTTCACCATTGTTCTGTCTCATTATATCTATGAGTGGGTGCACTAAGATCGAAGCATGTTCTGTATTGAGTTCTCACTCTGATCGTGACTCTTAGACGGGCACCCACATGGTGTTTTTTGGGAGCTTTCGTACAGTAATCATGATGGGAAGTATCAGCTCAGCCATAAGACACTATTATCCTCCTATAAGTTGGGAAATATAAATGTTCTGGAACATGTTTGAGTAATTTCTCGTAGGATTCCCTAGAATCCACAAAAAGCCTTGTGATAATTTTACGAATGATACAGGTCGATTCATGTTGTGAAGCGACCTTGATCAACAATTTATATTATTCATTCTATGCTACATAATCATTCATATTCCATTCCTTCAGCATATTCAGGAGTGCCAGATGATCATGCACGAAATTTCTCCATGGATTTTTGATGAATATATGACCATGTGCCCTAAATGATCTTCGGCATCTCATTATGGAATTTGGAACATCCGCAACAAGGGCCCTTTTCAAACTTGGACTTTACGCATCATTTGAGAAGTCGTCGAAGAATTTTTCCGTATATTTTGACAAAATTACAAGAAGAGTTACACTTCATGTTTCCTAGTGGAAAATATGCTCTCCAATTCACAGAGGAGTAGCCGTTTTGTGATCCAAACTGATACTCTTCATCCCACATTGATTATATGAAGACAATCCCATCGACTTGCCATTCTGATTAATCGTCCAAGTATCACTATCAGCCATCCCCCCCTCCCAAACGTAGCTACCCCTACTTTCATTTTGTTACTAGAACTCTAAGACGCGCGCGTTGCGCGCGGATAGTTACGATGGCTTGAAATTCTGGAACATACGGAAAAAGCTATTGTGTTTGAAAAAAGAAATTATGCAGGTATATGGGCAAATCTCTGGAACTATGCGATTTCGACTTTGAAATTTCTAGAATTTTCAGAATAGCAGCACACCTCCCATAAACTTTTGTTTGGTCCAAGTAATGCTCAAACAATGATGAAATACTTGCGTAAATCATTTTGGAGCTCCGCCGTGGATTTGTGAGGGAGTAGGAGATTTTCCCATGTATTTGGATGGGACCCTCACATTTCCGTAATTCTAATTGGCTCATGTGTATGTGAATACATGGCATCCTCGGTGTTGGGATAGAGGGAAGGAGATAAGTTTAACAGTTTCCAGTGTCTTCTGAAGGTCTGTGGTACAAAATGAAGATGTGCCACAGCCGCCAAAACGCTCATTTTCGTCATTTGTCAATCCTCACGGGCCTCGCATCACGACCGGGATGAGGCTGTAGTAGGGGCGATTCTCATAGTCATTTCCTGGAGTACAAACATCAGTTTACACGTGGTTTTAATCCCAGCGGAATCGAAATTTTCGTGTGCTACACGAAAAACGATTTTTTTGACCCCATTTACGCAAAAATAACTTTTCTCATTTCGAGCCGCATCGTCTCGCGGAATCGAGCACACTATGGTTTTTGGGCTAGATTTGAAGGTTTTTGGATGTAGAATAAGATGTCGTTTCTGCAAATACGAAATATTCACCGCCCCGAGTGCTGCATCCATTAGAAGAGCGATACAGGAAAAAATGTAAAATCGGAGTTCGCTCCAACGAATCATCGCCACTCTGACGCATTGATAGGCACAGCCTCGGGCGAAGATTATATGTTTCTTCATATTATAATCCATCACATATCCAATTTTTAGACCGATCGGTGAACCGCCCCGCCTGTGGCGAGCTAAGGCGTGAGAGAATTATGGCCCTGTTCGGTCAAAAATTGCGATTTTGTCACGAAGAAGCGTCTCCCAGTACCTTCCTATAGCAAGAAATAGACTTCTGAATGATGCAAAACTGTTGAATATGAGTGGATCTTCAAAATGATCTACTGCGAGCGGCGGGAAAAACGCGAATGTTCTTCTGACAACGTGAAAATAGGCCTGTTCGGCCAAACCGCATACTTCGTGAGATTTGCCCATATATGAGAGTTTCCACGGAACTTTTAACTTTTGTGTTACTGCAGTGTTCCAAGAGTATTTTGAACTATTCGTAGTGCGCAGGAGTGGACTACATTTTTTTTTGTTGAAACGCATCCTGATTTGTCAATAGCAGACCGCAAAGGATGATTTTTGGGTAGTTTACAGACGTACCAACGCGATTTTTTGAATTGATAAGGCTGTAGCTAAAATACCTATGCCTCAACTACTTCGGTGGAATGAAATATCCATCTACTAATCTCATATTTTGAGAAAATCTTTGATTCAGAGGTGTGCGCTGATTTGGCTATGATATCAACTCTCATTCATCGATGTAACTGAGTTTTGTGGGAAAACTTTTTCTGGCTATTGTTTACGAAATTGATGAAATACCTTGTGCAAAACGGAAGATTAAGCAATGAGTTTTCGAAGTTAAGAAGAAGACGAATCGAATCCCGTTTGGTTTGTGAGTGTGCGTTGATCCGGACAAATTTTATAAAGCTTCAAAGCTCATAAAGTTATCGCGCCACTGGCTCTCAAAACGGTCATTTTTTGATGGCATACTCAGGAAACGTAAAGCACAGGATTGGAATGTTGTGCTCTTTTTTCTTCATCGCAAAAGGGATATAACCGCACTGTTCTGAGTTGCAATTGTCGATCGGTATTTTTGTGAGAAGCTGAGGAGAAATATTTGAATCCGGATGGTAAGCTAAATAAGCCGCTAAATGTGATGGTATCGCGATTTTCTTGATTTTTACATAGTATACGGCTGAAAAATGAACAAAATAACACCACAGTGTATTTTAGAAATTGGAATGAGACTCATAGCTCTTGACTCGATTTTGGAAATTTACATCGAATTTCGGAGAAATCAATGATGAAATTCATCTTAAAGTCAAGTCAGGCAAAATATAATCCGTATCAATCGTCTAAACAATGTTTTGAATCGAATCTGTTCGATTGAAGTTGATTCACGAATGTTTCAAGTGTGAAATTCCGTACAATTCGTTCTGAACCAGATACCTCGGCTTGGAAGAGAGTGGCACCACTTTTTTCACATGTTTTCGAGGTATAAGAATCACATGAAACCCATATTAAACGTGTGCGATGAGAAAAATTTTTTTTTATTTTAGAGGGTCAATAGTCAAATGTTCCATGGAAACCCTCATATGGTACCAGAAAGGAGCAAATATGGAATAGTATAAAAGTATGGAATGGAAATGTCATTCATCTATATGTTTATCCATCTAACATGCCTCCAAATCGAAATTCATGGATTGCTGATTCAAAAATTCACGGCTGTCTGAGGAATTTTTCGAATAATCTCAAAAAGCTATTCAATCTACGAAGTGCGCGCACTGCGCGCGCATGGTTCAACCACCCGTATGGTGTGGGGTCAAAAAACTATCCAGTTTTCATGAAACATCATCGAGGGTGGCCATCAAGAACGAAGATCATTTTGAGAACTGAAGAATTGAGCTCAACTCCAAAATCAATGATTTGAATTCATGCAACGCTTGCGCATGAAAATCTCAATTTTCACGTGAAATGTGTGGGTTTCCAATTCGATTGAGATTTTCAAAGGTTTTTACTTATTGTCGGATGGAGACATATTCCTCTCCTCCTCCTTAAGTCGGCTATAGAAGAGAAGGAGGAAAAATTTTTCAAGGATATGCACAAATATCAGCCAATCAGCCTTTGTGAAGCGAAAATTTCTTGAATGCTTGTGTAAACACTTTTTTTTAGTCCACAAATGAAAAATTTTCGATCGATCATTTGAAATTCAACTGATCATCATCCAGAAATGAGAAAGTTATTGAACCTCCGACACTTTGCAAGAATACATTATTCACAAATAAAAAATTCCTCAATCCATTCGGTCCAATTCAGAGTCATCCACCAACTGAAGAGTTGCTTTACGCATTAGAACTTGAAGAATTATATTCACAAATTGAAAACTTCTTTCAAAATTATGTAAGGATATTTAACATTCACGAAGAGAATTTTAGTTGATCTACCTCAATCACAAAATTTTATACATGTAATTTAAGAAATATGTTGAAACATTCATCAAAAATGAAAAAAATTCTAGTTAATCTACCCCATCAGAAAACAGTATGGATGCAACTATTAAGTTTGTATGGATCATTTTGAGAATTTAAATAAGCGTTCCTGAGATCTTTCCGATCGTTGAAGAAAGATGAAATCAGGAAATAAATCTTCAAATGTTACCATTAACCTCATTATTACACGGGATATCCGATATTCCTGTTGTCGGTCAAGCAGCAATCTACTTTCCTATCACTCATTTAGCGAGTGAATCGCGATCTGATTAATTCAAGCAGGTGTAATAAAACCCGATATGATGCGCAGGCGCGACCGATCACCTGCTCAATGTTGACAACGAAGCAGAACTGGACAGAAGGCTACATACAGTGCATGAGTTCAGATGCTTGAAACTCATCATTACTCTTCTTTCGATAAATTGGAAATAATCAACAGATACAATAAATCGGCTGTGTAAATCGCACAATTGAATACTTTCAACTATATTGATCTACCTATGAATACATTCAAATAATACAATGTCATTAATCCACAGCAACACACATTGAGACGACTCGTAAGTGGCGCGCGAAATCTCGATCGGAACGCCTCGAATCTCGAATATCGAAGTTATCCATTAATAATATAAGATCGCAATAACTAAGGATTCTCGGTCAGTATCAGCATTGTGAATGTAAGAGATCATATTTTAGCATTCCAGGTATGGGACGAATGAGAATATATCCACGATGAACATCGCAAGGAGTTTTGGGGACTCGATTCCGGATCTCACGACTTTCTTCGCAATTGTTCACCGATGATCGTTACTCCAATTAAAGACCTCAAAAAATTCTATTGCGTTCTTCAGTGCCCAAAGTGTATATGATCTGAGATTTTGATGGCGTAGAGTCATCTCTGGACCTTCAGTAGAATTATGAATGTAAAATTATCCCTAAGAGTGCAGCTACAAGTGCCTCCACCGAATTCAATTGAGACTGAGACGGCTTAGCACTAGGTGGAAACTTCGAAAAGATATGTGTATCCAACAGAAAGTTGGAATGGGTGAATCGACAATATGATTCCGACATCTGCGTTGTCAAATAATCTTGGACCGATGTTAGTTGATTCCCAATTATTTACAGCGATGAAGTCTTTTATCAAAGGACAGGAATTATTCCGAACAGAATAGCCTCGCTTTCCTATGGTAGTGTTCATGTATGATGACTGTATATCCAATTCTATCATTCCAAAGTCGTGGCAAGCCTACATAGTGGGCATACCCGTCCTGTTCGCTATCTTCAAGCCTCCAAGGTTGTACTACGATGTTTTCTGATCTTCCGAGTACAGGAAAGATAGTAAGAGAAAAAAATTTTCGAGCTCACCTTGGCTGCGAGAATTGCATTTTTGATATCAAAGTCGCTATTTTCGCACTTCATTTCCATTTTATGTGTATCTGCGTCCATATCTTAGAATCCTGTTGTAGAACTGGTTGGAGCATTTCTTGGTGAAATAAAGGCTTGCCGAATTTGCATTCAGTCTCTCAGACCTCAGAAACCCGCAACACCCGACCCACTCAGCAGTATTATGTGAGTAATCCCACTCGACCTCCTCCTAGTGGTGGAAGTAGTAGGTCAAGTAGATGCACCCTTCGAATAGGGACTAGCCGACTTCATGAATAGACTCAAAGACTCTCATAATCTCGTCAGGAAAGATTTTTGGGCAGCCTGAGCCACTTGGTGATCCATATAATAGCCATTCCCGTCCTCTGAAGGTAAATACACTAACCTTGTGTGCAGAAATATTGCGTGTTTTAATTGGTAGAGGATAGTTTTGAGCATCTCCGCGTACCGTTGATGATTTGGACACCTATGTAGTTTGGGTGCGTCAGAATGGAATCAGACGTGCCCGAATCACACAAGTTTTAATGTACAATGAAGAGATGCAAGTGAATGAGCTTCAATTCAGCTGCGTTATCAGCAAAGAGAAAATTCATCGATGATCCGAAATGTAGTCACAAATCAGAAGATCTGCATCATCTGTTATGGCAGTGCCAGCAGTGTGACTCAGAGAGGATCAGCTTTTTTCTTATTATCTAGGGTAACTTAAAGTGTATTTTCCGATGACTACAGGAATCTTGTTGGCAAAGCCTACCGTTCAGATATGTTAAATGGTCATGGCAACTTTTAGAATTCTCCACTTGAAACCATGATATACATATAATATTCATCGTAATTGTCAAGTTGGGTGACGCTGAAGAGTTCTGAGGAAAAGCTGAGACACTTTTAGTGAGCAAGGAGAGAAATCTGATATGGAAAAATCTATACATCGATCAATAATTTGATTGATGTCTCCGTTGATCTTCTGTGATCGCAAGAAAGTGTATAGCTATCGATGAGAAGTTGAAGATGCACTACTTGATTGATGAATGGACTGGAAGCACTCATGCAAAACCACTCAAACATCGTGTCTTTGCTCAACAGCCTGAAGATGTTCATCGATTGAGAGAGCCCAAGACGTTCAATGTTTCAAGACAAAACACGTGTCGAGTACCCAATTTTCATATTCATGAGTTTGGTAGGTAGGTACGTGATTGTCTGTAGTAATACATCCCCAACCGGGTATTATCTTTCCGCCACGCGATATTGCATTGATAGCACCCATATTAGATAATTACTGGCTTCCAGTACATCTTTTCTGTATATCATACATGTAGATTCTAGTATAACCATGCACTACCAACATAACTTGATCCCACTGTTCCGATGCTTAAAGCTGATAGTGAAACTCGGTAACAACTCATCCCAGTATGTTGATGATCATACGAGAATTAGTTGTGAAGAAATCTTCTTCAAGCATTCATATGGTTTCGATTCAGTTTTATCTGGAACTGACGGAAGTTGTGTCTGAAAGAACCCTGAGTCGGTTTCTCCTAGAATTCACGAGACAAATTAGGAAACACTTATAGCAGGACAAGGAATTTTTTTTCAAAAATGGTGATCATTGTTTTGTCGTATCTGGTCCCAAAACTTTCTCCCTACAACTTTGGGGAATATTTGGAGACACCTCAACAAAAATTTTGAGGGAACTATCTAGAACTTGTTCGCGCATCAAAGCATGAGGTATGGAACGTTATACTGAATTGCATCACGAAGGTTCTGAGCTCGCTGCCAATGAAATATAAGTATCACTATGAGACGAGATTCGGCTGGTTACCTTGAGTAACATATCTTAGTAGGTTACGTAGGATTTGATGTGTAATTTCAATCAATGCCAATCAAGCCATGAAAGGGAATGTAGTAAAATTTTCTCCTGCGTTGGATAAACACTTGGTGGTGGACACTTGTAGCAGAGAATGGATATTTTTATGTTTGTGAGGGCATATCCGGAGTCATTTTATATTTTCAAGAGAGAGCAAGCCCGTTAATACTGATCAATATTGATAGAATTTATCATAAAAATCGAAGGATCTTAAAATGAGGCCTCCCCTATCAGTAATACTTCATGATTTAAGTACCAAGAGCTCTACCTTCTGGCGATCTCAAATGGAGAAACCAGTCTATCCAAGAGATGTACGTGGAAACCCCCCCCCCCCCTCTCACCAGAGTTCCAAGATCAGCATTGATTACGGAGATTTTTGAAGTTATTGTGCCGAGGAAAGCCTTCACGTAGGATTCTCAGTCACTACTGGATATTGCAAGAGCGATAATATTGAAGCTCCCAGAGACTCCCTTTGAGACATCTTAAACTGCCTCAAATCCGCTTCCTGTTCCTGTCTCAAAGGAAAATATCCCTCTATCACAGAAATGCATCAACAAAACCATTTCGACTCAAAAATCCTGTGATTCTCCGGCTTTCTAAATAATCGTAACAGATACGAATCCCTTTGATAGCAAAGTCGATCAGAATACCTTTGAGGAATAGCTCGTTTCTTTACTCGTAACGTTTAGAAATTTCTCCAATTAGTTCATCTCTGCAATGAAATGGTTGCCTTTGCGTGCTACTCGTCTCTATGGGCTCAAGGAGTTGTGTAGATAGACCTAGAAGGGCCTCACGAGTGCTTCAAATCCCAATTAAGATCAAAGGCCGGCATAGCTCTCTGTGTTCAGCAATGCGATATATTCGGATGTGCGTGTAGTAGTTGCGGATAGTAGTGTAACATGCAGCATCTCTTTGGAATGGCATCAGGGAGCACTGAATTCTTGACGGTGGAAAATTTAATTGACTCGTATCACGCAAACTCTGAAGGGATTTATAGAGCGCGAGAAGAATTGCATGCTCCAGATAAGAGCAGTCTCGTAGGATTGGACGCGTGAAGGGCTGTGGAGGCATTTCGGATTGTTCTCGAACTCTTGTTGTTGCAAGAGAAATTCGGAAGTTTCTTTTTTATAAAATGAAGCATACGATAGATGTTTGAGGATATGGGGATATCTCGGAAACTTTTGAGTTCAGGACGCAAAAAGTGAAATCGGACAAAAAGTCTATGTAAATGTCTGACATTTCGTAAATAGCTTCTTTGAGGATCAAAGAAATATGATGGTATATGTTGGCGCGCTGCAAAGAAACGCTGAAGAACTTTCATTTGAAATGCATTGAGAGCTCCATCGAATTTTTGTGCGATTCTGACGACGTAGAGGCTATGTTGCCTTCACATCGAAGTGTACTGCTTTGAATTGCTTTGGAGTTGCTGTTTAGCAAAGGAGATTAGATATTCTGAGGCTTTTTTGGATGGAGTTTGAGTATTCTGAGGCAGCTTTCTGCACTCTAGCAGATGTACATCCGCAGAAGGTGGTGAAAATATACCCTGAGTAACACCAAAGTTACCCCACTCTCGGTAAAAAGAATTACGGTAGGCTAACTTCAGTACACCTCTGTATGACAGATTCTTTTCAACTCATCTCGAGTCGAGTGATGGTCTATGAGGTTTTGAAATGTTTCACACAGCTTTTGGAACAATACTTCTGAGAGATTGAAATTAATTCACTCGCATGGTGGTAGGTAGCATTAATAGTACATTACGCATCGAGTGCTGGAAACATTTTTTCCTTCGGGAAACCGGGCTGGACGTGGGCGAAGGCATCGTCCAGCGTGGTTTTCCCGAAGGAAAAATGTTTCCGCACGAGACACGTATAAAATATTTTGTAAAAATACCAAAATTTCCCTGTCGAAGTCCAACTTTGATACACTTCTTCAACTGCTAATAGTTCCAGCTTACACGCATCAAATTGAACTTTGTAAACCGTCGATCAAAGGATGAGACTGTAAACTCTCGATTGATCACTAATAGGAGTGGGTTCTGTCAACGTGTGTTGGGACGTTCAGCCAAATGAAATAAAAAGTGACGAAATCGGCCCTAAATTACCCAATTCAACGTTATTGAGAATGACCTCGGGAATTCTCATTCAGCTTCTTCAGGCTTTTATCAGGCACTATCCAGAGAAATTAGGCTAGCTTGGATATCTCGAGAAGCGATTTCCTCAACTTTTTAAAAGTATGAATTCTCATGCAAAATTGCATGCTTTTCGCGATGAAGCCTGTCTGAAATTGTTTTTTTGCTGTTTTATCCTTTTTTTGGTCAATTTTCCGATCTTCCATTCTCTGACCAATCAGAAAATAGCAACAGCGATTTTGCGCTTGCGCGTAGTTGTACAAATCCCAAAGTCTTTCCAATCGAAAGCTGAAACAATTTCTCTCGAAATGACTTCTCGCAAAAATCAATTCAATGTACGCGGTCAGTAACTACGGCAGCTTGATTGAAAAGATAGGGCGCTGGGAGCGAGATGACCTACCCATCCTCAACCAGAGCCTTGAGCCGTTCCCTCATCCATACTGTTGGTGGTGTTCATAATCGTGTTGGCTCAAGGACCGTGTATTCCCAGTCCCAGTTGACGAAATCAAACTCGAAAATTGGTCATTCTCCGAAGGAAATTCCCTCAGCTTTCCACTGAAATTATTTTGAAGTCCGTACAACTACGCCCATGCGCAGAACTCGCTATTTTCTGATTGGTCAGAGAAAAAAAAGTCAGAGACTTGACCAAAAAATGCATCAAACAAAAAGGGAAGAATTTCAAACTAGTTCCATCGCAATAATCGTGCAATTCAGTGCTCTTGCACTGAATTGCACGATTCCATTGCAAGAATCCATACTTGTGAGAAGTTGAAGGAAATTGCTCCTCAAAATAATCAGGGTAGCCAAATTTTTTTCCAGATTCTGCCTGATCAGAGCCTGGAAGAACTAATCGAAAATGTTCACGGTCATTATCGATAGATCTTTCTAAAATCTTTCGAATGGCGCAAGCGGCGTTGCATCATCTTGAGCTATTCTTGAGATGGATCAGTGTTTGAAAATAGTACATCTCGCACCAACTTGATTAGGTTGCAGCGCACTCTGTAGCGGTCAGTTATTGGCCTGAACCACAAGCGAAGGTTGAAACAAGCGCTTGGGAGTGGGGAACCTTATGAATGATGTGCAAATACCATCTTTTGCAATTCTGTAAGCACCCACACATCAAATTGTTGAAGAAAAACAATATTCGCACATCCCTGTATCAAAATGTACTATTTCCAACTCAATTCCATGTCGTGGCACTATTTTCCATCGATCTGTATTTTGATGTGACAAAATTAGTTCTTAGCTGAGGTATCCCGACTCTTCTCTACTCTTCTTGACTGGAAACGAGGAGAATATGATGCGAGACACTCGTTTACGACTGCGATTGAATTTTCTCCAACTCATCCGATGGAATATCGTGAACTAATCACTTCTCTCGTGCCTACCAATTATCAGCTATTCGGAAGACAGTTTTCGAGAACAACTCGAGAATGGTGCGACGTAGGTCTCACTTCCTATGCTGACATATTTCGAAGCCAAGCTATAGTCATTCCTCGACGAAAATGAATTCCCAGCGAACAACAGAACCGATTTGGTATCGAATTGGAGCGACTGGTGATTGGCACGCCAATTAGTGAGCGTGAACCCACTGTTGTGAATCAAACTTTGCACATTTCATGTTCCTGTGTAGTAGGATAGCTTTGAGATACGTGCAAGTGATTTCGCCAAGAGATATTCATTTTACTTCTGCTGGTCATGAAAAAAAGCTTGGATAGTCACTTCACATGGAGTTGAGATATTCCTCTACTATCAGGTGCTACACTCAGAATGGCAGGGTGATGGGAAGATCTAAGATTTTGTGGGAGAGCAATGTTTTTTAGCCAGAATATTGACAGCTGATGTCTCAAATTAATCTTCATGAATGATTCATCAGGTCGAATGAAACCCATGTCCTCGGAGTGAGAAATTGATTCTTTGTTACGTTGTGAGCAAAAATGTCCGTTCCTTTCAGATTTTCGACTCTCATTCCCAGTTCGTCAAGGAAGAGCACACAATAAATTTCTGCTCAACCAGTCTTCCATGTTCTCAAGTCAGGGACCGAAAAGAGTCACTTCGAATATGTCATTCAATTATCGTGTCTCTGTGCCGATATCTGATATTTGTTTGTCATCTGACAGTCAAAATATGAGGAGAGTTATTGAAGACCATCAATTTTTGACACATGCAAATCATGCAGCAGGATAAACAAAGCATGTCAATGAGGAGAGTACGTACGTCACCCACGCATACGCAAAGGAATCGAAGTATCCCTGTAGCTGAGTGAGAGCGCACCCGCGCAAGATAAAACTCACCTTCCATTAACGCCTCAGTCACCATCCCCTATCGACTTTCACGAGATTACGAGTGACGCTCTTTCTCCCACTGGCAAACATACCTTCCTGACTTTCACATATCAATTAACGTATAGCCAAGCAGTATATCACTGAGCTCATAACAGCTCAAGTACTTCGAGCCTCGAGTCTCGATTTGACGCTCAAAGAGACGCGTAGGTGGCATATATAGTGATGGATGCCACACTCATGATCACCACTGTACAGCTCTCGATCGGGAGCGACACAAGGATTGACTGATTGAGAGGTGCCTCTTGAGATTTCTCTGATAATCGATTCAGTCGTTCTGCATCCATTCACACTGCAACACATTCCGATCATCACCCTCTTCTACTCTATGCTTTACAATCGCTCATCAAGCCAGTTATTTTCAATCTTTGGCAATAACTAAAGCCTAT
Source organism: Eretmocerus hayati (assembly GCA_029851415.1). Classification (NCBI taxonomy): domain Eukaryota; kingdom Metazoa; phylum Arthropoda; class Insecta; order Hymenoptera; family Aphelinidae; genus Eretmocerus; species Eretmocerus hayati. The sequence goes on from CM056743.1 coordinate 17,785,289, forward strand.
GAAATATTCATATGGGAGATGATTGCAAAGAGGCGTGAAAATTTTTTAACAATTTCCAGGGCTCTCAAGAGGGAAAGGATGTTTTTGAGATGTTGAACTGCTGAGAATGAGGATTGGAAATCGTGTGAGCTATGAATACTATGACGACAATTGTGAACGATGAGCAGTAGGATGAACATAGTCTGGTCCTATGGGATATCAAAGTTTTGTAGGTTGTTGAAGAAGGTGAGCACGTGGCAATTGGGGCCAAAGCGTCTTTCGCATCTCATGTATATTTCAACTCATTATGTAGCACGATGATGAGGAATAATGTGGTGAGATGGGGTGGAGGAATATTCATCAGATAATTTTAATGAATATTCATCAGAATTTGATTGGTGGGATAATTCAATTTGTGCCGCGTCATTGAATCTCAACAATGTAATAATCAAGGAGGTGAGAAGAGGTGCGTGAAACTTAATATGAATATGGTAGCATTCAATAGAGATGCTTTTTGATGATAATATTGTGAAGCTAGCGAATCTCGAGGGTGCATACATATATGTCATTTGGCTTTGTGATCTTCGTAATTTGATCAAGCACGTTCTCGAATGAAACTTAATGAGCATCAACCATGATTGCAAACTTCAGGGGGTCGAGATTTTTGGGATTCACGATCACTCCGTATGATATACACAGCCGGTCAAAAGTTTCAGGACACCCAAAACTTTTTTCCCCGATTTTGTAGGTGGATCTACGAGGCTCTACAGACCAAAAACGACTCTATCACAGCTCATTTTGAAGGTCTTTCCACGTATTTTAAGATGGCATTATCCATTTTCATCAGTACGGACCTGGATCTTCCCAATTTGAGCTTGAAAAAGAGCCAATTTCGATGATTTGTGGAAGAATCTCCTGGCTCCGGTAACTCAAAGGTACAAGAATATTTCGGGATGGATCTGAAAGTACCTGAAAGTAAAAGACTGAAGCTCCGAAATCCGTTTTCCCACATCCTTCTACGTTACTTCTACTCTGAGCTATGACATTTTCTGTGAAGACAGATTTTTCGCGAAAACTATTACCAAAATTCGAATTATGCATTCAAAGGTTCTGGGATCTATCTTCTAAGTTATGCGCAGGAGAATAAAAAACCTTTGCAATATGGCTCCAAAAGTGAATTTCTTCATCATTTTTTGATAAGGATGCTACTTTTTTCGGGAAAACTCTCCTCAGAAAAAATATCATTGGTTGGAGTAGAAATAACATAGAATGATGTTGGACAACGGATTCGAAAGTTCTAGGCTTATACTTTCAGGTCTGTTGAGTTCCATTCTAAGACATTCCTGTACCTATTGGGCTGCAAAAGCCTGAAGATCCTCCTAAAAATCATCGAAATTGGCCCTTATCCAAGCTCAAATTGGAAAGATCCAGATTCGTACTGATGAAAATGAGGAATGCCACCTTGGAGTACCTGAAAAGATCTTCAAAATGAGCTTTGATGAAGTCCTTTTAGGTCAAGTAGAGACTTCTAGATCCACTTACAAAATCGGAAAAAAAATTTTGGGTATCCTGAAACGTTTGACCGGCAGTGTACAGCCATGTGTTTTCTTGTTTGGGAGAAAATTTTGCTTGAGATACTCGGATGAGAACCCCGAATATGGATACAATTACATGGATAGATCATGGCATGATGACACGTTGATAACTATGCTCTTGAGTTCCCAGAACTCATTTCCGTCCAGCGGAAGCGATGGATACTTAACTCTTTAGGTTCATGGGGCACTTTCATCAAGTGACAAAATCATCATTGGAATTTATCCGCATCATGAGTTGGATAACTACTCTCCAGTAATCCCAAGGATAGTTCAAGTTAGAACTTGGATATGGAGTTTTGTGTAAATTTGAAGAATGCGGAGATGGATCCAGAGTGAATGTGAAATGTAAATATATCTCTCAAAAGAATCAGGTGAATGATGGTGATTCTTTCGAAGTTATTCTAGAATCAATCATTCCAAAATTCATCTCCCTGGAAGATCTACCCACCGCTAGGAAACATACGCTCTGAGTGAATTCAATGCTTCTCATGATCGTGAATTTTGAATTCATGAATCATCAAGAATCTCTCTTCTACCTTTTCAAATGAGCATTTCATAACTTGGATCGAATCACGAGAGTAAGCTGAGAGTGAAATGTATCGACATTATAAATCGCTGTTATCGGACAATTCATTATGCTGCATCTTACTTCTCTCATTTAGATCTACAAACAGAGATGATGAAAATCTTGTTAATCGATATTCCCAATAACGAATGGAAAATTCAGCATTTATCAGTTTAAAAGCTCACAGATCCTTTGCACATAATGTACGCTTCGATTCTCCCATCTCTAAGGGATTTTTTATCATCATTTCAGGCAAGATGGTTCAATCTTGATAGTGAGATATAGAAGGTTTTCTCTTGTTCTGAGATGAGAATCGCTTTGATTACTTATAATCCCTAGCAGTAATGGAAGGAAGACTTATATACGATGCTTTCACATCTTTGAATTCATTTATCTATCGTTTGCGGAGAGTATAAGGCTCTGTGACCCGCGTACAATGATCGAAAATGGATTGCTCTTGTCCTCAACGAAAGCGAGATTAATAAGTGAATTCAATAAAGCACTACCGTCGTATAGCTTGAATGCCGATAAAAGGCTATGAAGAGCTTGAAGCTTTCTCCGCCCCGTCTCCCCTCTCACTTTTTTCCCAATCCATAAGATCGTCACAAAGATTAACGAAGAACATTTGTCATTGTGCTGTTCCCTCTTGGCCATCTAGACTCGATGGTCTATGTCTACGGAGCATCTTATAATGGCCATAAATCTTGAGTAGAGTAGAAATTCCAGCATCATCCATGTTCACCGATATCGTAAGATATTTTCATCTTTTCTGCGTACTTTGAGCCTTGATTCGAATATCAAAATACTCATTCTATCCGGTGGTGTGCAGTTGGTACTTGTATTTATTTTGTCCATGCTCTGTAGAGGTTAGAGTGGTGAAAGTTCAATCATTGTTGGACCATTTTTTTTTCGCAGGATACTAACTGATCCTAGAATCAATCCGGAAAAAATTCTGAACCGCATTTCGCTTGAAGTGAAGTCGCCAGTAGTGTGACAAAAAATGAATGCTATCCAGTGATTCACGTGTTTTGGTTAGAATTTGAGTTACTTACAAATAAGAAGTAACGAATCTTATAGATATACTCTTTCTATATGTTATGAAAGAAGGTACACTTCGAGTGCTCGTTCACAATAAGAGTGATTGAATTTTCACAGGAGTATTTGTTGTATCCTATAATGGAACAACTAATCCTACGCACGGTGTCCTCCATTGAAATACGAACAGTCTCCTATGATGGGACAGCGCTTCGAATTCATACTGACACTATTTTGTCGATAATTAGTGGTGTACCTGTATTTTTCTGTTTCGAATATATGGCACGGGATCGGATGAGATCGAGTCCCGTCTGATTTATTCATGCAGTAAAAATATAAGACCTATTCAAATCGAGCGCAGATTCTTGTTCCGGTACTGGCTTCATTTTTAAGTGAGGCTCCTCGAGTGGAGCAACCTCTAAAGCGTGTTCATGAGCTCATACTTTTGGTGATTTTTTCTCTCAATTCGTGAATCTCCTGTTGGTCTTGAAACGCATCAATTTGAAACATATCGTATTAGAAAATACTATGAGATTTTTCTATTGTTCATAGATTGATACTTGGGGGCTGAAAATCGATGTCGATTCTAGCCGTGTTCTAATACTGGCGCTTCCACCTTAAAGCGTACCTCAAATGGGTTGGTTTTACAAGGAGAAATGAGATTGCACCCCATTTTGCTTCAAATGTTGATGGAGGACAAAAGCTCTACTCATATTGACGTAGGGGCAGCATGTGAGCTGGGTTTCTATTTACTGATCCAAAATATGACCAAATGATGGTGCTACGAGAGCCCGTGATACATAAATCACGCTGATGACTGTTGATGTTATTAATTGATCACATCCAGTGATCAATCATGCTATCAATGTTGCGATGAATATACATATAATACAATAGATCTTCGGCAATACTAAATTGATGAGGGATGCTTGAGAAGTATCTTTTCAGGTCGTTGAAAATTTGGTAAATCAGTTGTAGAGGAAAATATGGAAGGGAAATGAATATTCAAAATAAGTGTTTTTTTATATTTTGGAATCTTTTTTTCGGGGGGGGGGGGGCTTCTCAGTAGAACCTAGGGCATTTTAACTAGGATTTCGTTAACGATATCCATCGTCTGGTAGAGAGAGATTTTCGATAAAATCGGTTTGAGGATGATTTGAATGACGTTTTTGGTGAAAATCCCGGTTTTTTTTTTTTAGAGAAACTTCATTTCGATCATGATTTACTAGTTCAACTGGAATCCGGTATAAGTCAATAAATGGAGAATGCTTGACAAATATCTATTTAGGTCATTGGAAGTTTGGTAAGTTACTCGAACAGGAAGGTACGGGGGACGGATGAATATTTGGAAAAAATTTTTTAATACATTTTGAGCTTATAAAGAGGAAGCTTAAAGAGAGAATTTGGGTGATGAAACACAGAGATGTTCTCAAACTTCTTATCGGTGGCATGCTATCTTCTCAGCATGAAGTATCACAAGAAACCTCCCTCTAGATGAAGGTACCTCTCAAATTGTCTACATGTGAATCAGAATTGATGCAGCGAGAGCAAAACTGTACAAGATTGTCGTATGGATGAAGCCTGTTCACAAGAAACTCATTTCATATTCAAGAGACGTGTGCTTTTTCTTCTCGGTGTAGCTAGCATCCATGCAGAAAATGAATGTTTAGTCACGCACGCATCGAAGATGCACATGTAGATCGGGGTGAAGCTGAAACTGTCTCTTGAGAAACTAGGACACTTATGCTTTTGCTTTGATCCAAGGAATTGATCTGAAAACAAAATATGCGACACTGCACACGAGCGATATTGATCCATGGAAAATCAACATTGCACAAAGTGCATTTGCCGAAGCGGATCGGGGAATGTTCCTTAGCTGCGAATGATTTGGGTGGCTTGTACTGGGTAGATGTATTTTGGTTTGTATTTCCCCGTGATGTTGTGTTATGAGATATAATTTGGCTGTTAGTTTTCGTTCGAAAAGACTGATCATGTCAAAATTTAGGTAGTAATTCGGAATCATTGCATGGTATTGACACTTTGCTGCATTGAACCTATGCACACTCCGCATATGAGTTATTCCACGTGAAACAGACCTACGAAAAACGGTCATGTCTCAGATTGTTTTCTTTGCTTTTCCATTGGATTCTATGGCACAAATAGTACATTACGCGACAAGGACCGAAAGTGACCCATCGCGGCCCGGGTACTCTCTCAGCATCAATCAGCTAAAATATAGCTGAAATATCAGCTATTACTCCCATGGGTCGTCAAACTGCTGATCAAATCAGCAAACGCTAAAATCACGCTCAAATCGATAATTTTGGCGAAAAAACTCCACAAATCCGGGTCCCAGTATCGTCATGAACATATTAACGACAATTCCAGGCCAAATCACGTCGAAATGAGGTGTTTTGGTTTGATAGTTACTCAATTTGTATCACGAGAGGTCCTATATAGCTGATAACAATCAGCTATAAATCAGTGATTGTAGCTGAAATTCAGCTAATGTAGCTGAAATTCAGCTAATGTAGCTGAAATTCAGCTAATGTAGCTGAAATTCAGCTACAGTAGCTATTCGTGTCAGTAAAAAACCGTTCACTGAAAAATCAGCTTATAATAGCTGATTCAGTCAGCTAACATAGCTGGAATCTCAGCTAATATAGCTGATTTTTCAGCTAAACGATATTCGAATTCGTGTTGTGCCGTATACACTATACAGTGTCGTGATCAGCATTGGATCGAAGGAGGATATGGGCAAATCTCACGAAGTATGCGGTTTGGCCGAACAGGCCTATTTTCACGTTGTCAGAACAACAGTCGCGTTATTTCCGCCGCTCGCATTAGATCATTTTGAAGATCTACTCATATTTAATAGTTCTGCATCATTCAGAAGTCTAAAAATTGCTATAGAAAGGTACTGGGAGACGCTTCTTCGTGACAAAATCACAATTTTCGACCGAACAGGGCCATAGTTCTCTCACGCCTTAGCTCGCCACAGGCGGGGCGGTTCACCGATCGGTCTGAAAATTGGATATGTGATGGATTATAATACATAGAAACATATAATTTTCGCCCGAGGCTGTGCCTATCAATGCGTCGGAGTGCCGATGATTCGTTGGAGCGAACTCCGATTCTACATTTTCTCCTGTATCGCTCTTCTAATGGATGCAGCACTCGGGGCGGTGAATATTTCGTATCTGTAGAAACGACATATTATTCTACATCCAAAAACCTACAAATCTAGCCCAAGAACGATAGTGTGCTCGATTCCGCACGACGATGCGGCTTGAAATGAGAAAAGTTATTTTCGCGTAAATGGGGTCAAAAAAATCGTTTTTCGTGTAGCACACGAAAATTTCGATTCCGTTGGGATGGAAACCACGTGTAAACTGATATTTGTACCTCAAGAAATGCCTATGAGAATCGCCCCTACTACAGCCTCATATCGGTCGCGATGCGAGGCTTGTGAGGATCGACAAATGACGAAAATGAGCGTTTCGACGGTTGAGGCACATCTACATTTTGTACCACAGACCTTCAGAAAACACTGTAAACCATTGAACTCATCTCTCTTCTTCTATTCCAACACCAAGGATGCCATGTATTCACATACACACGAGCCAATTAGAATTACGAAAATATGAGGGTCCCACGCAAATACATGGGAAAAACTTCTACACCCTCACAAATCCACGGCGGGGCTCCAAAATGATTTACGCAAGTATTTCATCATTGTTTGAGCATTACTTGGACCAAACAAAAGTTTATCGGAGATGTGCTGCCATTCTGGAAATTCTCGAAATTTCAAAGTCGAAACCGCATAGTTCCTGAGATTTGCCCATATATTGAGAGGAAGCCTAATATGACGACAACATAAGTATATCGAGATCGAGAGATCTTGGAAGGTGAGGTTGTGACGTGTAACGTGCTGTGGGAAGTATGAGTTTCAGCGCCTCCGTGCGGCGGAAAACGGCATGCCACGGGAGGGAGCAGACGTGTTTAGTGCGAGCTTCGGTCTTCTTATGCATTTAGCTCAAAAACCATTGCTTGGATGTGGCAAAAGTATGCGAGTCGATTGTAGTGTTTTCAAATACGAAGAGTTTGAGTGCTTGTGAGTCCGAATCCGCGCAAAATTGAGTAAATTAGAGCGATTTGAAACTTTTGCCTAATGCTTTTTGCATGGTCGTTGCGGACACCGCTTAAGCCACCGTTTCTGCATCGACTCGCTCCGATATTTTTCTCACTTTTGACTCGGTGAGTCCTTCAATAATGCTCTGACTGACATGTATGATAGCTCAAAATTTTCGCAATTGAAAATCGAACAACTTTCTCGCTCACTGTTACGAGGTTTGAGCTATGGTTTACTCGAAGATAAAAAGAATACCCTGTGACGCGCCTATTTTGCACATTCTATTTCTGATCTTGATTTTTGGCAAAACCGTTGCTTAAACCTCATAAGAGTAAGGGAGAAAGTTGTTAGATTTTTAATTAGGGAAATTTTGAGCTATCATACATGTCAATCAGACCATTATTGAAGGATTCACAGAGCCCGAAGCGAGAAAAATATCGGAGCGAGTCGAGGCAGAAACGGTGGCTTGAGCGGTGGCCGCAACACCCATGAAAAAACATAGGCAAAAATTCCAACTCGCTCTAGTTTACTCAATTTTGCTCGGATTCGGACTCACGAGCACTCAAACTCTTCGTTTTTGAAAACCCTACAATCGCTTTGCATACTGTTGCCACATCCGAGTTATGGTTTTTGAGCTAAATGCATAATAAAAAGACCGAAGCCCGCACTAAAAACGTTCGACTGCTTGTGGGCATGCCGCTTTCCGCCGCTCGGAGGCGCTGAAACTCATACTTCCCAGGGACCCTATATACTTCCCATATATAGCCATAGCCATGCCATCAGATCGTTTGACGGTGACCTCGCGCGCATCTATTGCCATCAGTGCCAGACAGCTGCAGACAGCGCCGCTCGCTTGCATGCAGACTGCAGACGCACCGACCGTTGCCGACAGCCACCGTTGGTTAGGGCGATACTTGTGGCTTAGTTAAGCCTGGTTAAGCCTTGAACGTGACCTTGGTGGGTGCTCGTGAGTCGAAAAATCGTTCCGTACGGTCAGAGCAGGTCGGAGGGAGCACCCCGAAGAAGACATGTGCCATGATGCATCTTTCCGAGCTCGCGACGGATCCTTGAAGTCAATAATCTCGGTATTCGGGACGAGTGGCGAGAACGAGAAGTGCTGCGACTGCAGCTAAATTGTGTGTTGCTCTTGGAGCTTTTGGATTGGAGCCCTCGAGAGTCGAGACAAGTTGCTGTGGTGCTTTGGTGGATTGGAGTTGATATATACGCTCATCTTCGTATAAGGGATGCAGGCAGCATCAACGATTCCTCCGAGAACGAGAGAGACGCGCCCGCCAGCCGCCAGGGTCAAAGCGTGATAATGGGAGTGCGTAATGAAGGTTAGTATAGCTGCGATCCGCGGTAAATACATGCAGCTTTGTGTCAGTGCGGGTCGCCGAATAGATATGTGATCGGATTGAATAATTGCAGGACTACTATATTTGCTATATAGAGCTGATCTTACAGTGGTTGAATCAAGCACCGAGCTTGTTACATATTCGTAAACACCAACGTCTGAGAGTCGTTTGTTTTGTTTAGCGTTTGTGAGCGTTTGATCACCACCTGCCTACATCTGCTTCTCGGCGATGAGTTCGGATCTCCTCATCGCAAAAATCAGAAAACCTGCGAGTTCATCTTCACGACTCCCATCTGAAATCTGCTGAAATCTATACACTTCAAGCTCGTACAAGGCCCTGGTACAACGATCTCACAGATGCCCCCCTCCCCCGCCCTGCCCACTGCTGCCACGATATTTGAGCGGGTTTGAGCTGGGCAGTTCGAAGATAGCGTCCGGATGGGCTCTGGCTCAGGTCATTAGATATTAACGACAGAGAGATTATCCACTCACAACACGAAAAACAACATGATACATTACCGGAACGTTCAGTTATCATCGATGTAAGTAACTGTTCAGGTTAGCATTAGGGTTCTCTAGAAACTAACTATCTTCTTACAAAGGATTAAAACAGCACTGTTTAGAGCTACAATTTCTGTCACCCGAATCAAGGAGGATCATAATTGTAAATATTAACGAATGTTAGAGCACTCATTGAAACTTCAACGATGATAGTCACCAATCTATTCACTTGTCACTATCACCAGCATTGAATTTAATTATACCTTCAGTCATTGCATATTTCAGAGTCCTAACAGTAAACTTTATTCTTTATAATCAAAAATTTCTTTCAAATTTCAAATATTTCCTTTTCCGTTAATATACTGACTTCACAAACTTCCTAGTTACTTTTGAAACCACTCAGTACACTCCTACAATTGTCTCAACTCGATTCTAACTATCTCAAACTATTTCAGGTCAACCAAACAGAAAATTAGTGAAACCGCAATCATAAACTGCCATAGATTAGTGCATGTATTGGATACCTGATGTATGATTAATCCAATCTATCAACTAGGCAATGTTGAGAAACAATACTGATCCAAGCCGCAATCAGCATATCCTGGTTAAGGAGAGTCGAAACTGTACATATTAAGAAAGGTAAGAACTACCATTGAACATTCAACGATAAAGATGACCAATATTTTTCATCACTGGATATGATGACTCTACAATCCTCATCACTGATTTTAATTAGAATCTTGTTCACTGTTGACCTTAGAGATCATCAATTTTATTCCTTGTGGCTAAAAATTCACATCCAAAATTTCAATTTCATGCCTTCTCATTGCACTTATTCAATTGTCTCAATTTGACTTGAACTATCTTATATCTTTTCAGGACAATTTAGTGAATAATTGGTGGAATCGCAACCTTGAACTGTTATAGATTAGTGTATACGTGTGTGTCGAATACCTTATGTATGATCAATCCAATGGATCAACTATGCAATGTATGGGTTAAGAAACTATGCTGATCCAAGCCACAATCAGCTTATCCTAAATTAGGAGAGTCTAAACTGTACATATTAAGAAAGGTAAGAACTCCCATTGAACATTCGATGATAAAGATGACCAATCACTGGATATGATGACACTTCCATCCTCATCACTGATTTCGATTAGATTGGTGATCACCGTTAACCTTGGAGAATATCAATCTTATCCCTCAGGGATGGAAGTGCAAGCTAGAGCAATTAATTGATGAACTACAAAAATAAATTTCTGCAATGTCTCGGCCGTAACCAATTAGCCCACATGCTTACTTGCAAGGCTCACAAGGTTGGTGTCATGCTAAGTTACACTGGTATTTTTGGGTTGCGCAAGGTGCATCTACTCCTACGTTTATTGGAGCATGATGCCCAATGCATGACGATTCCTATAGCTAACCCATTCAAAATAGGATGGATTATTTTTCAAATTGTCAACAGAATCTTCTGATGTCTGTCAGGGGAGGACCCGCATTTCACGGGTAGCTAAACTTGAGTCCTCCCATTCTGTTCTTGTGAAGATTTCATGAAAATGATACCGCAATAGTTCTAATTTTCACAGCTTTTCATGACTTTTCATGCTTAGTGTTTCCATTGTTATCAACTTATCCATGGTTTTCATCTCTACAAGACACGAATCTCGCATTTTTGTTGTGTATTGATGTAGTTTCCAATCTTCTGATCACCTGTCATCTTTATAGTTTGACATCGTTCAACTCCATAGAAGCTTCTTGGGTGCATAGTATAGCTGCGCCAAAAAGAAACCTTGCAGTTCTGGAAAATTGGAACAAACCTGCTTGTTTCAACAAAGTCGCACCAAAATCTATCTTTCAAGAGTCCATCATCAACTTCAAGGTAAATTAGTGTTGTAACAATGATTTTTCAATATCATTCCCAGATTCATTATAGCTCAGAGGAAAGTCGCATACTCATTAAGAAACTTTCCCAGTTTAACAAGTACGGATGAGAGACTCGATTCAAATTCTCACTTTTCAACCCCAAATACATGCAACTTTTTGATTTTTGTGTCTTGAAATACCACAAGACCACTATCGCTAGCAATTATACATTAGTGACATTCCTTGAGCAATTAATATTATGAAAAATATTCTCACAATCAACTAGAAGTGAAGATTTTTACAATCGTGCAGGAAGCCTCCATATTAGATTCGATTGAGGAAAGAACCTGATCTTATTTGTTGCTTTATTGAGACCTTTGAAACGATGAGTAGGAGATAAGAGTCTTGATTTGGATTGCCAAGTTCTCGTGGGCCTTTCAAGTTTCTGTAATAAATTTGAGGTTGTCTGCAAAGTTATTCCAATGTTTGGTGATAGTATAATGGAAGATATTTGATCCGTGCAATAGTACAATTGAAAAGCTTACAGAGAACTTTCAAACATTGCCACATTGCATCTTTGCTATCTAGATTGAGTGGTCTGAAAAGTCATTACTTGAGGGCACCAATTGGTTGAGATAGAAGCTCACTTTAGGATGAAGAATAATTTCACTTGTATAAAGGGGAAGAACATTTATGATTTTCAAACGTATTTTCATCAATGTGCGTTCCACATACTTGAATTTTATATCAGTAGTCCAAGTCTTTCTTGACCTCAATAATTCATTCTAATAATAAGGTATGGTGGATTACTGTGGATTTGAGTCACCACATTTCTTATATAGCAGTATTTTCTCTTAACCGAGTATTCTGCATTGGATGTGAATGATACACAAGACGTTCTAATTTTGTCGATCCTATTTCTTTGTGCACAACTAGTTATCAGCTAACGAATATCCATATGATAATCTCGAAATCGATACTGAGTGATGAATTTGAAAGCAGAATTTCAAGAGTAGAAGCAAAGATATCCTATAATTTAAATCGTCCTAGCCATATTGCCTGGCCACCGTTTGGACAGGGTGACAACAGATTATGAAATCGGCATTCATGGTAAAAGTTGGAACTTGACTTCAAGTCAATAAAAAAATGCAGCATAAGAATGCTCATCATAACAGTAGGCTCATATCCCACTTTGATACATATCGGTCAGAACCAATTCTGCTGGCATCATTTTCTTGAACGAGATTCTGCACTCCTCGCAAGAATCATGTAAGTAAGAATGTAGATGCATGCTCATTATAACTTTGGAATTCAATTTTCGGGTATTCTTCTTGAGAAAAATCACAATTCAAGCATTATTGATGATAATTGACCATCTCAACCCAATGTTGGAGCGTTTTTGCTATGTAGAAATCTTGAAGATCCAATCCACATGAACGATATGGGTTGCTTGTTGATTAAAAAGTCTCAGTTGAAATCCAAAATCTTTCATAGCAATTTTTTAATTATATGTGTATAAGCCAATATATCAGAGCGATTCGGTTGATTACTCTTAATACTTGGTTAAATGCCTACTCAGCCCGCTTATTCTTTCCCAGTTGAGTGAATGAATGAATGACTCTTACTGGACAATCTTATTACGACTTTCCAAAGAACTCCTTATCTGAGTTAAGTTGTATTTTTCTTGCTGATTCTTATTGATTTTATGATGCTGTATTACTGTTGAAACAGTAGACTCCATATTCCAAGCTGATTTCGTAAATTCTTGAAGTGTGTGTATTAGCTACAAAAGTATCTAGTTGAGGAAAAATTTACTGTTTCATTTGATAACCCCTACGAGATACTTTTGATTTTCAGACTATTTTCTTCTAATGATGTAGATTAATCACTACTGACTACCACCTCCACTTATCACTTGATATTATGCGCAAGCTCACGAACGTTATCATTCCATCACTCAATGAAACAAATCATACCGTCAGGAATCTTCTGCTTCTTTCCGATGAACCGATTAGGTCTCAGGTTGCATTTTCCAAGATTTCCTTCGTGTGATTAGATCTTGTCTCTGTCTTTGTACGTACAAATTGAGCATTAACCAGTAGAATTAGCACAGAATAGACCTCATTTTGGCGGTGGAGGGTAGATGTAGGTTTCATCTTTTTCTCAAGTGCAGGCCACCATCTAGAATAATGTCATCACTTTTGGACAAATTTTACTGATCTGAAAAAATTATTGATGATGAATGATCATTAAAAGGACACTTTCTGCGCATCAACGCCTATATAACTTGAGAGTATAACTTTTAGCGGGTTTGCTTTGGTCTCATCTTACGAGCTAGTGATAAAACCTACGAAATGGCAGAAAAACTAATTGCTCTGGCACTTTTCTTGTTGGAGATGCGTAGGGTTAAACAAAAGCCGACCTATTTTAAACAGATGGTTGTCAATCCTCCATTAGTTGACAAATGAGGGCGAAGACCCAGTAAACTGATAGTTCTCATTTCATGTGAATTGGCTTATCAAAGTTGTGGACGATTCGTTGAGTCTTTGTCCCTATTTTACCATGGAAAAATGGTTTTCAGAAAGAGAGGCGTAAATTTTGGCGAAAATCAGAGTCATGCCTAGAAGTCTACTCTCTACAATATCCCGTTGAAATCTACATCATATCTTGTTCAGGCGATTTTTCAGAGCTAGTTCTTTATAATTTCCACACACGCCCCTCATTATATGCGATGACATCTCAAAATACATGTTTCAAATGAAGAGGAATACGAAAATGAAACCAGCCAATGGCGCTTTTTCCTCGAGCTACCACAGACTCGAAAAACAATCAGGAAGATTGGTCATGTAGAACCCGAGATTTTGTAAAAAAAATACTGGGCGTTCGATTTTGAATTGCACCGACGATTTGCTGCGCTCGGCTCGTGGCGCGTAAAAAACGGTGGACTTCAAAATCGAACCCGGATATTTTTTTAAAATAAAATCTCGGATTCTACATGACCAATCTTCCGGATTGTTTTTTTGAGTTTGTGTTAGCTCGAGGAAAAAGCGCCATTGGCTGGTTTCATTTTCGTATTCCTCTTCATCTAAAACATGCATTTTGAGATTTCATCGCATAATGAGGGGCGTGTGCAGGAGTTCAAAAGAACTAGCTCAGAAAAATCGCCTGAACAAGATATTATGTAGATTTCAACGGGATATTGTAGAGTAGACTTCTAGGTATCACTCTGATTTTTGCCAAAATTTACGCCTCTTTTTTTGAAAATCATTTTTTCATGTAACAATAGGGATAAAGATTCAACGAATCGTCCCCAACTTTGATAAGCTTATTCACATGAAAAGAGAACTATCAGTTCACTGGGTCTTCGACTTCATTTGTCAACTAATGGAGAGTTGACAACCATTTGTTTCAAATAGATCGGCTTTTGTTCAACCCTACGTAACTCCAACAAGAAAGGTGCCAGAGCAATGAATTTTTCTGCCATTTCGTAGGTTTTATCACTAGCTCCAAGATGAGACCAAAGCAAACCCGCTAAAAGTTATACCCACAAGCTGTATAAGCGTTGATGCGTATGAAGTGTCCGTTCAATAATGATTCATTATTGAGAATTCTTTCAGATCAGTAAAATTTGTCCCAAAATGATAGACATGATTCGAGAGGGTGCCCTGCACCCAAGAATAAGATAAAACCTGCACCTACGCTCCACCGCCAAGGAAATTCCTAATTCTACCGTCCCAAAATTGATTCAAATAATTTACACTCATTTTGTTGGAGACGTGTCAGAGGAATTTCCAAAAAATTTCATAAGGGAACAATATCCATCATCTCAGTACATTTGGGGAACCTTTCTCAATTATTAAGAATTCTCGACGACTTGATAATTAGGAATGCTCTGTTATTGCGAGTCGTAACTTAGCATTTCAAAAGATTATTGCCATGAAGACTGTGATGAGAATTTCTCATCGCAACGTGACGATTATTTCTGTGATATCCTCTGAAGAAACATTATGAATGGAACGTTACGCATTGTGAACTTATATTTTCTGAAATTGTGTCATCAGTTTATCATGCGAGTCCTTTGGATGATGTATTTTTACTTTGCAGTTTTGTCGAGCTATGGAGCACTCTCTCAACTGCTTTCTTTGCCATAACCAAATTGGAGGAGGGATTAATGGCCTATCCTCACACTTACGCCGATTCCATCACCTTGTGCTTGGAGATGGCATACCAGATACTGGCTTCGTTTGTGCTCAAAACGGATGTCAACAGAGCTTCATCGACTTCTACAATTTGAGGAGACATTTAAGAGATTACCATATTGTGCCTGATGTTCCCATGCAAGAAAATGAAGAGACGCTGCATGCGGTTGAAAATGATAGAGTAGAGATCCAAGAAGAAAGAAATAGAAATCCAGTTCAAGAGCCACTTGCGGCTGCAAATGCAGTTCAAGACCGGTTGCAACCTGTAGATGCAGTACAAGGACTACTTCCACCGAATAGGCAGAATTTGATACAAGATACAGCAAACTCGGACAGGGATTTGGGTCTTAAACCCACTGTCGTAAGAATGATTGGACGATTCCAAGCTCACGCATCGACCACAGGAACCATGATGACCAATTTTTTGGAGGAGTCTGAAGATCTGCTTATTCAGGTTCAAAACAACCTACAAGCACGAATCAACGCTCTCCTGGTACCTGGTCAAGTAATCGACCAGAATTTCATACAGCAGGTAAATGCAGCTATTCACTTCGACAGTCCTTTCGTTGGCTTAAAGTCTTTGCCTCAGCAAATGGATGCCCTGCAAAAATACTGCCGAATGATCAAGTCCCGAGGAATTCCTCTGGGCAAGCGCTTGGACTCAGTGTACGATAAGACCACGAGTAGTTACGTCTCTGATTTGGTGACAGAATCTTTCCAGTACGTGTCAGCTATCGAAATACTGGAGCTTGTGCTATCCAGCCCAGAAGTTCGTGAAGCAATCGAGTCAGAGGAACCGTCTGAAGCTGGAATGTATGGATCATTTCTTGACGGTGCCCACTATGCGCAACACCCGTTCCTACAAATCTATAAACGCGCTCTCCGTCTTAAAATATACGTAGATGATCTGGAAATCGTGGGACCTCTGGGATCAAAAACAGGAGTTCACAAATTGACGGTGTTCTATCTCCAAATAGATGATTTGCCATCGCACATGAATTCTGAGCTCAGCAGCATTCATGTGTTGATCATATGTTCCTCCGAAGACGTTAAAAAATATGGGTATGGCAAAATCTTAGCACCCTTCCTCGATGACTTGAAAAAACTAGAATCCGACGAAGGAGTGCAGATTCTGATTGATGATGAGATTTATGTGCTTCGAGCAACTGTCATTGCTTTGTGCGGTGATGGACTAGCTATCCATGAGGTGTATGCTTTGCTTAGCCCTTCATCAAACAAATTCTGCAGGATGTGCATGTATTCGCGGGAAGATTTGCATAATGCTTCTTTAGAAAGAGCCCCTGAAAGGACTGAGGATCTCTTCAATCAACATTACGATCTCTTGCGAGAAAGTAATTATTCGCAAGAAGTTAAAACTCTCACTGGAGTGAACGGCGAGAGCAGCTTTACATCTCGTTTTTTCCACATTTCAAGAAACAAGATATTTGATCTCATGCACGAGTTTTTAGAAGGTATCTGTCCGATGACCATCAAAGCTGTGCTGCATCAGTATGTAATTATAGAAAAGCGTATCAACATCCAAGAAGTCAACGATAGAATTTATTCTTTCAATTACGGATATGTGGAACAGAAGAACAAACCCAGTGCAAACTTCACCGTGCAGATGTTGACCAGAGATGGGCACGGCTTGAGCCAGAAAGCCATGCAAATGTGGCTGCTCACCCGAGCATTTCCGTTTATCTTCGCTGACAAGGCTGAAGAACAGGACCAGTTCATGGGATTAGTATTAGAACTGAATAAAATTATGGAAATAGTCTTTGCGCCTCGGGTGCCACAGTCAGTTTTGCCCTACCTCGAGTCGATCACTGATGAATTCAGGCTCTCGTTCAAAGAGTGCTTCCCGCACATCGTTTGGATAAATAGGATGCACCAAATCGGCCATTTAGCTGAGTGCATCGAATTCTCAGGTTCTTTGATCGATTTTTATTGTATGAGGTTCGAGGCAAAACATGGCGAAATAAAATTGAGGGCGCAAAATGTTCATAACTTTATCAACCCCCCAAAAACACTCATTCGAGTGAGCCAATGTGTACAGAGCTCTGTATGGGGTGCGGGAGATGTTCAAGTCCAGAGAATCAAGGCTCCGTCAGGGACCTTCAAGTTGGTAGGTGGTCTCCTAAGTAAAGAATACTTGATGAGCTCATTCGGTTTCGTCCAGGACGATGAAGTCTTTGTTCCGAACACAGTTGCTGTGAACGGAACTGAATACCGCACTGGCCTTTTCGTCGTAATAGAAAAAGCCTCTCAAAGAGACGATAACTTGCCTCTTTTCGGACGTATTGAAGAAATAGTTCTCATACAACAGGCTCGAAAGGAAGTTTTCTTCCTCACGTCTATTTGCACAACTCTCCATCTCGACACGAGTGTAAACGCCTATCGGCTTGAACTCAACGATGTGAGAAACTCAACTAGATTCATTGAAGCGCGTAATCTCGCGACTTACAAGGCTTACGATACATGGATGAGACCAGATGCTGACTTTTTATTCCTGAATCTACGCAACATCATCGAATGAAGAAATCATATTTCTTCCCGTCTTTTTTACTCAGTTCTGTAACACACCTTGTAGTTCCAAATGGTCCAGTTGCTTATTATGTTTCCAACTCTGATGTCAATTTTGTTGAAGAAAAATTGTAAAAATTCTGTGGAGTAGTTGAATTTTATGGATTGCTTTGAACTTGAAACAATTTTTCGTTAGTTTCGTTAAAAACGAAACTTGAACATTCTGTGGATTTGTCCAGCTCTTTAAATTCATTGTTATCAAGTGCGAACAAAATTCTGTTATCTACTGTATCGTGAATGTTTGAAAATTCTGTTGATTATTTGGAATCTATAGATTATTTGTTCGCAACTGTGAACAAATGTCAACTATTTCTCTTAAAGGGAAAAATTGAGGATTCCATGGATTATTTTTGCATTTTCCAGTGATGAGCTGATTTGTGAAGCAATTTTATGTTTATCGACATAGCTTTTTTCCAAAACTTAATCAACATGATAAATCCCTTGTATTCAATACAGATGATAACAATCGATTTCACATATCCAGAGACAAGACAAACTTCTTTTACTTATTCAATTGACCTATTATTCCATATAACAAAGGGAAACTCCCGTTTTAACAATTTTTGATCGATTGAATTACTCATGCATATAATGCTCACAGTTATGATGTATTCTCGTTCATTTTTCCAGACCAACCATATTCATTTTTGTGAATGAACTGAATTTCTTCTGTAAAATTTGTTCAAATTAATCCTCAAAAGTACCTCTCAAAGAGGATTTGTTTAGCACTCAATCAAAGCATGCATTTGGATGCCTTGTTACTGCTTCTTTTGTTCTTGTATGAGAATCGTATAAAATTAATTGTTACCCGACCATGAAAGATTATCTTCAACCAAGGTGTTCAATGAAAATGGAGTTGCAGATCATTTTCATTAACTTCGATCTTGCCACCTCATTCCCAGCGACTCTCAGCAATAGAAGCAGTCCTATATATTATCACCACTATGCTCGCACGTGAGACATTTTTGACTCGCGTAGTCTATGCCCGGTGCGATCGGAAGTGGTTCAAGAAACCCTCTCATTTCGCGTCAGTTGGCGTCTGCCAGTCACCCCGTCCACAACCGCTTCTACACCAGGCATTCGCATCATAAATCACCGTCTTCCGTGAATTGCCCAGGTGAGCTCGATCGTTTTATTACTGTCGTCATGAAGTAATGTGAATGGAATTTTATGGAACACTCCCTCGATGACAAAGCTGATTGACCAAACATTTTGATTCAACATTTTTTGGTAAAAGCGTGGTTGTTTTTACAGGGTCAACAACATGGGATCACCGACTCCCGCAGATTTGAGAGTGTGGCTCAAGGGAAAAGATCCAACCCTAGACGAAGAAACGCTCGATATTTTGGAGGGTAAGATAATTTGTATCTTTCTCTACGCCTCTTTGAAGCGTGATTCGAATGACTCTTGATAGTGCATCAGTAAAGTCAACATTATGCTCTCACGAACTCATTATCAACCATTCGCATTCTCGATTGTCGGAAAATGCATTCTAACCTGAACGTTTTTGATGCGTATGAATAGATTGTGATAGCACTGAAAAAATATGGACATGGGCGAGGGCCTCTGTAACACACTCATAATATGTGCATAAAAGAGATGGAGCTGATTATTAGAAAGCTCGAAACTCTGGTGCCCTGTCACTATCCAAAGCTCTCGTGAGTTAGCAACGCCATCTTCAATTTCCAAGAAGCCCGGCAGTTGAGAAAACTTATTCGATTGATGCGCTTACTCGTGCTTTCGCCGCCCCCCCCCCCGCCATTTTTCACACGCTTGGCAACAAATTCCGTGAACTCTAAATTGTTATTCTACTCACATATCTGTATAGTAAGGCCCTCAGTAGAAAATCTTTATTATGGGTGTATATTATGTTGCGAACATTCATAATTTCTCTGAATGTTTACGTTTTTGAAGAGTGTCGTATTTGGTCGAGTTTTGAAATTGCTATGGATGAAAAACTTGTCCTTGGAATTGAGTCGAGAAAAAGAATCTTCGTCATCAAAACCCTTCTATGTTCAGAGATATGAATGCCTTCAAATAATGATCAACTACTGATAGATAGTTGAAACGTCAATCCAGTGAACGGATTCAAGACAAGAGAAATTCTCGGTAAACTCAAAACTTTACGATTCTTCTTACCATTTTATGCCTACAGCAATTCATGTCCACGAAACTCGACTCAGAACCAGTGCAGATTGGTTCACTATTTTTGTTTCGTTGTTACAAAACGTTTTCAAGCATTTCATTTTCAGCCCAATAATGCTACTGTGAGTATATTTGCTACAAAAAACTGTCTCAAATGAGACAAAAATGCTAAATTTGATTCTTTCATGCAAGATCAATGTTCTAAAGCTGCTGTCATAGTATTACCCCCATCATTAGAAGGTGGTCTTCTTTTAGGTATCTCTTGAAAGATGTGGTTTCGGTGTTATCCACTTACAGATAGTGATTTCATCAATACAGCTTACCCACTTAGAAACTGTTGAATAGTCGCAACCACTTACACCTCAGTAAATACATTCAGATATTTAATCAAGATAATTCCACGTAAAGCACAAATTTCAAATATGGAGTGGATATGATAAATAGACGTGTCTTGGACAGATTGAATTGATGTATAAGATCTTGAATCTTTCATATTGGAGATCAATGTACTTACTTCTGATCTGATACTATCCAGACCATAAGATGAAAAGAAGAATTGAAAGTTTTTTTCTTACAGTAACCCTACTCAAAATGAATGACTTATTCGACGTGAGTCATTTGAAAAATCTGTTGGAAACTAAGTATTCTACTCCTTAAAATTTAGAAAGAAATACTGAGTTGAACATTGGTTGATGGCATTTTTTTCAAGTTTCCCTAATAAGTCATTTTTGATGAGTCATTTCTAATGAGCCATTTCTGTCATGAGTCAATTCAAATGATTCATTTCTATCTTCCCTTGTTTGAGTCATTTGAAAAATCTCAAATCCCTGAGTTATTTCAAATGAGTCATTCATTTTGGATTGGGAAGAGACCGTGACTCACTTGCAAATAACTTATCTTCATAAATGTAGCTTAGTGACTATCTTAAGTGAAGTACTATCGTTCTACAAATCATTGTGACCAAGAAACCTGTGATTAAACAGTTACCATTCTCAAATGTGTAAGGGAATCCTCGAGCTGTAGCATCTTGAGATTTAAGTTGAATGCATCATCAATTGCGCAATTGCTTCATGAATTGAAAGGCTGTACGAACAAGGTCCAATCAAACTCATGGAAATCTCTAATACTTCCAGACCAAGGGATAGATTTACTTAGTTTCATGGACTTGAGCCAAAAAGATTTGCTAGAAGTCAAGGTTCGGCTAGGGCCTGCCAAAAAGTTGATTAAGATCATCAATATCTTAAACGTGAGTATTTGGCACATTTCTACGCAATGGCAAAACATTTATCTACATTGAATCTCAATTTTTCCTTTCACAGATGCCCATGGGAGACTTGAGTTTAGATGATAGCAGTGACTTGACATCTCGAAGAGAAGTCGAAGTAGCGCCAACTACTTCAGACAAGGGAAATTGTCATGTACTCGACATGGACGTTGGGTTACCTAATACTGTCCCTGTTCAAAATCAACCTGGGAAAAAATTGGCCAGAGTGCAAACCTCAAATTCACCAGCAGTGCCTTCTGAGCCAGTATCCAATGCAAACGACAGAGGCAGTAAAAGAAAGAGAGTAAGCCAAAATGAAACGCTTACCCAGCCCACCAATAGAGTGGTAGGTAGCAGTAAAAGGCAGAAGTTGAATTCTGATTCTTGTGTCGCTGTTCATTCCTCGTCAGCATCTGTAGCAGTGGAAGCTCCTCTGGCGACAGGAAATCTCCAATATACGGTAAATATGAAATGTAATCTGTTTTCATCTTGTCTTCTTTTAGAGCAGTCAATTTCATGGTCGTGCATATCCATTCCCGAAATTAAAATGGAGAAGATCTAGCAAAAGACTAAGCGAATCATCATCTATGAATACTGATTAGATACTTTCAAGCCAAACTCCATGACGTTCCAAAGTAATTTAATAGGTTCTAATGCTGAACCAGGAGCAAGCAATAATATCGATCCTCTATCAAAGTAAATGAATATAATTATAATATCTCTTTGTTAAAACAAACTCTGTTATTCATCGACTCTGGACTCAGCGTCATGGAACCCTGGAACAGACTCTGAAACGAAGGAGTCAAGGGGGTGCAGCTCTGGTGAATAAATTGAAGACCATACCATCGCCAAGTGATAAGCGTGGTATGATCCGCATTTTGGTTGATGAATTGACTGAATGCACAGGAAGTTGGTGAGCGATTCCCTTGAAAATAATTTAATATTACAAAAATCAGCATCCCAATGGTATCTTGACCATTTTGTAGAAATCTTTTGATAAGCATCCTTGAGTAGTTCGATTTTCTACCCATTTGATTTTCTAGAGCTCACTATATAGATTGATTATGTCAGTGGTGAATTGGGATTAATTTCTTCTAGCTACCCAAAACCGGAAGTGAAGACGGCACTTGCCAAAAGAATAGTTACCGAGTTTCCACTTTTACGACATCCTAGGGGATTTGGATATGTGAGGATACCTTATCATCAGAAATCCATACAATAGAAACGTTGAGATTGAAATTTATTGAATTTTTTCAGCAACACTTTTTTGACCCCGTCACTAGGAGACATGGTTCTATTGAAACTCGGTTGTGGACAGTGAGAAAAGATTTGCCTCCGGAAGAAAAAAAAAATAAGGTCAAGTCCAAATCCAAAGACGATGACAACACTCATCATGCTAGCCATGCGATCTTGACGCCACAAGAGTTAGAGAAAAAGGTAACCAACAATCATTTGCTGAAACATTTTGAAGAATCCATTTCCTTTGAAATTGAGGTGACTTTTGTGTTTTATAGAAGTCCTGGATGAAATTGACTCTTGCAAACAAACAAAACAAGGATGATATAAAGGATTGCCTGGGAGATACTTTTGATGAAAGGAGAACCTGGGTTCTCACAAAAGGACCCAGTGTCAGTGAGATATATGCAGAATATCCCCAAATTTTTGAATATGAAGGTGAAATGGTAAAATTACATCTGAACTATTTCTCGATAATCCACAAAAGCATCACAGGTTTCTCATATGGACCTCATCATTTTCTTATACCACTATTCTATGAGAAGTGACGAATATACACTCTTCCCAATGTTGGAGTAGGCCTTTATATTCATCATTATTCACCGAATTTTACGAATTTAGAATTTTTCTCATTCTGATGTTCTTCCTATTAAATTTGATTTACAGATGGATGATGAGTTTGAGAGGATCCATCCAAAATCTGCTAAAAGGTACAAGGAGCAATTCCCCACATACTTCGTACCACGAATCCTGGCGTATGCGAAGGCTTTGTATAAGAATATATATGAAGATGTTAATGACAAATATAATCTTGAAAGTGGTAAGGGATCACTACGTATATTCATGTATGTATATTGCACGCTCAAGTTTTACTTCGTTTTCTACTCAATTTCTAGATGCCTTCAAGGCCTTGTACATCCTGAAAAGACTTTTGCCATCGTATAACAGGAAGAAAAATACCACAAGCAATGATGAAACTCAGCAAAACCCTCCATCCTCTCAAAAGAAAATACACAGAGATCCTTTGATAGAATTAGTACCAGTGAGTAAAACAAGAATATAGACACTTTCTTCATATTAACCAAACGCTTAAATTATTATTTATAAAGTCCCATCAAGTTAGGCATTTTCCATTTTGATTATAATGATCATCCACAATCTACCAGATCCGAATAACCAAAGCTTCATCGTTTTATTCAGGGAAATAACTCAATCCAAAAACTGATGGTTGATTTGAGAAAAGGGAGAAAAATCCCTCTCCAGCCATATTTGATTCGTGCAGGAAGTAGAAAACCAACATACTTTGTGGATGCTGATGGGCTTCTTTTCAAAAAAGGAGGAAGAGTTGACATTGTATTAGCATTTGATTTGTTGTTCAAATCCTACCAAGTACTCGATGTGGCATATCCCTCTGAACTGGAGAATTTTTACATATTTGTATCTTGTCATATCTATGGTATTGCACAACAAGAAACTGATTCAGTCGCATCTCTGTTCACTAGCTTACACAATTTCAATATGGAAGCTTTCAGGAATAGTTGAGGTGGTGGCACTGTATATAGTATAGTTATGAAGTGGTCACTGCGTACTATTCATCCAGGACAAAAACTCAAGTGGTCATTCTCCTGGACGATTTAAAAAAATAGGAAAAAATATTTAAAACTCCTTTCAATTTTTCTTTCATCATTTCTCATGGGATCAGATTTATGAATCATTGGAAAAGAAATTTCTTTGCTTAGTTACATCACCCATCCATTTTGTCAAGTCCAGATTGTTACTAAATCAATTATTCTCGACCTGCAGTTTACTAAACAAGAGGTCTATGTCATCAGTGAATTTTTCCATTCAAAGTTCACCAAGATTGATGTGTTGTACGAATTTCCATCATGATATGTTTCGTTTTTATGTTATCACGTTCACTTTGGGTGTCTCGATAATGTAGACACAATAGAGTGAGTCTCTGATGGACTTAATCAGTACTAGAACAATTGAATACCATTTTTGTATTCATTTAGTTTTCTACAATGTAACTCCCATCTTTCAAAGACCTTTTATGTTTGAGCTCCTTGATTTGGAATCCATAATGACTAAAATGTTACAGCTCACTAATAATTATATGAAATATAATTTAGAATTGTTTATGAAATTGTCCAATCTATTTCTTTGAAATCCAAAACACTGACAATTAATTAAGAGAATTCCAAACTGTTTCAACTTGGATCGACTTGTGTCATAATTTTTTCATTTCTTTTCATTGTTAGACTGAATACGAAACACATGTAGATACACTGTGATGATTGCTGCTATCTTCAGGCTCTGTTCAACTGATTCACTCCCTATATAAATAAAAGTAAGGCCTCATTAACTACTCTTGGATTTTTATGAGCTAACTTTATTAGCTTGTTCAATTCAAAGTATCTTAGCCGAGCATCCAAACGTTATTGAAGATACTCACTAATATTCAACTTTTCAGAACAAATTTCATTCTCAAAACCATTGGTAAACGCACAAACTGTCAACCTGATCCAAGATTCATGTAGAATATTCGATTTGTCAGAAAAATTATTCCAACTATTTAGTAGATAATTCAACAACCAAGCTACTAAAAATGTGATCAAGCCAATCGCATTCTCAACCAGCAATCACAGTTGTAGTGGGGTGCAAGAAATTCTCATGTGTTAGTTGCATGTTTTTCTCAGAGCGCAATTAGACCTGAATCAAATGAACATCTTATTAGATGCATGGTTAATTGATTTTGATGAAAATGACAGAGTACACACAAGTATAAATTATTGCAAGCCTCATTGATTCGTTGTTTGGAGTAGGATCTCTTTTCTGAAAAATTTAAGGAGTCCACACCTTTGGGCTGACAACTATTCATAAAAGTTTCAATCAATAGATAAAAATTGCTCATGAAATGAAGATCATATTGATTTTTGATTGAAAATGCCAAGAGCCTGTCGTAAAACTGGAGCCTTCGAGTTTGAATTATTTGTGGTGTTTTCCAGAATCATGCTCAGAGAAATCCTCGGGATCGCTGTGCGGAATGAAGAAATATTTTTCATTTTTCCTCCCTCTTTCCATTACATTGGATTGGCGTTTTTTCTCGCAACTGGTGAACTGGTTATTCCATACTGATTATCTACTCATCTCTGCCTAGACAGAGGCCTAGATCTTTCATGTTGATTATGTCACCAGATTTCACGTGATTTTACGTATTCGCTCCGCTCAAGTTGTCTTAGGGCGCCTCTTATGGTCGAGCCGCACATTAAACAACGGGGGCTCGCGCGCACGGCTGCACATACATACATGCACACACACACACAAGCACGTTGAGCCTAAAAACATCAAGGCATATACAATTGCTCCAACCAACATGTAATTCATGACAGACTCAGCATACTAACCCGAACAAAATACTCTCATTATACACTTTCATCGCCAAAAGATACACTACAGGTCGAGTCCATTCGACCACGCAATACACTTGTGTGAAACAAGTCACAACGCGACGACGATCGAGCACGCTTTTGTTGTGTTCGGCGAATATGAGAGAGACTCTCGCACTGCAACGAGTAAATTCCATAGATATAATTTGGTATTATATTTCTATGGTAAATCCTCACCACCGACACTGTTTATTCGGAACTCTAGTAATAGTGATTGGCCTATTGACGGAGTCATGATGTTAGACTGATGAGAAGTATTCAGATAGCATCAGCAGACGCCAGTCGACGCGTGAGCTCTATACCTATATCTATACCTATATATACGACTCGTCACGGCTGCCCCCGTCGCTGGCCCCCGTGTTTTCGTGTGTCTTTTGGCCACCACGAGCGCTACAGGCAGAATTTTTGCCGCCAAATAATGGTGATCTGAGCGAATAGGGATGCGTAGGGACACGTAGGGTCGCGATGGGTCGTCACGGTTCCAAGTTTATTATTGTGGGACTGCAAAAAAGTTTCGATCCATATCTCTGTACGCTTAACGTTGTCTTTACTAGCTTAAAAAGGATTCTCTGCATTGAATCCCCATTCCTCATCCTAATTGAGCCCTGGTAAGTACCAAACTTTTCGCAATAATCATGAATCCATAACCTCAAACCTGCAATTCTCATGATATTTGCATTCCTTCTTGGCTCAGTTCTCATCCAAATTGAGATCCTAATTAGTTGATATTATTCTTGACAATGAAGTCATTCCTCAGATGTCTTCAAAATCAAAAGAGAATGGAAGGGACCAACCAGAATCTACTTCAAAAAACAGAGATGCAAATTTGAAAAATAAAAAAGTCCTACAAAAGAAGTATACTGCTAACGACTTGCTACAAGCTGTTGAGGCTGTGCATAATGGAGCAAGTGTGAGGGAGGCATCACTCCTACATGGTGTACCCAGGACAACTTTAGACAGAAAAGTCAGAAATCCGGGGAAAAGCTCGAAGCATGGTCGCACAACTGTGCTGAGTCAAGAAGAAGAAGAAGAAATTGTTGAATGGGTCTTGAAAAATTCTCAAAAAGGGAACCCAGTGACAAAGTCAGCACTCTTAAACCATGTACGGTCTTATTCACCAATAGTAAACCAACGATTCAAGAATGGGAGACCTGGACGCTATTGGGTGAAACATTTTTTGTCTCGACATCCCAATGTATCCATCAGCTTAGGGAAGACAACTGATTCAGATGCTGTGAGTTATGATGCATCAAGTAAAGTATCAAAGAATATAGTACAAGTGGGACCAGTTCAAGCATCAAGTGTTTTGGAAAAGAATCCCCAAAGCATACAGCAACAGTTATCATTTTTTGAGGGTAGTTTGCCTAGTGAGTTGATTCGAGACTTCATTGAGGTTGGAGATACAGGAGTTTGGTCTGGTAGCACCGAAAATCAAGGACTTTATAATTACTGGTTGATGCTGCGTATAAAAGTTTCCGGTATGTACTCCAGCTCATTACTGTATATGTATTTCTCCATTTTACCAGAACCCTTGACCAAACTCACATGTTGATGATAAATTATATATCAATGATTTTTCACTAATTCATGGAAACGATGGATCGTTTTTCTCTCAACCTCCTTTCTTGTACAGAATCTCGTGGGCTCTCAGATCGGAATTCAGGTTTGGAGACACTCATCCATTCATCCACTTCTGATGAGAGCAATTCTCCCATGGTCAATGATGACTCCGATCCAATTAGCTCCGAAACTGATTCATCAAATAGACCAAGTTTTTCAGTAGATGCTGAACCTCACCCGATGTCATCAGAAACAGTTGATATGGGAATTGTATCTGAGTCAAATAACCAAAATCCACCTCTGATCGTGGTCCCAGCGCATGTTGAAAACAGCGAGAATCTGACTCAGCCTACAGGTTTGTAATCACACGAGAATATTTCCACTTCCATTCCACACATGCAGGTATATCGAATCAATTGGTGCGTAGCCAATACAATTACTGAATATCTTGAGTGTTCTCGCGTATAATTTGGAACTGCACACGGAATTTTTCTTCATCTTCTTTCTCCTCGTTTTCTACACAGGTAAAGTAATTCCAAAGATTTTATCGATAGACCAATTGCCATACAAGTTGGTTTTGAAATCTGAACAAGTCAAAGAAATCAATATCAGTCAAGGTGTGGATCCTCTAATGATCAGCCCTGGACTACAAACTGACCCACAATGTGATTTGTCTGATATAATTAATGACAGTACCATTTTTGAAGAAGATTTTATTATGACAGAGGGTATGATCACTGATGATACAGGTATTAATGGAATTGTTAACATCTCAGCTCATCGTGCATGCTCTGATAACAATCAATCTACAGGTTAGTCTCAAATGTTGATAATACATACATATTAAGGTCACTGAGCTCGCTTTTTTAGTTCTAAAATTTCTCTTCTGTATTTAAGAATTGAATGATTATTCAGAGGAAACACAATTCTCAAGGGCTGGCAGCGATGAAAATTTAACTAAACCATCATTCGAACCTGGGGATTGTTCAGATCTGTATCGAATTGGTTCTAGTTTTTCAACTGACTTTGAGGAAGATTTATGCCCATTCACAAATTTGGATAACTTGAGCTCAGATAACTCGAGTGATAAATCATTCAAACCTGCACATGGTGTAGGTCTATATCAGAATGGTTCCATTTGTTCAACTGAGGAAGATTCGAATGATTCAAGTTTATATAGTTCTAGCACTGTAGACGAAGAATATTGCGATGAGTCATTAAGTAAGTATTCTATAGTCTTATACTCGCTTCTCTGCCCAAAAAGAGTAGTTATCTAGGAGGTAGATCTACCACTAGGGTTTACTGAATTACGTAACGTTATTTACAGGCTCGTCAATGTCAACTTCGGCTCTCCGAATATTTTTCCCGTTTGAACATTCAGCCTCGACGAAGAGAAAAATTGTAGAAGCTTCAAAGCGTCCGAGGCCGCCATCATCAGTAAGCTCTAGGCTGGAATTAGATGGACAAAAGTTGAAGGAACAAGATGTGAAGAGAGTGAAACTAGAAAGATGATGAGAAGTGACAGAAGAAAATGAAAGATTATGAAGGTAGTAGAAGAGATGAAAATATTGCAGGCGGAGGAGAAAAATTGGCAGACGAGAGAAAACACATTTTCAAGCACATGACTAGCTCTCTTAGAATTTTGCGTGAATTGATTCTTTATTTTCTTTAACTTGGAATTGTTGTGGCGCTGGCGCCTTAGAAATTTAAAAATGTTTATTTGAAGATGTTCAGATATCGTTTCTCTCGAACCATTTGATTTAATTCGATTTGACGCTCCAGCGAGAGTTGTTACAATAATGAAATATTTATCACCTTATGCGAGTACTCCATTTCCCTCAAGATTCGTTTGGCCTATATTTTTTTTTCATTACAATAGGAATTGATTTGGAACTCAAAAGTCACAGATGGATCTCATTTCGACTATACTCCAGTTTAGACTGATGATGGAGCTTCTTGATTGCTCATGATGTAAAGATACTAAGGAATAAGCTTTCTATGGTCCTTGGTTTAAAAGAATATTGCAGTCCACACTTGAGACATTCGTATTCCACTAATCGGAAGGAGGTGGCCTACTTTAACAGCACGTGGCCCACTTTAACAGCAGGTGGCCCGATTTACCAGCATGTGGCCCACTTTAACAACACGTGGCCCACTTTAACAGCAGGTGGCCCGATTTACCAGCACGTGGCCCGATTTACCAGCATGTGGCCCACTTTAACAGCACGTGGCCCACTTTAACAGCAGGTGGCCCACTTTAACAGCAGGTGGCCCGATTTACCAGCACGTGGCCCGATTTACCAGCATGTGGCCCACTTTAACAGCACGTGGCCCACTTTAACAGCAGGTGGCCCACTTTAACAGCACGTGGCCCACTTTAACAGCAGGTGGCCCGATTTACCAGCATGTGGCCCACTTTAACAGCACGTGGCCCGATTTACCAGCATGTGGCCCACTTTAACAGCAGGTGGCCCGATTTACCAGCATGTGGCCCACTTTAACAACACGTGGCCCACTTTAACAGCATGTGGCTCACTTTAACAACACGTGGCCCACTTTAAGAGCAGGTGGCCCGATTTACCAGCATGTGGCCCACTTTAACAGCACGTGGCCCACTTTAACAGCAGGTGGCCCGATTTACCAGCATGTGGCCCACTTTAACAGCACGTGGCCCACTTTAACAGCAGGTGACCCGATTTACCAGCATGTGGCCCACTTTAACAACACGTGGCCCACTTTAACAGCATGTGGCTCACTTTAACAGCACGTGGCCCACTTTAACAGCGGGTGGACCGATTTACCAGCATGTGGCCCACATTAAGCCTTACTTCCCGATGTCGGAAAATTTTTCTGACAAGAAATATATCAATAACTTGTAAAAAATTTTCCCGAAAAATTTCAACCAGCTGGGTGAATTTCTGATTCAACCCAATGAGTTTTTCAAAAACGTCACAAGTACAAAAATGAAATTTTTTCTTAGTTTCCCTTAAATGGAAGCAAGTAGAAAATCTATCTTCGAGCGGATGTGTTCCTGGGTTTTTCAGAGGTTTTTCAGAATTTTGTCAATCGAAATTCATCACAATTGTCGGTTTTTAGCCATGTCAACTGTAGACGAAAAAATAAGTAAAGGGATTAACAGCAAGTGGCCCACTTTAACAGCAGGTGAACCACTTTAACAACAGGTGGCCCGCTTCAACAGCAGGTGGCCCGCTTTAACAGCACGTGGCCCACTTTAGTGACATCATTTGGGACGTGGAAATTGGATAATCAAGTTAATCTGACTGCACTAAACGAACTATTATGTATATCAGAGCCAAAAATTTTTACGAGGCGCACAAAGCACGTGGAAAATCATCCCCTAACGGTGTATATCAATGCATATCACCCCCCCGTGATAGCTGATTCAATCAGTGAAAATCCGTTCACGTTAGCTGACGAAATCAGCTACTACGAGCTGATTTTCAGCTACCCTAGCTGATTGATGCTGAGAGAGTAGGTTGCCGCACGAGCCGGCAGGCGAGGGCGGCATACCCGCGGCCGCGATGGGTTATTTTTGGCCCGAGGTGCGTACACTATTTTTCGGTGACACTTGTATCGAAATTCTATGCTTTCCGACGCGATGTCGGGGCAAAATGCCGCTCCGCCGTACAGGTTAGAAAACGTCGGAGCATGCAATGTAGTGGCCCGAGGGCGCAGCCCGAGGGCTACTGCGCATGCTCATTCGTTTTCTAACCTGGGCGGCATTGCGGCATTTTCTGCCTCGGGATCGGGGCGGAAACCATAGGCTTTCGATGCCAGTGTGCCGAAAAACCTATTGATATCAGTCTTGTAGAATTGATTTCGAGGTTATGAGGGGTTGCAGTGGGCTAGAGAACGCAAAATGCAAGAACATTAATTCCCCAAAAAACCGTAATTTTTGTTTCTTGAAGATTTCACATTTGATGTAAAATGTTGTGTTCTCCCAGAAAAAAAGTAGTCCCGAACATTTTTTTTGCGTTCTAAGGCCTGTTGTGCTATTTTCTGCAAATCTATATTCTAGGCGATCGAAAATCGTCTGTTTTCTGCGCATGCGCAAGAATTTGGATTTTTTGAACCAATTTCATTGAAAACCCAAGAAAATTTCCTTTGAAATTACCTTTTGGATCAATTTCATCAACCAGAACCGGAGCTGCAACGTATGGAAGATGATCCCTCAGCTCGTAGGCGTACGCCATCCCGCATTGATTTCCTCTATCACTTCCTTCGGTATCTCCGACATACCTCCTGATC
This sequence comes from Eretmocerus hayati, assembly GCA_029851415.1. Taxonomy (NCBI): domain Eukaryota; kingdom Metazoa; phylum Arthropoda; class Insecta; order Hymenoptera; family Aphelinidae; genus Eretmocerus; species Eretmocerus hayati. The sequence continues at coordinate 17,817,021 of CM056743.1, forward strand.
CAGTGGTCATCTGGACGTTGTAGCTCTGGTCCAAATGCATGGAATTGACTTTGCCTAGTGGTTATTTCGAAGGAGAATTTTTTGGCTTTCGAATGTTATCGATTTCAGAAATCCAAATTCCTGCGCATGCTCAGGAAACAGACGATTTTCAATCTCCTAGACAATAGATTTGCAGGAAGTAGCAAAAACAGGCCTTAGAAAGCAGAAAAAATGTTTGGGACTACTTTTTCTGAAGGAACAAAACATTTTACATCAAATATTAAATTGTCAAGGAATGAAAAAATGTCTTTTTTGCAACTGTTGTGAAAAAATGAGACTTCTCTTCATTATTTACAGTGCGAGAAGTAATGCGGAAATGACTTTTTGCATAGTTTTACATTTACGCACAGGTGGAGAGTGCGTGAATGTAACTTCTCGCTCCAATGAATTTTCATTCACGCTCAGTTCCAAAATATGATGTCACGTCATCCCTCTGAATTCGGCCTCTTTTCGAAACCTCGTTTTCAAGATAATCTTGCTCGGACAGTGGTCTATTTAATTACAACTTCGCGCACAGTTGCAAGAAAAAGTATACGCAATACGTGCGAGCAGTTTCCGCACACGTTGCCAACTCACGCGAGAAGTAACATTTACGCACTCTTCGAAACTTCTCGCACACCCAGCAGTACACATTTAGTAAATGTGTTCTCCTGGCTGTGCGAAAAGTTTCAAAGTGTGCGTGAATATTAACTTCTCGCACTCGTTTGGCAACTTGTACGGAAAGTGACCTTCTCGCAATTGATGCGTAATATACTACTTGAGAAATCAATAACCTTGTATTCTTTTGCCCACTGGAGCCACTCATAACCTCATAATCAATCCTATAAGATTGATATAGGTAGGTTTTTTAAAGACCTTTCGAATGCTGTGAACCGGATTTTCGTATCTCTAAACGGATTTGAGAAATATGGATTTCATTGAAGAAAAAACCCAAATTCCGTTCTTGGAGATGATTGAAAAGGGTGAATCAATATGTGCCCCACATACCTAGAACATTTTTACGGGGTCCCATGGGTGGTGAAAAGTCCATGTGCCATAGAATCGGATAAAAAAGCCAAGAAAACAATCAGAGACATGACCCTCTTTCGTAGGTCTGTTTCGCGTGGAATTACTCATATATGCTATTTGATACATATTTTGGTCACTCATGTCTCGTTGTATTAGAAAATTTTGGTCAATCGTTTTGATGAGTCAAGATGAATTTCTTCATTGCGGCAACGTTTCGGCACTTTTTGGCGCCCTTATCAAGCCTATCTAAAAATATTATTGCACTTTTGTTACATTAGTAACACGTCAATTATCTCCTTGAACCATCGCTGATGTTATTGCGCAAGATGTAGCTGATTTTCTTTTGACACCTTTGAAAGAATTTCCACATTGTAACCACCAAACATTTTTCTGCTAGAATTCTTTGCTGAATGGAAAAAATTTTCTGAGCTATTGCATCTTTCGACTAGATAATAACATGATCGGCTAGATGATAGCATGTTATTATCTAATCGAAAGATGCAATAGCTCAAAAAATTTTTTCCATTCAGCAAAGAATTCTAGCAGTCATATGTGCTATTTGTTATCAGGTGTTGATAATAGATGCCTCCTGCAATTTATCTGCTAATGTTCAATTACATCGCTGTAACGGTAGGGAAACGCGTTTAGAATAAACCATATCGAATCGTGGGTGATTCATAATTCCTGTTTATGCATTCTCCGAAGAAATATAAAATTGATATTTCCATGACGAGGGAGGAACTACCGGTTACGATGACGGGCTCTTTCCACCTCGAGTTTCCTCCATACAAAAGATGAAAAACATCGTCAGGTTGTCATTGGAAGGACAACCTGATGAAGTGTACCGCAAACTTGCCATACCCAATGGATAGATTTTCAAAAGATGCCGACAACATTCCAACTGAAAGAAGTGACACGAAATGTCAAACTGACTCTATGGCAACGGATCAGTTAGTTTCTTCTCTCATCAAACATCAGGCTTGATATTCAATATGAAACTCACTATTCATGAAATCTGGATGAATCAACTCTTCCTATCGGATTGAAGAGTATATAAGTGAATTCCTATGATCTTACAGCGAACTTGAGAATGGCTCCACGGACGTTGGAAACAGCCATTACTGAGAGTTCCTTAATTTTACGCAAAGCACAGAGGTTGTGTTCCTTAGGACTCGTAAATAAGACTCCTTTCACGAAGTTCATACATCTTCACTCGATTCCATCGCAAAGGAGGGTGTCTGGTCTCATCCCGAAGATCTTGAGATTTTCTGAGGATAGATTAGGATATGCTGGAAAATACTAGAGTAAACCAAGGGTGAGGCTTGCACCAACCATGGGTGGACCGTACTACGAATTCTACACAACTTGTACCTGGATTTTGCAATCCTTGAAGTGATGTAAAAAGTATCTTCAAACAAGGATCTCATGACACTCTACTCACTAATTTATACATTGACAATTTCCACAGAAATGAGGCAGCATTTATCGGATACTCTCGAGTGAACTCATCAACCATGATCTACCACGATAATTTGTACTCGTTGCCCAAGCTTCGTTTATATTCCAAGAGTCTTCCCTTCATATCCTGGGTCGTAAAAAACGTGAGGGTTATGTTTCAACGATGAACCACTGCAGCCTTAGCCCTTCGTTACAATTTACAGCTTGGTCGAGGTGTTATAAATTAAGAACGTTGAACGCCAACTTTACTATAGTTCCCTAAGTCTCAATCTTGCGAGCTTGGTTGCCAAATTAATTGCTCGTTTGAGGCTTGATTGCAATGTTAATCCTAGAGATCACGGCATTCATCTCAAATATGTCAGTGTGAAGTGATCCCTCGACGTCGTTTTTTCACTTACTAACAGGCTAATTCAGATTTCATGGAGATGAGTAGACGTAATGAGCTGGAGATTGAGATGCGATATTCTTCTTCCCCTTCTCATTCTAAAGTCTGTGGGAGCTCTCACTTGTAATAAAGTCATGACCCAAAGTCTTATCATTCATGAGTTTTTTCAGTTCTTTTCACTTATATTGTCAACTATAAAAGGCATGACCGATTCCTAATATTCGTGATGATTTCTGATTGGCGCAAATTCAAAGAATTTGAAAAGGGAACGAGATCCTGGTGATTACCAAAATACACGACTATGACAATGAAGTCCTCATATACTTGTGTCCTGTAGAAAAATGGAAGGAACCAGGACATTCCAATTCTGTGACTTTCACATTTTCTATTCCGCTCAACGGAAAGAACGTTGAGAGGGCATTTCCTCAGTTTGCAACGAATGAATACCATATATACCTTGTGCAGAAGAGAGTTCTCTCTCAAATGAATACTGGAAACGGTGTTTTTGCGAGATTTGTTGTCTCTCCATGACTTTGGAAAGGAAATTGCTATTAAATTTTGCAAATGGTCGTTGATCATTTTTGCATCACAGAATAATTCCAATGGCCAAAATTCAAGTCCCAAATTAATTTCGAGCTGTCAGTAATTCACTTTCATGATCTGGAGAAACAAATGAAAGCATTCGCATTGTGATTCGTGTAACTGAAACGATCCATTTAAAAGTACTGTGGATCTAATGAAAAGGCAAAGATGGTCACAGCTCGTTTTGCGACTTTTTAAAAGAATCCCCAAGAGTGCTTGAGTGCTCTTCCATGAGATGTTTGAGGTTCTGAAGAGGAGAAAAAGAAGGATACAATCCCTTAGTGGTTCCAAGTTTCACTTGATGAGGACTCTTCACTCACGGCTGCTCATTGCTTGAGTAGTTGAGAAATACTTGTGCATTTTGATCCTTGCTAATGTCATCCGAGGGCAAGATTTCCGTGACCAATTGTTTCGATTAAAGTTTTCAATGGATCTTGTTCTATCACAGTTCCAAATGAGCTATTATCGCTAAGATGAGGGTGTAGAAAGATTGCTCTATACAAATTGAAAGGGGTGGAAGAATTACCAATTCGGCATGATCAAGCAGATTGCTGTGTCTGCAGCCCAAGTAGCATTTGACTTCATATGGGTGTACTTGGCACTCGGAATTCTCCCATAACCTCTTCAGTTATATTTTGACCAGACAAAATTTTAAGATTATTCGATTGAGACTCATTGTCAGTGGATGATGAGATCCTCACCTGAATTATCTGTATTTCTTCCGTTCAAACTTATTCAGAATATCCCCATACTTGCGCTGTGATTCTCGAAATATCCATCATATAGATGATGGAATTTGATCAGGATAAGAACATCTGATGCCATGATGTATCGGACACTTTTATCATAATCTGCGTGGAATTACTCCGTCTGGGCTAATTGGGATATTTTTCCACAGTTGCGCATAATCGAGCTCATCGAAGCTGCTAAAAACTCGATAGAATTCCCACAAGATTCTCCCCAAATTTATCCACTCACTAGTATCCCGGAGAATTTCATACCGATATCGTGAAGGTTCTGACAAAGATACAGAGTGACATAATCCCGAAATGGAGATGAGACATGAGGAGAAATTTTAGGTGGACTGCTTTGCAAGTCTCAAGTATAATCTTCTAGTGGCGTTTCGAATGCTCAGAATTTGGTTCCAGATACACTACTCGTGCTTAATTCAAGGACGTACCTTTGTGGAGTATCACCGAAAAAGGCTCCAATTCTGTGTCACTCCATGAGTCATATCAAAGGTTCACCGGTATTGTATACCATTTTCGTCACTCATATCTTCGAAAATATGAGATGAGTATCCAAATCTCAGAATCGAGGAGTCGGGGATCTACTAGTCACGATGCACCTTCATGAATCTCTTTGGCTCGAAAAAAGAGTAGCATGAGCGTGCTATTTTCAGGAAGGAGAATTTTTTCCTTCCCTACTGTGCACCATCGTCCCATAGCCTCAAGGACACACACAACTACGATTTTTCAAAACTGATTCCTCTACACTTTCTCCTTACCTCGCTGAAATCCCTGTCTACATTTCCACACATTTTCTTAGAAACGTTTGAACCTCCGTAGCTCATATATTCTCGATACCATGAATGAACACTAAACTCGAGCTAAAACTCAGTCGAGAGAATGGAGAGGCAAAGAAAACGGATCCCGATACCTTCGAGCGTGAGGTGAAGACTCTCTCGCTGCGATATTGGCATCGGATGACCGAACTGAGATGCAATGCAACGGTTCACACGAGAACCTTGTTGGTATGCCCCGAGCACAATGGAACTTGAAATATCCTGCTAGTGATATCATATATCAAGATCGGTGCTATTTTCACTATTTGCAAGATTTACGACGTATTCTTGGCATTCGATTCTATTCTCACTCGTTCTTTGAGATTAAAATTTTTTAGAAACGTGACAGTTATTCCGGATGAATTGAGAAGATTCTTTGAAAACCTCCACCGAAATACAGATTTGTAGCAATAAAATACGTAATAGTTTGCCATTGAGGTAACAGTGTCCACTCAACTCATTTGGTATTCTACTATCGCGAGGAAAGAAGTTTTGTCAACTACAAGATCGAAATTTTCTTTGAAACTCCGTAGCATATCCATTCCTGCTAACATTTCATAGGGGCACGATCACAGTCCTCATGGAAAAATGTTTAAGGTAGTTGTACACCAACTACGTGAGTCAAAGAGACTTAACCTCACTTTTTTGCCCACATCAAAATATTCGAAATTATTATTTTTGTTAATAACTGCACTCTTCCCACCAAACAACAAACAAAAACGGTCATCTAAGACTTCCTGAACAGAATCAGGCATGGTTTCCAAAGTTATCTACCCTAAATTCGAAATCACGTGTCGCTTTTCTGCATTCTACGCTTTGTATGAACAATTACTAAAAAACGACATGGTCCATCATCTCCAAGCTTGGCCATATGATTCATTGATACATAAACTCGGATCTCTCGCAGTCCCACCATTTTCTGTTGATCAAGTTCTGCGCTGGACCCATTTTTGTACTGTTTTTGGGTCCCACTCCCATAAGCGCAATGTTAAAAATGTGCAAAACTGGTCAAATTTTGACGATCGATACTCTAAAACGTGATGGTCAGCCGTTCTGGAATTCTGCACACGTATTCTTCGATATTAGAACTATCTCTCTGCAGAATCTCGAGAAATTCTGTTGATGAATAATTTTGGTGTACAACTACCTTAGTGACCGATTCGATACCACTCAAGTGAATATTCTCTCCATAAATCCGAAAAGGTCAATGTTTCAAGATCAAATGTTTGACATTTTTGAGGTTGTACTCATTAACCTTTCACCTTCCAGTGGCAATATAATCGTTACTGTAGTTTCAGAATGAGAGCAGTTTCCTCGCGAGAGAGCAAAATCATCGGCTTCTCATCGAGCTAGTTTCCATTTTGCATCCATTACGGAAAATGGCTCATCGTTCTTCCTATCGGATTTTGGGATTGAGAGGTATAATCTCATGAATACTTTGTAGAACCACGTTTGTTAATATTGTTGAGAAGGGTCAACATATTGATGAAAGCATTGTTTGGTGCATCAATCACATCTATTGAGTTTCCAGGAATCCTTTAAAATCTTGACCGAGATAATCTCAATTGGTTGTGAGAATAGAGTGAAAATTCGGAGGATGAATCGATGAATAGACCTACACTCCTCGCTCGACAATGTAAACACACTTCAAATGAATATCTATGACGGTTGGAGTATATGTAATGGTTGAGGATATATTACAATGATGAATAGAGAGAGGAAAAAAAGAACCTATTCACCTCTCTCGTTCACTCTTTGTAGCATTCAGCAATTTGGACATGATTTGATATGATCTGATTCTTTGAAGTTCTCCTTCTGGATCATACATGCTTCCCCTAATCTGCTATTGGATTTTCAGATCTTCTGTCTATCTTACAGCATTCTTATCTGAGAATTGGGAGTTTTCACTGATCATGGCATCATAGAATAGCCTTCCGATCGAGAGATGAATTTATCACTTTCCTTTCCACGGGTCAAAACACTCAAATTCATCGGATCATGGATAAATCACGGGGAGTTAACGATTGAAGTACGATCATGAGGATAATATGCGGATTAAGTGGTTGAAGGAGTGATTATAACATCAAGTTAGGGAGAATCAGTCCATAGCCTCTCTCAACCTATATTTTTCCTCCAAGAAAAACTCAAATTCACTCTTAAATACTTATGAGCAAAGAGTTATATACGAAGAAGACAAACATGTCAACTTTCACTTCTTCCCGCTGAATTGACTGGTTTGCCTTTCAGAAACACTGGAACGCAAACTAGGACAGATCCATTGGTTGCCTTTTCAGAGGAAGCGTCTGTTTCCTTGTTTTTCCTTCTTTTTGTCTCCTCACCTCTTACTGTACTAACTTCTCGTTGTCTCCATTCTTGAAGGCAAAGGAAACCCGAGCATGCTCATCTTCTGCCTGCTTTGAGCTTGTCACATAATACGCAACACCAATGAGCGAGAGTGGTTTCCGTCGAGGCAAAGATAGAGAAATGTCCCCTAGAGAGAAAGTCAGATAAAACATCACCAAATGGATAGTTTCGCGAGGATCAAGACAAGAAGATAGTTTGATTCGTAATAGTGAGAACTATTCACATAAGAATGAGTTTACTGTAGAAGAATTTTTCTAGAGCAATATACTCTGTATTGATGAGACTTCTGACTATGAAATATTACAAAAGTCGCTTCAAGGGAGTGTGACTGCGCTGGATCATCGAATTTTCAAATCTGTTACTTTGCTCGTAGCATTTTGTCACACATGAAATCTCAATAACATCAAAAAGTCCAATTTTTCTTCCATGGGATTGAGGGTCTACTTGTAATTCCATATTTTCACTGTAAAGAATTTATTCAAAAGACTTCCACCAATTGGTTGAATCAAAACTTGAACCAATCTGGTTGAAAATTCAACCAGCTGTTTGAATATACAATGGCTGTGAGTTCTCGGATAAGCAAGCCAGTACTGGACTGTTCAAGTGGTGGTCTTCGGACGACATTGTTGGGTCAGAAAAACGAATTTCTTGCGGAAGTTAAGCGTGTCAAACTCAGCCAAGCGGTCACCAATCCGGATACTGAATCGCGGAAACGTTGTTTAACCTGATTCTTCCCCGAAAACGCTCGCGGGGCCACCGCTGATGTTTTTCCTTATTCGTTTACGAGAATACATGACAGAACTTGTTCTCCTGAGCAAAAATGTCATCCGATCATCAACATCTATCAATCTCACGGGTCCCGTATTATAACCATAATAATAGAATTGGCGAATTTTCCGTGCGAGCTAAGCGTGGCATATCCCGACCAGTAGTCACCCATCCTGATAGCTCACTAACGAAACTTTGTTTAACCTTGATTTCCAACTGACGTAACTTGGAATTCAATATTGAATGATATCACTTGGTTGAAATTTAAACCAATTCTGGTCGAAAATCAAACCAGCTGGTTGGAATGTTGGTTGAAAATTCAACCAATTCTTTACAGTGTTCATATTATCTTCCAAATGCATCAAATACGAAATCGAACATTTTTCTTCGTCATAAATTCGGTTATAAAAACTCCGGACGTGATGAAAGTCCGGCTATAACGATTACATTTTGATCAGTTACCCAGTTTCGATAATACACTAAAGGCCAATAGCACTGAACAACAGAATTTTGGGTCAGAATTAGTACATTGGCTAGACAATGATTCGCTTGAATATTTCTCGGCGGAGGTTCCAAATTTGTAGTCTGATGATTTGCTCCTATACGTCTAAATTTTCCCAAATTGCGAAAGACTGATTTCCCAAAGAACGACATTTTTAGCGTGTTCTGCTAATTTCCAAAATGATGGCTCTGGTGGTGCATCTTTGCTATGGGTCCATCATCATTACACTTTCAAGGTGGGTGAAGTTAGTTCCAGAATCACTCGTATGCTCTTCTGGTAGTCAATTTGTTGTATATATATGCAAGAAAAGCAAATCGTTCTAAGTTTAGTAGTAGGACTTCTGAGCGTTTTCCTTGAGGATGCAAGAGCTCCAACTTGTTCAGCTAGGCTGAGAAGTCCCTCAAATAAAACTCTGCCACTCCGGAAAGAGTAGTCAGTTTTAGCGATCCCAATGGAGAGCTTTGGCCGATGAAGAATGAGATAGTCCCAATGGGAACTTCTTCTTTGACTTGCAAGAGGGAAGCAGGTTCTTTGCTGGCTATTGAATTCCTCCAGAATGCTTTTACTATAACGTCCATCTCCTCTGGAATCGGATGCTAGGAGAATAAGAGCTTGCTAAGCCTTGCAGATTTTTTCGCCAACTTTGAGTTCTTATGTTGGAGCTATACCATTTTATTACTTTCATTGAGTTTGGAATAGTTGATGATGGATATTCGAAGCATCTTGCTCGGCACTCCCGTCTTCTTTCGTGAGAAAATGATGAAAATAGTTTGTTTATCCTTGGATCAATGCAAAAAACAATGATACCTTGATGGTACATTGGATGTGTTCAACGTGGATGAGCTAGATATCAATATCAATACATTTTACCCGATGAATCTCTCTAGTCGAGGCCTCGATTTCTCAAGATTCTAATCATATTAAATGCTTGAATCGGAGTGTGCGATCAATTTCAATCAGCACAGTTTGCTGATATTAGTGACATAGACAGATATTCGAATTTCTGATATCTAACTATGTACCTTCAAGGCACCTCGCAATTTGAGTGTCGCAACTTGAAGGATTTTTGATGGAGAATCCAAATACATGAAATGAGATGAGATATGAAGAATTTTGGACTCTACGCTGATGTTGGTGCGTTTCGTCTTTCCTCGACAGATTCGGCTCTTCAGGGGGACTGGAGGGATCTGTCAGGTTAGTCCCCGACGACAACTAGCCTAAGTGGCTTGGTGATCGAGATTTTTGATTGTCCTTATATATGAAAGTGGCTCATGCCCAGCCGCTTGCGAGAAAGATCTTATTTAACCCGCTATTTTTATATGATTTAATCTCGGTCGTTAATTTGCCGACAGCCGATGACAATGTGAACTACTTAACTCGATCGCGGGAAATTCAATTCACATTCTCAAGATTCTATTCCTACTGATACACATTTTCTCGTAAGAATATTTTCAAAAACAAATTTTTTGCGGTATTAGTTTGTCAAGGGCATAAGTGAATTCGACACGCGCAAGGGGTAAGCGGTGGGTGATGGACGGGAGGTGGTTCGAGGGTGGTTCGGCCAAAGCCAAGGAACGGTCGACCACACACATGATTTCTTCAGGATCCATGGCCTCGGCTTCGAACAAATAGCGAAGTGGGCTCGTGCTCACGTATCATCCGTCCGCACACTATAGCTACCACACTTTACACATGACATAAATTAATCATACTTGGTACGTTACGTACACGCGGAATGCGCGAGCCGCGATGGGTGGCGCAGCCGCGTGGAAAAAGACGTATCTGCGAAAAGTTGCCGATGGCAGCTTAGGACGACGACTGCCTCTTGTGGGCTCGCGACCCTTCTTTATACCTTACTACAACCCGTACGTATACCTTACAACCCGTGAATATTCTAAGAAAATGGCATGCACAACTTCTTTTTACTATCTGAAATTATGCACTTATATTTCAGAACAAACCATCAAGGATATACTTTGTAATATCGAAACAGTATTACGATGACATTGAAGAAATGCACCGGCACGGTTACATTTTTCGAAGGATTTCTTTCCGAGAACTATATTATTACGACCTGATGGGTAGCCCGTACTAATTACTTCATATAACCACTTGAAAGTCGCGTTGTCGCTTACATTGGATAACTCTATTCAAACTAAAAAGAAAAGAAGCTTTTATGCACGGACTTGAAATATGCATTCAATATTTCATTGATACCGTTGAGATACAGACCGCGGCTTTCAACGGTCAACTCATAAACTAGACGTGAAGTACATCATTGATATTTCATCCGCAAATTTGAAAGATGCGCGGCCACTTACTCTTGCGGGCAGAGTGGCCCATTGTCTCGACTTCGCGGAGGGATGACTTAAGGAGTGACTGTGCACCCGTATTTCGATACCACTTTTGAAATGCGATCTACTAGTTACATTGACTCTCAACTTCTCATACATTTTTGTTTTGTTGCGCTCTGCGATTCTTGATCTTGAAGCGATTATGGGGGTGCGATTGTGGAAAGTTATTTTCAGATTTTTTACATTTTATAGAAGATGAAGGATGAATCTAATTGTCAAATTCCAGAGGAGATTTCGCATCGCCCTAACCTAAAAATGAACCGTTCAAACGTAAATTTAGGGTTCTCGTGAAATACACCCGCACTCTGATTGTAAGCCTATTTCGAACATTGGTAGAAATTTCTGTCTTGTAATACTCAAAATGAGCTAACAAGTTCACATCGGGAATATATTATGACCCTGATTATATTGCATCAATGGCACAGTGAAGATTGAGATCATGACCTAACAAAAACTATGTGATACTCGCATCATGTCTTCACAGGGGACCAGTTGAGAAATGGTTTTCAATATGTTGTGTCAGGTAAAATGAGATTTAGCGCGATTCCAGATGTACAAATGAGAACTTAGAGACATTTGACGATGTGAAATGATGGATTATGCCAAACCTCCATGAAGATGACACTATTTCGTGCTGTCCCTGATTGAAAAGAGTAGTTAGTCGATTCTTGCTCACCTTTGAAATTTTTGTTGCCATATTTTTGGGAATCGAGGTTTGTTTCAGAAGAGTTATACACTATGTAGCTTGTTTTCAATCGAATTTTATTAATAGACAATGCTGATAGTCGAGGATCATCTACTCATTGATTTATGTTACATACCTATTCATCTGGAGCTCCATTTTGGATAACAAGTGGGATCTTACATAGAGGGAATGGCTAATCCTCATATTTACAGTCCTTATCTGAGTATGAAAATGTTTCACCTCCAACTTAACTAATACTACATATATATATAACACTATTCAGATATTTATTTATCACTCATGTCAAAGATTTGGAGGCCTGGAAAGTTTGTACAAAATCAATCTCATGATCGAATGCACATTGCACATCAAAGGCAAACGTGAAATGCGTCAACCATCATTTTCATCCATTCTTGATCTAGCAAGGAGTCTCATTTGAATTTGTATTCGTAAGTGAAAGATTTTGGAAAATACCGAAGATATTTTGAGTTTATTGAAATAATAATATATCTCAAGCCCGAAACATAATATTTGAGGCTCCAAATATTATACCTGTGTTATTCTATATTAATGAACATGAGTTGTGATCAAGAGGGCGAACATCAAAGGTCTAGATCAGGAGAATGATACAATCAACCAATCATGATCCATTCAATCATTGTAAGGATTTTGAATCTATGCAGTATGTGCTCAATCAGAATTCCCTGGTATAAAATGATAATTTTCCAAATCAGCAAAATCCACGACTAATACTCAACTTCATCTGATTGACGAATGACGATAAATATTTCCTATTCCCACTCTCACATTAACATACCTTACATGTATGGCTCTAGCACCCGTGTTGAAGAGAATTTTGTAGAAAAGTCGATTTCAGAGAGTGAATACAATGGTTTCATGACATTTTGAATGCAAATGTCAGAGACAGAAATAAAACCACTCGATATAGGATCTCAGCGAATGTTGATTTTTACGTGACAGTGATTCTGAGAATAGAGCGTCCCCAATTAAATGTCCCATCCAAGCTCCACGGTCAGTTTTCGACAACTTGAGTTGAGGATATGGATTGATTCTCACTACTCCTTGGGTTTACGTACTACACTGTCCTCATACAAAAAATCGGCGTATTTGCGCAGACTTCACTCGACTCTTTTCAGTTAATCAGTGATTGAGAGTTCGAAGGCCTACTGGAATTCTGATGGGGCCATTCCCACATTACTACGGGAGTGAGATAGAATAGGAGGAATTGCATGGGTATGCAATAGAATGAGAAATCTGGTAAAATATCAATGAACCAGGATTTTAACTGTGTTTGTCACGCCGATGGAACCATAATTTTTGGATAAATAGTGGATGAATAAACTTGATAAAAGATATATCGCCAGCATTTGTGCCACACGCACGAAGGAGCAAGATCAACGAACTCTTAACACGTTCACTGCGGCGGGACCCACCGGTGGATTCCGCGATTCTTCTTTTTTCCATCTTTACCAACCCTTAGTGACTCGAAAAGTACTATTTATAAGAATTTTCAAGGTGATTTACTTTGCCCAGGGCATAAACGAAATGCCATCAGAAAGTTTGCTCCCATCCAGACATGTTCAACTGAATACGAGAGTTCAACTCATGACCGAAACAAAATTGCAAAAAACCGACTTCGCAGCGAACGTGTTAACAGAAAGGAAAGAAGTCAATATTGCTTTCAAAATCGAGCCGTTAACTTTGAATCATTAAATATATCATTGTTGAGGATTGAATGATTTTTCCCATGATCCAATTTAGTGCTATGGCGGTTGATGCCGAACTCCAAAAAAGTAGGAATTTCTGTGTGGAATGTTCACTTACAAGGAGAAGTCTAACCGTACAGACCACGGATCTTGATGAAACTCTGGGAATCATCTTGTTTTGGTGAGAAATGAAGGTATTTCTAAGGATTTGATCCCATGGGCCTCCTATTCTCAAATACAGCTATGGAGATTAGCATTGTCCATATAGGCCTATCTTGAAGTGATTCATTGACAACACGGACAATGCTAACTTCCATAGCTGTATCTCGGGATAGGAGGCCCAAGGGATCAAACCCTCGAAGATACCTTCATTTCTCACCAAAACAAGATGATTCCCAGAGTTTCATGAAGATCTCTCCCCTTGTTAGTTAACTTCTCATTCTCCCTAATAAAGAATTTGACTTTCATTTCTCATCCATGTGGCATGCTAATCAGAAGATTGTTGCTTCACAGCTCAAACTGGAAGCTGTCGAAATTCTGAAGAAATTCATACGAACTCAACCGATTAACTGCTTTCCATCGAATTTCTCGACACAGAATTGCAATGACGGGCTGATGAGTTATAAATCAATGGATGCAGTACCAAATTCCCCGTAGCATGCATGAGAATGACCATGAATTATCTGTTTTATTTTTGCAAACACATAATATTGGGATATTCGTCGAGAGAATCAAGGACAGTGCAACATGCCTGGATAATTGACTGGAAATTATCATCGACGACGGTTAGATTGATCCAGTGAGCAAAAAAATGATTCAGTCTCTCAAAGCTGCAGCCCTATAATTCCCATGGAGACATCTCTCAATAGTCGGTTTTTCCGACTGAAGACCCGTGATATTTTTGGCAGTTGATTGTAGACTCTAGTACTCAGGCAGATTTGGACTTATGTGATATTTTGGGGTATGTATATTTATTTTTCCAAAATTCTTCTCGAATCGACTGAGATACAAATGCAGTGAGCACCAATTCTCAAGAAATTTAAATCTACCTAGCCAACCTAACAATAATGAATTGATATGTGTGAAAGCAATTCTCACTACAGCATTTTTCAAGATCGCAAACATTGGAATAAACCAACCTATTTTGCATCCTAGCACCAATATATTTTTACATCTTTAGTATCTCAATTTTTCTCTCATTCAGTGTGCACATTCACTACAGCTACATACACATTTACAATAGAGTTCGGTGTATATTCGATGGGCTATACATCCGTCATGTTTGACTTCTGTCAGAAAAGTTGACATCAAACCAGACGTCTGCACATGAGAGATGACGAGAAACGACGAAAAGTCTTTACTCTTGTAACAAGCAGCTTTGTATACCACTGCTACACATCACATCTCCCATGTCTCGGCAGGCTGATTTTATACATCTACATATATTTATATATTCGGCGATATATAGCAACTATATATGCATCGAGTGAGAAACGTCGGTTCCACGAGGGTATTAGCCTCGCATCAGCAGTCACCTTGCGAATGAACTTGCGTGAAGTAATAGCAGTAGAAGAGCTAGAGTTCGTGTCGTTGCTCCACTATTACTCGAATTTCCGTGCTGCATTGCTGCAGGATGCTCACCTGGAGGCAGAAGATAAATGGAGTTGTTTTAGGGCTATCAAATAGAATTTCGCATCATGTTTCATGGATATCATATATTTGATATATAAATATGTATCATATGGATCATATTTACGAATATTTAATGCAATGTGGGGACAGGATACTGTGAATGGATGAGGATATCTCTAAAACTTCTGAACTTTGAGATCAAAACTTGTCATACTTCCTCTGGATGCCCTGGAAGTGTTCAAAAATCTAGAGGTCGATTGGTGAATATGGTTGGATTCTTGAGTCAAGCATGTGCGAGAGAACAACCAAGAATCGAATCCACATGTCGCAGCATCAAGCTCGTGAGATTTGACAAGTTCTGGCAATTGGAGCATTTTTGAGTAAGTTCTGTAATTTCTCACAAGGAGGAGCCAGGGCATGCAAATCACGGATTTGGCTGAAAGTCTGGAAATGGTCCAATTTCAGTGTCAAACATTGATATCCAAAGCCACAGAATCTGTCGCTCAACCGTTTTCAACCTGCAACCTAGAACCCATGTATTACAGTATATCTATTGATGTAATTTCTCAAACATGGGCTTATCTAAGCAATGCTAATGTTATAGCTCACAGCGCCAAACGCTCAATCATTGAACTTTGTGGCTCAAAATATCATTTTTGACACCAAAACGAGTCAAAATCCAGGCTCGCAGCCAAACTCCTAACCCGCAATCCTCGGAATCTCCTGGTCAGACTTATCTCTAAGAATCAAGATCAAATTGACTCACTCATCATTCTGATCTCACTCCAAATTAACTGGAATCCCGCCCATTATTATCACACTCATTCTGATATCGATATCGCTATCATATCGGATACCGAGAGAATCTGTGTGAAATTGGAACTATCACCTGATGCTCTGTGCAAATGACACGAAGATGGCTACAAACAACCATGGCATGAGTCAGTTCCAAATTATTCAGCGTTAATTTCCCTAGAACAGTTTCTACCTCTCATGACCTGGGGAATTCCGTTCTGTTTATCACAAAAGTCGCCTCCTTTAGATGAAATTGTCATTTCTACTACTGAAACTGATCGTCGACAGGAATGACCTCCATTATACCAACTCGTATGGATAGAAGTCTAGAACAGACTAACAATTTCCTTGTCTGAAGCAATCCACATATCAGGTCTGACATTCACTCATCTCAGCTTATCAATTTCATACTTTAGTACACAAAAAAGGAGGAATTCTGTGTTACCGTTAACACCAGACTACTGCCCCGAAACCATTGCCACTATTGTGAAATGTTTTTCCGAGAAATCGAATTACTATTCCATTTTCGTAATACCAAAGTCCCTTCTCCTCTCCTCTTCCCTAAACTATACGCGCTACATTCTATCTTTTCCCACTTTATCATACCTCCCCCATCTACCCTCTAATAATTCGATTCCTGAATTTGCTCATAAAATAACCCCCCAGAGAAATCGAATGTATACGAAGCCAATTGCTGACTCTCTCAGCTAACGTATACCCCTAATAAATTCTGCCCAAACGGGGCGTACAATTCCTGTTTCTATATTACGCCTATATCTATCTACATACTCATGCATACATATATGCAAAGCTCGTATGTTTCGAGTATACGATCGCCTCTCTAGCTCCGCAGCACGTTCAATAACGCACGCGGCAAGTATTCAGATCGCCCATATTCGCTTTTACCATCCTGGTTGACCCCCGCCTCACTTCCTAAAATGGGTAAAAACTCCATGATCCCGATATATGTGGATATTGAAGAATTTTACTCGTTTCATTCGCTCTATTCATGTGACTTTGATTAATGTTGTCAACTTGTCCGATGACTGTTTCTCGTACGTATGCAGTGTGTTTTATAGAAATTCTCAATAGTCCAATTCGAGGTATTGTCGACTGAAGTGATTTTGACTTTTCTTCCGTTGTTTTTCATGATGTTTCGGAACGTTACGCAAGAGCAACAGAACGAGAGCTTGGAATCTCAGCTTCCAGTTGACGTGAAGTGAAGCTTAAATTGAGGATCCTGTTCGTGGATACGGTCACGAGAAACGATAGACATCTAACAAAAACTGGGATGGGGAACTTTGACACAGCTCAATACTTTTACTAGGATTCTAGATCGTGATTGAGCCCTGAGGCCATAGTCACCTGCCATAATCAATGTAGCCCTGAATCCGTTTGGAGGATGAATCAAAGTTTGCTCGACTAAATGACCTGGGATTCTACATGCATCTATGAAATGTCTGAAGGGTGCTCCAAAGCCAAATATGTCAACTACACTCGGAGAAAAGTACCCAGACAAGGTTTACTCAACCCGTCGTATATTGCCACTCACAAGCAGACGACGTCTGTGTTCACCTCGTCTGGGTACTGTTTTGTAGGGAATTGACACATCTGGCACGCTTGAGACATGTATTCTGCAGGTACATGTGAAAATTGAAGTCATGTGGTCCAGTGAAAATTGACGTGAGCATCGCATTTATATTTCCCAATAGATAATTTATACATGCGACTCGATTCATAAAGACCCAGTGGCGCTTGCTGACGTCAACCAAGACGAGCAACACAAGCAGCGTGGGCTCCAGCTTCTTCACTCAGCCGGACGACCCAGGATTGCCTCGGTACTTGATGAGTTGCCTGATCTCTAGAGGGCCTTGTCCCTTGATGCGCAGCAGCATGGTACCAGTGCCCGCATTGAGGAAGCATTGCTCCGCCAGACAGTGGTCACTAGACTACCAGAGGATGCCAAAACCGCAACCCAGGTTGTGACCGACACTCATCAGCGCGATGAACTTCTCGTTAACGCAGAACCAACCAACGCAGCTGTTGCAGTACAAATCGACGAGGAGCCAGTTGCGGAACCATCGGCAGCCAACGAGGTTGTGAATCTGATCGCCAAGCCGATCATCGATTAAAAACCTGCGGAGCAACTTGCTCCGGAACAACCCGAGAACCTGGGCGACACATCGTTCCAACCAGAAACTATTCAGCAATCAGTGAACCCGGTCGGCATCGTTGGTTCAGGCATGGAAGGTATACGTGATGTGTAGTTGATAGACAACTGGCCGAAATCCCACTCACTCTGTACGACTATTCTGGAGCGGAGCACGAAGATCCTAATAGATTCTTCCAGAAATGCGAAAGGAATTTTCGCAACTTGGGCACCGACGAGGCCTTTCGTGTCCAACTAGCGGAACGTGCTTTGAAAGGGGAAGAAGAAAAGTGTGGTGAACCTGCTATGAGAATTTTGCCGTGAATCAGACCGAGTCCAAGGCACGTTTGGAAGCTTTGCTACATGCTCTAGCTAGCCCTTGGGTCACCGGGCGCTGAAGTCAAATCGAATCATCCTGAGGCACTCCGCGCCATCAATAAAATAATCTTGATTTTCCAGTAACGTCATTGACACGTCGCATCACGAGTTAACCACGATCCATTGAGGCAATGCACTATACGGTTTCGTTGTCATTGGCAGGTGCACGAAAGGCGTCTCATATACTCAACGTACTTCGTGCACGAGTTGGGCACTGTGAAAATCGATATGACCTCCAAACGGATTACAGAATCTACAAATGTGAAAAACTCTTCTGAGGAACGTCTTCCCTGATGATGCATTTTAGAACAAATTCCGAATTCGGGTGTTCCTACGACTATCCATTTGACTAAAAATCCAATGATTCGACTCATGGCACATGTTGAGGAATGATAGAGTACAGATAACCCACTCAAGATTTAAACCGAAATTCCTTGATCATTTCATACATTGTCCATCTGATTCTGCCCAATACTCCCAATAATCAACTGCTCTGCCCCGAATTTCAAAGTTCCAAATGACAAACGGTCCAACAAATCACCAGTATATGACTCCCAACATGATTAATCGGAACGAATGAAGGCACAGTCAGAGAAGGCAATCGAGGATCCATGAAGTTGGCCCTTGAATACGAACATGCACAGAAGTAACTTGGCTTCCACTCTATTCCTGTCTCAAAACATATCATGAAACTGTTCAAGATAGGCTTGCGAGATCCGCCGACTCTTGATGCTCATTCAAGCTTTCGAGAAATGCTTTAGCTCTAACGAAAGGGGCTGAACATCAGCAACCGTAGAGAAAGTTGGCAATTAGCCACGAATCACCTCAGCCCAGTCGGTTCTCTGGCCGCAATAGAGGGAGAGAAAGGCGAGAAATGCACAGACCAAGAAGAGAAACACAAGAGGAGAGTGCCTGTAGAATTACGAGGCCCATTAAAAGCCGCAAACGAATTTTGCCCCCATCTGACCTGAAAGAGGAATTAATTTGTTTTCACGATAAGGGGAGAAACATTTTGTTGTAAGCGTTACAAGATGTTAATCATTTGGTGCAAGAGCTATGAAGTAAGTTGTGAGAATTCCTGAGAATGAGAGGTGGATGATTGATGCAGAATAAATGAGTTTTCTGTATCTGAATTTGAGAAAGAGTTTGGTAGCTGATGGAATTTGTTAGATGTTCTGAAATCGCTTGCTTATTAGGGGTAATCTTTTTCGTGTTTGTTCACCGCAGCTCATGTGAACTACATTTATAGTGGATTGCATTCGTAGAAAATGTAATGCGCATTATTTGTGAAGATTTTGTACTGAGACTCATGGAAGAAGAAAGGCATATTAGTTGATATTGAAGTTCACTACTGCCATTGCATGGAATCTTTTTCATATTCAACATGGGATGTTCTTGATTGTGATTGGTCGTTCTGATTGACGGGGAAAAGGTACTACTCAAAAACGTTCTATTGTGATATTTGTTCCGCAACTACGTGAGTCGATGTAATCTCACCTCAACTCTTCTTCAAGACCAGTTGTCACGAAATTATAGTTTTTGCATAACAGCCCGTTCTATTCATCAAAGAGCGGGCTACTAAGGTTTTCATGAACGCTTATGGATGAATCTCATTCGGATCCGACAACAGTTTGCGTACGGACCAAACTTGCGTAAGGAGACCATTTCATAACTTCAATTTCCCAATGACTGTCACGGAAAACCTGAACGGTAAATCTTGATCGGACTCAACAAAAGTATTGTCCTTGTTCTCACGCCTCTCTTGTGCAATTTGGGATTGGAATCAACTGTGAAACTCAGAGGAGAGTGATTTCTCGTGCTCGCTTCCATGACCGTAATGTTGGATGTGACCAAAACACCCAATTCTTGATGTCCAGGGGTACAAAACGAGATGATCAACCCTCTTGAGATTCTGCATAGATACTCATTAATATTTCAATGAAATTCCCACTGAGCTACGAAGTTTCGGTAATTCCCAATTCCACGGGACAACTACCTCAATAACCTGGAAAAAATGTAAAGAACCATGAACGGAATCTGCGTCGTGATGAAATGATTCAGTGAATATTTGTAAATTAAGTACAAAGATCCTTTCTTATTCTCGGTGATTCGATTCCACAAAAGTACCGCGAATAACGAAACCGCAGACATAAAGACCTGAGTTTTATGGAAATGGTTTTGCGATCCACTGATTTGGCACATCAAGAGGGACGTGATAATTCACCAAAGCCAGTGAGATACTTATAATGAAAACACTCTGCAACACTGATACATAAGAACATCTAATCATATCGACGTGGGATGAATAAATTCTGGAATCTTTGAGAAATCTAACAAAAGATGGTCTAAGTCCGGATGAATTACACTGCGCAACAAAATCTTGGGCTTGAGATAATGCATGGACCGGACATTGACTTTTTTGTGTATTTTTTGGCGCTGGAACCGAGTTAGAGCTCAGATTCGCGCCTATACGTCAGGACTTTTCTTAATTGAAACAAACTGATTCTCTAAAAACAGCATTTTTCACGTTTTTCTGTAATTTTGTAAACTGGAGGTCTCTTAGCCAGGGAGTACAGATGGGTCAAAATGCATATTATAATGTTTCTCCCTACGTATTCTGACCCGCTGAGCATGATCCTGGTGTTTTTAGAGCACTATATTGCAACCTCGAAGCCGTATGATCTTATTAGTCGACCTGGTATATGGAGGGAAGTCTAATTTTGCAATAAATCTTCGAAAAATCGTAAGACATTCTATAATGGATCGAATTAGACGTACAACCTCGCAATTTCTTTTTTTCGTAACATACTTTGAGGGAAGAGCAAACTCTTCCCTCAAAGTATGTTACGAGACAAATCCAACAGCCGTAGAGGCACTGGTTCGACGTGAGGAAGTTTTTTCCGAACACGTATTTTGGTCATAACTTTTGCTGTGCTAGAATCACGAGGAGAAAAATTTCTCCTTGCACAGGGTATCCAAATATAGTTCTCCGACGCAAAATGGCCTTTCAAACACGATCTCGTAGTTTGTGTTGGGGTACCATATCAGGAATTTGGTCTGGGTCAAGAAAACTCCTCAAAAAACAGATTTCTTGCGGCTGAAAAAAAATTCTGACGTGTTAGCTCTGAATGAACCACGGGGTTGTGTTTAGACGGTCATTTTGTGTCGGAAAAACATGTTCGGGTACCCCGTGCAAGAGGAAACTTTTCTCCTCGTGATTTCAGCACAGCAAAAGTTATGACAAGAATAGGTGTTCAAGAAAAATTCCCGACGTCAAACCAGTGCTTTTACGGCTGTTGGACAAATTTTTTTCTCCAAGTATGTTACAAAACAAAAAAAATGCGAGGCGAACGTCTCTTTTGGTCCATTCTAGACTGTTTCATGATTTTTTGAAGACTTTTTTCCAAATATCAGGAGGACTAATAAGCTCATACGGCTTCGAAATTGCGATATAGCACTCTGAAAATACCGGGATCGTGTTCAGCGGGTCAGAACACGTAGGTAAACATATTTTAATATGCATTTTGACCCATCTGTACTCCCTAAGCTAAGAGACTTTCAGTTTACAAAATTAGCGAAAATCGTAAAAAACAATGTTTTTTAGAGAATCAGTTTTCTTCAATTAAAAAAAAATCTTGACGTGTAGGCGCAAATCTGAGCTCGGATTCGGTTTTAGCGTCGAAAAATACACAAGAAAATCACTGTCCGGTCCATGCATTATTTCAGACCCAAAATTTTGTTGCGCAGTGTTATCTATTCCCGCCTGTTCTACTGGTTATTAATAGTCTCTGTGCATTCCTTTAAATCATTGCCCCGAGCCGTGGAATTGGAATTATGAGCCATCATAAGCACGAGTCACTGCCAAATTTCTAATCGACGATTCAAGGTCTATCTGCTCAACAATTATTTTTGAGCCATATGGCTGCTCATGTGGATCACAGAGGAGATTTTTTATCGGTAGATCAAATGCAAGTACTTAGATCACTGATGTGATGTGAGTTGGTCGGGGCAATATAGAATCTGAGATCGATTGGATACAAGATCATTCCAACCTCGTGGTTAGGATACATATCGTATTCGATGTCATCAAGGATCATTGACGATGAACGAAATTACTGAGAATATGCTAATCCCGAGCAGTAATGACTATCAATTCCCGGATGATAAAACTCGACCCTCATACAAAAAAGATCAGGAGGCCTATTCTAAACTCTGATCATGGCCACTTGACGACTAATTCACAAAATACGTTCTAATCCAAGCGAGAGCTGTCCGCGCTGGTCATATGACCAAAACTAGTGGTCAAGCGGCCACGACCAAAGTTTAGAATACCGATTCACGAATTTAAGATCATAAAGTTTAGAATAGACCTCCAGTGCAAAGCAATGATTCGAGGATACTAAAATCCAAAAATAACGAGGGATTCCTGTACTTTGAGCTCACACGTCGACTCTCTCCTCCCTCCCTTTCCTCCCATCTAACGGCTGAAACAATCACTACTTCGGACTACTACCTGTATATTTGCCCTGAAAACAGCCAGATCCCCTACTTTTATCGCCAGAGATAGAATCTTCTGAGGGTGTGCACTGCGATGAAACGTTCCGTCCAACTTTATTCTCGAAGAAGATAAATAGAATGCTTGAAGGCCGAGCTTTGTACCCTTTGGGATGGATCTCCAACACCCTGACTGCGAGCTGAGGAACTCCTCAGGGTCTCTCTGTCCTTTGCTCAGAGCTCTTGAGAACAGGGTTCTAGGATTTCCTGGTACTCATACAGAATCACATTCATATATGGGTGAATCTCACAATATGGGCGATATCACGGTTTCACCTCAAGACTCGTTCTGTCAATGACCTTATCACTTATTTCATGGTTCCTCCTGGAAAATATTATAGATCCACACATGTTCAAGGAATTGAAACACTTCAACGAGTCATAGTTCGCCCCAGGCAGAGCCAGAAGTACGCGATTTTCAGATGAATTGCGATTTTTGACTGTCCAACCCAAAATTTCGGTCACGATTTAGTCTCTCACTCGCGGTGCGATAAACTAATCATCCTGTGAGTCTACGGAAGGATTGATTCGATAACCAAAAGCTACATGCTATGAGCCTGAGACTGTGCCTATTACTCTGTAAGAGTAATGACTCCTTGTGTGAGGTGTAAAAATCTTCTGATTCTTTGAATATTGCCACTTTGAATGAATTGGTGGTTGATGCTATCAAAAATTTGTCTCTCTAGCGATGGCATACTATCATTCAGAGCAGAACGTACAAATCTAGCTCAGCCACAGAGGTGTGCGAATTCATATGCCCGACACAGGCTTATGGAAATTTATGAAAACAAGAATGAGTTTTTGAACAGGTTAAAAATCTTTGTTCAATGCGATAAAGACTATTTGAGGGAAGTTCATAGTGTCCAAACTATGTTATTCCATTGTACATGACACTCACGAGTTGAGCACCAACCTTGTGGGTCCTGGATCTTGACGAAACTTTGGGAATCTTCTTGTTTTGGTGAAAAATGAAGGTACCCAGAGGGGTTTGGTCCAATGGGCCTCCTATCCCGAGATACAGCTATGGAGATTAGCATTGTCCATATAGGTCCATGTTAAAATGACACATAAATAGATATACTGCCAATGCTATGGCTGTATCTCAGGATAGGAGGCCAATTAAACAAAACCTCTCTGGGTACCTTCATTCTTCACAAAAACAAGAAAATTCCCGAAGTTTCGTCAAGATCCAGGACCCACAAGGTTGTTGTTCCCCTTGTCAATGTACCGTATATCCACATATGCGAACCTTAATTTGAGGAGCTGCAACGCAATGTGCCCGAATAAATGCATGAGTTTATTTACATGATTCTAAGTGAGGGACTCGAAAATGAATTACACTAACATTTCATGATTCTTCGAATAGCAATACATCAATGGAGAATTGTGTGGGCAGTGTGCAGCCATTTTACAATTTCCTCATCAACTGAGCCAGAAGTTGCCCGAATCCTGAGATTTGCTCATATAAATGTATTCCTACGTGTCAGTTTGAACTTTTTCAGTTGCGTCGAAAAACGTTTGCATGCGACGCCAGTCTCAGAATTTTATCCTCTATTTCAGAGTCTCCGTTCTGCGCACACGTTTTCTAGAATTAAAATTGCTCAGGTTTATTTGCGTGCGCAAACTCGTCTACATACAGTTCAAATATATATATATGCATGCATGCGTAGCGCAGTAATAACGAACGAAGTAAAAAAAAAGGACACAAACTCTCGCTCTAGCTCGTGTCACTCTCTTAGTATATTTCAATTACCGTCACATGAGTCTACACAGAGTATATATGTGTGTGGGCTGAAAGTGGCTTGACGTGAGACTTTGCGAATTTCATTTCATGCGAAAGTGAGACTGTGTATGTACAGTGAATGGCAGCGAGCGCGAAATTGTGCTTTGCCAACGAAATTTCACTTGATTATGTTGGATATATATATATGAATATATACACGTGTGAGCTGGTATCAGAGTCAGATCATTAATTGCACCATGTACAGGGATTGCAATTATTGCTTGATGAGAATGAGCATGGTGTATACATCAATAGATTGAATGGATAGAGTTATGGAATGAATAGATTCACTGGGCATGTGCACGAAATCATTTGGACTTTCAAAAGGATACCGTTGATTAATGGCGTACTTGTTTGATCTGAAGGAATTAGAAGTTGCTGTGATGATGATAACTTTGAATTTGCATGAATGTATTCGGAGGTAATATTCCAAAGCCGACAAATGTGAATACGTCGGTTTTTCTCCACCATGATTGAACTGATGGAATTCATTCAACAACTATGGTTCAGTGAGTCCATCCCGTAGTTATGAATATATCTGATTCCTGGTGCACACTTTGATGAGATATTCATCATGAGATCAAGATTGATTCTTATTAATTTTGATATCCATTGAGCGATTCGAAATTTTTTCTTTCTAAGACCGAAACTCTAATTTGGCAAATATGGCCATCCCTTTTCTCTAGATCTCCATTTGGAAGCGAAATATCAATTCCCATGCTTGAGAGTCATAAAATCAGGAGGGATGTCTCGAGTGATTTCTTAGCAGAATCTGAACGTGTATAAATTGATTAGGATTGATGGGAGCATGCTTCGATCATTCATCTTCTCAACTTTGCCTCAACTTGAGCTACTCATCATCTTCATTCAGATTGATTATCCTCAATATATTTGACGGACAAGAAAAATGGTGAGGAGCTCAGGTTGAGCTGAAATAGAGTTGATCAATAACTAAAGCTCCATGTGTTCAATCCTATCCCATTCGTTACACGTTCAGATTTTTTCAGAAAACAATTCGTCATATATTTTCTGATTTCATGACTCTCAAGTGTTGAAATGGGTATTTTGATTCCCAATGATGTTGTGAGGGAGAAGGATGGCCATATTCGCCAAGTTGAATTTTCGAGAAAAAATGAGAACGAAGGGGGTTACCATGAATTTAGATCTGATACATTTCCTTGCAACGGGTGATTTTTTTCCATAAACTATCGATATAATTCAGAGAAAAAGAATTGTTCATATTTGGTTTTTGCACGATTCTTGAGATCAAGATCCGGTGTTTATTGCACGACCCATCAGTGGATGTTTTGAGGGGTATGACCAAACCTCGAGAAGCAATTCCACAGAGTGAATCCAATTCTAACTCCCTGAAACGTTCAAATATCCCATGAGCAGCTGATATTTTTTGCCTCACCGAGGTTTTTTCTCGCAAAATATGAATAGCAAGCCTCAGACAGACTTCTTAGTTTATCTGAGTTTTTCAGATCTCAATACGAATTTGCCAACAAAGATAGAATTTTGCAATCTAAAATTCCCAGCATGGCAGAGCTCAATATATTGGAACGGAATATCCAAGAATTCAAAAAAAAATGAATTACTCTCCATGGTTTTCACTCTGTACAATTAGATGAATGATCTGTGAATACTATCATTCATCTCATCAACTCAATGTAATAGCTTTGGTTGCAATTCCAAACCCACAATCATTGGCACTCTAAACCTCACCCATTAAACATTCCATCCCAAAAACAAGAGCTCGAGAGTAGGATTCCAATTGGTTGGGATACCAGGAGTCACGAATGAGACCTAATTATACGTCATTCATAGCAGTCGACGCTGATTGAGATATCCACGTGTGGGGTGTTTGCGAGTCTAAACCGTGAGCTGGTAGGAATAATAGTAGTAGAAGCTCAAAGCGATTACTGAGTCTATCCACCAAGGGTGTCACTCGATTTGCACGCGCTGGCGTTGCAGAATTTTCACAGCGCGCGTCGGGTAGGTAATTACAGCAACATATATATATATATATATATATGAATGGATATGTATATAGCCACACCATCGTGCTTTCAACGATTACCGCCAGTTCTGCCGGTGCCCCATTCAATTTCCTCCGCGCAAACGCTGACGCGACGAGAAAATCTTCCCCTCGCGCCTTGACTTCCAAGCCTTCTGTGCTGTGCACGATATCGCGCAGTAGTACGAATCCGCGTATGGTCAGACGAGAGATTTTTTTTAAATCCCCTCTTCCTCTCTAAATTGGTGACAGTTGGGATACTGGATTTGAATTCTATCTACTTCATTTTCAATATTTTTTTAATGACTGAGGGGTTACTGAATTGATGGTGATTTTATTTTCTAAGGGTATTTTTAGAGCGAACTTTTAGAGCAGGGTAGATTCAATAATTTTCCAGTTAAATTGGTGGAGATTTTACTAAGGGATGATTATTCCTTGAGGCACTTCTGGAAATATTCAACCAGCGTTCAGATTTTATTTTGGTTCGGTTGATACAAGGGGAGAAGAATTCATGAGGTCATATCTACTCCACTGAACGTATGACTTTAGAAAATTACTTCAACGAGCCGCGAAATACTGTGGTAACGAGGAAAGTCTCAGGCTCCTTCAACTGCACCTTACCCCGTCTTATGACAATCTACGAGCGGTGACTCTGCGAGCCACGTAATACCTATTCGCTGTTCGCCAGGCATTGCACGTGCATCTCCAGCATCCTGACGAATCGTTACATAACCCCCTTCCGCAATTTCCATGAGCGACGACCCATCATTTTGATGACGAGCCTTGCTGCGCTTATTACTGCTCAACTAACCTATTAATTGACCCCTCATTCCCTCTCAAGTATGTATCTAACGTATGTCTTTTGACCTGGACCTTTCATGTAGCATCTCTACATGAAAGGTTCACTGCATTCAGTTCTAGTGTTCTTTCTGGAGACTTCTTCACGACGTAATACCCTAACCAAGGTTCCGAGTTGAGCATGATACAATTTGAACCGATCGATGAAACATTTTCGTTCAGTACTCCCTAGTCATCGAGGACATCTACTCGGTCTCGTGTTCCTTATTCCAGTGGATCGATTCTTTCGTCAATGAGTGTCTAAGATGAAGACAATTCATTCCCTCCATCATGTGTCGAGAAAGCCGCCTCTCACATTCTGATTCTCGAAACGATGTGCTGTATGGGGTGTGGATGAAAAACTGTAGAGCTTTTTCTGTCCTTACACCTTGCCTTTCTATTTCTAAGTTGACTGTGATCTCTCACATGAATCGCGGAGCGTCTCCAATCCCTCTGAGGATTTCGTAGAAATATTTGATTGATCGTCATCGCTGTACCACTAGAGTTGGGATGTAGCTCATTTCTTTCGGTAACTTGATAAATTGAGTGAAAATTGAATATGATAGGTGGGCTCAGTCAGGAAAGGCGAAAAACATCAATTCCTCGTTCTTGCAATACAACTTTCAGTAAGATATTTCCTCGTCTTGATTTGAAGGTCAAAGGCTTGATTGAATTTCCAGTTCACCGAATGGAATACAATCTCAATATGGAGTCAAGTTTCCGCCTCATTAACACAACGAGTAACCTCATCAGTTCCACAATTAGCTTCTCGTTGAGGCAAAGACCACTGCTCTTGAGATGCAGGCTAAGTTGGGAGACGAAAATTGTGATTTCATTTGAATAAGTCATACAGGAAACTTGGATCCTGCGGGAAGAGTTGATTTTGGGAATCTCCATGGAACTCGTTATTATTAGACACTTGATCAATATTATTTGTGACTCCGTGAGAAATACGAATATGCTTGGAAGAGTTGCCTCGTGATATAGCCATACCGTTAACATTCTCATGTTACTCATACCATACAGAGGAATTGAGAACCCTCAATTCTGACGTCTTCTAGCGAGTAGCCGCCAGAGAGAATTTTATTCTGACACAATTGTACTCACAAAGGAAATTCGATGCACGGATCAGAGGGAAAATCCACGTAGCAATAAAATTGTGCTTAAGGCACTCAAATAAGGAATGAAATTTTCCCTCTAGTAGCGCAACCCAATAAAAATCTCAAGGATAGCCACACTCTCACAAACACGTAGAGAAAAATAAAAGGGTTAGACTTTGCCAAGCTCTAGTTGTTTTACCAGTCTATAGTACAGAAAGACTGAAATGCTCGCACGTGCCATTTCTCAAACGCCCGAGTTCTTACAGAAGGATCTGAGAACCGGAAGAAAAAAGAAAGATAGAAATCCGGGAAGGGGAGTTAGAAAGAAAATGCCCCCATAAAAAACTTCCTGAGGTTATTCATCTTGAGCCTAGCGTGGCATTCGTACTTATGGTTGACCTGGTTGTTTGGCTGGCCACTGATCAAGACGAAAAAAACGATCGGAGCAGATGGAAGGAGAGAGCGGAAGGGAAATGCAATGGCTGAGAGAGGTGTGAGCTCATGAAAGTCAGTATGAGGTTAGTTTTTGAACTCACCATTGAGTACGTGAACAAGGACGCTAGCTGACTCAGCTGTGGATGGTGCACATGTGTAGTTGCCTGAGTCGATAGGCAGTGCTCGAGATATTAACAGTCTCGACGTCCGAGTTTGTTTTTCCGTCACGACGCTGATGCCACCACGCTGACTGTAATTTATCACGTTCTCGCCCTTGTACCTGTCAATTCAATCACACGTGATGTGTACTGCAAAAATATTTCTCAGTCTTGTCAATGATGGTGTATGATCTAAGATGAGAGTTATGACAAAGATTGGGTAAGACTCCACCATGTGCTCAGAATCCTCCAAAAAATTCCCCCCATCGGGAATTCACCGTCCAAAGATCAAAATGATCGATACCTACAAGGGGAGATTACGTGATCTGGGTCACAAATATTCTCCAATTAGAGTCAAGAGCAATTTTGTCCAATGAATATGTTCCTTCAGATCTTCTGTAGAAGTCATACTTCCTCACATTTTGGCTATTTTCAAGTCAACAGCCTCGTCATTTGCTTGTTGTAGTCTGGAATAAATCTCTACGCATTCTGACGAAATCAAACACGTCATGAAAAGTAGAAATCATGAAGAAATCGAAAGGGGCGATGTCAAGGTGAAAAATTTTGTCGAAAAGTATGAAATTCCCGCGAATGTTTCATCGACTAACATGGGCATCAGCGATATAATTCAGACGTGTTTTGCATTTTGTAGGTACTATTCAAGAACGAAAAAAAGTTTGACCTTCCGTAGGTCAATGATTCAGCTGTGGGATGGTTGAAGCAGGGCCATCAAATCATGTCAGAACATCAATATGTCAGGGCCAATCATAAGTCAGGAAGCTTTTGCGTTCAATTGAGAATGGGCCATGAGCATTTTAAGGATAGCAAAAGTTGGGAATTGCCATGAAAAATGTCACTGAATATTTCATGAAAAAATAAGCAACCAATTTGTCAGTGAATTCGAAATGAGTCAATAAACATGATATGGTATGAAACTCGAATTATGGTCATGATATAATCTGCATGCTTGATCTCTTTCTCCCTACTTTGAATGTTAGAATTCTCTCCAACTCAAAGAATCCATATCAACTTTGGATAGCTCGAGAGCATCCCTGATATGAAGCCTCTACATTCTGGAGCAATTATGGAGTTCCTTGAGCGTTTGAGTTATACAAATTCTACTGTAGCACAAAGCTGTCATAAAGTTTTTGGGAACCTTGTTGACCCAGAATGACGTGATTCCCTCTCGTCCATCCTCAAAAGGAGATACAATGACGTTCATCATTAGATACCCGAGAAGCAGACGGTTTCATCTTGAATTGAGGCAATACATCACGAGTTAATGTGTAGATTCGGGCTGAACCTAAATCGAAACGATCAGTGACTGTCCCGAACTGCATTGTGATCAATTTCATGAATCGTTTCAATTTCAGATGTCTATTTCAGGAGCTGAATTCGGATTGAATGGGGAGTTACATGGAAAACCACCAGTTGTTGTGGCAACGAGAAGTTTTGAGCTGAAATCGGAGTAAACTTTCGCACAAGAATTTTCATATATGTAGAGATCCGAAATTTGCGAATGATGTAAGGCCTCAACTGAAGATATAGAATCTTGATTCTGAGGTCATGGTGGATGGTAACATGATCATGTGAAGTGACTCTCTATTTCTGAAACGCGGATGGAAAAGTCAATGTTACGGTGAGGGAATGGAGGTGTGGGTAGTTTCTCACGCAGGATTCATCATATCTGACATCCGATATAAGTCAATTTCCTTTGAGAAATTCATGATCAGGAAGTTTTTCAGTAATATATTCAATAAACCGTCAGACGACCGAGAAAGAGTGAGTTCGTTGACAAGATTTCCTACCTGAACGTCAATTCAATTGAGTTGATAGATGCAATCATATTCTTCAATGAAGAGTGACAAGGAAGACCAAACTTCGAGGCTCGAGCTAGAAAGTTTAACCAGTTTCAACTCGTCACTCATTGCGTGCACTGCAGCGTTTCAAAGTTAAGACAGCGTAAAATATGAGAGCCATGCTTGTACGAATGAGTTTCGAAAGTTGTTGCAGGGCCCCGGAAGTTAAAGTTTCTTCATTTCGATTCGAACGAATGAGCAAGCGAGCGAATGCTATTATAGTGTACTCATTCGTCTTTTCAAGCCCGGCACGAGTTGGAACGAGAGATGCAGAAAGCTGAGACCTTTCGTTTGCCGTTATAATAACGACAAAGTGGGAAGCAGGGCTCTTCAATTGAGGAGCCTTGTTTCACGTCTTAATGTAATTAAACTCACCAGTAAATGAAGGACGGTGGGTCGGGTGTCTCTAGTACCACACAGGTTAGATTTATATCACTACCACTCTTGATGTACAGCTCAGAGTTGCCTTGAATCTGAGCTTTCGACACTGAAAAACATAATTTTCTTATCACTAGCTGCGATGAATCGAAAACTCAAGGGACGAAACTTTGGTAGTGGCTTCGATGGAGAATAATTTGCTCTTGAGGGGATCCATTCTGCACAGATCCACTTATTTCATACGAAGCTATTGTCTCGAGAGACCAACAACATTGGAGATAATCATCTTCATCATCTCAAAGATCTCAGCAGAGTAGTTCCAATGATAGGAAGAATTTGAAACAGAACTTTCAGGCAGGAATCTTCGAGAGTTCGGAATTAGGCAGGAGATTCTGAACGAAATCGAATCCATCACTCCTATTATTTTGCGATCTCCAGGTCATGATTTCAAAATTCCCACGTGTTCTGCACTTCTCGATCTGATTCCTAATGATTCGGATGACCTACAATTTTCAAATGGCCCTAAATATTCAATGGAGATTTCCTTAGACTTCGCGCCGGAAATCCTTAAAGCAACCCATCTGAATCGCCCATGAGATGTTCGAATGGAAGCCTTCGGTCATGAATAAGCCGAGAATGTAACTATTTTTTGACCAATCCATGACTTCAATCCAGAGAATGTACATCGAATAAACATATTAGTGGGACACTGAGGAGAGACTTATACCACGAATTCTGAGGATTTATTTAAGACTGGAGATTCATCTTCTTGCGACCAAGTGTCAAATAATTTGAGGTTTCTGCTGACAAAATCCAATTATCAATATCTGCGTACGACATCCATCTGTTTGCGGTAAATTTCGAGAAGTTATCAGAGAATGATCAGAAAATACCATGTAAATATTTCCCAAATCACCATCAAATATCTCCCTTACGATTGACGCTGTGCGTTGACTTTCATATAGTTCCTTAATTGACACTAATTCAAAAATTCCTTGACTGTATTGTATTTGCAGTTAGAAATACGTGAGATAGGTAGTTTGAGATCCGACAATCGCACAGAGAATAGACAAATTGAGCAATCAACGAAATAGTTGATGATAGAATGGATGAATCTAACGAAATTAATGTGAACGTTTCCGAATCAATAGTCTCAGTTCACTTTTATGGTGATTCCCTTGTAGTTAATTCCAGAATTCAACTTTCGTGAAATCAACGAGCCAACAACTCTACCCTGATATTCATCCCACGCAAAATTGAAAACTTGTAGTTCCTCTGATAATAATCATATTTTTGATCCTCCCCTAAACGGTTGTGGGGCTAATAGTAGAGGTGCTCATTTGAAATTCGTAACAATGAAACTCATCACAAGTAAAGTAGTATTGAAAGAGCTATACACTACGCAGTTGTAGAAGTCGAAAAGCTTGACATCCCAGAATGAGAGAATGCAATTAAAACTTCCGCAGCAGAGTGAATCAACTGGGCTCGAGGAGATTGCACCGAGATATGAAAACTGAAATGCTCTGATTCGTAAACTGATTTTGATGGGCTTTACTTGGACGATAATAACTTTGAAGATAATTCGTCGGTGCAAGAATAAAAATATGCAATTATTCCTACTCTTGTTGAGGAATTGAACATTTATACTCACCGACGACGCTCAAATTAAAGGCAGTGCTTATTTTCGGCTCCGTTGAAACTTGGCATTCGTATATGCCACTGTCCCGAAGCTGAGGTGAGCTGATTTTTAACGTCCACTCGTCACTACCGTCGCTGTGCAACGATTGGAATCTCTGATCGTTTGTGTAAGTCAAAATTCCAACTGTCAAGATATGTAGATCTCGTTTCCTGATCCATGATACCTGCAACATCAATATCAAAATATTTCTCAGAAAACGTTATTGCAGTGTGACACTTCATAGGTAGTTAAAATTCTGAGCTGAAATGATGATAATGGTTTTGGATTCAATCGATCAGAGTTGATTCCTCTCATCACAAGATGTATTCGACTCCCTTTAGATTCACTGTAGTCTAAAGTAAATCTTGAAATAGGTATGGGGGAGTGTGGGGTCAATTAGGACAAGGGTAAGTTAAGACGAGCAATGGAGCTGAGTTTGGGTCGAGCTAGGTTTTAACCATGTAATCGCACTTGCAACAACACCACAGACGATGGTTCTTATCGCGGTACGACCGACTAGTATAATATCTAGATCCCACTCGGATATGAGGATGCTTTTTGGTAGACTTACGTGATTTATTCTGCATATTCCAGAGATCACGATACTCTTGCTGAAGAGGATGATCTCAATCGCCATTCGAGAATCGAAAACAATCTCACAGAACAAAAATTCTGAGCCCTTGTGAGCCTGCATTAGGCAAGTTGTAGCCTGCTTGATAGAGGTCGAGCAATTTTTGAAAAAGCCAGAAATTCAGGACTAATTTACTAGATACGTCCGTCATGAATTCCCTCCAAACTTCTCTAGTAGGTTATTTTTTTTTATTTTTAATTTTTTTTCCACGTGTTCAACGGTTGTCTTCAGTCAATGGACTATAACAACCGGGGCGGATCTCGTGGGTTTAACATTTCGTGTTTTATCGTGGCGTGTTTGAAATCCAGCCACTCACCCAAACCTAATTCTCTCCGCATTTGCCCGGGGATCATGCCCGTGGAGCGAGGGAAAACTCCTGAGGGGAGAAAACCTGGTCCGAAGAGTTCGGCACTTTCATCATGCTACCCTTTACGGTGCTCATGCCACATTTCGTGAGCCTGAAACACCGCAATTGTAATATTTCGTGCCTCCCGCTCGCGTTGCTGAGGTGTAAGTGTCAACTAATCGATCAGGGAAGTCAGCTCGTCGAGGTTGATTGGACCAAGATGGGCGGTCACCCATCCAAATGCTAACTGAGCCCTACGATACTTAACTTCGATGATCGGCCGAGCTGACACCCAGCGACCCCACCAACTGTGTCGGTCTAAAATGTTATTTAAGATACTCACTTTTGTCGAAAACAATGTGTGCGGGGGTATTCTTCCGAAATATTCCTGCCTAACCTTACAGAATGCCGCATTCCCTTATTTTAGCAGAAACTTGAAACTCTTGAGATTCTTGGGCGACCCTACCATGTAAAACCTTGTTAGCTCAATCCTTAATATATCAACCTCTCTCGAAGGATTTTTTCCGTACTTATTCACCGGGGGTCCACGCAGTATGCGTTTACAAAGTCATGAGCATTATAAATCATTCTCAAGGCTCTTTCGGGCACACCGAATAATTCAAGAAGCAGGACGTTCTCTACTCTTTGTAGTTTGAGGAACTTGCTGTTAACGCGCTTCACTTCTTTGAAAAGATAACTCGATAATTGTCGTGCCTAAGAGACTTCCCGAACAGTCGGAATGATTGAACACGTTCCCATGAATTTGCAATGAAACGGAACTCGAGACCGTTCTTGAATTTATGTCAGTATTTTTCAAGGTAGAAGCCTCTACTCATCCTTGGACTCGACCTTTCAAAACATTGTTTATTCATTCTTATTTCCAACTATTGATGAGAGAAGCCCGTCATAACTCATTAGTACTGATGGGTTATTCTTCGAGTGGGTGAGATCTCTGGTATCCGTTTTCCTAGAGAGTATGATTTATTTCCTTCATCTCTCAAAATTTCGACTCTATGGTAACAGCATAGGACAAATGAAGTTTTATAGGTGTAATTATAAACAAATTCCACTCAGATCATCGCAATCAATCTACTAAGATTACGCTTCTTGACATATGAACCACGGTATTGTTGTTATTTTCCAACTTGTATGACTCAATCCACGACCATTATAGAAGACGGATGTTCTAAATCAGGCAACGTTAGATAATTTTGCTGACATCATCTGGTTTGGAGAAATCGTATTCGTGTCACTCATCGGTCAAAAATACATTTCCTGCTAGAACTCAATAGGTGTATCACGCCGTCGGTGGTATAACATCTATCACTCATAATCAACTTTAATCTCATCATTGAGTGCAACAGAATTCGGGAATCCACTCAAATTATTTTTGACTATGGCATATTGACAGTAACCAAAGGCAAGCTGTCAGAAATGGCACGCTCATCGAAAATGTATTCCAATTCCTTGTAATCTCAGCTGCTTCTATAGGACGATGATAACCGAAGTTACATCAATCATTCATGCAGGAAATTTTGTAAACCTATCGATGCTGCTCATTGTAAAAGAAAAATCAGTCGTGTTGAGTGGCTCTAGAGATTTAGAACCGACTCCGGTCTTCGGAACGAGCAGCTTCCCAGACATGAAGGATCCTGATCCCAGGCATGACGGGAGCTTTCTCCTACTCTTTGAGATTTCATGAACGGAATTCTACCAAGTCAGATCCTCTTCCCTCCATGATTCTTCTTGCTGATGTGTAAGTTTCAACCTACTCAACAAGAAAGGTAACATCATCAATAGAGTCAGTGTAAGGATTTTCTGAATTGTGGGTACTTGCATGGTGCTTCATCACGATGGAGTTGAAGGATCAGTGACATCCTCCAATCCCATTGGAAGCTCCTTTGCTATATGTGGAAATATTTCTACAGGAACGAATGTATGTTGTACTTTACATGTCTCTCAGACTGTGATAGGATACCCCTCAATCATCGGATTCACAATATCACCCTGGTAAAGGGTCGGTAAGACGTTCTTTCCCTCAAATTGGTGATTTCTAATGAGAATAGTTGCATGATGCACATTCAGACGAGAAGTGCCTACCGGACCATCTTTGTCATCTCTTTTATGCTTTAAACTACTCTCAAAAAACTTATCAACCAAAAATGAGCAACCATTTTCGAGATAATCAGTTTTGCTTATGTTAAATGGAGAGTAGATTTCTCCGTCCATTCCTGATTATGACGATTTATTAGACATTCTTTCTGATCTACAGTACCTGCCAAAATAGATGGATCATGGATAGCCTCAGTAAATGAACGATTATTCTGGTCCATTTTGTCGTAGAGGAATTCTGGAAAGAGGAAATTGGAGATCAGAGAAGAAATCCATTGATCCATGTGTTTAGAATATTTTTCCCGTGCTTCTCATGGGGTCATAAGTGACGACAGAAGAGCCATTTTTATTCTCTTCAGTCAAACACCCGTAGTTTCGACGAGCATCATCTGACCGTAATAACTCTCACAGGATCTTATAGTTGTTTTATCCCTTTAAAGCCGTGTCGGAGTCTCGCCCCGCGTAGAAATTTGTAAAATTGGCAATATATCCGCAATATACTGCAAACTCCAAGTGGCAATATATTGCAGGAATATTGCAAACGGCAATTGACGATAATTCTGCAATATTTCGCCAAACCTCACTATCCAATATATTGCGAACATGTTGCTAATTTTCTATTTTGAAAAGCATTTTGAACCCTATGCGGATATATTTTTGATTTTGATTACTGTCGTTTTTGAAATTTGTTTTATATTCGTGTTAAAATTTTGATTCTTGTGTATATTTTGGAGAAGTCATTGTTTTGTTATGATCATACAGCTCATTTATTCACTCCCAAAAGCAGATTAGTCGCATGCATTAGAATTTGCAGACTCGGTAACGTAATACAATTCTCGACAATTTACTACCATTATTTCACATGAATTTCCATAACACATACTGCGATGCTTGGTTTCGCAAAAATAGATAAATGTACACGATGTGAACGTACAGACCAACTTACTGAACAATTCACTGACATGTACATAACAAAAGGCTCATGTACACATTTTGAGAAAAAATCATCGCGCATGCATTGGCCCAAAAATCTTGCAAGGAGTAAAAGACCTGATAGTGCATGTATGACAACTGCCTATGTATTTTGAGTGCTTCGGCGACTATCGCAATCGTTTGCCAGAGCATAGCTCATCCTCAACAGGAGTTTTCTATACCCTACACCCTATGGAGCACACGGAACAGGGCCCCGCATCATTTTTCTGTGCAGCCTGGGGCTGTGAGAAAACGGCTTGGCCAGATGCTCTCTCATGAGTTCTCAGCTTGACTTGATCTGAAAATAGAAAATTGATACGAAGAATCTTGTGGATCACGAATTCATTCGCTACATTTATTATAGATCTCGGGACCTCAATTGACGAAGAAATTATCAAGAGGAATCACGCTCGCAAGTGATAACAACAACAAGTGGCCGGCCCGATCAGAAATCGCGCAGCCTGCGCCCAGGCCCCCCGCGTGGACCACGCGTGGCAAACTGGGGTCGCCCCGCGGTGGCCCAGCGTGGCAAAAACCAAAATGTAACGCCTGCCCAGTGTGGCGCACGCCTGGCTTGTAACGAAAAGTCACGGCCCCGAATTGTTTGTTACTGCCTCGGCTTGAGAACGTAGCTCGTCTGCTCGTATCGTCAGCACAGGGCAGCACAGGGACCGCTACCGAGTTTGCTCCCGGCATCAAACTTACAAATTTTTACTAATTTCTGTGGGTAGTTTCAACCAGTGCTAATGCCTATTGTTAAATTAACTGGTGAATATGGATGAATTCACCCAAAAGTAGCAGAAATTCCAGCTATGCCACAATGCACGATCCAGATAAAACATAACCTCGTGGGGTTATGTTTTATTGTTGTTGTGGAGCTCATTATAGCCAGCAACTTCATATCAAAGTGTCGCAAAAGTATTCACAAGTGCTCAAGAATGTATTCTGCCAGACATTAGCAAAATCCTTGTGCACTGATCTACCACATTAAGTTGTATGAATACATTCAGTGATTCAGTGTACAGAGCTTTCCTCCAGAGTTAGTCAACTACTGATTGCCCTCAATATACCATATAAGTTGAGATCTTACATATGACTACCTCTTTGTTTCTTTTCTGCATATTATAGTTAACATGGAAACCCAAGAGCGAACACAGTGCATTTCTGTTGAAAGATAAGCGCTAACATGTTGAAACTCTGACCATCTGTGGCACATATTACATATTTAATGAAAGTAACCATGTAAATATACATGGTTACTTGTATCTTATTATATTGGTAATGAACTCATAGCCTAGATAATTACATATGAAACATAATCTCAAAATAGCCCAAGCTCTGAAAATCTAAATTCAAGTTAGCACATAGCCTTTCGAAGAACATGTTTGAGCTTAGGGGTATGCACTCGAAGGGTGATCCAGCAACTTTTTCATTCAGATAATGGTGAAATTCATCTTGGAAGGTGATTTGGGTAATAAATCTCATTAGTTTATCAGTGCTAAAAGCTCCTCTCAGAACTCATAGTCAACCCTCTCATAACTCAGTAGGTCCTGTAGGACCCTTGGACAATATATTGAATTTTATCATTTTGAATCAATATTTCATGCCTCATGCCTTTTTGAGGTTGCGTTGGACACCTTGAGTACCTGGGCCTGATTTTGTGTTCTCATGATGGGCCAATTTTCTAAAAATTGAAATACATGTATAATATACATTGTATATGTATGAATTTTTCTGAAATATTTCATATCAGTCCTAAAATCACGAATAATATAAACATTTCAGAAATGCGTCGTATACCGTTTTCTTAATGATATCTTATGGTTGTCTTCAAAAATTGATGGGAGTTCTGGAGATATATTTGAGAAAGAGAAAAATGAGCATTGTTGGAGAGAATGAGTGCACCCAGTCTTACATTTGAACTTGATAATATCGAAGCAAGAATCTCCTTATTTGGTCCAAATGCCGTGATGGAATGCTCCTCGAAAGAACGAAAGGAGAAAATTCGATACAAGTTCTTCTGCGGCATTTATCGTATTTATGATCCAAAATTTTTTATCAAATCTGATTGAAAAGGCAATCTCTAGAGGACTGATACCACAGTTGTACTCTCAGATTCGTTAAGCTGAGGTAGCTATTCATAATAAAATGAACAACTTCAAAATCCCGAAGGCTGGGCTGCCCAGCGAGAGCCACGCTGGGCGCACAATGGGAAGGCGTTACATGCCTCGCTGGGCGCACCCGTGGCCGCCACTGGTGGCCCCCGCGTTGGACCTCTTGATTTTTCTGATCGGGGGGCTAGGTTATGAGAATTAGATGACGGTATTATTGGGTAGCATATAAATAAGAGTTTAGAAAAATACTCATCTGATGTACGAATTTTTGTCGATAATCGTTGTGGGCATCAATTTCCCAATTATTTTAAATATTATTCGCTGAGATGTAGACGAGTAGACTTGCCGAAATGTTCATGGATTTTTCTCTGTTGTCGAGAAACGAGCAGACTGAATTGGTTGTTTATGCTGTTATCTAAATACAGTCTGCTTGTTTTTCGACAACAGAAAAAAATCCATGAACATTTCGGCAAGCCTACTGGTCTACATCTCAGCGAATAATATTTCAAATAATTGAGAAATTGGTGCCCACTACGATTATCGACGAGAATTCGTACATCAGATAAGTATTTTTCCCTCGCTCTGAATTATGTGCAACGGAAAAATGCCATCATCTCATTGTCATAACCTAGCCTGGCCCTTTGTTGTTGTTCTTGTTCATCACTTTCGAGCGTGATTCCTCTTGATAATTTCTTCGTCAATTGAGGTCCCGAGATCTATAATAAATGTAGCGAATGGATTCGTGATCCGCAAGATTCTTTGTATGAAAATTTTCGTTTTCAGGTCGAGCCAAGCTGAGGGTCATTGATAGAGCATCCATGCAAGCAGCTACGCTGGGAGCGATTTTCTTCGAGCCCAAGCTGCACAAAAAAATTCGGTTTTTGTAAGCTCGGCAAGGCGCAGGGTATAGACGATGGTTTTCCGGGCTGAGCTACGCTCGGACAAACCGTATGCGAGTGTCGGCGATATCCTCAAGATACAGACCAGTGGGCAGTGGTGTACAGTAGTGCCCATCAAGTATCCGATCCTCATACGATCCTTGGTCTGCGATAAAGTTTTCCTAAAAATTAGTTGCACGCGATATTTTCCACATTACATATCAGTGGTCGGCAAATTTTACTCGAATTTAGATCTGCGTATACGAATTACATAGCCTAATTTATCATTCTCACAAAGACTAAGAATCGCGATCTGTGCTGGAATGATCCGTGTGAAAGTAATGTTGGTATTATTGTAAAGAAATGCCAAATTTCTAATTTCTTATGCATGTAAGTTTCACTTTTGAAAAAAAATAAAAGAGTTATGCGATAGACCAAAACTGTCACTTCTTCAAAATCAGTTTAAAAAATCAAAAAAATGAAAATTCATACAGATGGAATATCAGAAGCTCAAACTATCAAAATGAGCAATATGTCAGCTTAGGGTTAGAAGTGCTTCTCAAAATAGGAAATTCGCAACATGTTCGCAATAAATTGGATAGTGAGATTTGGCGAAATATTGCAGAAATATTGCTAATCGCCGTTTGCAATATTCCCGCATTATATTGCCAATTGAAGTTTGCAATATATTGCGGATATATTGCCAATTTTACAAATTTCTACGCGGGGCGGCAAATACGGGGTTCCAAGTTACACGATGGTCATTCCATCAATTGAGATAGGGGTGGTCGCAAATGACTCGGAATTGCTTCAGGAATGTGCCTCTGGTACGATATGTGAGGATAAACGTCTCTCACTCTTGAGGAGGAGTCGAAAAATCGAGAGATATTCCGATTCTGATTCTCAGAGATCGCGATTTTGCACCTTACATCGAGTTTTGAGGGAGATAGAGATGTTTATACTCACGGATCGTACCAGAGGCACATTCCTGGAGCAATTCCGAGTCGTTTGCGACCACCCTCGTCTCAATTGATGGAGAAACCATTGCGAAAAGTGTAACCCCGTTTTGCGCGAGACTCCGACACGGCCTTAAAGTCACTCGTACCACCTTTGCTGCCCAAGTAATGAGCTTGGGAAGGGATTTATTTATCACACGGGGTGCTTATGGAGATACCGCGTCATGCAAGTGTTTCATCGCAATCTTACTCTGTTTCAGTGCAAAAACGCGCCAAAAAAATGGTACGACACATGGTTCATCGTAAAATGACCTCATCTTTCAAGAAACGCTATAAGACTCTGGCTCGGAAGTGACCTAGTAGCCCTTCTTTAGCTTTCGCTCAGGAAATAAGATTTATTCGATGATAGTCTCTCCGCGTTACACGCAAGCGAAGATCTGATGAGATTATTTTACGTCGAAATCATGTCTCATGCCATTTTACCTGCATCGTTTTTGCACTCGACAGAGCATGAGCGATCGAAACAGTTGCATAACTCGATATCTTCATGAATACCCCGTGTAATAGAAAGTTTCCTTTCCAAGCTCGTTACTCGGTCAGTAAAGGTTGCACACGGAACTTCAAACAGAAAAATAAGAAGGTCTTTAAAAGAGCTACAAGATCCCGATAGAATCTTCACGATCGGACAACGCTCTTCAAAACTACAGGTGTTGGACTAGAGGAAATGTAAATTGATATTCCGTCGACACTTATGACCCCATAGAATGTACGGCAAAGATACTTTGAACACATACTACGATTCATTTTTGAAGGTGAAACCTTCTTTACCGGCGCCTGGCGCTCTCGACCCGAGGAAAAATTTTGCTCGATGCGAACTGCGGAATCCGTGTGATTCCTACGGCGCGTAACTCATCAGCCGCGTAAACGCCTTGTTTACCGTGTGATCGCCGTGGATTGCTTGTCAGTGCGATTCCCGGCATCTAGCTGGGTATGAAAGCGTGAGCTGTGGTAGTGTCAGGTAGTGTTACGGTTATTAGGCCTGATGTAAATTTGTGATTGTGCTGCATGTAGCTATAGTTTATTTACTGCATGAAATATGAAGTGGAGTGATCATCAGTGTTTGAATGATCAGCCTTACACTGGATACATTAACAACTATATGTGAGAGAATATGTGTTCATGAGTGAATTGACAACAGATTGAGTCAAATCTTAACCAAAAGTGTCTGAAAGTGTCAGATCACTCATGAGTGTGCACATCAGTTAACATCAATTCTGGAATGAATTGTCCAGTTCATTAGTTAAATGTTGGAATTTCTCATAGTCTTATCAAGAGTGTCACTCTAAATATTGCAAATAGTCTTTATGAGTGCGTAGCCAAAAGTTGCAAACTAGTAACTGTAACCTCACATCCAAAAGGAGAAAACTGAGACCTGCAGCTACTCAATTGTCTTGAACCAGTTTTGGGGTTTAGATGAAAGGTTACAGTAATTAGTTTGCCACTTTTGGCTGCCTACTTGTGTATGATGAGTTGAATGTTAGAATTCCTCATAGTCT
The DNA here is from genome assembly GCA_029851415.1 of Eretmocerus hayati. Taxonomy (NCBI): domain Eukaryota; kingdom Metazoa; phylum Arthropoda; class Insecta; order Hymenoptera; family Aphelinidae; genus Eretmocerus; species Eretmocerus hayati. Next base: position 17,859,775 of record CM056743.1, read on the forward strand.
TATCGAAAGTGTCATCATGATGAATGTATTCTAACTGTTGTATAGTCTACTAGAGTACGCAGCAAGAAGTTGCAAACTAGTAAACGTTATGCTCACCTCCAAAAGAAGGAAACTGAGGTCCGGCATATCAATTGTCTCAAACCAGTTTAAACAAGTTTTTGGGTTTGGATGAGAGGTTACAGTAATTGGTTTGCCACTGTTGTCTGAATACTTATGTGTGATGAGTTGAATGTTGGAATTCAGCAAAGTCTTATCAAAAGTGTCTTCAAAATGTTGAAAATAGTCTACATGAGTGCGCAGCCACAAGTAGCAAACTAGTAACCGTTGCCTCTCATCCAAAAGGAGAAAACTGAGATCAGGCTACTCAATTGCCTTAACCAGTTTTTTGGTTTGGATGAGGGGTTACGGTAATTAGTTTGCCACTTTTGACTGCGTACTTGTGTATAAGTTGAATGTTGGAATTCCTAATATTGGTCTTTTCATAAGATGAGTGTCATCTGAATGTTCAGAATAGTCTACGTAAGTACGTAGCCAAAAGTTGCATACTAGTAACTGTTCTTTTAGATCCAAAAGAAGAAAACTGAGACTCGACTTCTCAATTTCCTTGAACTAGTTTCTTGATTCAGATGAAGGATTATGGTGATTAGTTTGCCAATTTTGGCTGTGGACTTATGTAAACTGTATTCGACAATTCAAATACATCAAGATGAGAAATTTGCCAATATTCTACAAACAAAATTCAGAACATTCCGAACTTGGACAATACATTCAAATTTTCGATCTAAGAACTATTTCATAATCTTCAGTCTACTTTAGGCAATGGAAATATAGCAAGATCAATCACTCAACCAGACTATCAGCCAACGGAGGCATCTCCTTCACTTGAGATTGTGGAACATCCTATCACATAGTTACTGGATACATTTTATTTGAAAATAAGAGAGATCTCAACCTGCAGTCAAGTGGTTTCACCTTCCTACGTACGTGGTCGCCACGCACATCATTTTTTTTTTTTTGATCTTCCAATTTCCGTCTTCCAAAATTTATTCACGACGAAGTGGGACAGAGTAATCGTTTATCCACTGCAGCTATTCAGGATCCATATTATGCAACTGATGTAACTAATCAAGATTTGAATGGTTGAGTTGACTGGCCTTGGAAGTATTGATTTCTTCTGATTTTATGAGCTCAATCCTCGATTCTTGACCCCTATCGAGAATTTTGCACGTCTCCTAAGGGGAATGATGTCTGGTAAAACAGAAATATACGCGCCATTTTGCTTTGTCCTTGGAATCATATATTTTATTACCTAAACGATCCGTGATCCAAACTATTTTCACTGCCTGACCTAATATGGAATCGGTCTATTAAATAAAATGGCGTGTACACTGGTATCGTATCAGCGAGCACTGACTCTTGTTTACGATTGATGAGAATGTTAGGCCAAGTGCTTTGAAATTAGCTCTCAGCTTTTCACGCATATATACGCTCGATTCAACTCAGTGGTACCTGAAAAAATAAAACTTGTACAGAGTTGGAACTCCCCTTTCACATATCAAATGCAATTCTCCAGTGGGTAGAGTTACAGCACTATGTATGTATGTACCAAACCAGTGGTAGCACAAAGTATGAATATCTCGGGTCTCTTTGTAGTAATAGGAGTGTGTTTCACAACTGCAAGAACATGTATGAACCAGTACCCCCACAAGAGTGAGCGCAAATTCATTCACTTCGCTAATCAGCCAGGGCTTCCCTCGTTAATCAGCTAAAAATACTCGGAGAACACATCTTCCCTTTTCCTGTCTACCTTAATTCCACCGTTCTGGTAAACCAATGTGGCATTTCAGAGTTTGTACAACTAATGAGGATGGGATGAGAAGTGAGCGTTCACATAGTGTAAGCCCCTATCTCACTTATAATATTCAGATTAAACGTATTTCACATCCTCTTTTCCCGAATGACCAAGTGAAAAATGATGTTTCTTTAGGAGGGAACGAGATGGGAATGCAATTCCCAGAATCGACATTTTCCATTCCAAATTGACGAATTTTCTCTGAGCGGAATCTCGAGAAAAAATTCAATGGAACCAGTTGAGCATTTGAAATAAGGGAACAAGCTGTACTTTCCACAATCGTACCGGATGAATGAGACCAGCAACCAAACTTAAGAAATATCAGGTAGGCGTACCTAATTTGCCTCCCCCCCTCCTCTGTTTTGCCACGGAACTTTGGACCATCTCAACATTTTCCAACGTATCTCAATTTCCATTAAGGTTTGTCCCAAGATCTTCAAGGTGAACTAAAAAGAATGCAATTCTGACAATCTGGGGCTGAGCTATCTCAATTCCATAGAGATAATACAGATAAAGGAGGGAAGCGCAGCCTACACGTTTCTTCGCAAAAGAGAGAGAGAGAGAGAGAGAGAAAATACGAGGAGTCCTCTTTCTTTCTCTCTCGCACCTGCGCGGCGCATTGCGCAGTAGATTATCCCCTCTCCGACGCGCCTATGTGTCTTGGTGTCGACTGCGCAATTCGCCGCGCAGGTGCGAGAGAGAAAGAAAGAGGACTCCTTGTCTTTCCTCTTTCTTTTTCGCAGAAAAAATCCCACTTACAGAGAGGCCCACCTCTTCCCTCCTCTATCTGTAATATCTCCATGCTCAATTCTCTCAAAAAAGATCCTGCGTGAGTTTCCGAAGGGATATGTCTCATTTACCTGTACAAGTAAGAGAGGCTCATTCCCACAAGATTATATGAGTTTTCCATGAAAAGTCGACATGTAATTCCTGGTCTCATGACTCTCAAGGGGTGAAATTCATATTTCTGGTATCAGATGAATTCATAGGGCAAGAGGATGGTCATACTCGCCAAGCTAAACTTTTAGGAAAAATGAAGTAGGGGGGGGGGGAAGATTTCACCATACTCTGATGTCATAAAAATGAGTAAAATTGGTAGCAAGTTTTGCCAGTGAGCACATTTGAGATCTTGTGTGGGGGAAGATTAAGCGATGGAGGCAGATTGGCATTTTCACCCCATGTTAGATGAGTTTCAACATGGTTGCACGGACTTTTCCGCTATTTATTCCGCGCACGTACACTCGAATGCCAACGCAAGCGTTGCACCGTTGGATACAGTTCAGAACTACCACAAGTTGCTGATCCCGGAGTGAACTGATGAGTTATCTTCTGGCAAACTCCTCTGAGGACTCGTCGCGAGGGAGTTCGAAAATAGGATTGATCACTAATAAGTATCAAAGTGGGTCTCTAGAATATGTGAAAGCCTTAGTGGAGTAGAGAAAATGTCTCTAATTGATGTGAATTGCGATTGAATCTATCAACTTGACGATGAGATTGACAATTTTGTAACCGGTTATGAAATTATTCGTTTGAATATGTCATGGTAAGGTCAGGACTTAGACCAATCATTTGAAATTTCACTTGACGGTCTTGGGAAATTCTTCAGATAGGTAGAGAACTCAGCCAAAGTGGGGGGGAAGACAGAAATATTCAACCACAAAAGTGGAGAGATTCAAACCCGAATTTTAACGTTTAAATGATGCGACAGTCTCAAATGAGGTTGTTGATGCAGAGTTTTAGGTTTTTATTCCTTCCAGAAGATCAATATCCAGAGGCCTCATCCTCGTGGTCATGTAATTCTAGGAGCATGAGAAGTTCATCTGATGTCTTCCAGATAATTATGATAAATCATTTATTGAGAATTATCACAAAGATTGTGGGTCGGGTATCTCAGGTATTACTATCAGAACAAAGAATTCGATTACGATTGATTTGAGATCAACCTATTTTCATTTTCCAGGCGCAATACTTGTATCCGAATGATCACATATCATGTTTCATATTCCTTTGACAATTATTTGATATCATACAGAAAATTCTGCAACTCCTGAATTTTCATTCTTACACATTTCAATCCCTCAATCGGATCATAAGATCCAATCTGGCTCAATTCAAAAATAGTGAGTGAATGACGTTTCCTACGTGATAGAGGACTCAGACGAAAAATATTGACTCGACAAAATGAATCACTTTCCAATAGTTCCCTTGTATTCAAAATATTACGAGCACGGACACATTCATGTTCTTGGAATCAAGACTGTCTGCATACATGAATGGACGAATATAGCGAAGGCCGAGAGCTCATATCAGATTCGACGCCCGATGAATACATCATGAGGTGTGAGAGACGAAGCGCCTGATCCAGAATCCGATTACGTTTGATCGAATAGGCATTTGATTCAATATCCTCCTAGCCAAGTGCTTATTCATAGTTTATTGAGTATTCTAGTATTAGGACAAATTCACTCGTTTCTCGAGAGAGATATGGCTTCATCGAAGCAAACCTGTAACTGATTATCTAATTTAGAGTGTGAGTGACAGTTCGAGTATTATTCGAGCTTTGGAAATCCGAAATTCTGAAACAGAAATTTTGAAGAAGAGTCATGGAGATGAACATCCAAACATTGATAGCAGGGAATCGTTATTTGATCTGAGATTTGATCTCACATTTTCTTGACTAGTTGATCATTGATACTGATATTTCGATACAACATTGATATTTCGATATCGCTTAACCTACTTGAGGCTGCGTCAGGAAATCGTTACATTGAATTGTGGATCTTGAGTATGTAAAGTTTCATTTTGATGTTCATCGGATTTATGATAGTCTGACGAGACAGCATCACCATGGCTAACGAATCGCATACGAAGTCTTCGAATGAAATATCTTTTTTCACGAGGGATCGTACATGTAGGATTCTCCTATGAAATAGAACGCAGCAGCATTGTATTATACATTCAGCCAAGAAACTGGATTCAGACGTTAATGAACAACTTCAATTCGGATATCTTGTGGATGACAGGCTCCCTTGAGAGACAATTGTCCTAGAGAATAGAAATGGAATACATGGCAGTCCTACTCGCGTTCCTAGGCCTTGAAACGTGATCCAATCAGTTCCTTCCGCACTACAAGTCTTATAAACAATATCCAATTCTGTTATTGTTATCCGTGAAGAGTTCGGATAATCTGGATATATCCTCTCTTCAGCGTTTGAAATTTTGAATATTCCATTACCGATAAACGTAGGTTGAAATCATGTTGTCGACACCAGATATCAGAACTTCATTTTAAAGTAGATACTTTATTGAGAAACCACTCCCCCTTACAAGCGAAAGGAATTTTACGTATGCTAGTCGCGTCGCGGATGGACTGTGTCTTCTTGCGTGCCTCCTCGAGCTTTTATAGTCTTGGTCGTGAGAAAGATCGGTGGATCCAAGGGTTGGCGTATCCTTGGATCCGCGGAGCACCGACTCCGTAGCTCTCGATACCAACAAATCGATGGATCCGCGGGAAATGTATCTGGTTATTCATAATGCTATAATCTTAGTGAGTCATGATCTTTTCCCTATTCGAGGAGTACGTGATATATACCTATGACTAGGTGACAGATAATCGTCATACGTGCGATGAGCCATTTTTTATCGCACGGCATGCGAATACCGTGCCATCCTGAATCACCGCCCCTGTGCGCCTGAGTTCTTATGAGTATTAAAATAATTCAACACTGATCTCACCATTATTCTTTTGATTGAATTGGCGTGGTGCGCCGGCGTGCACCGTGCATCAGTAAACCTACGCAAACTAATGCAGAAAGAAAAAAGATATGTGAATCCAATTATCGAGCTCAAACGAGCCGCGTAAAAATTCGAGATATGAATCAAAAGGTAAAAATTCGTGTGGTCATATATGAGCGCACGTCATCCGATCAATCAATTCTGCTCCCTCATATGCGTCACTGGCATGCTTGCAATACCAATCTATCTCAAGATTCCACATCTACAAATGTAAAGAGCCATCTTCAACTGCGTCGGTTGAAAAACTGCATTTTCCATCCATAATTCAACCAAGAATTCCATTCCGTTGCATTCCCATTGAATTTCATCAACCTCTTCCGGTCTCATCCCATATTAATGACATAAAAATTGCCAACTCTGATGGAAGCTCTTCCTCGTTTCCACGAGGACATGAATAAGTTTGATCGAACGTTGTGGAATCAACTTGATGAAATTTTGGATGGAATATTCTCCATGACAAGAACGAGGTCTGAATGATTGGACTCCTGATACATTATTCAAAATCACTTCAAGTGATCTCTGGGTCAAATTTCGTATGAACCTTCAATTAATTCCCGAATCACTTATCTAGGAACTATGTCTTAGTGATGGGAATTGTCACTCCCTCCTAATTCAACTCTCCGTCCTCCCTGATGATCAATTCTACAATTGTTCCGTTCTTTGAACCCCAAATGTTTCTACCAAAGGCCTCCTTGCACCCAAAATCCACGGATATCTTAAATAATTAGATGCGTTGTGTGAGTTACACTGGAAACTTCATCCAGACATATTCTCACGCACGTTTGCAAATTGCGCTTCAGAACTCTGTTCTCCCTCGTGGTCCATCGAGTGTCCATCGACCGTCCCAAACTTGGTCAAAGCTGAGTATTGGGGTTGTACAGTACTGACGAAGCGGTCTATTTCACCGTATGCTCCGTACAAGCCCTCGCATCACGCTTGAATGTTTGAATCCCCAGTACCATTCTCGATGTTCAATGCTTGAAAATTCGTCAACCCGTGGCTATTTCATTCAGCGAGATCGCCTATACAAAGTGCTACGGTAGTGGAGGTTTTGAGCCAGATGGCTGACTTTCACAGAAGCGATTTCGAATCTGTCGCTTATTCGTTCATCCTCTTACTATATATATATACACACACACAACAGAATTGTGCCTCGGTAGTCAGTCGTTCCTTTGACTTTGATCTTTTGAGAGGCATCTCTCATTAATGTCTATCTAGGGTGTCTAATTCGCCGTATGGACATGAGTTTCGAGGAAACTTTCTCAAAGTTCGGATCGATAAGTTTATTTGGGATTCTGGAGGCTTTGAGTGACTGATATGGTTCTGATGAGCCTCGAAGATATGGGTTTGTTCTACATTCTGAGGGTTAGATGCAACTGATGACTGGTGCTGATATGTGATTAATGAAGCAGATTATTTCGAACATGAATGAGTATAGATTCGGATAACGAGTCCGTAACAGGTATGTACAAAGGTATCTAACTGATTGAAACCTTCCAGTACGGAACCATTTCAGTTTTTTGAACTGCCCCCCCCCTTTCCAACCATGGTATCTTATTCGGATGGAGAATAGGTGCCGAATTGTGATACATCTTTATCCACAATTCTCACTTTTTTAACCTCAATGAGTATTGGAGGCAAGATTCTGGTACGATTCTCGCAGAAACATGGTTTTTGTTAAAAACATGCGGATGCCATGCAACCCGAAAATTATATTTTGTTTACATGTAACTCAAAATTTTGACAATACGAAGCTTGAGACGTGTTTTTGACGATTTATTATCATCTGAATTGTGGTGGACAAATCGTTATTTGTCACCAATCACAGGAGTATCGGAGATGAACGAGGATAATTCGCCCGGGGGTACCTTTTAGCCTATGAAACGAACACATTTTCGTTCACAAAAAACCCAGAATCTTTTCCAATTCTGGCTCACCAGGAGAGTGTTTCAGATCCGGATCACGGATTTGGCTAAAACTCTGGGAATAGTCTTCTTTCATCACCAAAAGATGAAACCCAGAATTATAGACCCTAACGCTCAAGCGTTTTTGAGCTGCAACCAATGATATTAGCATTGCTCATATAGGCCAATGTTAAAAATCATACATATTGCAATGCTAATGTTCTTGGCTGTAGCTCGGAAACGCTTGAGCGTTAGGGTCTATAATTCCGGGTTTCATTTTTTTGTGCTGAAAAGAGACTATTTTCAAAGTTTCAGCCAAATCCGTGACCCGGATCTGAAACACTCTCCTGGTCAATGAAGAGTTATCCAGGTCAAGTGAAAGGATGATGAAACCTGGACAAATCGTCGTTCAGCCCAAATTGGAAAAGATTTTGCGATTTTTGTGAACAAAGTTCATCGTGCACGGCAACCGCATAACCTCAAGTGTTTCTCAGAATTTTTTGCAGTTTTTTTTTGTAGCAAACTCATCAAAATGAGATGAATTTGTTATACCCTGTACATCTGAGGCAAGGAATGCTTACGCTGGTGAGATCCACATGAATACCCTATCTTCGATCATCATGAAACATCGCCAACTTGAATAACAATGGTAAATGCTCACATCACTGATAAAACACTCGTTGGGGGGAATGAACCTTAATTCAGAGAGTCGAAACGAGTGATCAAATCGATATGATCGGTCTTACAATAGGTAATGATCTTGATCTGCTCAAAAATGATTCTGGGATGAATCAATTCTCAAAGCCTCTATTTTTGACTCGTAAATTTTTTCGCAAGCTACGACATACCCCATTCAGATTCTACGAAATCATGGATGGTCTCCCTAGACTCATTCAAAACTGAGAGCATGATGCCAAAGTCTGGAGGGAATTCGGGATACTTATTCATTTGACCGAACAAATTTCTCGATTATCAACTGAGTTATGAGTACCAAAGTTTTCTCTCACGTGTTGCAGAAGAAAATCGAGGTTAGATGATGCAGATAGGGAGGGAATCGACAGGGCATTGGACCGATTGGAGAATTTGGTTAAAATATCATCAAATATTGCATATAAAACCTGTATGGGGCCTATCCAGAATTAACTTCTGACAAACTTCATTCGAGAAACCACTACGTGGAAATATTTTGGATTATCCTAGTGGTCTCCGATGGACTTCTAGGGGAGTACACTGACAAGAAGCGTCCAAGAGGTTTGGGAACTGGATGTAGCTGGAACTGTGGGACACATTACCTCCTAGCATGAAAATATCATACTCAAAACACCTGATATCCTAAGTTCCTTCCGGATCCAGCTCCTGAATCCCTAAGATTTCCCTTGAGAGTCGGCTTTCTTTACTAATCACTTGAAACTTGGCACGATAATTTGCTATTCTCGTATTGATGGACAGAATCCTCCATTCTTGTTCATTATTACAATAGAACTCTGGATGTTCGGTGAACGAAGCATCTAATTCTCCAACAGGAACGAATCGTAAAAATCGCTCATATGCAAAAAATATTCAATACAATGCCTCGACAAGCTCTCCCCCGAAACAAAAATTTCACAAAATGACACAGTATTTATCCAATACATCTCCGAAATACTCAGTCTTCCGTTTGTCGGAGAGGGAAATTCTAATGCTACACTTGTACAGGTCTTCATGGAGTCTACTACGCGAGAGACAGTTTGAAAGCTCTCATCAGTCACTCGAATAACTATATGAGTATTCTAATAACATCACGTACAAGCCAACATTTCTGTCTCTCCAAACTGTGAGGGTGGGAGACACGCAGTAGCTTCCAAAAAATTTCAATCTAAAACTTTCAGTTCCTACGATGGCACTCAACGCTGAATCATTATATCTCTAGCTCGAGATTTCCCAAGCGTTCCATTATTGTTTCTCTGTTATTTCCATTATAATGGCCAAAATTTTCGAGCAGCGAATTGCTTTTGTTCTCCAACCGGCGGAGCATTCACTGCCAGAATTCATGTGGCCCACTGACAAAGTCCACTCATGCGAGTTGTTCACTCGTCGATATCTCTGTAGAATGGAAAATTTTCCATTCATGGAATTGGAATCATTGAGAGACACTTAACTGGAATAACGCAAAAATATTCAGCATCGAAAATACGTTCCACGAATGTTTCTTTTGAATTTGTTGTTACAAGTATATGATGCACGTGGCGTTTTTCATGAAACAACTATCAGTAACTCACAAGGGGGGACCACGGGGTCCGGGTTACTAATCTCACCCAAATTCTTTTTATAGTTTTGTAACCACCGAAAATATGAAGAATCCAGAGTAACTCCATCAAATGGTACTCCTGTCCAAAGATACAGCCACTGAGATTAACATTGTTCATGTCGGCCAATGTTAAAAAGTGATACATATAGATATACTGGTAATGCTAATGTTTCTGCTTGATGCTCTGTACAGGAGGCCCATTTGACGGAGTTACTCTAGATTCTCCATATTCTAGGTGGTAGCAAACTGTGAAAGAATTTGTATGATGATTGCCTACCCAGACCCCGTGGTTTCCCCTTGTCAATGCCACTCCCACTTGAATGATTGTAAGATCACTCGGTGCACAATCACTTCTTTTGTGATACTGCAGATTTAATCAACCACATTGATTTGTACCTCAGAGTATGGATATGAAGAATTCATTCAAGAGCCAACTGCATAGATTTTTCAATGTTCTGAACAAGTATTCCTGAATTATGATAAGACAGCCTGATAGCTTGAGCCAGTGCTATGAAAATCCTCCAAATTTAGAAGAATTCACTGGTCAAGAAATACATCAATATATCAGCAGTGGGAACCCAAATGCATTCGAATGCAGGCCTAGTCCAACGAAAAGTGGAATTGATATAAATCTTATTGAGTTTGAATCACTCAAAGCTTCAGTTTCGGACGTGGCAAGGGAAAGATAGAGTTGAAGGATATAGAAAAATACTCACTGCTCGGTCACCCAGATTGCGAACTCTACAGTGTAGATAAGCTGATTGACCAATGGTTGTGGTCGTCTCTCGCTTCGTTGAATTGTCGAAGTAAGGTTGGCTGAAAGTCTGCTCCCAGTACGAAGCCGGATGATGTTCCACCACCACTGAGTTTGCTCCGTTACCTCCTCCTGAACCACCCGTTTTTGCAAGACAGACTAGAACAGAGAACATTTTTTAGTTAAATTGTGTTCTAACTATCAAAATAGTGTGATGGAAGAGCTAGTAGTAATAGTTCAGTTTTCAGGAGGTGAACTCATTATTTCCGATAATATTTGAGGTGTTAGATATCTAAGTCACGAGTGGATTAGATTTCCCATCAATTTTTATCTCGTTTGAGTTGGATAAGGAATTATTAGAGAAGGGAGTGAATAGTTCAAGATAGTTCCCCTAACTTACAATGAATCTACTAAATTATCCCAGTACTTAGATGTTGTAAGCAATGAAATTGCCAGTCTTGATTTCATAGAGTAATTTGTATCATCAATATTCGCTGTGTGCATCAGAGGGATCAACAGAACCCATCTAATTGACCTTTCAACACCGACCAATATCAATAATAATTGATTCGTCCTATATTTTTGGTCCCAAATACAGAGTTTGTTTTTGAGCATTCGCTATTTCCCCAATCATATCGTGCATTGACTCGCAAGCCTTCAAAATAAGATGGCTTGAGTGAAGAAAACATTGTGACGAATGCATATCTCTTCGATAGATTGATTCATTCGGATGATAATCTCATTTCTCCCTTCATCCATACTTCCACGCAACAATCCGATGGTACAGCTCAGAGGAATTTGTGTAAGCATCATCCATTTCCAAATCAAAGCACTACACCAGCGTCGACAAATCATCGAGTGCCGGTACATTAAATTCCAATTACACGCCTATGTGAGCCATTCCGGCTCCTCGGAGCGAGCTGAGCTCAGCTTTTGGTCTGGCCAAAATGCTACCAAAATCACCGTCAGCGATATATTCGACCACGCGTACTTCCACGTTGTATAACAACGCGTTGAGGCCAGCATTAGGCAAATGAGACAAGAGCGGCGTAAAATTTACGGGAGATGACGCAACTGAGTTGTACAGCCCGAGGTCATCGCGTCAGTGACCCGTGTGTGAATGAAACATGCACAATGTTATCGTGGACTCATAGTGAGATGATGGAAATCTATCACATCTAGTGTTGTCGTTTGTTTTGTCTAAGCGATTGTGGAATTATACTATTTCACCGGGATCGGAGGTAGGATAAGTTGATTCGAACAAGTGGTTATCATGACTTGATCTATCTCATTCTGGATGCTGAGACGAGAACTCGATGGATTCATATGAATGAGGAACATATTACTCCATGCTGTCATCATCGCTGATTCTGGGTGACTCAACTTTTATATTGAAGTGCTTTAAACGGCCATTCAGAGCTGATAAGCTGATTCGCAATTTCTCGATTCCATAGTTGGATATAATATAGTGGGGCTGACATTAAAACTGAGACAGGTGCTCGAATAACTCGTTCAGCTGCGCTGTCCTATTCTTACACTCATTTTTATAGGAGCCGCACCGTTTACTTCATCTGCTCTATCAGACGCCAAAAGTAAGCGGTGTGGTCCCTATGAAATAGGATCCCATAGCTGAGCAAGTTTTTCAGGCACCTCTTTCAACTCCATTCCCAAAAATCAAATCCTCAACACAAGAAAGTCGTCCTGAAATTGGTGTGGTAGCTAAAACAATCTGGCAAGCATCTACCAGTGGTACAGCAATCCCCGATTACAACAATTAATTTTATTGGAGAGGAAAGCAGCTTGATACGAGACGTTGCTGACAAAAAGTAAGTAAATCGCCGAGGGTTCCACCGGACCGGTGTCTCGTCGTTGATAAAATTAAATAGATATGCAAAGTAAGATGCATATCGTTTTACGTACGAATCTTTAGCAATTTTCTCATCTTAAAATTACAGATCCGATACTTACAAGAGATTTCGAATACCTCTAGGATCGATTAATTCAATTGAATTAATCCAGTATAGAGTATTGACTCCTGGTAGGTTGGATTGAGTCAATCAATACACTCACTCAGTTTTTCTCAAAAGTTATAAATCCTAAAGAATGACAAGGATCCGAGAGTGAAGTTATTGATGGGAGGTTCGTGAAATGGTTGAAAACTATCTTCATGGATTCATTCTTGAGACCATCGCCAATATTTTTCGCGCTTATCACTTTATGTCTCGTATCAAAAACGTGATGATGCCAAAATGACAACTCAGAAATTTTCAAATCCATGTAAAATTTCGGCACCATTATCTTCGCCTCTACTCTGGGAGTATCTTGCATAAATGATCAATCCAGATATAACAGGAGTCACAGAATCTTTCCTATTCGTACCACACGTCACGAAGAAATTCAAGCTTCAGATGATCGCACGAACGTTTTGGATACGATTCAATGAATAACAAGTTTTCTTGTATCAGCGCTGCTCAGATAAGTATTAGTTACTTCTCTTCTGCACGGGTGACTGAATCTTTGCCTGGCTAAAACAAACATGGCAAAACTAAGTTAACCATCGTTTTAACCTTAGATTCAGATGTATGGTCAGCAGGACTAATGACAAGTGTGTGTGTGTGTGTGTGTGTGTGTGCGCGTGCGTGCGTGCGTGTGTGTGTGTGTGTGTGTGTGTGTGTGTGTGTGTGTGTGTGTGTCAGAGAGAGAGAGGAGAAGATTGTATGCACTTTGCTGAAATTTTGATGCGAGCCTTGGTGAGGTGTAGCCTAATGGGCCAAGCTATAATGGCGATATATGCTCCATGCAACGAGCCAAGATGTTACTGACGCATGATTTACAGAGTCGGATTATTCACTGACAAATGAGCGTATTAAGCTCCTTGAGCTCACTTGCCTTTGGGCATCACTGAACTTTGCCTTACTCACTCTGATCTCCATGTTGTGCTCAACTGGAAGTGGAGAGTTGATGATTTATCTGCATCTACAACCTGGGTCATTTGATGATTCCGATTTGTGGACATTCAGCCGAGAGATTCACTCCATCTAAAGCGTCCGGGAATAACACTCTTTTTCATCAATTCGATGGAGTTCTCTGTACGGGACTCATTCCGGATAAGCTTTCAACACGAAACTGAATCTCTCTCTTGAGATAATGCCTTCAGAAAAGCGATTGATGTGAACTTTGGAAAATTATAGATATCTTCCAGCATTTCATCGGAGTTGATGTTATTACCGCAATGGTTTCAATGCTCCTCAAAGATCTTCTAAACTCAGGAGTAGATTCTTCCGTACAGTATCAGATGTTGAGAAGTGATAGATTGAACCCCAGGAATGAGATTGACTGAGATAATTCCTCCCTTCAGTATTAATTGGGAAAAATTTTTCAAACTGATAATGACTGTTGAAATTGATGGAAATATAATGACGAATGCGTTGCCGAATTGTTATTTCAACTGCACGTCTTCCATTTGAAGATTGTGGATTCTTGTGAAATTGGATGGTCAGAGGATGGTCGAGGATGAAGAATTGTGGGGGAATTCTCAGCAGATAATACCACGGTTGACGTATGAAGATGGCACTTCTTATAATAAAAGTTCGCCAGCACTCGTTCTTCACACTAGTAAAGAGTTGAAATCGGATCCCAGAGTCAATTTTAGGAAGCCAAAACGTAACGTCACACAATTATGGGAGGATGTGATAAGTTTTCCCACTCTATTCACCTGTATTGACGAGAGCCAGCCTTCATGTATGATCTCTACTACAAGAGCGTACATCATCCATGAAAATCTAAAAAATAACAAACCGCAAGCCTGAGAAGGTCCACGAAACCTTGTGGACGAAACGTCGCAATGAAATTCCTATTATGAAATTTTTTGGGAATTGATTCGATTTCCCACGGTCCTTCAAGATCGACGAGACTTTGAATTCATCACATCAATGAAGCTCAAGGACAACAGAAACTACGAATATTCTCTTGACATAAGAGAATGGCCAAACGTTGCGCTCCAATTCCAAATTCACAGAATATTCATTCCCCAAAGGGAACTACAGAATTTGGTATGGATTATCGATATGGATGACGTGGTTTTATATCACAAAATGTGCTTTGTGATATAAGATCTCGTCACGTTCGTCACGAAGCCAGAAATCGTGAATCCATCTCTATATGCGGTAGAACCTACCAGCGGTTCAACTTGTATATTAACCATCAAGGACGAAAAAATCTACCAAAATCACTTATGCTACCAGTGGTTCATCTCAATCTCTAGAATTCTCTGGTTTGTACCTTCCTATTCCTTCAGCCTCAGCCACCTCAAAGACTGAGATACTATACATATATCTATCATAGTCGTCATGATCTCCCTATTTCTCCAAAAAGTACAGACCAAGTGTGGAAGCTGTTGCGATATAGCAGAAATAGAATTTCTCTACAGACGCAGCGAGAGAATGAGAAAAAGTTTTCCAATTCGAGATTCCAATAGACATTGTAGCCGCTTGGCTTACCAATGAAATCTGCTGAGCTTGGAGAAGGAACGCTGAGAGAGGAAGGTTGGTTGGTTGTATCATTTGAGTTTTCGAGTTTCAAAGACCACCTAATGGTGCAGATCAAGACTTCATTCGAATCAAGTTGCGCTGTTGCCAAGTTATGCAGAAGCCACAAGTCAACGAATCCTTTCAACTCGAGAATGGTGCAAGTTTAGTCTGTTGAAATTATATAGATTGAATGGTGAAAATATGTAAAACAGAATTTGAGACGACGAACAGGAACGATTCATTCTCATTGGTTCTTAGCCCCAAATGTTGCGTATTTATAACTTTATATCTTGAAAAATCGGATGAGTGAGGTTTCGTAGGCGGAACACGTAATTCAGTCCATTTCTAAGTCTATCAAAGGAATTTTTTTGTTATAAAAATAATGATGATCATTGTATCATATGCCGTGTTTCTTTTTACGGTCTCAATGGATACGATAATCTGGGCAGTCCAAATAATAACTCACTTCGATAAAAAAAGACAGATTGGATATTAAAGAGAACTGTGGATGCATTTGCAATCAATCAAGAAAATTCTTGTGCGGCCTCGAGACAATTTTGACCTGCATCATCGCAGTAGCCAGACCTCCGTAAATCAAGTGATTTTCGAGATGCTACGATGCTTTATGCCTGAAAGATTAACTTGAAGCTATTCAAAGACTCTTGACGTATATTACAGAAGGATAGGTATTCCGTCTGATATAGCGAATGATCATCTTAGATGTCGCTATCCGGAAACTCCTTTGACCTGTTAAAATTTGGGATAATTGAATATCGAAACCTTCATCATTCAAATCAGAGATTCAAGCGATATCAATTGTGATCGGTGATGAATCGACGCAATATCCAGGCGCAGTCCCCGGGGGGGGGGGGGGCGTTAGGGGCGATCGGGCCCCCCCTAAAGCCGAAAATTTTGTAGAGCAGAGTTAGCATTGACCGCCCCCCCCCCCCCCCAAAGTCAAAATCGACCCCCAATGTTGGTCTCTGGGACCGCACCTGGCAATATCACGAATTATTCATGACATTTGCGAATTATTTGGAATGATCAAAATATGTTCAATCACTCAAACCATCTCATCAGCTAAATTAACGAACAAATACACGAACGAAGAATATAAGAATCAGACCGATAAATTGCATGATCCAATATTATAGACCATGCAAAAGCAAATAGGATGAGAGATTCGATTAATGTTCCATCAGTATCAGTGATGAGATTGATGTTTAATGTTTGATCATTCAGATAAATCAATTACCCCGGTGAAACGGTCGTATCAGGATAATGAATGGCATGTGAGCTTGAATCAGATTAAGTTCATCAATTTGCCTTTCAGAAAAAGTATAAATTATCGTTATAATATTCTCCTGACCGAGTCGTTCGAAAAATTCTGAGTGGTATTAAAAATCCATCAAGCGATGTTTAAGGCCAGGCCGTAGTGCTTACACTTGCTCACTACTCCATAGATGGCGCCAAGGTGATTTGCATAGCGTAATTCCAACAATATTTAATTTCTAAATAGTTGCAAACACTTTTTGGACCAAATCATTGAGTCAGCGCGCTTCCCAATAAAATTTCCAATCATTTGAGCTTGGTGGCGTCTCAAAACTCGCGATATATTTTGCGAGATTTGGAAAATGGCAAAGTGCATGACAGCGTGGTTCCTACGATTCGGCAGCGACAGCTCAAGATTGCGGTTTTCCAAATCCTGCAAAATATACCACGAATTTTGAGACGCAACAAAGCTCAAATGATTGGAAATTTTATTGGGAAGCGCGCTGACTCGATGATTTCATCCGAAAAGTGTTTGCAATTATTTAAAAATTAGATATTGTTTGAAAACCTGCATGTACTCCGGTGCGTGTCTGGTTGCAGTATTGCGGGGACTACGGACTGGCCTTAACGGACCATATTCTTCGATAATGGACGACATAGTCCGTGTCTTCGGAATAATCTCACCAAATCCTGCATCACATCAAAAGTACACAGCCAAGAGTTTGTTCCGGATGACGAATGGAGAATTGACACAATTATCCAGTTGATTGGTGGGCGAGGTTGGATTTCGCAAATAGTGAGTCCATGTGTTTGTTTCGAATCCTTGGTAATCCCCAAAGTTACTGTGGCCCAAAGTCACGATCAATAGTTAACACTTCACAAAACACCTCACAAATTCTCGAGTAAGATGATGGGTGAGAGCATATTTCAGTGAAAGAGTCTGAAGGAGACACAAGGATGAGAGTGAGCGAGAAGAGCTATCCAAAATTCCACCAATGTAACATTAGTGACAAGTGGAAATTTACATTCCATTGCCCACTTCTCATTAACGATGAATCAGTCCTCAAGCGCTGGAATTTCTCTCATTCACCTCCGCTCTTCAGCTATCTTCCAACCATCCATTACTTCCAGTTCCCTTATCGTTAGTAATCATTGGGAGTGATATGGAAGAGTGAAAATGATGGAGAAGACGAGTGGATGAGATGAGGTGAAAAGAAAAAAGAGGATATTATAACAATGAAGAATTGTTCGAAAGCGGAATTCCGTAACCGTGAGGTAGATAGAGCGAGATAAAAAGCTCTCGCAAGATCGATTTTGTGAAGGTGGGGAAATCTCGTTATTGGGCTTTCCCGCATATTACACGCCAAGAGATAGATGGATAGTTTCTTTTTATCTCCTATTCTTTGTGTTATTCTCCTATCGACATTCACTTGAACCCGTATCATTATCGTAATGATCCAACATTTTCCATTTGTTTTTGCTAATTGGGAAGTCGGTGAACGATATTTTCTCGTGATGTGTGGTACAAATTTGCCAATTAGTAAGATCATTGGACTCGATTCGAGTATCTGATCGGAATTAATGAGGGTTCTAGTGTCTTGATGATAATTATTCCGATTGTAATTAGTGGCGGCCAATGAGATTTCATCTCCGTGTATGTGACCACTATGCCAAAATTGAAGTTTCTGCCGATACTTTTGTAGTGAATGATCTTCATGACACTACATTTGGCTGACCATAAGGAATTAGAAGTCATTTTTGATCGATGATCTTATAAAATGAGAATTCTTATCCCTCACAGACACAACGGTCCAATTGATCTTATTATGGAATCTTAATGGAATTATTACGGAGATTATTAAAATTCAGAGAATACGTCTGATTTTGGGTGAATAGGCTGCTAAAATTGTATAAAAATTCATTCCATCGTTGATTGAGGAAATAATCTGGGGCCGAGCGTGGAAGTCTTGATGTAAGATACGTATGATACAAGTAGAATGAATGGATTTGAAGATCATGAGCGAGGGATTTTTTCTCATTTGATATTTTTATAAGGAGTCAGGGCGTAGTGGAGAATTAGAAAAAGTTCTTTGTGTTTGCAGGCAGTAGTGAGCAATCCCCTCAATCGCTGCTTTCGATGAATGATTGAAGAGGTGACATTGCTGGTAACGTTATCATTTTCCATGGTATTGACACACAAATCCACGCACATGCGTAGAATTACAAAAAAGCGTGACTAACTATTGTCGTTGAAATTGTGGTTGAATTCAACTTCTACATTCTTCACTGAACAGACATTGCACTTCACTGATAGTGCTTAATAAATTGCCCTTTCATATATCATGGATGATATCTGTAGTTATGAATAGTTCGATATTAATCGAAATGATCTGGGAGGTTTGCTTTTTGACAGACTTGATAGGAAATTCCTGATAACTACTGTAAAAAAAAAATTCGAATTCAGATCCCATGATTGATCGTTCTTCGCTCAGAGTATGTAGTTCTAGTCCAGAGATAGAAATAATACATGGTACATCTGAATCCCTGTAATAAATCTTTTGTCTCAGTGAATCAGATATTTTTTCTTGAGAAGTGAGCTCAATGTTGATCAGAGTCAATGTTTATGAAGTTTTATTCAAATTTGAGGGCTGGTGGATCCCAAGTCTGATAGAATCACTCGACTACTTTCAGGAGGAATTCAAGCATCCACAATACAAGACATTTCTAAATTTCATTCTACGACGCTTGAACAGATGCGTAGATCATCCCCATTCACTGCTTTCTGCGGAACTCATCAAGGAATCTCCCTCTGTAAGTTTTGCAATGATTTCGCAATCAACACTGGGATGACAAAGTAGCTTGGAGCTCGCTTTTGGCACTCTTCACGAGTCTCGAATGAAATCTACTAAGTTCCAACAACGTAAGCTCAAAATTGTAAATTTCAATATTAGTTTGAAAACCAGTGTAACTTGAAGGAATATCTCATCTTTCAGTACTGAGATGATTACCATAAGGATGTTGAGATGCATGAAGAAAGACAGAAACTGGGGTTTCGATCAAAGTAACCGTAGGAGTGGGAAATCACAGAAATTAAGATGATATCATGCGAAATTTTGTCATGAAAATCATAGTCGTTGGGTTGTTCATGTTTCTCCATTCCTTGTTGTGAGAGCTAACAGATTGGTTGGGAATGCAAAACAACTCTTGTCAGAGCTCATGAACCAATTCGAGTCGTATTCCAATGTTATTCGAGTATTAGTCGAGTGCCTCATTTGAGTATTACAAAGTTCTAAAAGGTTCTGTAGGTTTTTCGTGTACCTAACCTCAAATTCCTGTTTTCCCTTCAATGACACAAATCATGTACAAATATGTTCAGGGATATATCTGTGGGATACAGATATTTAGAAAATTTCGATACGGTAATTTTCTACTAATCAATACATAAAAAGATAAGGAACTCATGCAAAGAGCATGAATCGAGTTGCATTTGGTCATTTCATAATAGCCAACGGTCGATCGCAGCAGCAACTCAATACATGGTCCGTGTAACGCGCGAGAAATAACTTGAGTATATAGACAGCTTCGAGTGCGAAGCAGTTGAATTTTACAAAAGTTCGCGTGCTCTAGGTCGTTAACTTGTCGTTGGCACGAGAGTCTCTCGTTACGAGTCACTTGCGCTCAATTTTATCGCGATCAAATGCAGAGAGGTAGCTGTACGGACTGAATCGATGATCTGCAGCTTTGCCATTTGAATAGGATGAAAGGAGCTGAGCAAAAAATGGTTGAGTTACCTCGGGATATACCGGGCCTCTCGTCCGTTGAAAATGAAACTTTCTTTCGCGAGTTCATAGAAAATCTTAGGAAAAAAATTTGGATCTAGCTTTTTCAGTTCTTTTTGGGCACGACATGCTCACAAAACCGTCAAAAAACCCAATCAGCATTATTTTGGCAAAGGATTCAATAAGTGCATTCGTCAGTATGGCTATCCGAACATCAGCAGTTTTAAAAACTTTAACTAAATATCGACAAATCTTGTCCTACCAAAAGCAAGTTCTTTGGCTAATTGAATAGCTTGATTGGTCAGATGTACTTGTGTTTCTTTGCTCTCAGTTTGATTGAAGGATTCCACAAAAGTTCACTATAAAGGAATGTTTGGTGATTTGATGGATCTCTGAGTGGTGGTGACAAATATTGTTCAAGATATTCCAATTACTCGAATGGACCTACCTATCGATCATTTATAATTGATTGCTCAGTTTTGATACTCCATAGGCCAGTCTTCCAATCGACTCTCACTCCGAAGGATAAAAAAGGTTGACACTCGAATCAAATCAATATTCTGATGTTCGATATTATCATTCCCTATTTTTTTTGGGGGGGGGGGGGGGGTTGGACATCTTTATTCGTGAGAAATGCGCTCGCATGAAGCCAAGGATAGATTTTTCTCGGATACTGATGAAATGAGGAACTGACACAAGTCTCAGAGAAAACTGAGAGATAGTTGTATGATGAGTGTTCACCTTCAAAGTGATGCGTCGAACAAACATTCGGAATTGCACATTCATACTCGCAGTCCAAATTCAAATCTGGGTTTCCAGAAATTCAAATGGGTGCCATTTTATATGAGGAGGGAGGGCGTGTCGCACATGAGTCAAGTTGGATAAGACTGATGATATTGGAGCAAAATCGCTCCATTCCCATCTGGGATTTCTGTTCTTTAGATGAATCAAGCTTCCACTTGTTGTTAAGGTGAGAGTCTTGAATGGAAAGTCATCGCATAACTGTTGACAAATCTCGACATTCAGTGCCATGCTGAATGGTACCCATTCCAACACGTTACCTGCGACGAGACCCGCAGAAAAATACCGCGATTCACCACTTTCCAATCATGACCAATTCGTTATGGCTCGATATTATTTACAACAACAATCTCTCATGATGATTCACGTAACTGAGGAAATGAGTAATAGATGGAGGGAGAGTCTGCTACCATACAGACATATATGCCAAAATATAGAACTTCGGTCCGTATCCGAGATAAATTTACGAGAAACTGGCCACACAGCGGACGTTTCGATTGTTAAAGCCTCCATATTATCATCACTGGAATCATTCCGACTCGAAGTTCTTCCAAATCTGCAATAAATCGTAAAATTAGAGATTCCTCCGATACAACATTTGCCAATCTATGAAAGACTGCAGCATCTGCCTAGTCAAACAAACGCAAACCTTTCAAAAACCATCCAAAGCAGCAAAGCGTAATCTGTTTGCTTAGAATTTCCCAGTTTCCGTTGAATTTTCTCTTTGCCAATCCGAAAATAAATTCATTCAAACGTCGATAGCAAGCATTAACGTACGGATCTCTGATCCAGTAGTCGAAACTAATGTATACTTTGAATTCACTCAAAGCTGTATAAACCATTGGAAACTCCATTTCTGTACTCGCTCTTCTTCCCTCTTTGGAGAAGGGGGGAGGGGTTACAGCAAACACCCGATATCGTGAGCTAACGGTAGTCAAATTGGGTCAAGCTCAAGTCCCTTCCCCCCCCCCCTCCTATTCTTCCCCGCTCAAACCAATTCATTATCCTGGGCTTGTATTGGATTTACATTTGAATCTCGTTTGAGAAGAGAGAAATGGAGCAAGGGAATGGTTTGGAGGCGTAAAGAATTTTGTTAACACAGAAAAATGCCCGTTTCAATGAATTCTTGGAAGGAGAAATCGTGGAAGAGGATGAAAAGATAGAAGCAATTTAAAGCTTCGCAGTAAGAGTGGACTTATGCTAATGCATAAAAGCTGAGAATAATTCCAGAAAATGGTCCTTATGAAGGAAGAAAAGTGAGGAAGAGAGAAAGAGAGTAGGGTGTGGAATTGAGTTAATTTTGTATCGAAATCCATGTCATCATCGTTTTCGGCATTTATAGGAATTAACGAATGGAGTGGAGGTAAAAAGAGCAACGATTAGTTTACTACTACTACTACCACTTCTACCGTCAAAGTCAAACGACGCTCAATTATAAAGTTGGCTCGCGAAGGAGACGTGACACGTTTGCTTAAGACTGAGAATTTCTGGTAGTACTTCTGGCTCTTTAGGCTTCTACTGGGTAAAATTCTACAGTCAAGCGGAAGGATAGAAATCTCCCCCCTCCTTTGAGTTTTGGAGTAGGTTAGTGTTCGTAAAGATCGTCTTTGAATTTACGGGTGAGGAGAGGAGAGGTGGTTGAACCTTCCTATATATATGTTCACAGAAGTGCGCAGGTGTGGATGAAAAACGACGGATACGCAAGTTGGACTCGTCGCCGAGATACTATACTCTATACTAAAGACCGAGACGAGGAAGATTTCGTACTTACATACACATAGATATATATATATATTTAGGTCTACTTTACTTGAGGGAGCCCTTTTAGCAGAGCTTCTCTGGAGCATCTAAAATATACGACACGGGGCTCGACCGTGTTTCAACTGCAGTCGAGCTTCGGGGTGAAATCTCTCTCTCTCTGTTCATCTGAGCGCGTTGAACCGAATCTGTGTCGGCCTATGTGAATATAAGTGTGGGTGTGTGTGTGTGTGTGTGTGTGTGTGTGTGTGTGTGTGTGTGTGTGTGTGTGATGTAGTGGATTTGGATGAGTATTGGTGTACAGTGCGAACTGATGGACCTGGATTAGAAAAGCATCGCAGAATAGACGAATTGTGGAGGGAATTTCACGCATGGCATGCCTCAGTTGACGTTTGAAGAGTAACTACGCGATAGAACATACCGAATTGTATTCCAACGATGCGATGTGGACAGGTGATTCTAAATTTTCATCCTATTCTCTTCGTCAAGCTGCATGAAGCTATCTGACATCCAGGCCGATTGGATAATATAGATGTGGTGGATCAGGGGTTGGTATTTTTTTTTTTTTTTTCTATTTGGGATTTTGAATTTTCAATTCTTCAGGAGTGAAGAGTGGTCTACGATGGTTAGATCGTTCAAGTAGTGAGAGATGACATAATGCAGTGATCACTAGCAGTTGTTCAAAAATTTGAAATCGGAAACCGGCGCACAGTGAGAATAATTCAAATGTTGTTACTCAAGGATTAAATGGCTCGAACATATTACTTCTGAGCTGAGAGATCTCAGTCCTTCCCACTGTGTGACGGCTGACCATCTCAGTTTACAGGCGAGACTATGGAGATCGGTGATTTACCGTGGCCTGTCATTCAGATGCAAAACTAAGAATTTCTGCTTGGTACAATCGAATGAGTTATGAAGTTTACCTCATGCGTGCGTCAATATTTAAGAGCAGAATGAAGTAGAGACATGTGTCCTGAGATATTTTGAATCGCGATATGAGTTTTCTGGAGTGAGAATCAGTTAACTGTTGACAAAGAGGGGGGCTAGTGTTGATGAAGAGTTGGGGTGTTGGTGGTGCCCCCTAGGGATCCTTTGTCACTGGTCACGTTCGGCACAACTCGGACGATGAGGATGTTGAGGTTCGTGTTGCGGATGAGGTTGATGAAGTTGAGGTTGAGTGAATTCGCACACAATATTTTCACACAATTCTGACACAGGAACCAAAGTGCGTGAAACAATTATGGAATGTTCACTAGGTCGCGGCGACGACGTTCCTGACGGCACCAGGATACGTCGAAGTAACGGAGCAGCATGGCCACGGCTGGGCCAAGTGTCGTGGAGTATGCGTCGCGACGGCGGTTCGAATTTGGACTGTGTCTAAAGCTTGGACAGCTCGGGTTTATATAGGCGGTGTTTGTGGTAACGATAAGCAGCGTTACTCGTGTAATGTAATGGGAAGCGCCGTTACGTAACGGTAGGTGGCGTTACGTAATGCGAGGCTACGTTACGTGACGCAGCATTGCGTTAGGTATCGAGAGGGAACGTTACGTAATGGTCCGGTGCGTTACGTAACGCAAAGAGTCGTTACATGTGGAATTTACGTTACAAATGTTTGAAAATGATATGAGTATGATTCTAATTGATACACACGGAAAACAATGTGATCGACGGAAAGGATAGATGTGTGTATGCACGCGTCAAGCGTCCGGGGTAGGCGAGCACATTGTTTTGTGTGTTTATCGGTTTTTCTTAGCACTTGGTTCCTTGTCGATCTTTATTCGACAATGAATAGCGATATGATACATGACTTCGTATGATCGTAGATTGGTTGATTGAATACGAATGAACAATGTCATATGGTTCAGCAAGAGTAAACAGGAAATCGAAGTACAATGGTAAAAAATGGAAGTACGATTGCGCAATATCGAAGTAAGCAGTTCCCTTGTCAATGACTTGATTTGAAAATGACGTGACGGTCTGAGATAAGATAGTCAGTATGATGCGGTAAAAAAACGTGTGGGATGATTCGATGTGTGGTCTTCCAGACCACGATGGACGAAACCGGAAAATTTGTTGCGTTGATGATTGGTCTTGATGTGAGCTCAGCTGAAGTCTGGTGAATCACTCGCAATGTAGATGCGGTGGAGCAGGATGAGAGTGGCGATAGTGGTAAGTACATTTCGGATGAATGTCGGCATGGGTGGCATAAAGAGAACTGTCGAGGTGGTGGTTCACAGCAGGTGCGTTTGCAGTTGACGGCAGACAATCCAGTCTGCAGAGTAGGGCGTCCGGGGTGTGACCTCGTGGTCATCCGATTGATTTGAAGATGGGCTTGAGCATGCCACTCGTCCGAGTGGAATTGGCCTTCCCGGTTTCCAGGGTAGGCAAAGGTGAGGTACAAAACTTCTTGGCATAATTCACACTCGCCTGAGTTCCAGGGTGTTGAAACAGCCATCCAGGCTTCCAGGATCGGCTGGGTTGGACCATTGAAGTTCGTACGGCATGATGAAGATCCAAGTTTGTTATGCGTCCACAGCAAACTTAGAAAGCAGCAGCTGTTGATCTCCAGACATCCGTCTTGGTCAGTTGTGCGTATCGATAACGAAGGAAATGTAGAAAATGTTTGCGAATGAGGGTCGTGAGGCAACCTGGAGTAGCTAGTTCCAGATGGCGACCTCGCAGTGTGATGATCACGGCCTTGAGGAGTAGCCAGGGTACTCAGCCAATTGGGGACCATCTGTGTTTGTTTTTCAACAAAGTATTTGATGAATTTGAACATAATTGAGCCTCGTCCGAGGTCCTGAGTGAGTTTGTCGTTGACCTGCGCGAACCGGGCTTTGATGCTTCGCCGGGCTACGATCGATGAGGTAACAGAAGCGTATTCTGGTGTAGACGTGAACACCACTGGTTGTTGATAAGTTTACTGGGCGATGATGAATCTCGTCTGAGATTTTGAGTTGATTGAAATGCTCCTCTTGGCCATTGGCTCGAAAGAACCGGGCTTTCGTATTCACCGAGTTGCAAAGAGCCGTGTGGCAGAAGAGCACCGTTTCTACGTAGAAATGGGCGCCACTGGGTGTTGATGAGCAATCCCAGAAGTGCTGAGCTGGTCGGAATGACCACAGCGTAGGGTTGGGGTCCACATGGCACAGCATTGCTGGGGATCTTCGTCAGAAGTCAAAAGACCTGATGAATCCTCCTCTTCGTCCCGGGTTGCGGTGACCATGATTGTCGCCGGCTTTTCACAGGGTCGTTGGTACGTCCATCCTCCAATGGAACTCGGGAGCAGAGCTGCTCCTGTGGCCCACTCGTTGGGCGCCAAATTGACAAAGGGGGGGACTAGTGTTGATGAAGAGTTGGGGCGTTGGTGGTGCCCCCTAGGGATCCTTTGTCACTGGTCATGTGCGGCACAACTCGGACGATGAGGATGTTGAGGTTCGTGTTGCGGATGAGGTTGATGAAGTTGAGGTTGAGTGAATTCGCACACAATATTTTCACACAATTCTGACACAGGAACCAAAGTGCGTGAAACAATTATGGAATGTTCACTAGGTCGTGGCGACGACGTTCCTGACGGCACCAGGATACGTCGAAGTAACGGAGCAGCATGGCCACGGCTGGGCCAAGTGTCGTGGAGTATGCGTCGCGACGGCGGTTCGAATTTGGACTGTGTCTAAAGCTTGGACAGCTAGGGTTTATATAGGCGGTGTTTGTGGTAACGATAAGCAGCGTTACTCGTGTAATGTAATGGGAAGCGCCGTTACGTAACGGTAGGTGGCGTTACGTAATGCGAGGCTACGTTACGTAACGCAGCATTGCGTTAGGTATCGAGAAGGAACGTTACGTAATGGTCCGGTGCGTTACGTAACGCAAAGAGTCGTTACATGTGGAATTTACGTTACAAATGTTTGAAAATGATATGAGTATGATTCTGATTGATACACACGGAAAACAATGTGATCGACGGAAAGGATAGATGTGTGTATGCACGCGTCACTGTAGTCCTAAGAACTGGGTTTTCCATAATCGAAATGCATCCTCCATCTTCCAATCAGTCAGGAGAACTTCTTTCAGAAATCTTCGAGCATCTTGATCACGGATTACATGTGGTGGGATAGCTTCCATAATTTATTCTAGGGAATACCTCGAGAGATTTTTTTTCGTTTTGTTCCATTGAACCTCGAAAATTGAAGGAACGCGTGTGCTCCAATTCAATATATAAATTCAGTCTATTCTAACGCTGAAAAACTCATACATCATTCGAACTGGTTTTGATGCTAGAAATGGTATTCAAATCGTCGGCATACAATGAAATCCTTACCTGAGATGAAGAAGATGATCACTTCCTAGCACTGAGATGAGATACAATTCAATCCTTATCGTATGCAATCGCATTTCATCTGATATCAAAGCCGAACACATTGAAATTATTGATGAAAACTTTCTAGCAAAAGGTAAGCGAGATGACAGAGAATTGAACATTAAAAATTGACAAGATGATTTGGGAGAAGTTGGGATAGATAGTCGTGTTTTTGAGTTTCAATTCTGAGAAACTTCAATTCTATTCATTATGCCGAACGAAATTATTTCTACAGTTGCGATAAAACGCTCGAATCATTTGTTTACTAATAAATGTATCCAAAGTTGATGCAATCAGCGTATACTTGTACTAACGAGTGATGAATGAGTTGTAATATTTTACTTTCTTCCAATCCCTTCAAATCGCAAAAAGTATATTCGGAGCTTAGAGGAAAAATTGGACTAGTCTCGGAAAAAAGTCAGCCAATGTGTAACAACCAATCACCATCTATAGAGGTATAAAGAATGTCAGAGCTTTGATAAAACTTTGAGCCGGGAGAAACTTTTGTTCAGCCTGAACTATGTCTCAGAGAGTAGCATAAAAAGTGGCGTTGACTTTAAAATTTTCATCACACGCAAAAAACCTGCTTCCGCTGAATTGACGTCATATCTGACGCTCCGCATGGGGAGGTATTAAGAATTCTGTGTGCTTTATATTGGATCTGCGTTGGTTCAAAGGCAATCTTTGAGGGAAAATGAGAAAATTGTGAGAAACCTCGTTGAGCAAATAATATTCAGCATTCTCATTAATGTTGAAGGTTAGCTTTACCTTTCATACGAACATCCAACGTGTGTGAATTCATATCAAAACGATGGAAAAAATCGACATGATATCACTTCGTTAATCTACG
This sequence comes from Eretmocerus hayati, assembly GCA_029851415.1. Lineage (NCBI taxonomy): Eukaryota > Metazoa > Arthropoda > Insecta > Hymenoptera > Aphelinidae > Eretmocerus > Eretmocerus hayati. Next base: position 17,887,716 of record CM056743.1, read on the forward strand.
TCAAACGATGAATAATGGACAGAGAACGTTACTGTTTGCTGATGGTGTTGTGATGAATGAATGAGTTGTGAAACTTGATGGAAGATTCTTCCCTTCCCTTCAAGTGACTTGTTGAAACTATATGATTGAATATCATCATGCACTAAGGATTCAATAGTTCAACTGATGGATTTATTATGATCACAGCTATTTGGAGAGCCCAACCAAGTTAATATTGCATACGAAATTCAGCTATCCATCGCCTCGAGTGAATAGAGCGTCGGAAAGTAATGTTGCATTCGTGTCGCTCTGGACGATACAGGTGACAATCTTGTGTGACCTGGAATATACACAGCTCGACAGCAAAATAATTTTTTCATAGCAGAAGCTTCATGGTAAATTATGATGAGTTCAACATTTTGGCAGGCCTCTGTGGACTGAATATTTCTGCCACGGAGAACTGTACACATTGATGTTGACAAAATGGTGGAAGTATAATATACATATTGGATGAGAATGAAAAATCTATTGTAACTACTCAATCACCAGGAGAGTGTTTCAGATCTGGGTCACGAATTTGGCTGAAAATTTGGAAATAGTCTTTTTTTGGTGCCAAAAGATGATATTCAAAATCATAGACCATAACAAGATGTATTTCTTATGAAAATTTTGAGAACGAGTCAAGAAATAATTATATTCTTCATAGACCATATTGCTCAAGCGTTGCTGAGCTGCATCCACAAACATTAGCATTGTCTATATGAGTCCATGTTAAAAATTATGCATGTAGGTATACCTGCAATGCTAATGTATGATTGTAGCTCAGCAACGCTTGAACGTTGGGGTCTATAATCTTGTATATCTTATTTTGGCACCAAAAAAAGACTGTTTCCGAAGTTTCAGCCAAATTCATCACCCGAATCTGAAACACTCTCTTGGTCAGCTCATTTCTTGCAAAATTGCAATGTTGGAGAACCCAATCTCTCTACAAAAATCAATAGGAATGAGTCTCAATTAGTGCATTTCCACTAATTCACAGTGAAATTTCACTGAGTTCCAGTTGAAAATTAGGGGGATCCGACAAATTAGTGAGATGTGAGATGAATATTGAAATGAATAAGAACGATGTTCTGATGAGGAAAGCTTTCATATAATACTTCGAAATCAGAAGTGTGGATGGCTGTATCACACCCGAGATGCTCTGGGTACCTTGGCCGCTTCAAGCGGTCACTTGATCATGCCGAGCATCGTCATCAAGCACCAAGCTCTTCTTCTTGTTTTCTTGATGAGTTAGTATCAAAGAAAAATGTGCAATGGTACGTTAAAGTGCTGACAATGCACCTGCAGCGTCCAACAAGTAGCGCATAGGCATTGCCGGTGAATCGTTACAGGACGGGGAGAAGCGCGGACTCGACTTTTATTCAGTGAAATTCATTGAATGGGATAAATTTATACTGATCCGCGCAGAGTTGAGGAATTTCACATGTACACCTTTGAACACTATCGTAATATCATTGTAGAGAAATTTCCTCACGTAGACCGTTTTACGAGAGTTGAGAAACTATCTGAATTTGCTACTTTTGGAAGTTTTCATTCCTGACCCATAACTCAGTTCAATATTAATCTTCCCAAAACGGCTCCCATAGATGTGACTGGGAAATCATCCTTCGAAATCCAAAATCAGGTTGATAATCAAGTTCTATCGATCCATACAAAAATTGATAGTGCACGGCTTAAGTTTACCTATTGAAGGATGTGGAAGACTAGAGTGATTTTTAGAGAACACTCGAATTTTTCAGCATCAAGTAGAATTTTACTCATCTTAATGATCTCTGAATGGAGTGTGAGTGCCAATAGCCAAAATCAACCTTCTCTCTCTTGAATGCGACGTCAACTACACTTCTGAATCTCATCAAATCAGCTCATCAAATTGATTAAGTTTGCCTAGCATACGATATCGTACGAGCAAAATGATCCATCAGATGCGATGTCATAAAATAGAGAACAAAGCCTCTGAGGAATTCAAATTTCGCGGTCAGATACAGTGTGATGAAGTCGAGTCTCGAGGATCCTTGATGAAAATTTTCTAGTCAGCGTTCACATGCGAGAATTTAATTAGTTTGCTCAAGGCTTTGTCATCGTATACCCAATATGGTAGCTAATGAATTCATCGCTCCTCTAGAGGAATTCTCTCACTCTGAGATGACTATGTTTCTCTACCAAAGTCACTCTTCATCATAGATATTAGTTGTGGGAATTCATGTATTTTGAATGCAGTCCTATGGAACTCACTGTTCCATCAAATACAATCTCATGCAATCCGAGTACCTGGATACTCTTCAATCCAACGATCCTCATTTTCTGAGAACCCCTTCAGTATATGTCCTCGATTATGATTATATCTACTCGTAGAATATTGATTCGGTTGTTCGCAAAGCTCTTGATTATACAAAGTCGTTATACATCCGCCAATCACTTTGATGCAATTTATTGAGATATATAACACACAGTTTATCGCTTTAAATCGATGCACCTGACATGCATCAACGCATGAATTTAATTCCATCTCCAGCGTTGAGGGTTTAAATTATCGGAGTATGAAATTATTTGATGTAGCATCCAGCAAACATGTATGTACTACCCCATATTTCAATTTATTTCAGAGCTTGACATGCATTCATTTCTTTCTCATTCGAATCATTGTTATGACAGAACGTTTGTGTTTATTGCACTTTGGTCAGGAGCGTTTTCATTCCAAGAAGAGCTGAAATTTGAGTGAATTTCGAAATATTACATCAAGTCTATTCAAGCAAATTATCATCGCATTAGATTTTGGTGATAGAAGCATCAAATTCGAGTGATTTTCGATACAATTGAGTGATTATAGAATCAGGAAGATATTAGTACTCGTATTATAAAATCTTCTACGGATCGGTAGAATCCGAAATGACCGGATAAAATGCGGCCAGAATGGAATTCCTCACAGAAATTGATGGAGAATGAGTTGTTTGACTTTCCTGAAATTTTGTGGAAGTAGAGAGGTCGCGTGCCTATCGTGCGATGACCGCAATTTTTGGAATGAGTCAACAATTTTTATTCCGGATAACAACATATATGATTGTTTGAAGGAACTGCTCCGTGAGCAAACTCGAATTCCCCGCTCGGGAACTGATCGAAAACAAGTGTAATGGAGTTAGGATGCCCCATTGACCCCCACTACTTTTGTTCTGCCAAGACTTTGGCCTCAATCAATTCATTTCAATATTCTCCAATGTATCTTGGCCCTCGTTTTTAATTTCATTCAACTCGAGAATTTGCTGAAGTGACTTCATCTTTGACCAACTGAGGACGAGCTATTCCAATTATTGCGAAAAAATTTCTTGTTGCCAAAAAGCGTGAGTTTCAATTCCCCTATGTGTACAAAGAGTTTTTCTCCACAAGACAACTTGGCTCTCCCACAAGATCGGAATACCTCGACACCAAGGCTTCCAAATATCACGTTCCTTGGCTCATTTCACAGCTTTTCCCATACCTTATCAAATTTTTCGAGCTGGATTGATGGATTTCTACGTGGTAAACATTCTTAAATTATTATATTCCTGTGCCTCAACGGTGGTTATCGAAGGTGATTTTGGACGTTCTTCAACGTACTTTTACATGACTTTGAGAAGAGCTTCAACTCCAGCAAGGTCAATGTCGGCCGGTATTAATGGAAAAATGGATCATTGAGGCAGAGAATATCACTTTGCTCTATCACTATCTCCGTTTCACAATGAATGGATACGAGACATGACTTCCTACGAGATAACTCGTAATACAATACTTTTGATGGATAGTGACTTCGGTCAAAAGAGTTTTCCTGCATAGGAGAGTGATAGGACTCAGACCAGGATTAACACGTTCACTGCGATGGGCCCCACCGGTGGGGCTCACAATTTTTCAACTTTCAATCTTTGCCGACTCATATTTTCTCAAGAAATATCCTCAATAGCCATTTCCTTTGGCGTTTTAGTTTACCAACGGTATGAATGACGAGTGGGAACAGAATTTCCCCCAGTGCACTTGCATTAGTCCGAGAATGAGGGCTGTGATGATGACTAACCCAAAATTACGATAAACTGCCTTCGCAGTGAACGTGTTGAACAAGAATGATAGCTCAAGAACCAATTCTCCCTCTTTTGAATAATATTTCAAGATCTTCAAGAATTTCTTAAGTGTGGTCGCTCTTTCCTGAGGTGTGAGAGGATCAAATACTTGCCAAGTCATCATCACGATTGGCTGTTTCCTGAACCGCCACAAAATCATTCCGGCCCGATGGATATGGAAATCGACGCAATTTTTTTTGTCTGCTTGTAACAGAACCATCAAAGTGTCGACGATGTATGGATAATACAAAAAGCTCACGGCGATTCAATGAACAGAAACAGTCCAACTCGAAAGCAACACAGCCACATTTTTCGAGCAGATTTCAGTTTAGACATCAGTTTTTATTGATCTTAGAATACATGATACATTAATTGCATCCACAATCTCAAGGGACAGCTTTGGTTCATTCCCCCATTGCAACTATGAAGTTGGAGAAAAACATGCATCAGGGGCGTCAAATAAGGTTGCATATCTCTCATACTCATCGAGGCGTGCAAAGCCCAGGCATTTGGCCTTGAATATCTCAGGTCAAAGCTGTGATGCATTTCGGAATCGATGGATATTGAACGGATGGACGCAAGAAGCGAGACGAGCCAAGAAGACGGAGTCTGTAAGATACGATACCATCCTGGGGAAGCCATAATACAGAGATGTCGTGAATCAATGAATACGATTTAACCACACGAGATATCAACTGGAGCGGGAGAGAAGATTTTCCTATTACTACTATCCGTTACGACTGAGGTCAACGTCGTGACGTCGCTTCATCACTTTTCTTCTAACTTGGGTTTACTCTTTCTGCAGGAGTCCGTAAATTTCGTAGGAGATAGATAGTCAAATAGTGAGCATATGAATGAGTACCTTTTGGAGGACGAAAATCTTCAATACTAGCCAGCTCGACAGGATTTATCTGGATAATGATATACTTTAGGCAAGATTTTTGTTCCCAACTACAACATTCCGCATCTCAAACTATACCAACGGTTACGCTGTGTGAGCCCTCAATTTTATCACGAGGAACACGTGAGATTTTGACCACCCCGAGACTTGAAGAATTCATCACATAGCGGTGGTGAGAATCGAATCTCAATGACGCGTCGATAATTCGAAATCCTCTGGCATGATCTCAATCAAAGGGGATAAAAAACGTCCACATTTTTATTCCAGTTTCCTTTCTAAAATACTCTTTACAGAAACAAGATACCAATTTTTATCGCATTGGTGGCTTGAGTGAGAAATATATAGGTGAATGATAGATCAATCATAGTGGAGCAAATTAACAATCATTGAAATCATTGAAATCAACAGGTTAAATAGTCAATCATCAACATTCAATAGAATCCCTTTGCGCATTTGTGCTTTGAACAAGCTTTACTTCAGGGATCTAGTTTCATCTGACAGATCATTCCACAATCTTTTCAATCTAGTTGTGCATGAGTAAAAATGGCGCTCATAGGTAGAGAGTATTTCAATATACCGTCTTGGGTGCCGAATGGGATAGTTGATTGACATGAGGTTAAAGTTCCAGTGCTTGACGAGACCAGATACTAAATTGAACACAATTTTGTGAGAGAGTATGTAATCATGGTAGGGTGGCATTTTATTTATTGCTGGTGTTTCAAATTCAGCTAAAATTGGTGAATAATTATGGTCAGTATGTTGCATCGGTTGTTTTAGTTCAAATAAAAGGAAACGAAACATATTGCGTTGGGTTGGAATACCAGCTAATATCAGCTAGTTCCAACTACTCTAACCCTGTATGGACCACTCGTGGCTACTTCGAGCTACTATTTGACTACTGTCAGTCGCTTTTTGAGTCCGCAAGACAAGCTCTACAGTAGCCAGAAGTACCTTCAGTGGCGGTAGAGTAGTTTGGAGTAGAACATGGCCCCACAAATGCTACTCTTTCAAATCTCAGCAAGGCCACTCTTGGCTGTCTACTTGCACATGTGGTGGGTCTCTTGCATTTGCCGCAAAACTAGCCGTATTAGCCGGAATTGGTTACGGCTACTCCCTAGTAAGCCACTCCCTGAAAATTCCATTTTCCTCTCGGTATAAGTTCGCAGGAAATTGCGTAATATTTCCAGATTCCTGTCAAGAATTGTTTGATCATTAAAAATGCTCCTTCTACTATATGTCCAGGACCCAGAAATCATCGGTCAAAGTCAATCACGATTGTCAATTAATTTTTAACCCGATAAATGCTAAATCACATTAATTAGCTCTATTCCATCTCCTATTACGTATATTTTGCACACGGTCGAGATCGTTGATAATTTTTACTCATAATTTTGACACCCCGAAATGGTCAGATAGCGGATGCAGATTCACGGGTGATACGTTTTGAATGCATGAATATGGCTGCCCCAACCACTAACCGAGACCGATTGAAGTGGAAAACGTCGCTCGGTTGAATAATTGATTGCACGTCACTGATTCAAGCTACATACATTATTTGCTTTTGCACGTGCCAGCTTCACGTGTTTATTTTTCAAGTGAGCTGTCGATTTCCGGACTACGCTTTGCTAAAATTGAGCACAAAATTCCGTCGGCTGCTGTGTTGTTGCTACTGCAGTGTTGCTGTCCCTCGTGAATTGTGCAAACGAGGCGCATCAACATGCAATTCAATAACGGGAATGTATCCGTTCCGTTTGTGATTTAAAGTTTGAAAGGGTTGAAAATTTGTATGAATATGTTTCCGGTGGTCGAACGTTATTATCACTAATGGACGTTGGATCTTTTTTACAAATAAATTCTGAAAATGTTTTTGAAAACTTTGGAGTACCTAATGACCTATTTCCTCGAATGTGAGATAACTGAATTTGATCTCGTTCAAATTTCGACTATCCGTCTATGACAGAAAATATGGGACTGTCATGTATAGGTATTTCCGCCCGAAGCATATGAATAGTATTGGATGGTGACGCGTGATCGATCAAACTCCAATTTGATTAGTATGGTTAGGCACTGATGAATTCAGTACGAGCTTATTCTTTGTATCTGTGAGTGTGTGTGTGTGTGCGTGTTCCATATGCGTTCCAACTATGGGTACATCTGCAGGTATCCTGGATGGAATTCAAGATGGGACCGTAAACAAATGAGATCATATCATGACTAGGTATGATTACATTGAAATGTGAGATGAAAATGCATTGGATCTCCCCCTCATTATATTTGCATCCATGTTCGACAGAGCTGATGGAGTGGATATGAATTCAAAGCTGAAGCTCACAGTTGTGAAATTTTAGAATGAAAAATTGAACAGCTTTTGAGCCCTTATCAATACACTATGAACATATCTGAGGAAAACTTCAATTCACTGACGGGACCACCTAATGAGCTCGAGGTAGATTTTCGACCAATGTGTTCGAAACTCAGTCAAGTTAATTGCAATTAATCCAGCTAATTAGAAATCCTATCTGTTAGTTGAAATTCTGTACTAAGAACCTTTCAAGTTTAGATTCAGCATTACCATTTGATCATTCCAACAAATAGAATGAATAGCGCCTCTGATTTGAATTGGGACCTGAAGAAAATGCTGTAATGGAGGAAAGTCATGAGTAAAGATTGAACTTATGTGATGATTCACCGGGTACTTGATGAATATGTTCATGATCGCACAGAAAGAACTGAGGGTGTCTCAAACGATGAGTATTTTTGGATAATATCACAAGTACATGAGGCATTCCTCACTCAAATTCAATTTAGTAGCATTTGATGATTGAAATGCTTCAAATCGGAGTGGTAGAAGATCAGACTATGTCAATGAGAGAATTTGGAATTAGAGATTCTTTCGTTGATTTTCATCGTGTCGAATGAAATCCAAGTATGCCAATTATACTTTTCATACTTCGAAGTCGTATATTACAATATTAAGGCCCAAGAGTCAGTTTCCCCCATAAAATTTGGGAATGAAAATTGAAAAAACCTCAAAACACGCGTCTCCCTACAATCGAGGAAGAATTTTCTCCACAGAATGTCAGAAAAATCTAATTCAGGAGTACGAAGAGGCAAACAATCAGCTATAAGCATGGATGAAGTAATCAAATATCACAACTACAAACACTCGACTCGACACACATTCAGAAACGATCCCCGAAAAGATAACTTACATCAATCGGAAATCGTCAAAAGTCTCGCGAGCTTTGTATCCATTTTAATTTTTCGTGACTGCAAATATCAACGATGAATCGCATGCTTGCGTTAGGATCGTTCTTGCGTCATAACTTTTGTTTACCGGGTAGTGTAGATATAATATCGGGTGTTCGTGCACGTCCATATGTATGTCAGTTGTACGTTCTCTTAGGGGGCTAATTTCGCTCTCACTCACCGAGCTGAAGAGTGAGAGGAAGCCAACTTACCCAGATGAACTCACCACTACCGTGAGTATATATATGTATATATGTGATTGCATGACTCTATTATTCAACCGAACCGCAATTCCTTCCTCAATCTGTACAAGAGCTTCTATACACTTGTTCGGGGTTTCCAACTCGTTTCTCGTATATATGGCCTACATGTATATCCTTTAAACTCGTGTTTGTGCATAATACTTCGATGGCAATTGTTTCGACTATTTCTGAACATGAATCTTATAGAAGAGAGTGAGTGTGGGATAGAGAGGATTGAGGTGTAGTATTGCATGCACGCGATGCAATATGCAGAGACACGAATCTGGATTTTCTCACATTGAGTTCTCATGATACACAGTAAACGTCAAAATGGATATGAACAAAATTTTCAGCACGGGGGCTCTTGTCAATAATGAATAATGTAACCTTTCATGATACGTTTCCTCATGAATTTAGCTCGTGATGGAATCTTGATTCATTTTCAGATAGGCTAGAGTGGTATGGAAAAATGGAGTGAAAAAAATATGAGGTTTCCCTAGCTCAAATGTCACAATCGATTCGTGCAGTCTTTGGATTCTCAACTACTTAACATCTGCCAGCACAAAGTTTTCAGGTTGAGTAATATCTTTGCACGGCTTTCTTAAACTATAGAGATATTTATCTTCAAAGATGTGGGCTTGAGCTGGATTTTAACTGTTTGCTATGGGAATTTCCCGAACTGGAATTCTCTTTGAGATGATTTTCATTGATGAGTAACTATTTTTCATCCGTAGATGACGGATTTTGTGGGAGTAAATGTTTGGAGGATGCAATGCTGAGTCTCGAAGGATTTGTGGAGGATATTGATTCAAGCAAGAGAATTTCCGATTGATCTCATTCCATTCAATTTCAGATCAAGTCGACCTCCTTTTGAGGCCTGGGCTCTAAGATACTGACTTCATCACTCCTTATTATTTTTCAGACCAGTGACGTAAATACAACCCATAATTGACTCATAGCAAATCCGTAGTGGAATCAACCATGATTGAGGGATTTTCACGAGTCAAATAAATCCTACATCGACCTTGCAGGTCATTTGAAAGTTGAATTTTCTCAACGTCCATCACACGACAGGTAGGAAAACCATTTTTCTAAGAATTGAAAGATTGGCAAAAATCTCACTCTCGCTCCATAATTACATTCCTGCTGTGAGTTGATGCATCTTTAATACTAACTCTGTGGTATTAACCGTCGTGAAGAGCTATGAAAAGGGACTACTTACATGATATAGTGCCTTTCCAAGTGTCTAGGAAAGGATTACACTGTGCAACAAAATTTTGGGTCCCAAATGTCGCATGAACCGGACAATGATTTTCTTGTGTATTTTTTGACGCTGAAACCGAATCCGACCTCAGTTTTGCGCCTATACGTCAGGATTTTTTTTAAATCGCAAAAAACTGATCTTAAAAAAAACAGCGTTTTTCACGTTTTTCGCTAATTTTGTAAATTGAAGATCACTTAGCCAGGGAGTACCGATAGGTCAAAATGTATATCACAATATGTTTTCCTACGTATTTTGACCCGCTGAACACGATCCCGGTGGTTTTAGAACGCTACGATGCAACCTTGGAGCTATATAAGCTAATTAGTCCACCTGATGTTTGGAAAAAAAGTCCAATTTCGCAATAAATTTTTGAAAAATCATAACACGGGCTAGAATGGACCAATTTGAACGTTCGAGGTCGCATTTTCTTCGTTCTGTAACATACTTTGAAGGGTAAATTTGTCCACCAGTCGTAAAGACACTGGTTTGACGTCAGGAATTTGTTTTGCAGACACCTATTTTGTTCTTTACTTTTGCTGTGCTAAAATCACGAGGAGAAAAATTTCCTCTTGCACGGGGTACCAAAACATGGTTTTCCGACGCAAAATAGCCATCTAAACATGATCTGGTGGTTTATTTTGGGATACCATGTCAGGAATTTGGTCCAGGTCAAGAAAGCTCCTCAAAAAATAGGTTTTTTGCGACTAGAAAAAAATTCTGACGTGTTAGCTCTGAATGAACCACGGGATTGTGTTTAGACGGTCATTTTGCGTTGGAAAACTATGTTTGGGTACCCCGTGCAAGAGGAAATTTTTCTCCTCGTGATTTGAGCACGGCAAAAGTTATGACCAAACTAGGTGTTTGGAAAAAAAATTCCTGACGTCAAACCAGTGCCTCTACGACTGTTGGACAAATTTTCCCCTCAAAGTATGTAGGAAAACGAAGAAAATGCGACCTCGAACGTTTGAATTGGTCCATTCTAGCCCGTGTTATGATTTTTTTTTTAATTTATTGCAAAATTGGACTTTTTTTCCAAACACCAGGTGGACTAATTAGCTTATATAGCTCCAAGGTTGCATCGTAGCGTTCTAAAACCACCGGGATCGTGTTCAGCGGGTCAAAATACGTAGGAAAACATATTGTGATATACATTTTGACCTATCGGTACTCCCTGGCTAAGTGATCTTCAATTTACAGAATTAGCAAAAAAACGTGAAAAACGCTGTTTTTTTGGAAATCGGTTTTTTTCGATTTAAGAAAAATCCTGACGTATAGACGCAAAACTGAGGTCGGATTCGGTTTCAGTGTCGAAAAATACACAAGAAAATCATTGTCCGGTCCATGCGACATTTCTGACCCAAAATTTTGTTGCACAGTGTTATTGGGGTTTCACACACATTTTTGACCTTTACTAAACCCTATTTGACCTCACATGGAGTTTGCCGATAGTTGGATAAGCATTGTAGGAAACATTCTTGTTTATTGTTTATCAAATAGTTTGGTATATCAGCTTTGAATTGGTCTGAATTTGAGTCAATTGTATCGCGTAGTCACCGCCTTGTGGCTGATCACGCATACAGCAAATTATGAGAAACTTTATCTTTGTTCCATCATTCAACTCATACTCTGAACTTTTCTCAACACTTTCATTCGATTCTCTGGTGCACAATGTGGACTCTCCATCACTTATGGGGTCCAATAAAAATTTTCTAGTTATCTCAACGTATTTATTACATCCTCTGTGGTTGATTCCAACGAAAAATTGGGGTATTTCACACTATCCTAGAAATGGCCGGTCCTGAATTTCCTCGAAATAAACAACACCACTCAATATCGTTGATTCATATCATTTTCCCGACATTGATGAGAAATATAATGAAGTAGCGGTGCCAAAAATATGTCTTAGAGATAACTATTTCCCTGGTAGAAATTCATCGAAATGTAACACATAATTAGCCATAAAATGGCCATTCTCAGCCAAAATTGGCCAAAAATAGCTATTTCATGTCTATTAATGTGTTACATCAAAGTAAATTTCTACCAGGGTCGTAATTAATTCAATTGAGTTTTACAATATTGTTGATAAAGATATTTGACGAGATAATACTCGTTACAGGATAATACTCGTTCCCATATCTCATCACATTTGAAAATTGAGATTGATCCTCTTCCATTGAAAGTTTTCCAAGGGACTCGACTGAAAATCTACATTTGCTCCTTTTCCCCGTAAAAAAGCGCCATTGTCCGACTATGGTGACACCTTGAAACCACAGCGCATATGGTTATGGGAGTAAATCTGTTTCGAAATGCCGCCATCTCCTCCCCGTGTATTTCTTATGGTGTGAATAGATTGTTTTGCCATCTTGCATAACACACAGGTTTATTCCCAATACGCGGGAAGAACCAGAGTGCAAAAGGAGCAGGCACGTGGCATGGGAATGTTCTGCACATATACGTAGATTTTGGGCCAAAATCAGTTTCTAATCGGTGACTGATTTAATTCCTGCTTAGAAATTGAAAATATTGGCAACATGTCGCCGAGATACTGCGAATTTCCATTTGCGACATGTTTGCGATAGGGCTGGTGATATGATTTTGCGACAGCTCGGCGGCATGTTGCTAAACCTCTATTTGCGACATATCGGAATATTTCCGTCAATTTTCTTGGAAAATGAGATACAATTGCTCGATCCTGTTGATTTTCGTCGTAATTACTCTTCATGATTGAAAGCACGAGGTTGTTCGTCTGAGATTCGAATTCTTTTTATTAAGTTTAATATAATTTTTTCTGCTTCTATAATAGTTTATATATCTGGTGCAAACGTCATTTGAAGTTTATGAGATTCATCAACAACATGTCTTTTAACAATTAAAAATGGTCACGATGGATGGCTCAGATTCAACATATGGAAATGCAATCACAGCACTCAAACTGGCGCGTGCACATAGTGAGAAAGTAATCTTGATATGGAATACACATCACAGATCGCACAGAATCGAGAAGAACTCATCACGATTCTCACAGAGACTAATACACTTCCGATTAAATATCAATATTTTTGGAATATCTGCCTTTTGACAGGGGCGTCGTCGTCTCGAAATCATCCGTTCGACCTGGAGAGCCCTCGGTATTGCGACAGAGGCGCACGGGAGACTCGATGAAAGGAGCTCAGGAGCTCCCTTAGAGGATATTTCGTAGAAAGAGGACGAGCAGGGAATGAAATTGCGTGCAGATAACGCTCAGCCCAAATTTTGAAGTGTATTTTTGAAACGAAGAGACACAGGGTGATTTCTCGATCTCCGGATAATAGATTCAACCCATGTCGTTCCTGACCAAGCAACGGCGCCATTCTTCCTGCGAATAGAATTTCTTCACCTAATCAATTAAGCAACCCTCTTTTTTGTGATTAAACAGATTCTAGATCACGATGAAGAGAGCAAACAACGAAATTTCTGAGCAGTAATTTTCTGCTGATAATCAATAACATGTGGTCGCAACCTTCGCGAGGTTATGATGATCGACAACTCATGAAATTGAATTGGATTACCATTGAGACCATGAAAATTACTTATCCGAGAAAGTCGAGAGGGCCCTTGAGCTGGTCTCCATCACATACGCCGCACCTTCACCCTTCGCATGAGTAATAATTCGAATTACTTTGCTCGCGTTCGTCCAGGAATATATCAAAATTCTATCAACTGCCAATTCTGCATGAATAAACAATCATCAATGAATTGTGTTTCTGCTAGATGTCAACATCGCCAAGAAATGTTTGATACAAAGCTGGACTGAGGTTGTCATATACGCAGATCTTTCGTTTAAGGAATAATATCGTTAGTTACAGTATTCGAATGAAACTCGACACATTACCCCGAGCGACGAAAGCAATTAAATCGAAAATATTCGTGCCACTTATTCCACATTTTTCCCCGAGTAAACATTTTCAAACACCTCTCCCCATGTTTTTCAATATATTTCATAAAAGAGTTGACACAAAAGGATGAGCGATCGATTAATCGAACAATATTTCAACGTTTTTTGCACGAGAGTTTCACTCCAAGCGAGGACAATACACGATGCTCGGATTTTGAAGAGTAGGAAAAACAAGCGATAAAAAGTGGGTTCCAGAGCAAAGCTTGGTCCTATATATGGGTAAATTGAATTAGTGCGCTATCGCAGACTGAAACGATAAATTACGCAATCAATCAGTCTCTGAGAAAATCCGATGCAATCTGCCCAACAACGGGTTCTTGAAATGAACGTAACTCGCGTCTGTGTGGGGGGGGGGGGTAGCGTTTCTCAATTGAATGTATATATGTAGAGTTGAAGTACAGTGGGTGGGTGATGCGTGTCCACAACTAGTAAGTAAGACGCCGTTGAGTTCTTGCTCGACGTGTGAAAAATGCTCTCCACTGCTTCACCCGTGGAAGATTTGCTAGCGGCGTGGTACGTTCTATACGTTATAGTACTGGTATCTTGAAGACAAGTTGACGACTGGATTTATATTCACGGAGTTGAATCTTGAGATACTGGAGTTGAGATCACTTCGGTTTCAATTACGTTAGTCCAGATCTGATAGTGTCAGTTCCCCACCGAAGAAATACTCTTATTCGGAAATGTTGGAAGGAACCATGACTTCTAGCTTGGTCGATCTTCCCCCTAAATGAAATCCTTGGAATGAATAACAGGGAGTGGATTCCTAGATGATGTAGTCGAATTCTAAGTTGAGACATCATGATTATAGGGATGAACCATAAACATTCCATAGTTGGGGAATAATAATTACGAATCGAATTTTCCAAGATCTCTAATATTCTACGCCAATAATCAGACCAATTAGGAATTTGGATTGGACATAGATTTGAGTTTTTATGATCTAAAGAACTTTTTAACAAGATTTGGTTCTGTATTCATGAACATCAATGGTGGTATTCACCTCAGGGTTAGGTAAATGACTCATGATTCTCACTCATGACAACAGAATTGAGCCGGCTATTTTCGAATAAATTGACAGTGTGAGAGTACCCAAGGAAAGGCTATGATTGTGTATCGAAGAGATTCATTCGGAGACAGTGTCACGTCTGCTGATGGAGTTATTGAGATTCTTCTGACTGCCTTCAAATCGAATGTACAACTCATATATTGAGATGCGATTCCTTCAACTCCATAGATCAGCAGTAGAAATTCAGAGAGCAGATATTTCAGAATGACATCACAGAAAAAATCTTCAAAATGATGTTGACGGATAACTGATTGAAGATCCTTCAACTCAATACTCCATGACATTGATAGAATATTGACTTATCGTGTCGATAGCTCAGAGTAAAAAGGAAATATCTGAAATCGTCAGACTTGAGAGGAACTATCTAAAAATTGTTGTTATAGGAAGGAACCATCTGTAAACTTATGGTTGAGAGAAACTATCTCGAAATTTTTGAAGGAATTATCTGAAGATTAGATTTTCGGATAATTCTTTCTAACCAAAAATTTTCAGATATTTCCTTTCAAATCAGACAAATTCAGATAGTTCCTTTCAACTCTTACGATTCTAGATAGTTCCTCGTAGCCAGGAATCGATCGATAGTCTCTCTTCGAATCAGACGAATCTAGATAATTCCTTCCAAGTGAACAATTTTAGATAGTTCCCTTCACAAAAATTTTGGCATAGTTCCTTTCAAGTCCCACGTTTTCAAATAATTCCCTCTTAGTCTGAGCCATCGATGTCACTTGTCACCCGGACAAGATTCACAAACAGTTGATTGTGAAGGGACTTCCACAATCCAGAAGACCTGATCTCTCAACTGAAAATGATAATGAAATAAGAGCAAGGAGATGTATCACTGCGTTATTTAGAACCCCGCATGACGAATGCTCCTTCTCCACTTCTTGGTTTCTCAATTTTCCGCCCAATGTTGCTATTCATCTTGTGCCTCGTTCCATGGCAATCCTCAAGCCATGGCAGTGGCAAAGATCATTACAGACTTGCGCGCTTAAATTATGTTAATGAGCTAAGCACTTTCATATTCTCAGCCTGAAAGTGCTTCAAGAGACTCAGACGGTTTATATTCGTTGGAGTGAAAGTGTCACATTTTTAGCTCCAGATGCCGTACTTTTTTCTCGTTTTCAGATGAGTTTTTTCCTGGAATGACTTCGGAGATGTTGGAGAGATATCACAGATGAGATATGACTCTCAATTTCAAAGTCTGGGGCTTAATTCAACATCTTTTCCCAGTGAGAGACGGAATTCAATGGACTCACTCAATCAGTATGTATAATGGAATGCATGAACTTCGGGAAAATTTCTCAACAAAACCACAAGTCGAGATAACGATCCGGATCCTCCACCGGTCATACAATTCATCATACCAGAAAATATCTGAATCATTGATGAGGGAGAGTCTTATTATTCTATACCATTATACGTATGGAGTGATGCAATCCATGTGTCCCTACGAATCATTCGATTCGGGGAAAAAATAGAGAGCGTTTGAAATGCAGCTGAAGTTGAGTGGAAAAACAAGGTAGAATACGTCGGTACAGAATGAGAAGCATAACGAGCCGAAAAGGTCTCACCACCGTACACCAGTAATTTCTTAATTCATCCATCAGTGCATGAACAATTTTTCACCATTACTGCTACAGTAGTTGAATAATGGAATGAGGACTTTGGATTCGTTTGAGAGTATACGCACAGGGTAAGAAAGGAAACTGAAAAAAGGTGTGGGCTGAGCATGAATGGAGGTGATAAGCGGACAAGAGCTAGACGGAAAATCATGTCCACG
Source organism: Eretmocerus hayati (assembly GCA_029851415.1). NCBI lineage: Eukaryota > Metazoa > Arthropoda > Insecta > Hymenoptera > Aphelinidae > Eretmocerus > Eretmocerus hayati. Next base: position 17,904,279 of record CM056743.1, read on the forward strand.
AGAGAGATGGAGATAGTGATGGAGAATACAGACAGATACGAAAATATTAGAGAACCGAATTAGAATCGATTTTTTATTATCCACAAGCAAAAAAAATGGTACAGATGGAAAACAAGCGTGGATGAACAAATTTGCCGAAAGGTTGAGGGAGCAAAAGATTGCCAAACGAATAGAAAATTAAGGGCGTTGCCGTTTTTTTGTTTTTCGTATCTCTGTTCGTGCAAGTGTGCGAAGGTTGTAATCTAGATGATAGAGAGCAGCCAGGGTAAAAGCACGATGTACAAAAGTGTGACCCTGCAGTCCCACCACTTGTTTTCTTTTCCACCCTCGGAAGAATATATATATATATATAGATGTAGAGTGAGAAAAAATGAGAGTACGAAGCGTGGCGGGGAGATATCGTATATTGCCAAGTACAGAGATAAGAGGGCAAGCCGTTGACCTAGATGTAAGTGCGTTGTTTTGCAAACCAAAGGTTGGGGATCGCAGATCAATAAACTGGCTATGATGAGAAGTCACTTTGAAGCAGAATAAATATTTTTCACTACTTTTTCAAGGGCTGTCGATTCTCCAAGGTGTGGGAAGATTATTCGTTACGTAGAAGATGAAAAAGAGGAATAGTGTTTCCGAGAGTGTTTCAAATCTTGTATCAAATCTAAATTTCAACAGAATATCACACAGAAGATTTCTGATTCTGAAATTGAAGAAGACTGAATCACTATTGCCTCAGTGGGGTACGACTGCAGGGAACGGATTATCGAAATTAACACTTTCACTGCGACGGCAAAAACGCATTCGGGTACTGTGTGCGATGGGACCCACCGGTGGGGTAAATTTAATGAAATTTTGATCACCACCACACACAGAGTTAGAAGCGTGGGCTCCACCGGTGGGGCCCATCGCATTGAAGGTGTGAAACAAAGATCACGATGATAGTGATGAACTCTCACAAAAGTGCCGAGGGAATACAGTGAAGACACCTCAAAATCATACAGCAGGTATATGAACGGCACTTCTTCGGTATTTTAACGGTTACCAATAGCTAATGACTACATCCCGGTGATATACTATACGATCATAGAGTTCATACATGGACGATACTCCTGCGGTACTCCAAAGTCTTAGCACCTGATCAGTTTCGGTTGTTTGCTACTGAAATTTTATGAGATTATTGATCAGTCAGGGAAGCGGTAATTCTGCGGTACTCCAACGGCATAAGGGCTAAAATTCATAGTCGTAATCCAGTCCCGGGAGACTATTGCAAAGTGCTATGATTGACAGTCATAATAGACTCGCAAACTCACCTTACCAATTGAACCGCCAAGAATAAGTTCATCCCCACTTGGAATTACGTTTATGGATTAGGGCTCTTATCATCCGTATCGACAACATTAGCCATTATCGAGAACATTAACACTATAGAGTCATCGAGCAGGCATATGAGTATTACTTTTGAGATACTTCAGTGGCGTCTCATCGACACCGACAATAATCTGCTAGGACTAAAAAATCATCGAGCAGGTACATAAACGGTACTCCAATGGTATCGGATCTGTACCAAAAATATGAAACCGATGGATTACAAAAACAAAAATGGAGAGTTAGCACATGAGTCATACTCCTGCGGTATTTCAATACCATATAACATGTACCTTTGCGGGATTTAATCATAATCATAATTGGAAATCAAACTGGTGAATCTTATCATAGATAATTGAATCATAATTTGGGGTAGAGTGAGTTTCCCAAGAATCCGTTTTCTGAGTTGCCAATTGTTCCCCCTCTGATGCGATCAATAAGAAAATGAAGAGCATGTAGATTGGGAGGCGATGACTTGTACGAATTGCACTGTCACAGACTGACAAACTGTCATATAGAAATCCAAGAGCGGGATAGATTTGAAAGAGAATTCAGATCCGCAGGTAGTTTCACGCTTAGCATATATCAGAAGGACAAATGTTCCCAAAATCCATCAGCGAGCATTAAAACTGACCGAAGCACCTTTTATTCGTCCATTAAGGTCGAATCCAGATAACTGCCGCAAACCGGAATTCCATTTCACAGTCGTATTGTGATCATGTAAACGAGAAATTCATGGGACGAGTGTAAATTGATTCTTATATTTCCGAGTTCTCCATCACAACCGACTGCCAAATCCCATTAAACTCCCCTCATCAAGAAGTGATCAATATTGCCAGTTTCAAAGTTTACCAGTTTCAACTTAGAGCAAACGAAATTGATCAGGATGAGTTTCTGTACCGAGTATAACCATGTAATACATATGGTTGAATTGGCTTGAGTTTGTACGAAGCGAGTGAAGCATTTTTCAACTACACTTCAGAACTATTTTGCGCGCAGGTGGTGTGAGAAGCAAGTTGCCCGTACAGATATCGGCCACGGATGGCAGACAGTTTACCGATAGCCCAAAGTATAGTAATGGTCAGTTGGTAGAGCATCGGATGATGGATGGGGCTACTGCATCTCTCGGTTTTCCAGTCAACTCGAATGAATTGAACGATGATCGTGCAGGCTTGTATAAGAGTTTGCATGTCGAACTAGAGAAAAGTAGTAAACTTTAGAGCTTGCTCATGTGCGCGCACCTAGAAGTGACAAGTTTCTCTCCAATCAACTTGTGTATGAAAATATATGAAATCAGTATGGGTTATGTCAGGTCAGAGTGTGATTTGAGCACGATACTTTGTTGTCAAATTTTTACAGGTCAGTCGCAGGATCTGCTATTGGTTGACTCTCCTTGGCTGGCCTTGGCAGTTTACACAGTGCAGCTGCTATTTGACAACATTAATTGGGATAGTGATGGCCTCTGAAGAGAAGTGAATCATGTTCATTACCCTATGTTTATTGGAAAGTCCTATATCCTCCCAGACTCATCATTCCGTCGATGAAAAACTTAATTTTGCCAGTTTTTTGAGCCTCAACTTCCCTCATCCATGGTTGAGATGAGCTTTACCAGTCTTTTATGGCTGGAATTTGTTCTTTTCAGTCTCTATTTCATGTAACTATTCTTATTAGTCTGAAGGAAAGTCCCACGCCGTAGAATAGCCAGCTTATGGAGAACTATGGACGCATCAATCCACCTGGAAAAGGCCTATTTGCTGGGATATTAACCCTGGTACTCAGGATGATTCTAGGGAGCGTTGGCAAGTTATAAGAGTGGTTTGCTACATGTTTTGGTATGAGGAAACAGATCCTAGAGTTCCAAGAGGATTGGTGATCCAAAGGCCTGGCACCCTCCTTGTCAGTGTCTAAATGGGCTAGATTTCCGATGTATAGCATGGACGATTCATCTACATTCGACAGGTGAGTGAGCCAGTAGTGATCCAAGTGAAATATTTTTTGTTAGATGCAACTCGTAGAAATTACGCAACTTATCTACGCGATATTCACACGTAACTGCTACACGTGACAGAGAACTTTGCGCGGGAAGAAGAAACCCACCATAATCGCGTTCACTCAGCATTCCACGCGGGCTGGGCCTCGACACCGGAACGACATATTCCAGGGATAGGCACGAGGCATTCCCAGTTGGCCCGGGTGGCTTCTTGGCGACGATTTCCGCTCAGCATACTTCGTGGTTCACACCCGTTGAGACCAGTGGTCGGGGCCAGGAATGGATATCTCTCACAAACAAACAAACAAACACACACACACACACCAGCGCACATATCTCACGTATTGGGCGATTATTGATCCGTCGACTAATTGCAGCCACTCGCGTTGGTAGCTCCCGCCAATTTAATCGTCATCGATGACGAGAGCTGTCCCATTGATCTCTTTCTCCTTTCTCTCCCCTCTCTAGTCACTAATAGTCTGTTCGGGTATTCAGATATGCTCCGACCACGTGTGACAGTTTACCCCGTCACACAACATCTACCATGACCATATGAATAACTCGATGTTCCCTTATGACACCAGAATCATGAATGATCTTTTGAACAGATCGATCATCATCACTTCCACCATAAGTGATAGTTTTCAATGAACGGTCATCATCTCATGCAAAATTATCGATACTTGTGTCAAAGGTCATCTATAAAAACGACTCTATTCCCAAATTCTTGGTAGGTACGGAACAGTGATGAACCGGGACTATGATGATTACTTTTATCTCATCACTCATCTCAATTGTTGTCACTCATTCAGCGTCAACACTCGTGTCACCAATTATGCTCACCAACCACTAATTAAGCCCTGAATCGTGAATATCTAGTGATCATGGTCATTGATTCACCATCCGTGCACAGTGTTCAGTGATGATCTCCATTGACTTATGCCAACACTGAGTGTAGTATCAGTTATACGTTAACTCATCACAAGTATCACTACTTATCAAAGATACTCATCTCATATTTTTGAAGTATCAGAAAAAGTTGGAACTGATTTGTCAACAGCACTTGTATCAACTTCCAAGACTGTTAGTGATAAAGGACCCCGCCATAAATTATAGGATTTTGGCTTTCAGCGAATTTGACCGAATCGGCAATCAATTGATAGAGCTCGACGTGCTGAGACAAAGTCTCCATAGCCGCTAAACCCGAAAAATTCTCGTTTTCTAGTGATTTGGTTGCAAAGTCGTCGATTTTACCGAGCCAAAATAGGGTTATGGCGTCAATCGAACAATAACATACGTTCGAATTCGTTCGGCTCGCTTGGTATTTGCCAGCTAAATACCTCTGATGAAGCAAGAATCTTTGCATTACACGCGATTTGGTAATCCTCTCAAAAGAATCTTTCACTGTCGCCATTCTCGCGGGATATTTTCAAAGTCCGCACAAAATGTCTAACTCTAGAAATCATCAGAGGTGTATTTACACTCTTGACCAGTAGTGTACATTCGAGAATATATATCTATCGAAAATCAGAATGCAATATCTCTTGGTTATCATACGACGATTACATTTTCTGTCAGATCGCACCTATTTTGAGAAAAAAGAATTCGATGTTTCACATGGTTTCAACAGAGTACTTAATTGACTTCTCATTTCTGATATCATCTCGCTGAAACGAATATATTTTCGAAAATCAATAGGCGTCTACTCAAATAACCGTACAAGTCTCAATCCGCGATCCCGGAGAAAAAATTAGAACGATCTTCGCAACCTTTACCGATATAGAGTTGGGCCTGATTCGATTTTCGTATGTTCGAGCCGAGTGCGATACGACGCGGAATTCAATCACCACCCAAAATTCGAAACGAATATCTCTCTGAAATCCCATAAGATATTTTCAAATGTCTGTAGGCCCCCCTCCCGCCCCCGCACACTAGAAAGGTGAAAATCTCGTTACCTCCAAACGATAAACAGTTCGGAAAAAAAGATTCAATGGTTTTGTTTCAAAGTTGTACTGAGAGCTTAGACGTATTTTCCAATCGTCCAGCGGGAAAACGCCCTTCTCAACGCACCCTTGCGTGAGGTGTGAGGTCTAAATATTGTATGTATCTCGTTGATGATGAAACTCGCCATCCGCATTTGCCTTGATAATATACTATGTCCCGCAGACCGTTTGAAATATCAAAATCTTTCGAAGCGTTTCGATTGTGCGGACTTTGAAAATATCCCGCGAGAATGGTGGCAGTGAAAGATTCTTTTGAGAGGATTATCAAATCGCGTGTAATGCAAAGATTCTTGCTTCATCAGAGGTATTTAACTGGCAAATACCAAGCGAGCCGAACGAATTCGAACGTATGTTATTGTTCGATTGATGCCATAACCCTATTTTGGCTCGGTAAAATCGGCGACTTTGCAACAAAATCACTCGAAAACGAGAATTTTTCAGGTTTAGCGGCTATGGAGACTTTTGCTCAGCACGTCGAGCTCTATCGATTGATTACCGATTCGGTCAAATTCGCTGAAAGCCAAAATCCTATCATTTATGGCGGGGTCCTTTGTGATATCCTCTTCATAGTCAATGTCAACAAATGAAATTGATCCATGATGAATGAACGATAACAAGTCCAGATGACCTTCTTGTTTCAATAAGGGAACTATGTATCACCCGTGACAAAGTGCACTAATTCTTCAGCATCTCTAGTAATTTGTTATCACCGTTCTTGAGCAGTGTATCATCAATAACAGAATTGATGCTGGATTATAGCCTTGCCTACATCGTAAGCACTCACTAAAGTGACTCCCCGATCTATTGACAGCATTGGTTGGTTAATCATTGATCTATCCCAACCGATTCAACAACGAACAACAACTTTAATTCTACACCAATTTCCAGTGATCCACCAGTCGCAACTTTTGTCGAATGGATATCTATGTCATCCCCAAACTCATTAGTGGCACTCAGAGACTCACGGATCATCTCTGATTAACTGTGATATCCCTCACCAATTCATCATTGGCTCACTAATGATTGTCATATCACATGATCAGTGATCATTCATCACCATATCACTCAACCTCTTCAGTACTATTGTTAACGATATCATTACATTAATCTGAATCACTACTTTACAAAAATTCACAAAATCACACCTCTAAAAATTTTCGAATTCACGGGTGGTGCATTCATAATTCACACAGCACTAGCGACTCGATACCGACTGACCCTTAGCGAGTATTGATCCAATGCTGCGACCCTTTCTCCACTCATCGCTCATTTCCTTCACTTTCTCATGTATCACACTTATCTACACCACGCGGAGCTTACAAGATCCTCAAAGTACATCAACTAGCTCTCAATATACGAAACCATCTATATACCAAGTGGGAAGTTCACATACTGGAATATGCGCGTACTGTACATCATCTGCATACGAGTGAACTGCTCCCAGTTACTACGGATGTAATGGTAGAAACACGTTAGTTACATCAAGCAGAAGTGAGTCATGTTGCAAAATGATGCATCGTTAGTCTGAGTAATTTACCTTCACATAACCTGAATGTGTGAATTTTGATTAAAGTCCATTAGACGGATGAATGAATGTAAGATCATGTATGCAATGAAATACTCTGGATTTCATGTAGAGTCTACAATATAGATATGATTCCAGTCAGTACGAACTCATGAAGGAATGTTATGGGATAACAGTTCCCTCTGAATATTAGTATTAAAATTTATACTCTTTCGGTGCTACATGGACTTCTTTGCGTGGATGAAATCCTGAGATCAGGTGAGGAATTGCATTGGTAATGAAATTCTCCAGTACTCAGACTGAAGGCATTCAAAAGTTTACAGAATAGTAGGCTATTCGAAAATGTTGTACGAACGAGGCTTAATCACGCCTGTGTTTCCACTTTTTTCCTCGTACATTTTCAACGATGCGTTTGTTGTTAGTCATCGATGCATGCCATTGAGAGTATTGTGGAACAATAACCTGAAATATCTACGTGCGATGTAACAAAGTGAAAAAAGTGCTCAATTGTCTTCGGCGCATGAGCAGAAAAGACCTATAGATAAATGTATGGTCATCAAGAAGTAATCAATGACAACCTCCCAAGCTGTGATGTGAATATTCACACCAAATCAGCGAAATCTGAAGCAAGTTCCATGCAATCACAATCTGGAATCTTAGATCATCTCCCAGCCTCACTGTGAGTCAAAGATTTTGATTGTTTTGGTTACAGGGAACGCACTGACGAGTGAATAAGAGTCAGTCGAACGCATAATTTTACTTTGAGAATTCCCTTCAACAATGCCACAAAGCTTTTCTAAACAAAACCGTTCCAAAAAATGCTTTACAATCAAACGCCAAAATACTGTATTCATCTACAGGATATATTCTCGTTGTGAGTGAGATCAACGTTACAAAGAGAAGTGAGCTTTCCCGGTACAACCGGGATGGTTTGGTGTTAACGGTGGTTTGGAGCTTCGGTAAAATAAAAAGGACAAGCCATTTATTTCCTTGACGTTCACCCAACCGCTTTGACTAACGAAGCATGGCTACAAGAATACATATATAGATACATTCAGTCGGTTGGCTACGTTATAGCCCTGCACTGAACCCGACCGCACTGCGAATTACCATATTCTCTATACTTGCTGCATAGCCAGGCCAGACTCTCTCGTTCGGTCGGTTGGTCGGTCGGTCACACCCCTCTACTTACGCTTGTGCTATACAGGCGTCCCTCGTTTTACGCGGATTTTTTTAACGCGGATTTGAAATAACGCGGTTCTAAGTTTGACACCTTTGCTCGATTTACGCGGTCATTCCCTTGAAATTACGCGGTTCCATTCGAAAATTTTTCGAATTTTCTGGGCCATTTGATTACCAAAACATTGCTGATGAGTTTTGTAGCAGCATTCAGTATGGTCTACACTTAACCAAAATTCGAGTATGTAATCCATCAGACACGTAAACAAAATTTCAAGTGTAACTCAATTAGTAAATTCAAGTAGTATTTATTCGACAACGATGGCTCCAACGAAAGCAGCTGATTCTTCGTGCTCAAAAAGTGGGAAGAAGAGAAAAGTGCTAAGTCTAAGCGAGAAATTGAAAATTTTGAATTTGATCCAAGCTGGAGAAAAAATCAGTACCATCGCTCGAAGATACGAAGTAAACGAATCGACTATAAGAACTATCAGAGACAATGGGGAGAAAATTCGGGAAAGTTTCAAACAAAGTGGTGATCAAGCTGTTTCAACTAAGTACAGTCGAGACCCAGAATTAGAGCAAATGGAGAAGATGCTGTTTGTTTGGATTGAAGATAGAGTCAACAAGATGAAGTATTAAGATAGATGAAGTATTGAATGCAGATGATAACTTGACAGTCGAAGAGATAGAAGAAATCTTGCGACCGGAATTGCCAGTTGATGAGCCACAAGTGAGTGAAGAGCCAACTCTCACATCAAGAGCTGTTTCTGAAATTATAAAATCGATTCGAGATGGAATCGACAAAGCAATCGAGTGTGATCCCATTATGACGAGAAGCTTGAAACTCAAAGAAGAATGTGAATCAGCTATACGGGCCTACGAGGAAATTCAAAGAGACTTCAGACGACGAGCAAGACAAACTCAATTGACACAGTTTTTCCAACCAAATACACACTCCTGAATAGATTTTTATACATACTTTGATATTTATATACATTTATAGTTTCAGAAAACCTTCTATTTCCTTCTACATAAATTTTTTATGAGCTTTATCGTGATTTTGATTGGCCATTAATGGATGACAGGAACGTAACCCCCCTTTCCCCATAAGAACAATGTCTTGATTTACGCGGTTTTGATTTACGCGGCACTCTCTGAGAACGCAACCCCCGCGTAAAACGAGGGACGCCTGTACTGTAGTTTTCGGACCTCACAAACCAGGCTTAACCTGGCTGAATTGAAGGAATTTCCCCGAAATGTGTAGGTGGAGAATTCTTCTACACAGATCTGTATCTGCGTGTGAGTCTGAAGGGTCTAAATGCAGGAGGGGTTTTGAAGTTTATCGAGGGTCTGAGATGAATGACGTAGTGGTCGATTACGTGTTCTATTGACCGGTATTGAGGTGTTGTTAATTGAAATCTCATTTTGAGAAATATGTTATCTATCTGTGGTGTGATTTTGCTGATGATTCGTATAGCATTTTGAATAAGATGACTCTGTGAGCAAGCTCGTTGATCATAATGAAACACTTGTTTTACAGTAAATCATCCCACAAGAGGTATGCGGTAGAAGTTTGAATCAGAGCATCTAAAGTGGGTTACAAGAATCTGAAAGGGAATCTACAGAATGATCGTGATATAATTACGAGATTATCCAAAGTATTTAAACACCGGTAGGGTGATTGGCGAGATTTTCCAGGGTATCAAAAAATTTGACAGTTACTCTGGGATATCGAGCATAGTAACTCGAAGACTCACACAAATTTTACTAACATTCCCATCGGAATACTGGATAGAGGAGTCTTGAGGTCTTCTTGCAGAATCATCGAAGAACGTTTACATGAATGAATTTCTGGTATTCGTGTCGATTCCCACGTAAAAAATGTACATTTTAACAAGTTTCTCCAGCTGCTTACAGAACTCGATGTGGCCAATGATTCCAGAATTCCGGATCCAAAATCTTGAGTTTTTGTATGAATTTAACGTGTTTGGCTGTACAGAATAGATAACACCTTCTTAATACCAGTACATGTACTGGTATGAACGAGGAATTACCTGCTCTTATAGCGAAATAATCCCAATTTGAACCAAAGTCCGGATTTGCCGCCAATGCCTATGTATCTATAAGATTCAATTCATCATGGAATCTCGCGGCTTTTGAAGCAGAATCCAATCATGGACTCTCGATAGAAATATGAGAAACTCTCAACCTATCGATTGTGTTCATTCATATGGGTTTCATTGTGACTAATACCCATGAAAATGAGTCCATACTGAATTTACAATGAACATTCATGAAGAGAACATATTTATGAGTTTTGAGATGTACACAGTTGAAATCAACAGTCCACGTGGATATAACCAAGATCTAAAGATTTTTTGATTACGATGGATGGTTTTGAGGATGAGTCACCTTGAGTGAATTCTGTCAATCATCGATTCTGATAATCAGCTATTGAAAGTCTCAGTCATGAATATTAGAATACTCCTTTGAAATTATGAATAATATCGTGAGAGATATCTTCCATACAATAGAAGCATCAGAATCTATTTTGGAACATGAATAACTTCATCGACTCCACACTCAAGGTACGGATCTAACATCATAGTTGAAATCAAGGACTATTCTGGTCTACGAGTCGAAGGGATTCCCAGATAATCTGCTCCTGGTGAGTGGAAGTTTTCTCACACAAAATATCGAAAATTGTTTCCCCCAACGCTCATTTCTAAGCGAACACAGCATTATTTTTCCTTCTGGGAATTCAAATTTCCATCTTCTCATCCTGCTGAAATCAATCCTCATCAAGTTCACACTCTGAAGAGCCTTCCGACCAATCTGTTATCCGGAGCTCCCAATTACAGATAGTTTTCTACAGTGCGCACGAAGATGATGAGACAAGTTTCTGATTGCTAGTATTGAAATTTTTCTTATCGTGCAAAGGAAAACGACACCAAACGCAAGATTACGACTTGCATCGCCTAGTTAAAGCTCAAAGCAGTGCAAGTCGTACACATATATCACACAACCATCTGAAGGAGTCTCTCTCACTCTGCTCGTGACTGGGGAAACTTCATTAGCTCAAGTATATCTCGAGTTTGTTTACTGATGCGGTAGAGCGTACGGCTTAGCATATGCCTTTTGAGGGTCTGTTTCATATAAACCCAAGACCTCGTGCGAGGATTTTTGAACAAAACTCTAACCAGTTGGGGTCAATTGGGTTTGCAGAAAAATCGAAAGGGTGAGAGCGGGGAGAATGAGGAAAAAGAGAAGGAAAGAAAAAAAACGTTGAAAAGGGTGACTTGGCCCAGATCTGGGCTTCTTGGCTCGCCACCTTGATACGTAATTTCTCTCGGTGTGCATATAAATTCAGTCGTAGAGCTGGTCGACGTCGCAGACTGCCATTTCCCAGCTAACTTGTTTGAAGAATAGCCCTAGCTCAAATTTCAGGAACGTTTCCTGTAACTCTGTATCTTGGTATTTTTCCATAGTACGGCCAGTATGTTGAGTCATGTTTCTGGTATACGATAGCCACGGTTACGAATTTGATATCATCGCAACTCGAGATTTCGAACGATTTGTAGGGTTGGAAGTGTGAATGAGTAATGTGTCGATGTCTCAAAAATAATAATTGTCATACGATTAATTCCATGCAAAAATTCACCACGCATGTGTATCTGCTGCGATTCTAACGGTCATATGGAAAATTGAACGATTGAAGAGCGCCGTGAAGATTTACATATTTGGTTGTCATCTGTGACGTGTCGAATATTTTTCTCGTTTCACATCGTCATACCCATAAAATTGGTTCTTTTCCAATTTATCCAAGATGACCAGGAATTTCTGTATGGAGGTGGAATTAATCATTTGAACTCCGCTTGAGGTTCATTGTGGATTCCATCGCCTCACCACGGAAACAACGTTTAGGCGCCTGCGTAGACCGATGAAAACTCGATGTTACTGTACGGAAGGTGATTCAAATTTCTTTATCATTCATTCCAAAATTGGAGGTCAACAAGAATTGAGATCATCATTGGATTCCCTGTATTCATTTTGTAATATTCAATGAGCTCATGAACCATATGACTTATTCATGAAACTATTGAGAATTTGAGAGGTTTTCATGGGTTCTTCCAGTTCTTTATGGCTTGATGATTGATACCAAAAAAAAGCCGACGACCAAAGAGACTTCTCGTAATCAGAACAAGATCAAAATTGTCTTACTCATGCCAGTTCATATTTTCTCGCGGAGCATTAACAATGATGCCAATAATAACAGTCAATTCAAAAATCGCCAAACTCGCACGAACTCAACTTTTCAATGTAGGGTATCGAACTTGAACAGATCAGTCTTGAAGGGCTTATAGAATCGAAAAGTTTTCCCCAGCGGAAAGTTTCTTGCAGCATCTGGTTCGAGCTTTTTGAAAGAATGAACATCAACATTTCGCCAAGATAGATCACGGTCAAAACTTTGCCTATCCGTTCTATAGAGCAAAGTTTCGATTGTTCGAGGAGAAGAAAAAGTTTGGCACGTGTGTACATGAATTGTATGGGAGCGATCGAATAATCGAATTCCGAATATGCGGATGAATCTGCACATTTATAGGATTTTATGCATTGTGTCACCAACAACATGAATGTGAAGCCACAGTTTTTTCTTACGGATTGTCACTCAGATATTTCCTCATTATTATCACCATCATGCACTGTTGGAACAGTATCCTGACTTTGATAGTACAGCGAACTTAGCTGAGCATCATCAATATAAGTTGGTTCTGCTGATAGAGGAAATTTTGATTCCCGAAATACAAATTTATTATTAGTTGTGATGAAGAGAATTTCATACGAGCGAGGAATTGGAAATTCACTCTGATGATGAAGTAAAGTGCCATCTCTTCGAATTGGTTTCATTAGATTCTCTCTCCTTCGAAAATTAGATTGGAATTCTCGGTACTAGATCAACCCCCAACCGAATTCGTGAAGTATATTTGTCTTGGCTTCGAAAATTTGATTCAGATATTCCCGGAAACTATCATGAATCCGAACCGTTTTCTAATTAGGAATCATTCGTTCTGAGCATCGCATGCATTCTCGTTTAGGAAGTTTCCATTTATTTGATCACTCTCCCTGGGCTCATCTTGGGAAACACGAATTCAAATTAGGCTATATTCATCGACCATGACAATATTTTATGATGAATTAAGATGGTAGTAAGATTTCCTGAATTGATCATTTTACTTCCACTTGAGCATTATCTGGAGAATTTCTCCTGAGAATCCTCTCTAGATCTATTATATCTCCAAAAAATCGTTTCGATTTTGATTTAACTCTGAGAAAAATCTCATCGGAACTCGAATGATCTTGACTATCCGTCAAAGATTACTGTTGATAGGGATGAATTCAAACGCGAACAAAGAGGCACAATCATGAATCAGCGTGAAGTACGTATCATCAATTTATCCCGTTCAGTCTACGAAATATTTTCAATATCCTCATCAACCATTCTTACGGGATAATGTGATGGTATTTGCATAGAATTCGAAGAAATTGCCACTTCTACCATAGAATGTTTATGTTTTGAGACGAGAGATTTCAATCATCATAATTCGATCATGTTACTTGGGAGATCTCTCCCCACTCCGAACGGCTTGAACCACGAGTTGAAGAGACCACATTTGATGTCTTTCAACATATCATGAGGATCAGTAAATGAAACACTATCCCCTATCACATGTAATCTCATTTCTAATCCTCAGCAAGAATGTCATATCTGATACACCTCCCTGTGATGGTGTCGAAGATGTCACTTACACTGACTTCCTTCCGATTGATTCTCGTTCATATATCCGATCTGAGTACGTGAATGTGTGAACTCCCTCTGACGATATCGATTGGAAATTTCGGGGCACTTAATCCTCCCGAGAATGTGAGTCGAGCAGAATCAGAGAGATTCCAGACCCAATATTTTTGTGAACTCCCTATTGAAATACTCCAAGATTGTCTCAAAATTTCACCTCAAATCTTTCTAGAACTGTGATAGCAGAACTACAAGATAGCTCTCTGTTCACGATCGAATGCATCAGAATCCTAAGCCCACTTCCACAGTTACGCCAGACCGGGACGTTGATACTCCAAAGAAAAAGGTGAAGCTATTAAGAAAACGTGGACCCACCACGATTAGAATGCGAATTGGTTACACAGATAGAAGCTCTGTGTATACAGTCATTGTAGTAGTGGGAGTGGTGGTAGTAGTAATGGTAGTCAAGAAAAGCTCTCTACGTGCTTAGAATATCAGAATACGGCCTCTTCGTGTGCCTTTTCATTCAAATTTTCTTCGTCTCTATTCACATTCCATCTCCCCTAACCTAAACTCCCTTACCTTTTGCATCCTGGTTACTTCGAGAAGACTGTAGTATAATACAGTATAGGAATAGAAGATAGCTGGTGGCAAACCGCTGGTGCCAGGGCGTTAATTCATTCCACAGGAGAATTCGCTTACGTTTGTAATGTCAGTCGCATGCAAGTTCAACTCTCTCCCTGTATATTTCTGTCTCTCTTGACCGACCTTCCTTCTGGTGTTGGGGGGAGATTTAGCCCAGCCAATTGTGCAAATGAGAGGTTGATGTCGTGGGGAGGATGGGAGAGGAGAAGGATTAAGGGAGTTAACAACAGAAGTAGAGGAAAATAAAATGAGGTGATGGGAGGAAAATGACCTGAGGAGGATGAAGAGGTTCACTGATAAAAAGACCGAGGTCAGAGTTTGACCAAGAATGGTTAGTTGTTACAACGTGGGTGCATTTCGTAGTAATTTCAGTTTCCTGGCAGACTGGCATTGGTTTCAATGGACTCATCTGGTGTGACAAATATCTGTGCTCCATAGAATGGAGGGAATGAATTTCTGGGCCTGATTCAGGCTTTTATGCGGCGGAGAAATGAGATTTTGGAGTGTGATGTTTTTAATTACGTGAGGGTAGTACGGACTGATTGGAATGCAGTCTGGGAACTCATGTGACTATTGTGCCAGGAGACATGCACTCTGGGGATGTCATGACCCTTCAGTTTCGGTCGCCTGCCCGGGAGTGCCTGGATCCGAGATTGATGCTCGGCGTGCTCTGACTATTCAAACAACAAACCCTAAAGGGGGAGGGGGACAGCTGAGTTCCTAATGCATGTCAATCCTGGAGCCGAACATATCCTGGGCTTGAGTCAGGGCAGGCGTAGATGCGGAGGAGGAGCAGTAAGGACTAATGACACATCCTGCACGAAAGAGAAATTCATGGGGAACATACGCAAGCACGGATCCGAAAAACTGTGTAACCTCCCTCCAGTCCCACAGTCCCCTCTTTTCCCCGGAGATAAGTCATTGACTCCCATAACAACGAACCGCAAGGCGGGGAGGGGGAGAGTGTGGAACTTCACCGTGTATCAACACTGGAGCTCAACATGCCCTCGACTTCAGTCAGAAAAAATGCAGATCCGGGGTAAGGGCAAACGTTGACCCCCTTCCCTGATGGGACGGAATTTTACATGAAGAACATAGGCGAACCAGAATATCTCGTAACTTTCGAGTTCCCCCTTCCAATCAGTCCCCAGATCCGCTCCTCAGTCAAACCATCGAGGCGCGGAGTTCGTACAGCTCTATCCAGTAGGTGATAAGCGTTCCGACATATGGAGTTGGAGGTAACTAGTGGAGGTCGGGATACAGCTACCCAAGCGCGGCACTTCACAGGAAACAAATGACTCGCCCAGAATTTCGGGGTACTTGTAGACTCTGAATAAAGCGCCTAGAAGAAGCCACTATAAGACTAAGATCAGAAAGTAGTTTTGGTCCTGTGCTAGTGGCTGATCCTGAAATCGGAGGCTGGTGATGAGAGACGATCAATATCGCTTTACCCTAAGCCATGTCTGACCTTCAAGCCAGCGCACTGACAAGGCAATCGGTGTAGATAGGTGGAGAGATAGATAGATGGATAGTTCGATGGCCGGAGAGGGGGTTAAGATCGAGCTCTCTGCAATAATCCACGCTCCGGTGCCCGTGTTTACGTAGGAACATACCTGTGCCATATGGTCATGCAGAATCCGGCGAAGCATCAAAACCCGGTTGGTGCAGGTCAATGGCAGATAGAATTGTATCAATCAACTCAGACCCTCGCTTGAATCTAGATTCCACCCAGGTCCATCAAATCCTCTGCCTAAGAACAAGAATTGGTGGTCCTCGATTGGCTGATACCCTGGCTATTAATCGAGCAAGGATCATCACAGTGCAAGGTCGCACGTCGAAACGTGCTACTTTGGGTTGCCTCGCGACCCTCATTTGCAAAATTTCCCCCACTCCCTTCATCGTTAATGCTCACAGCAGACCAAGTTGGATGTATTGAGATCAATAGCTGCTGATCTGCACGTTTGCTGCGGACGCGTCAACGACTCAAATCCTTATCACGCCGTACGTCACTGATCAAAGCCAACCCTGGAGGCCGGGACGATCGAGATTTATCATTTGGAGGACAGACAAGTGTAATTCACGCCGAAAAGTGTCAAACGGCAACTTTGCCTTCCCTGGAAGTCAAGGAGGCCAATTCTACTCTGACGAGTGGTAATCTGGAGCTCATCTACGAGTCAATCGGATGACCAGGAGCTCACGACCCAGGCGCCCAATTTTTCGAACCGGACTGTCTGCTTTCACGCTGTTGCCACCAACTCCAAATGCATCTGATATGAACCATTATCTTGACGATTTCCACGGCTCCTCAGGAGCCGATCCTTATGCGAAGAGCAGGAAGGAGAGACCAGGAATTTATTATATATCCGGAGAATCACACGCCATAACACGTTACTTATTTCTTCACTGATCTATGTTATTCATTTGTTTGAGATTCTATCATTATCCGCATTCATTAATGATTGAAACGAATACTTCCATCTCCCGCAACAGTACTAACATTTTTGTATTCCTTTGTAGCCATGTACGTATGGCAAACCAACGCAGTGGGTCCTGAGGTCATGTTCGTGCTATAAAATGTAAATTTATATCTCGCAAACTCGGTGAACAAAACGCATTCGAAATTACCCCCTGATTCCAAAAGAATTCTGCATTGAAAAAAAAGGAACATCAGACAATGAAAACACGCATGTCTGTTTTCTCGAGAAGAGATCTAGAAAGTTGAGGCAACCCATAGTTTCACTTTTAATCAATCAGTTATCTTAGAACTTATCCTGGATATGAAATTTGCAAATCAATCTCAGCTAGTAATAAGTATCTGAAAACTTTTCTTCGAAACACGCTGATCGAAGATTTCCTCGAGTCCCGGTATAGCTCAGAGTGTGAGATGTATCGAACTCGATATATATAGTGAGGTTTCATTGATCTTCAGGAGTTACCATTCTCCTTCCGGACTTTGAGAAAACTCTCTGTCTAAAGTTTGCGCCAGAGAAAATAATGACTTCGAGGAAGTTGTTGAGAATTCTCTCCGCTTAGCACAAGTTGGATTCTTTTTTGCACTTTCCATCAGTTGATCAGACAGAGAGAATTGCCTGGAGTGTATCGATCAAGTCATAATTTACTCGTTTCACCGTCTGTCTTAATTATTCTTCATTCGAACTCTTGAACAGTTTTTCTCATTTCCAATCTAATACTTATATAATCGTTCACTAAATGGGATGTCTGGATAATGAAATTTGTGTGAATTAGGACGAATGGAGTTTCATATTGGACTCCTGATACAGATCGTCAGATGCACGACAATTTTTCATCATGGAAGAGAAAATTGGCATGAGAAATCATCCAGAGATACAGACGGTTGACTCATTTAACACCCGTGGTCCCAGAATTGCATGTGCGCGGCATTTTTCTTAACTAACACTGTTATTATAAGGTGGGTGTGCCTGATTTGTCCCAACTGTTCTCATTCCACTCACCATTTTCGCCCATTTGCACATTTCCGAATGAAGCTCAACGCATTTGGGAGTTCATTCAAAGGCTCACAAAATGATCCGAAGTGCGTCAAATTCTGAACAATCGGAAGTAAGCTATCCCAGTTCTTGAGGAAAAAATCTCTTGTGAATTTTCAAGAGGTTGTGCGTTTTCCGCTTTAATGTTTATTCATAAGGGATTCAATTGGTTTGAAAACTCATCCTCTTCGTATGAATGAGGTTCCATATTTTTATTTGATTATCCATTTATATTCACGATAGTATGTAAGAATTATTTTTGATGGGAAAGAATTTTCACTTGAACTGAACACAGTTCCTCTGAATTGAGGAGATTGAATTATCAAGTTTGATGATCCAATTTTCCGAAATCAAATAAATCAATTTGGATGAGTTCGCTTTGATATTTGATGAGTTATTCCATTGAACTCAATTGATATGTATTCAATTGGAGGAACTATTACCACTCACATCTATGAGACTACATTGAAGTGGATATTTATACAATCCTGTGATTGATCCGATGGATTCCAAGAATCAAACTATCATTCCACTAACATCGATCTCTCAGAATTCATTGCGGGGCCAGATCACGATCATATCAATTAATTATTCACAATGAATCGATATTACTGGATTCAAGAGTCAGTTTCATTCATGGTACAGAATTCATTTCTCGAAAGTCCTTTGATTGACCCAGTCCATCAAAAAATTCGGAACGAATGAATTTCAACCCTGCATCAATAACTCCCTTCTGAAAATGAAAGATCAAGCTCCAACTACATTGTAGAGAAATCTTGCAGTCTTAGAACTTGGACTCAACAGACTCATCTTATACATGGGTATTGGATTAAAACGAATATCACCACAATTCTTCGGCGGATTCATCTACGTTGAGAAATATGTCATTCTGAGGACTCAGACTTGCCGAACCACGTGACTCGGATCTTCTGAATGAATGAAATTTCATATTCTTTGATGAACATTCATTCATAGTGATATATAAATCTATTCAGTATTCAACTCAATTCAGAAAACCAGATGCTCAGTGTGGTTCTCTAGGATCAAATTGTATTCAAGGGATAATGATCGTACCAAAATACTATTCCTCCAGGATGAATAAGTTTCGTACGTATTCCGAATCGATATTCGTCCAAGACTAATCTAATGATCCGAATATTTATTGAGTTGGCGGGAATGAATTCAAGAATCTTCTAATTGCAATCCATCCACTAGGGATAATTTATGAAATAGTCAATGGTTTTGATGGAATATTTATGAGAACTCTTCAGATATGTATTCGAATGATTCTTGCCACGAAGAGGCGCATCAAATGTTGTGCCTCCTGGAATGAATTCTTCCGAGCTTTATCATCGTCCAAATGAAAAATTCCTCATGAGAATCTACAGATCTTGTCACCATTTTGATGATAGAACTCGATCAGTGAATTTGTGATAGGAATTCGAGCAGTAATTTGAAGTCTCAATTAAAAGACGAGGCATAAAGCCTTGATTCCATCAAGTATTATCCCAAAGATGAATCTTCATCCATCGCAAAGAAATGCATTCATTCATCCTGAATGTACGTCTGCTCAGAAGGGTATGAGAGTATATTTATCCAAATCAGGAGAATTTTCTTCGGAATCGCTCAATTTTTTCTCTTCAGTATATGTCCTGAATATGCGCATGTATGTTTTGTCCAAAATATCGTGGTCGCATTGTATACGGGGTATAAATTGACGTGAATTCTTAGTGAAATTGGGATATCTCGACTTCCTGGCGTCCAGATGGGAGATTTAACAGCTGATTCTACTACTACTTCTGACTTTTTAAGTGACGTAGAAATATTTCCATGGGTTAAAGAGAGAATTCAGAAGAATGATATGAGCACGGATCAGGTATACTCTACTCATCTCAGAAATGTGTACGCTCGTAGAATTGGTTAGGAATCGAATCCTGGAATTCTGTAACGACCATTTCAAAATTGGAACAAAGTCGGTAATGAAAATGAGCTGAAAGACATTGGAATAATTCTGGCCAAAGCTCTCTTTGCCTCCAATTTTACTGTCCGAGGAAACAAAAATCGGAAGGTGCCAGGACAATTGCTTCCTTCTAAACAACGCAGAGGTCACCCTGGATCATTCTAAAGTGCTCATTCTTCCACAACAAAACGTAATATATCTTATGAGAGCACGTGTCAAGATTTGCGGCTGTTGACTTTCGAGATATTGAGTGAGAGCGAAACATTGATGTAAGGAAATCCTGGTGAACAGCTCTCATTGTTTGCAGTTTCAAATTTCTAAACTTCAGATCAACCTTATTGGTCAAACCCATCCAAAAATCCAATATCTACATTCTACATTCCACTTGATATTGAACCCAACCAACGGATAATCTGTATGGAATCATTCTCAGAGAAACGAAAAAAAGGATTGAGTACAACTATGACAAGAGATAGAGCAAAGCAAGCTTGCGAACAATGGCGATGACAAAACCGTTAGACAGATGAGGGGCCGAATTCCTCTCCCGAGCTTCGCAAAAAATGCCAAAGCACAGCATGATCTATGTATATATCGTATGACCAATTTAATGTGGACACCCCCTGGCATTTTTTTTCTTTGCGAGGTACAAATTTGATTGAAAATGATTTTTGAATGGTTCGATCAGCTGCCTTAGGTGGTAAAGTGAACAAATCGTGAAAATGGAAAATTCGATGCGAACGGGAAAATTTTTTTTGAAAAAAAGCGAAAAAATACTTTTTGGCAACGGGATCGTAAAGATCACGATGTTTTGGATTCAGAATAACTCGAATGATATATTTTTGATTATTAGATTTAATTTGACAAGGTTTCAAAAATGTCAAATTTTTGAATTTTCCAAGTATGGCGGGGCTTTTTCGCCGGAAGCGTCGTGAAGGTTAGTATTCTCTGGGGAATTTGGGGATTTTCTCTTGGTCAACCTGTTTGTTTACTATTTTGTAACCTTCGGTGAGTACGAGATTAGTACAATTATATCGTTTGATTTGTGATTTTTGAGCGACGTTGGGGTGACTTTTTGTGTATTTCGAGGTGAATGTTTTATTTGTCATCATCACAGTGCAATTTGGTAGGGGAGCCCGCAACCAGAGCCTTGATCACTGTTTGAAATGACCTTATTGTTTGGATCACGGTACTAGGTCATGGTGGTATATGTTCATTGTGGCTCCAATCGCGATGTGCGTACTTGTGGCGTGAAAATTAGTGAAGCTGTCCGTCATCAGAAAATTCTACAACGCTATGAAACGAACGGTTTACGTCGAGTCTCGAATTGGTGAAGTTCCGATTGTGGGTCTGGCCGACTCGCACTGGTTTTCATTTACTCGCGCGTTTCGCCGCGGGTGCGGGGTCGCATCCATCAAGTCGCTGCACAGAGGGAGTTTGTTATACTTAGCCACTGCATCCTGCTTTCCCAATTTCCAGCAGACGCCTGTTGCTTCTCCAGTACATTGCACCATCTGCTCTTCTAAAATAGAAAAAACTGTGGGACAGTGTATCATACTTCAAATCTCAGATCAGTATACTTGCTCATATTGTTATCTTGTAATTATGCCATACCCTCGCTTTAGAATGTTATCCTTTGTGAAAATGTTTCTTTTTCAGGTTTACTCTGCGTTAAAGTTGGAGGAGATGCAGCAGATTGTTCCTTGGGTGTGCATTTTGTCTTTCCGCTATGATGCAGCCTTATTGTGGATAAGTCACAAAGCTTTGTAAGTATTGTTTTGACATGAGTATGAAAAATTGTGAGTCCAATCTTTTTGCTGTACTATTTGAATGGGGTACATTTGTGAATCCAGTATGGCTCAATTTTTTTTCGGTATAGTACTACAACTCATATTTACATTGATTTGTGTTTAAATTCAATAGTATGTTGTTGTTATGAATCAGACCCAGTGGCGTACCCAGTTGCCTTACTTTGAAATTGCCACAACCAGCAATAGTCACAATCGATTATTCTGCGGAACCTCTAACTTTCTCAATCTCTGATTTTGCTGTGCCTCCATTTCAAACCTCATTACTCTTGTCTTTCTTTCAATTCATCTTTAACAAGCTTTCACAATGTCAATGAATTGATTATAATTTGTGTCTTGGTCTATTGCAAAACTCACAAGCTCATGCTAACCTATTACGCGTTTGGATTTCAAGTTCGCTTTTGGACCACGAAGAACTTTATTAACCAAGAAGTTAACTCTTTCAAGTTCATGTAGTTAGTTTATCATGGCATTGTGCTTATGTTACAGATTCTCAACAGATATCTAAATCACTGTCATGGTTGACAACATCAAGGTAGCCAGTTTATAGGCTGTTACCCTTGTGGCTCAAGTTCCACCCGATATTGGTCTTAGCTCTTTAGTAATGAGTAACGAGTATTGAAGATCTGCTAGTGTTCTTGAATGCAGAGAAAGCATTGGCAACTGAATGGGAGTGCCATGATCAAGGTGATAATTGAAAGCGAGAGTATTCTCCTTTATATCGGAATGGTTAGAAGTCTTTGATGGCATCCATGGTGAAGTTGGTGAGTGACAACCATGAAGTGGCAAAGTCAATTATGCAATCCAATCCATCATTATAATGGTGTCTTCAAATCCACAAGTACTGGTATGCATACACTTGATATTTTTTTTAGGCAATGCCTATAATTAATCCAGTCAATTTGTATTCGTCGACTGTCATTGCCAAATATTATTCTCTTTTTTCCAGTTCAACATGACTGTCACGTGGCTTGGTAATATTCTATCAACCATCACTGTATGTCCTGGTGGTGGTGGTGGTGCCTGTAGAGTTGTGATAATATCTGAAACAGCTTGCGCATCAGCTGATCAAATATTAGACCATTGTCTAATTTTTGGTAAATACCCTTATTGATGTCTATTTCAAATTTGACTGATAATATCAAGTATTAGCACTTTAAGGATCATGTCAAAATTAAGTCACACGTTTTTTGAGTGGCACATTCAAAACTGAAATAGTTCCATCGAGTAAAGGAAACTGAGTTGCTCAGAATAGCTGGAAAAACAGACATGGGAACATGTATTTTCTTCTCTCTTCAGTGTTGATGAGAATTCATGAATGAATTTTTTTCAGGTACGCATAATAATGGTTTCAGCTAATCCAGCATCATCATGCAGCCAGCAAGCATCAACGCATTTTCCATTTTTGATGGTCAAATTGGGCAAGTCATTAAGCTATTGTTGATTGTGGCTCGAGCGTTTGCAAATTTTTGGCTTCCTGTTATAGCTCAGTCCAAGAGTTCATCAGCTTTTAATCCTATAAGCACAAGTAGTTATGTGGTAACTTTGTAATAATGTGTGCCCGCTTGTACGATTTCTCAAAACGTCTGAAGCAGAAATCGTTCAAGTCTTTGCCGACGTATTTTTCGGTGCTCTTTATGGCGCAATTGTTATTTTTTGAATACAGGGTAGCCAATAGAAATTATTAACGAAATAGGGGTCAAACCATCAGTTTCGTGCGCTGTGGTTTTTCAATCTTTTTCGGACTTTGTGAGGGTGGAGTGTCGCATGTGGTTTGTTCGAGATCCGGTCGGGCTAATACATCGAATACCGTAGTATTCAGCAATTAATTTCACTGTTGTAAGATCCCTAAGACCATACTTTTTGTGTGCAAGGCGAGCACGTACATTTTTAGGCGCAATTTCACTTAGAATTTTACTCCCACCATTTTCCTCAATAATAGTGAATTAGCGTCTTTTCCGCACCATTCTACTTTTGAAGTAAATCGTCAGGCGCAATTTTCCCAAGCCTCAAAGTATTACACAAAATGATTTCCGCGGAAATCTCCTTTTTCACGAAAATCTAGTTTTGCTAAATTTTTATGTCAAGTCCGCGTGTTCCTAGTGCGACCCTTGAACGCGGAGTCCACGGAGGCTCTAGTCTGTATTTTTCAAAGTATCTGATGGCTGAGTGGAAACCCCAGAATCTCACGATTTTAGCTTGAACGGTTTAGCCGCGACATCAAAATTCTGTTGTCGAATGTCGGGGTCTGCGCGCGACGCTATCGTATATCTATGTTTTATTTTTCCATGGTACCACGGAGTGGAGAAATTTACATCCGTGCGTAAGTTAATTTGTATTGCTTGAAAAAGTCGAGATATACACTACCGGTCAAAAGTCCGAGGACACCTGGGAATCAAGCTGATGATTTTCAAAGTTGGATAACTCAGAACCCAATGGTCGTAGAGAGCTCTGCGTGGTCGCATTTTGTAGCTCATACTGAGCACTCTCAAATTAATTTTTTTGTATTTTCCATCCCGCGTATTATGCCAGAGACACACGAGTCAGAAAAATGACTTTTTTCACAACTTTTCAGGCAAGGTACCAACGCCTGCCAATTTTGGAGAGATCGTTATATCGTTATGACACCAATGACATCTTCAAGCCCATCAAAAGACCTTTGAGATCCGTTTTCGAACTTTCTCAAAGTGGTTCTAGTCCCGAGATCCAAGTGATTTAGTGACGGAGGTTTACTCTCAAAAAACTACACGGTTAATTATAAAATGATGAGGAACAGCCCACTTTGGGGCTGCTGACCCTCATTTCTGCAAGAGTTTGACTCAACATCAAGATAGCCATCGAAAATGAAGGCTACCGACCTTGGACTGGGCTGTTTCTCATCATTTTTGGTTTAACCGTGTAATTTTTTGAGAGAAAACCGACCGCAGATAGTCTGTTATTTCTCAATGCCAGAACCACTTGGAGAGATGTTCAAAAACGGATTTTCAAGGTTTTTTTTCATGGGCTTGAAGATGTCATCGGTCTCATAGCGATCCAAAAATCTCTCCAGAATCGGCGGGCGTTCGTACCTTGCCTGAAAAATTGCGAAAAAAGTCTTTTTCCTGACTCGCGTGTCCCTGGTACAATGCGCGGGCCGGGAAATACTGAAATTAGAATTGAAAGTGCTGGATATGAGCTACAAATTGCGACTACGCAGAGCTCTTCACGACCAATAGGTTCTGAGATATCCAACTCTGAAGATCTTCAGTTTGATTCCTAGGTGTCCCCAGACTTTTGACTGGTAGTGTGCTAGTAAGAACTCTGGAAAGTGAGATTTGGGATTGACTTATAATTGACCCTCAAATATCTGAGTTCCCGCGGAACCACTCATAAACGCGGTTCTCTATACGCTTTGGAAATGGTACATTCCGTTATGCGAGACAAGGAAATTCAGATCCCTCGTGAGTATTTCCATGTGACAACGACACACCAAAACTTGGTTGGTCTTAGGGTTCATTTTGAGTCAACAATTCCAATTCTACAGGTATAAATATTAACATTTGCCATCATGGCAAAAATTAGGGAATCATTTTCGGACTCCGGCGCACTGATCAAGTTTACGTTATGATTTTACTATTATTGTTACGAAGGCAACGTGTGATCGAGGAACGCGGTTCGGTGCATTCGAAACGTGAGCCAGTACTCATCGATCACCACATCGAAGCTTCGCTTTCATCTCATCTCGGTTATTCATAAGAAGTTACGTGAAAATCACTTTCCCATTTTTTTATGAAATGGCTATTATTTTCAATTCTCTAAGAACAAAAATTTCTCATATGAAGTGGCATCTTCATTACGAAAAGAAATAGTCCCAATCTGCTTTTCCTGAGTATTAAGCTATATTTCGGACAATATTTGATTTTGATGACATAGAAACCTAAATTTTCTGCGCTCGCGCAGGAATTTGGGAGACTGAAACCACTTTTCTCGAAAAGCTGTAAGAATTTACTTCAAATTGACCTCTTTTCGACTTCAATACCGGAAAATTACAACTGAAGTCGCAGCGTTCGAATGATAGAGGGCAAATCGAGTGAAAACATGAAGGCATCCAGGAAACCGTTCAAGTGAATACGGAACCCCGCATCAAGCTCCTTTTTGTACTGGTTGGTAAAAAACATTGGAATTTTGGTTTGTATCAACAACATTCAACTTATCAGGTAGTGATTTTGAAGGGAATTTTCTCAGCTTTTCGTATAAAGTGGTTTTGGAATTCCGAATCCCTGCGCATGGACAGAAAATTTTGTTTCTTCACCATCAGAATCAAAATCTGTCTAAACAATATCATGAAACTCAGAGAAGCAGATTCAAACTACTTTCATCGTGAAGAACACAACTTTGAACATGGTACCTATAATGCGCTTTTGAGAAATTAAAAAAGAAAAAACTTTTGAGTAAAAGATTGGGAAGTGATTCTCAACGGAATCCCCCATATACAACCGAGATCAGATCGGAAACAAAGTTCTGAAATGGTTTTTGCTACGTTTTTTGTTCATCTTCCAGATGCGCCAAATTGCGTTCCTCCATTTTACATTGCTTCTGCGCTGCAATGATTCTAGTGAAAAATGTTTGGAACATTGTGAAAAAAAAGAAAGAAAAAAAAATTAAAACAAAATCTCGATCAGTGCGCAGCGCCGGTTTTCCCAATAGGCCATGTAGGCTGCAGCCTACAGGCCCCCACCAAACAAACGACGAAGAAAAATTTTTTTGAGGAAAAAATTTCTCTAATCAAAAATTGTGGGTTTAAACTCGAAGTCTGAGGAAGATTATGATCCATTGTGTCAGGAAATCTTTCACATCATTTTGGTCTTGAATCTGGAAAATTTTGTTCAAGTGGAATCAGAAAAGCAAACTGATCTTGCAACCGCTCTCACTTTGAGGTATTTTGATTTTGATGGCAGACAAAATAATCAGAGGTCATGCTTCTGATGTAGTATCAATGTACAGCGACGACATGTAAGAAGGTACAGAAATTTACCTCACTCCAATGACGACCAATTGTACAGTACCTTTCATAAATGATGGATCAAGTAGGGTCTAACGAAAACAGTTATATTTTTTCCAATATACTTCGTTTTACGGAAATTTTGAAAGAAGCATCTTAATAATCACAAGAAAACCTGTCTCGAACAAGAAAACCGGTCCATGTGCTTGAAAAATTTCTTGCGTCTTTCTTGAGTGTCCGTAGTCAACGATGAAAATCTAAAAAAATTTCTCCTTCAATCAATCACCTACAACTTTGGCGGGAGTGATTTGATCACCAAAATTCCCACGGGATCTTGTATATCCTTTCAAAAGCCACTATTTCTCCTCCTGAAGTTTTCTCCTCGGCTTTTCTTGTCCAAGTAACGAGCTTGGAAGGAAAACTTTGTATCACATGGACTGCTTATGGAGATACCGAAGCTGCCTACTGTTTTATTCCCTCTCGCGTCATTCTAGCGCGAAAATTCATCGCAAAAATATCATGACACATGATTTTGACGTGGAATAATTCCATCTTTCAGAATACTTGATCAGATTTTGTCTTGGATCGGAGGTAACGCTGATTCCTCAAGTTTCATTGGGAAAAGCGATTATTTTCATGTTTTGTCCCTACAGATTACATTCAAGGCAAAATCTGATCGTATATTCTAAAAGATGGAATTATTTTACGTCAAAATCAGGTGTCATGATATTTTGCGCTAGAATTGCGCGAGAGGAAATAAAACAGTAGGCAGCTCCGGTATCTCCATAAGCAGTCCATATTAGTGTAGGCCAAAAAAGGGCTTTCTTCGAAAATTGATACGTCCTAGCGTGGAAATGTTGTGTTTGTACATATAGATGTGAAAAAAATTTTGCTGGACGCTGAGAAATAAAATTTTTTAGGTCCCAGCAAGCGCCATCAAGCTTTTATCAAAATTAACACAGGTTTAAATGGAATGGCACTTGTTTCTTATTAACTTTGCTCGCATTTTCGAAGCATCCAAACATTTTTCAATGTACTTTTATTCATTTTGAAGCTTGTTCCAAAACCTACAAAATGTGCTAAAGTTCGTCATATTTCAACTGACCAGAGAGAATCTATCTCAATTTTTCCAAAAAGTGATCATTATTAGACATTTCAAGAATAGGTCGATTTTCCCTTCAAACTTTGCTTGTATTTCTGGTGCATCTGAACATTTTTCAACGTACTTTAGCTCATTTTAAAGTTTGTACCAAAACCTACAAAGTGAGCTGAAGTGCGGCCAATTCCGACTCACCCGAGTCAATCTATCACAATTTTCCTAAAAAGTGATTCGTTCTGAAAAATCCGAAAATAAGCGACTTTCACCTCCCGCCTCACTCTTTTCAAAACTCGAAATGGAAAAATTAAGATACATTGGCTCGGTTTAGTCGAAATTGGACGTACTTTAGCTCATTTCGTAGGTTTTGGAAAAAGCTTTGAAATGAGCTTGAGTACGTTGAAAAATGTTCAGATGCACCAGAAATACAAGCAAAGTTTGAAGGGACAATCGCCCTATTCTTGAGATTTTTAATAATGATAACTTTTTGGAAAAATTGAGATAGATTGGCTCGGGTTAGTCGAGATTGGATGTACTTTAGCTCATTTTGTTGGTTTTGGAACAAGCTTTCAAATGAGCTATAGTACGTTGAAAAATGCTTGTATGCTTCAGAAATGCGAGCAAAGTTAAGAAGAAAAAAGTGCCGAATTAGGCACATTCCCACGTAATCTTGCGTTAATTTGATAAAAGCTTGATGGCTCTTGATGTGACTTAAAAAAATTTCATTTCTCAGCGTCCAGCAAGATTTTTTTCACACATATATGTACACGCACAACATTTCCACGCTAGGGCGTATCGATTTTCGGAGAGAGCCCTTTTTCGGCCCACCCTAGTCCATATGTAATACAAAATTTTCTTTCCAAGCTTGTTACTTGGCCAGGAAAGGCCCTAGAGGAAACTCTAGGAGAAGCAATCGTAGCTTTGGGAAATATTCCCGTGGAAATTTTTGTGATCGGATCATTCCCGTCATAGTTGTAAGTGAATGATTGAAGGAGAAATTATTTAGATTTCCATCGTTGACTACGGGCACCAAAAAAGGATGCAAGGAATTTTTCGAATCCATGAATCGATAGGTTTTTTGAGATCTTCATGATGGTCTTTTCAAAATTCCCGCACGACGAAGTATATTGAAGATATCACTGTTTCATTGAGAACGTACATGATCCATTATTTATGAAAGGTAAAACGACCTTTCTCGGATTCGAAGTTGAGAAAGACTCGTTGAAGGAAGTACGGCACCTAAGAGGTTTAACGCGGAGATTTTGATGGAACTCGTCACACACGTGGGTTTTCTGGATTTTAGTGTAAAAAGACACCATGTAAATTTCGGGTGAACTTCGCCTCCCCGAGGCAAAAGTTATGGCTAATAAAAGTCGATGCAGCCGCCATGCAACCCTGAAATTATTTCTCACTTACATTTAACTCAACATTTCGACAATGTGAAACATTTCAACCTGTGCTGTCTCTCGGGACTAGCAATCAAGGCCCGAATATGCTTGGCTGCGTCGTTCCCGATATCATGCATGATTTTAATAATCAGATAACCGAGCCTTTCCTGAGGATTTTGATCACATTCAGGGTCAGGTACATGTACACATAATTGGAAATACTTGGAACATCTCCCATGTATACGCAACTTTAGCCTTTACTCATCACTCGACGGATCATTGTCCGATTACTCCACGCAGTGTGATCAGATTTGACCCTCGTTAATACACGAATAAGTGGAGCAATACTGTAATTTGCCTTTTCGTGTTTCTCGATAATCGATTCATGCTCCGAAACACCTCACGACTGAGCCAGAGTTGAGAATTCTGATAACATACCATTCGCAGAATGATAATCCATTGTCAGCAGTCATCGATTGGATTTGGTCATGGGCCGCCGTTTTAGCATGGATATCGTTGATTTCGCGCTTCAATAAGTTTGCTTTCCGTAGCCCAAATCTTGATTCTTCCTTTGATGTATCTCGAGGGTTGGAATCACCACTTGAATCTGTTTTGTCTGATATTTCTCAAATAACCGCAAGACTGGGGAACCCCGTAGACGAGTCTTCTTTGAGAATTTCGATGACATTCCGGAGCCGGTACATTTACTCATAACTGGATATCCCGGGGATGTCTCACCCGTACAAGCGGCTTCAGCCTGTGCTCATTAATCTGCGGGGTATTCTCCACTTAGTTCCCGCTGTTCATTACCACTTTCCCCCCGCGATGATACACGGATGAGTGTAGCAATGCTTTGCAGCTCGAGCATTGCTCGAACCTGTATTGCTTGAGTTGTGTCTCGCAGTTTGCAACCCGATTCCCCCTGCAATGTCCCTCGCGAATAGTTTTCCGATACTCGAATCTGCTCGTCTGTGTGTTTCCGAATAATATGCATATGTCGGCGGACTCTCCGACCGAGTCTTCCCTGAGGATTTTGATCACATTCAGGGTCTGATGTATCTGCACATAATCGGGAATTCGTGGACGTTCTCAGTTGTATACGTAACTCCAGCCTGTGTCCTTCATTCGACTAGTATAGTCTGATTCTTCCACGCAATTGTCGATGACATCCACTTCGCGATGATACTCCAACTAGTGAAGCGGTACTCGAATTCGCGGTTTCCTCATTTCACGTAATTGATTCATGCTCCCAAATAATTCACTAGCTAAACAAATCTGAGCATTTTCATGACATAACATACGTACATCATGCACTTTTTTGAGTTTTCGTTCAGATCGATCGGCTATGTGATCCTTCGCACCTCGCAAGCTTTGCTCCAATCCGTAACACTCGAGTTTTTTTTGCAGTTTGAATCCCTATTCTTACTGTGATGTCCCTCGCGAGTAGCGATCAAGACTACTCATGATTGGAAACACCTATAACATCTCTCATGTACGCGCAACTCAAGCTTGGACTCATCACAAGACGGAGTATTGTCTAATTACTCCATGCAGTATGTTATCAGATTTTTCTTGCTGTAATATATGAATAAGAGGAGCATTACAGGAACCCGCCCCCTCGTGTTCTTCGATAACTGATTCATGTTACGAAACATCTTACGACTGAGCCGAAGCTTAGAATTCTTATGACATCCCTCTCGTTGGATGATGATCCATTCTCAGCAGTCACGATTGG
The DNA here is from genome assembly GCA_029851415.1 of Eretmocerus hayati. Classification (NCBI taxonomy): domain Eukaryota; kingdom Metazoa; phylum Arthropoda; class Insecta; order Hymenoptera; family Aphelinidae; genus Eretmocerus; species Eretmocerus hayati. The sequence goes on from CM056743.1 coordinate 17,935,245, forward strand.
ATTTGGTCATAGGCCGTCGTTTCAGCGTGGATATCATTAATTTCGCGTTTGCATCAGTTTGCGTTTCGTAGCCCTCAACTTGTTTTATCCTTTGATGTCTCTCGAGTGTCGGAATCACCACTCGAATCTGCTTTGACTAGCTTTTCTCAAATACCGGCAGGACTGAGGGAACCCTATATGTATACGTCTTTTTGAGGATTTTGATGACATTTCGGGGCAGATACATCTACTCGCAACTGGAAATCTCCGAAACATCTAACCTGTACAGGCAACTACAGCCTGTACTCATTACTCGACGGAGTATCGTCCGAATACTTTAAGCAGTTTGTTATTAGATTCTCCTCTCGGTGATACACGAATCATTGGAGCAATACTCAAATCCGCGGACTCGTGTTCCGCATGAATTGTTTCATGCTCTGGAACAACTCTCATCCAGGCCAAAACTGAGCAGTCTGATGACATGGCAAACGTAGATTATGCATTATTCGAAGACTTCTTTGGAACAATTTGGTCATGCGATTCATGTGCAGCTATAACATTGCTCCAACCCGTATCCTCCAAGTTACGTTTCGCTGATGAAAATCTGAATCTCTCCGCAATGTTCTTTTTGGACTAGCAAACAAGAATTTGATCTGCTAGGTCGTGTGTTTTCCAATAAAATACGTGATCCCGAGGTTCCGCCAAACGGGTGTTTTTTGAGAACCTCGACGGCGTCTAGAGTCTGGAACATCTATACATAATTGGGAATACCCGGAAGATCTCACTCGTACACAACACTCCAGCCTTTGCCTGTTATTCGTGGTAGCATAGTCTGATATTTACATGCAGTATCTGATGAGATTCTTCTCGCGCGTATACAAATTCCAGTTAAACAGCATCCGAATGTGCTTCCCCAATCAGTTCTGTAGGTGATTCACTGCCCCAAATTATCCGGAACAAAGCGGTTATCGAGTTCATTGATTACATAGCATACTCGGTTCAAGATCTGAGAATTTCAATCCTACCCCAAGGCCGGTATCACCGCTCATTATTGTGGACCACTGCATTCTTCCAAATTTGATCAGCATCTAATCTCGAGCTCATGATCTCGAGCAATGACTCGCTATGGGCTTGTGAGCATATTTCATCCGAGATGCAACCCTGACAGCAGAACCAGCACTATTTTTGTCGCTTCATGATTGATTCATGCCCCGAAGTATCTCATAACTCACCCCGAGCTGGGAATTGTGTCAACGTAACATGCGCAGATTATTCACACACTCTCAGGAGTCGTTAGGTGTCGGCGTTACAGCTCAAGTTTTTCTTCAACTCGTGTCACCTGAGTGGGCGTCAAGCAGTTAGTAACCTGATATCCGCTCTGATGTCCCTCGAGGGTCAAAATCACCTATAAAATCTGATGTGTCATGGATTCCTCAATTACATGCACGATTTGGGAAACCCGACAGACGATTCCCGTCTGAGGATTTTGATGACATTCCGGCGCCGAAACATCTACTCGTAATTGGCAATCCCCGATATATTTTCCATGTTTATGCAACTGTAGCCTGTGCTAATCACTCGACGGAGTATAGGTCGATTACTGCACTCATCTTGTTATCAGTATCTTCCCGCGATGATGTAGGAATTAGTGGAGCGAAATTCGAATCTGCGGTCTCGTGTTCCCTCATGAGTGATTCATGCTCCGAAACGATTACACATGGGCAATAGCTGACAGTTTCGATGACATGACTCTCGTATATCATTCACTCATCTAGGGCTTTTTTGGACGATCCTGCGAAACGATTCCTGTATAGCTTGAGAATCGCTGCGACCCCTATCTTCTCATTAGTTTCTCGCGTTTCGGAAAGTGATTCTCTTTAAAATGTTTCTTGTGACCATCAATCAAGAGCCGGAACCGCTGGGCTGTGTGTTTCCCGATATCATGTACGTTTCATTGAATCAGATATCTCAGAGGACATAGGCTGGAATTTATAGTCGTCCCCTTAACTGCGCCCCTAAATCGACACCTACTTTCTGGGTTCAGAATTTTCCATGTGGTGGCGCATCTGCCTCATTCGATTACTCAAAGACCGCCAGACACTGCTAAATTGCCAGATGTTGCCTCATCGATGAGCTGCAGACGAATGGTTTCCGCCGCCGGAGAAGCGGATGCATGGAGATGCGCCACCACATGGAAAATTCTGAACCCAGAAAGTAGGCGTCGATTTAGGGGCGCAATTTAGGGGACGACTATAAATTCTCGCCTAGGGCTAATCACACTCGGGGTTTGGTACATCAAAACGTAATCGGGGATCCCCGCATCATCTCATATTTACCCGCTACTGTAGCCTGTTCTCATCGCTCGAGGAAAAGGGTCCATTAACTCTACGCAGTTGGTCATCAGATCATCTCCGCGATTATACACGTATCGGTTGAGCAATACTTGAACTGGCCTATTCGTGTTCTCTGATGAATGATTCATGCTCCCAAACCCCCAACGACTCAGCTAGAGTTGAGAATATTGATGACATAGAATACGTTGATAATGCACCCCCTCCGAGATCCATTCAGAAAACACGGGCATGTGTAGCTCTGGGGCCTTTTTATTACCGATTCAACAGCCAGTTCGACTTAACGGAGTTCGGTCAGATAAAGTCGTCGTATGACTATCTCAATGTACATACTATGCCCTCGCAAACAACTTTACGTGTATAACCGCAAGGATTACGGCTTCTACACCTGTCCTATGGACTGATTCTCTCAATTATCGATGAGTAGAATATTACATAGTGCAGGATGGATAGAGTCACATAACAACCGGCTCGCGACAGTCGTGACTCTGTTTAGTGGGAATTGTATAGGAGTTGCTTGCATTCCCGGTGTAATTTTCTGTTTGCATGCTATCACGATGAGAAATCGCAATTCCCTTGCGATTATCCGTTCGAAAAGTCCTCATTCATATCCATAAATGAATTGGAAACGTCTTTTAACGACCTCGACCGGACTAGACTCTGTTAACCCGTACCGACTGGATGATCAGTCATAAAGGTCCCGAGGCTCGAATCATTTCAGTCGAGTCTCGCAGTTTAGGACCTGTTTTTCTCCGTAATGTCCGACAAAAGTAGCAATCGAGAATCAAATCTGCTCGGCTGTGTGTTTCCCGATAACATGCATGATCCAGATAATCAGGTAACCGAGTCTTCCCTGAGGATTTTCATCACATTCAGGGTTTGGTTCATATACACTTAATCGGATAATACCCGGAACATCTCCCGTGTACACGCAACTCTAGCCTTGACCCATCTCTCGACGGAGAATAGTCCGATTACTCCTCGCAGTGTATTATCAGATTTACCCCGCAATGATATACGAATAAACGGAGCCATACTGGAACTTGCCTATTCGTGTTTCTCGATAAATGATTCATGCTCCGAAACACTTCAGCACTGAGCCAGAGCTGATATCTCTGACAATATACCATTTGCAGAATGATAATTCATTCTCGGCAGTCATCGATTGGATTCGGTCATGGGCCGCCTTTCCAGCACGGATATCGTTGATCTCGCGTTTCAATCAGTTTGCGTTACCCAGTCCTACTCTTGATTCTACCTTTGATGTATCTCGAGGTTCGGAATCACTACTTGAATTTGCTTTTACTGACATTTCTTGAATCGGCGTGTCTATACGGTTGGACTCGCGTTCCCTAATCCGCGTACGCGAAGGAGGGCTCTCTTCGCGCACGCGAAGACATTTGCGGGGCGGCTTCCCGAAAATGTTTGCGTACGCGAAGGGGCCACAATTTCGCGTGCGCGAAACCTTGCGTACGCGATGGGGCCCATTCTTCGCGTACGCGAAAATTTTCAGGAGGGCGGCCCGCAAAAGTCTTTGCGTGCGCGAATCGGATGCTTTTTCGCGTGCGCGAATAGAGCTCTCCTTCGCGTACGCGATAATTTTCCGGTTCGCGCACTCGAAGACTTTTGCGCGGCGCTTTCCCGAAAATTTTTGCGTATGCGAATAATAGGCCCTATCGCGTACGCGAAGGCTGAGGCCGTGGCCGCGGTCCTTCGCGTACGCGACGGGGTTTATAGGGATTTTTTTCGGCGAAGATGTGTCACATTTATCGGCCCCAGATTCGCGGTTTCGCGTACAGGACTTCGCGCACGCGAGTCCGGCCGTATGGACACGCCCTTCTTGAATCTTGCGAGACTGGAAGGACCCCGTAGACGAGTCTCCTATGAGGATTCTGTTGACATTCCGGAACCGTTACATTTACTTATTACCGGATATCCCGGGTATGTCTTACTTGCACAAGCGGCTTGAGCCTGTGCTTATTACTCTGCGGGATATTCTCAATTTAGTCCACGAAGTCCATTACCTGATTCTCGGCGGTGATATTCGGATGAATGGAGCAATATTCGAATCTGCAGCCTCGTGTCCCGTCATAACTCATTCCTCCTCTGGGACAACTCACACCCAGGTCAAAGCTAAAAAGTCTGATGACATAGCTTGTGCATTTTATGCATCTATTTCGTATCAATTTGGACAATCCGGGCACGCGCTGCCTAGCAGATTCATAACGGATCCAACCCGTATGACTCCAGTCGCGTTGGATCCGATTATCTCCGTGACGTCTCTCGCGAGTAGCAATCAAGACTCGAATATGCTCGCTTGTGTGTTTCCCAAAAACAAGCATGTTTCCGAGAATTCGAAAACCAAGTCGTCTCCGAGGATTTTCATCTCATTCAGGGCCTGGTACTTCTATTCATAATTGTACATTATGCACTCATTTTTGTAATCGCTCAGACAATTCATGCGATGCCTTGCAGCTCGAGCATTGCTCCAACACGTATTACTCGTATTGTGTCTCGCAATTTGAAACCCGATTTCCCCTACGACGATCCTCGTGACCAGTTGTCGAAACTCGAATCTGCTCGTCTGTGTGTTTGCGAATGATATACATCTGTCGGGGGACTCGACGACCGAGTTTCCCTGGGGACTCTGATCACATTCAGGGTCTGATATAATTACACGAAATCGGAAATTCCCGCACGATCTCAGGTGTACACGTAAGTCCAGGCGGTGCCGATCATTCGACTAGTCTAGTCTGATTGTTTCACGCAATTGGTGATGAGATCATCTCCGCGATGATACTCCAACTAGTGAAGCTATATTCGAATCTGCGTACTCGTGTTTTCTCGTAACTGATTCATGCTTCGAAATAACTCAGTTGTTGACCAAATCTGAGCATTTTGATGACATAGCATACGTAGATTATGTACTCCGTTGAGTTTTCGCTCAGATCTTTCGGCCATGCGATACTTTGCAACTCGAGCACTGCTCCAACTCGTGATACTGGAGTTATGTCTTGCAATTCGAAACCCGATACTTTCTGTAATATCCCTCGCGAGTAGCGATCAAGAATCGAATATGTTCATCTTTGGTTTCCCAATAACATGCAAGATTCAGACAATCAGATAACCGAGTCTTCCGTGTTACAAATATCTCCCAAAACTTGGATCAAAACATCCAAGTGGATCAAATACTGGATCCAGGTTGGATCAAAAATGTAATGCTGTTTGATCCAACTTTGATCAAATGTTGGATTTGGGGACCGAAATTCGTCTGCCGGACTTGCGCACTGCACACGGCCGAAATGTAAGTTATCGCGCATAACCGTTACCGTGGATGTCGTTATCGATTTTTTTTTGAAAACTAATGTTCATACAGTCTAATGACTCGCTACATCTGTCTCGTTATCAAACAATTCAGATTCCAACTCATCACATAATATCTGCACTTCAAGACGCCGATAAAGAAAGATCGTGCTGGTGAGGTTGTCAACATAACCTCAATTATGATGATTGAACTCATGTATCTGCTTCTTGGAGGTGGACGACGAGATTAGCCCGATTAGCTAAATTAACGATCTCATAACGGGAGTGATGAAGCGACCTAACACACAAATTTTTCGTAAATCCTTCCCAAACAACACCCACAATGAAGCACATAATGCAATAATATCTCGTTCCAATACAGCGCAGGATCGCCGCGCGCAAGTGCGAGGCAGACGAATTTTGTCCCTCAAATCCAGCATTTGATCAAGGTTGGATCAAAAAGCATTACGTTATTTGATCAAATTTGATCACGAACATCCAAGATTTGATCCAATTGGATCTTTTTTTGAAGATTGTTTTTAACAGGGTTCCCTGAGGATTTTGATCCTTTTTCGGGTCTAGTACATCTCCACATAATTTGTAATATCTGGAACATTTCCCGTGTACATGCAACTCCAGCTTGAACTCATCACTCGACGGAGTATTGTCCGATTACTCCAAGCAGTATGTTACCAGATTTTCCCCGCGATGATACAGGAATTGGTGGAGTAATACAGGAATCCGCTGCCTCGTGTCCCTTGATGACTGATTCTTGCCTCCAAACATCTCACGACTGAGTCAGAGCTGAGAAATCTTACAACATTTCCTCGCAGAATGACAGTCCGTGCTCATCAGTCAGCGATTGGATTTGGTGACAGGCCGCCGCTCCAGCACGGATATCATTGATTCCGCGTTTCGATTAGTCTGCGTTTCGCATTCCATGACCTGATCCTTCCTCAGATGTACCACTCAAATTTGCTTTGGCCGAAATTCCTCATTTATCAGCTGGATTCGGGAAACCTCATTGACGAGTCTTCATGAGGATTCTGATGACATTTCGGGGCCGATACATCTACTCGAAACTGTAATCCTCGGGAATATGTAACCTGCACACGCGACTGTAGCCTGTACTCCTTACTCGACGAAGTATTGTCCGATCACATTACAAAGTTCGTTATCAGATTCTCCTTTTGATGATCCACGAATCATTGCAGCCATACTCAAATCCACAAACTCGTGTTCCGCAATGTTTGTTTCTTGCTCTGGAACAACTGACACCTAGGCCAAAGCTGAGCAGTCTGATAACATAGCATACGTCGATTATGCACTCATCGAATACTTTCATTGATCCATTCAGACATGCAATTTCTGTGCAGCTTGAACATTGCTCTAGCCCGTAAAATTCCATTCGCGTGTCGCTGATGGAGCACAACTGTCCGCAATGTTTTTTTTCTGACTAGCCATCAAAAATTGAATCTGCCGGGCCGTATGTTTCTAAATTGATTACATGGTTCCGACATTCCGTCAAACGAGCCCTCTCTGAGGACTTTGACGACATTCAGGGTCTGGAACATCTGCACACAATTGGGAATTCCAGGATCATCTCACTCGTACACAACCCTTCCAGCCTTTGCCTGATATTCGACGCAGCGTAGTCTGATATCTCCACCAGATTTTCCCCGCGATGATACAGGAATTGGAGGATTAATACAGGAACCCGCTGCCTCGTGTCCCTTGATAACTGATTCTTGCCTCCAAACATCTCACGACTGAGTCAGAGCTGAGAAATCTTACAACATTTCCTCGCAGGATGACAGTCCGTGCTCATCTGTCAGCGACTGGATTTGGTGACAGGCCGCCGCTCCAGCACGGATATCATCGATCCTGCGTTCCGATCAGTCTGCGTTTCGCAGTCCATGACCTGATCCTTCCTCAGATGTACCACTCAAATCTGCTTCGGCCGAAATTTCTCATTTATCAGCCAGATTCGGGAAACCTCATTGACGAGTCTTCATGAGGATCGTGATGACGTTCCGGGGCCGGTCCATCTACTCGAAACCGTAATCCTCGGGAACATCTAACCTGCACACGCTACGTAGCCTGTACTACTTACTCGACGAAGTATTGTCCGATCATATAACAAAGTTCGTTATCAGATTCTCCTTTTGATGATCCACGAATCATTGCAGCCATACTCAAATCCACAAACTCGTGTTTCGCAATGTTTGTTTCTTGCTCTGGAATAACTGACACCCAGGTCAAAGCTGAGCAGTCTGATGACATAGCATACGTCGATTACGCACTCATCCAATACTTTCATTGATCCATTCAGACATGCAATTCCTGTGCAGCTTGAACATTGCTCTAGCCCGTAAAATTCCATTCGCGTGTCGCTGATGGAGCACAATTGTCGTCAATGTTTTCTTTCTAACTAGCCATCAAAAATTGAATCTGCCGGGCCGTATGTTTCTAAATTGATTACATGGTTCCGACATTCCGTCAAACGAGCCCTCTCTGAGGACTTTGACGACATTCAGGGTCTGGAACATCTGCACACAATTGGGAATTCCAGGATCATCTCACTCGTACACAACCCTTCCAGCCTTTGCCTGATATTCGACGCAGCGTAGTCTGATATCTTCACCAGATTTTCCCCGCGATGATACAGGAATTGGGGGATTAATACAGGAACACGCTGCCTCGTGTCCCTTGATAACTGATTCTTGCCTCCAAACATCTCACGACTGAGTCAGAGCTGAGAAATCTTACAACATTTCCTCGCAGGATGACAGTCCGTGCTCATCTTTCAGCGACTGGATTTGGTGACAGGCCGCCGCTCCAGCACGGATATCATCGATCCCGCGTTCCGATCAGTCTGCGTTTCGCAGTCCATGACCTGATCCTTCCTCAGATGTACCACTCAAATCTGCTTCGGCCGAAATCTCTCATTTATCAGCTGGATTCGGGAAACCTCATTGACGAGTCTTCATGAGGATTGTGATGACGTTCCGGGGCCGGTCCATCTACTCGAAACCGTAATCCTCGGGAACATGTAAACTGCACACCCGACGTAGCCTGTACTCCTTACTCGCCGAAGTATTGTCCGATCACATTACAAAGTTCGTTATCAGATTCTCCTTTTGATGATCCACGAATCATTGCAGCCATACTCAAATCCACAAACTCGTGTTCCGCAATGTTTGTTTCTTGCTCTGGAACAACTGACACCTAGGCCAAAGCTGAGCAGTCTGATGACATAGCATACGTCGATTATGCACTCATCCGAAACTTTCATTGATCCATTCAGACATGCAATTCCTGTGCAGCTTGAACATTGCTCTAGCCGATAAAATTCCATTCGCGTGTCGCTGATAGAGCACAATTGTCGTCAATGGTTTTTTTTTAACTAGCCATCAAAAATTGAATCTGCCGGGCCGTATGTTTCTAAATTGATTACATGGTTCCGCCATTCCGTCAAACGAGCCCTCTTTGAGGACTTTGACGACATTCAGGGTCTGGAACATCTGCACACAATTGGGAATTCCAGGATCATCTCACTCGTACACAACCCTTCCAGCCTTTGCCTGATATTCGACGCAGCGTAGTCTGATATCTCCACCAGATTTTCCCCGCGATGATACAGGAAATGGAGGATTAATACAGGAACTCGCTGCCTCGTGTCCCTTGATAACTGATTCTTGCCCCCAAACATCTCACGACTGAGTCAGAGCTGAGAAATCTTACAACATTTTCTCGCAGAATGACAGTCCGTGCTCTCATCTGTCAGCGACTGGATTTGGTGACAGGCCGCCGCTCCAGCACGGATATCATCGATCCCGCGTTTCGATTAGTCTGCGTTTCGCAGTCCATGACCTGATCCTTCCTCAGATGTACCACTCAAATCTGTTCGGCCGAAATTTCTCATTCATCAGCCGGATTCGGGAAACCTCATTGACGAGTCTTCATGAGGATTGTGATGACGTTCCGGGGCCGGTCCATCTACTCGAAACCGTAATCCTCGCGAACATCTAACCTGCACACGCGACGTAGCCTGTACTACTTACTCGACGAAGTATTGTCCGATCACATAACAAAGTTCGTTATCAGATTCTCCTTTTGATGATCCACGAATCATTGCAGCCATACTCAAATTCACAAACTCGTGTTCCGCAATGTTTGTTTCTTGCTCTGGAACAACTGACAGCCAGGCCAAAGCTGAGCAGTCTGATGACATAGCATACGTCGATTATGCACTGATCGAATACTTTCATTGATCCATCTGTGCAGCTTGAACATTGCTCTAGCCCGTAAAATTCCATTCGCGTGTCGCTGATGGAGCACAATTGTCCGCAATGTTTTTTTTCTGACTAGCCATCAAAAATTGAATCTGCCGGGCCGTATGTTTCTAAATTGATTACATGGTTCCGACATTCCGTCAAACGAGCCCTCTCTGAGGACTTTGACGACATTCAGGGTCTGGACCATCTGCACACAATTGGGAATTCCAGGATCATCTCACTCGTACACAACCCTTCCAGCCTTTGCCTGATATTCGACGCAGCGTAGTCTGATATCTCCACCAGATTTTCCCCGCGATGATACAGGAATTGGAGGATTAATACAGGAACCCGCTGCCTCGTGTCCCTTGATAACTGATTCTTGCCTCCAAACATCTCACGACTGAGTCAGAGCTGAGAAATCTTACAACATTTCCTCGCAGGATGACAGTCCGTGCTCATCTGTCAGCGACTGGATTTGGTGACAGGCCGCCGCTCCAGCACGGATATCATCGATCCCGCGTTCCGATCAGTCTGCGTTTCGCAGTCCATGACCTGATCCTTCCTCAGATGTACCACTCAAATCTGTTCGGCCGAAATTTCTCATTCATCAGCCGGATTCGGGAAACCTCATTGACGAGTCTTCATGAGGATTGTGATGACGTTCCGGGGCCGGTCCATCTACTCGAAACCGTAATCCTCGCGAACATCTAACCTGCACACGCGACGTAGCCTGTACTACTTACTCGACGAAGTATTGTCCGATCACATAACAAAGTTCGTTATCAGATTCTCCTTTTGATGATCCACGAATCATTGCAGCCATACTCAAATTCACAAACTCGTGTTCCGCAATGTTTGTTTCTTGCTCTGGAACAACTGACAGCCAGGCCAAAGCTGAGCAGTCTGATGACATAGCATACGTCGATTATGCACTGATCGAATACTTTCATTGATCCATCTGTGCAGCTTGAACATTGCTCTAGCCCGTAAAATTCCATTCGCGTGTCGCTGATGGAGCACAATTGTCCGCAATGTTTTTTTTCTGACTAGCCATCAAAAATTGAATCTGCCGGGCCGTATGTTTCTAAATTGATTACATGGTTCCGACATTCCGTCAAACGAGCCCTCTCTGAGGACTTTGACGACATTCAGGGTCTGGACCATCTGCACACAATTGGGAATTCCAGGATCATCTCACTCGTACACAACCCTTCCAGCCTTTGCCTGATATTCGACGCAGCGTAGTCTGATATCTCCACCAGATTTTCCCCGCGATGATACAGGAATTGGAGGATTAATACAGGAACCCGCTGCCTCGTGTCCCTTGATAACTGATTCTTGCCTCCAAACATCTCACGACTGAGTCAGAGCTGAGAAATCTTACAACATTTCCTCGCAGGATGACAGTCCGTGCTCATCTGTCAGCGACTGGATTTGGTGACAGGCCGCCGCTCCAGCACGGATATCATCGATCCCGCGTTCCGATCAGTCTGCGTTTCGCAGTCCATGACCTGATCCTTCCTCAGATGTACCACTCAAATCTGTTCGGCCGAAATTTCTCATTCATCAGCCGGATTCGGGAAACCTCATTGACGAGTCTTCATGAGGATTGTGATGACGTTCCGGGGCCGGTCCATCTACTCGAAACCGTAATCCTAGCGAACATCTAACCTGCACACGCGACGTAGCCTGTACTACTTACTCGACGAAGTATTGTCCGATCACATAACAAAGTTCGTTATCAGATTCTCCTTTTCACGATCCACGAATCATTGGAGCCATACTCAAATCCACAAACTCGTGTTCCGCAATGTTTGTTTCTTGATCTGGAACAACTGACAGCTAGGCCAAACCTGAGCAGTCTGATGACATAGCATTCGTTGATTATGCCCTCATCGAATACTTTCATTGTTCCATTGAGACATGCAATTATTGTGCAGCTTGAACATTGCTCTATGAGTATATCCCATCTGAGACGCAACCCAGACCGCGGAACCACCACTCTTGGGTGTAGCCGGTGCCCAGCATTCGACTAGTCTAGTCAAATTTTTTCACGCAATTGGTAATGAGATACGCAATTTTAGCCTTTGATCATCACCTAAATAAGTATAGTCTGATTCATCCACGCAATTTCCGGTCAGATTCTCCCTACGATCACGAACTAGTAGGGTAATCCCATCAAATTCGGTAATTTTGGTACGATTTCGGTACTTTTCACTTCGTTTGTCTCGTGATATCAAAATACGGTCACCAAACCTACTTCCTCTAGTAGCTAATCGAAAGTTTCCAGTCTCGGTTTCCGATTGACGAGCTACGGAGTTCAATCTTATGTGGCTAAGCAGGAGCTGTTAGCAGTTTTGTAAGTGTTTCAAAGTCACATCCCCACCGGGCATCTTTGGTATAGTTACAAATATTTTAATTCCACCCACAACCATGACAGTTAACTCATTTTTATCGTCTAGGAATCTTGAATCCAGCTGTTTGAATCATTTTGAAACCTCATAGGCCATCCCTCGACTACAGATGAGTTGAAAAAAACTGTCTTACAGAATTGAACCAAAGTTACACTCCCGTAACGCTCCTAACGGAGAGTGGGGTATCTTTGGTACGGTTTTTTATGAATTTTTTCCGGTTTTTCCTTCGGTTACAATTCCAAATGCTGGAAAACCCCCAATGTAACGAAGACATCTTTGTTATGGTGATTAATGTGGTCGAAATGTACCGTTATTTACTCGTAGTTTGTCCCAGAACAGTTCTTGACAGGTTTCGTCATTAGACCACTCACTTATTGCTGCTAAATCAGACTTTTCGGGAAAAGCTTCAATATACAAATACAATCATCCAAGCGAGATCTACTGTGGCTTAACGCTTTAGTTATGGGTGTGTCGAGTGAAGCGAATAGGTTCTAGAGTAATAGAATTATTCACCTTGTCAAACGCAGCTCTGAAAGTCATTTTTCAGGGTTGTACCAAAGTCGCACCCACTGTACTCAAAGTTAACCAATTTCACGGCACTCGAATTTGCGGGCCTCGTGCTTCCTCATGACCGATTCGTGCTTCGAAACAACTCTCATCCACGCCATAGTTGCGAATTTTGATGTCATGGCACACGTACATTATGCACTCATTTCAGAGTTAGTTCGGACTATCTGGCCATGCGGCTCTTGTCCTGATCGAGCATTCTTCCAAGTCGTATCTCTTCTGTTTAGTCTTGCAATTTGAAAACTGATACTCCCCGTGATGTCCCTCGAGACTGGCAATCAAGACTCGAATTAGCTCGGCCGAGTGTTTCCTGATAACATTCGTGATTTGGAAAATCAAACAACTGAGTTATCAGAGGCTTTGTTGACATTCTAGGTCTGGTATATCTCCACATGAATGGGGAGTCCCAGAAGTTCTTACTCGTTCACGCAACACTATAGCATGTGCTCGATATTTGATGCAGTTTTGTCTTGTGAGTAATTCTACGTGAAAGGAATGGTCGATTGTACATGGTGTTCCAAATCTCTCCCTCAGTTTTTTTATCGATTCTATACCTCAAATTATTCCAAAAAAACGGTCGCTGGGACTCAAAAAAATTTTTTGCATAGCTGGTCAGCAAGTTGGTGAAACTTTTGATTTTTTTTTTCTTTGCGAAAGAATTGCTGCTTTTTCACACTAAAATTGTTATAGGTCTGATACAAAATAACATAATGACATGCAGATGAGCGCATTCGAAAGCTGAGACAAAAATCTATCAAAATATGCTTTGGAATATTTTTTTCGAGGTAATTGGTAATTTTGAGGTAATTTAATTCTTACAATAGGCGATTCTATGAAAATCAATATTTGATTCTGCCCCTTGCTATGCATTCTTCAAATAATAATCACAAATAGATTTCGAAAACATCAAAATTTTAGATACCGAGTACAATAAAAAAAGCAGAGAGTTTTTGGAAATGTTATACATTCATTACCACCGTAACACAATCAATAGGACTCAAGATACAATGTTTTTGAAGAATGCATACAAGTCCACCATAGATAAAATCAGGACAAGAATGAATCGAAATACATCTGATTCACTTTCCGGACATGCCTGAAACATGGCAACCATCCACATTGCTCTTCTCTCTTTTCGCTTCCCTCCTTTCAAATCGTCTGCTCACAAGACAAATGTTTGACAAGGCACTAACATCGCCGTTTATCTTCACCACCAATCAAAAAGTACGCATCACATAAAAAGTGCAATACTAGCTCTATTTTGGTTCATTCTCACCCTACATGATTATTTTCAGTGTTGTGTAATGTGCATTATTAGACCCGCATCAACAAGATGCTGAAATTGTGATCGACTGATGTAGCCCTCAAGAGGCCCGTGTAGTTTTGACGGGCGAAACGTTGGCATTTTAAAATAAAGCCTCTGCTCGACCAATTCAAAAGAAGGCCATCATTTATTCATTTATCAACTCGAGCACAAGAAACTTCTATATTAATTAATATTTGATTCTTTTCTCAAAATCCCAATTTTAAAGAAATTCTAAAAACACATAATTCCATGTAAAATTTGATGTTCTTTACGAAAAAAGAAGTTTCAGTCTGGGTTCTGCACTCCCCAGTGAGTTTGAGCGATTTTTGCTAGTGATTTTTCGACCAATGAGTACTCGAGAATTTTTTGCGCATGCGCGTAATTTGACTCAAATTGAAACCTCGCGCAATCGATAGCCCGTAAAATTTCCTTTAAAATGACCACTGGTAAAGTTCATTTTCATGTTTCTAAAGCTGAGCTATGACACTTGGAAGGGAACACGGAGAGTAAGGTAGCCTGCGGAATCCGCATCAGTCGTTGGCCAGAAAGTCTCAGACCGAGGGTTCAGAGCAATGGCTCGCAAGTTTACAGGATTTGAGGGAGTAAATCGTTTTGTTCCATAGGGACAATTAACACTCCGGTTATACAGCTCCAAAATGAACTTTACCTGTAGTCATTTTAAAGGAAATTTTACGGACTATCGATTGCGCAAGGTTTCAATTCCGTAAAATCACGCGCATGCGCAGGAAGTTCTCGAGTTCTCATTGGCCGAAAAATCAAATCGCGAGAAATCGCTCAAAACTCACTGGGGAGTGCAGAACTAGACTGAAACATTTTCTTTCGTAAAGAACATCAAATTTTATATCGAATTAAGTGTTTCAGAATTTTTTTAAGATTGGGTTTTTGAGTCAAAAATTAAATAGTGATTCTTATGGAATCGCCCATATATAAGACCATATTATCTTGAAATAAAATTTCAAGGCATGTTTTGACAGGTTTTTGTCTCAGCTTTCGAATGCGCACATTCACGTGTCATTATCTTATTTTGTTTCAGACCTATAGCAGTCTTAGTGGGAAAAAATCACCAGTTCTTTCACCAAAAAAAATCAAAAGCTTCATCAGCTTGCTTACTAGTTATGCAAAAAAATTTTTTAGGGTCCTAGCGACCGTTTTTTGTCATAATTTGAGCTATAGAATCGATTAAAAAATTATAAGGAAGATAATTGGAACACCTTGTACAATCAACCATTCCTTTCGCGTGGAATTACATTGGTGACTCTTCGCTGTTTGTGATAAGATTCTCTCTACGATGATGCACGAACTAGTAAAACAGCACTCGATTCTGTTTTCTCAATCAGCTTCCTCTTTGATTCACTCTCCCTAAAGATCTGGATCAGAGTGGTAACTGAGTTTTCTGGTCGAATAGTATACATTGTAATAAATTTTTATGCAAAATTACAAGTCTCAGAAGGGGTAATAGTTAGATACCGCGCTGGGATGTGTGAATTTACAAGCGGCTTGCAAATTTCATTTACCTGCTGACGGTAAATTTCAGACCCAAAGAAATCTACTATTCTTGTTCAACTAGAGCGTACGGGCTACTCAGAGTCTCTTTCTAATGGAATCGAGTCTTGGAATGGTGCATCTTAAACCACGATAATTTTGGAAAAGGTAATAAGCCCGTGCGAGTCGAAAGTTCATCGCTCGAGATATAATCACTTGTCTGTGGAGGAGCTCCTCAGGTCAGATGTGCGTGGGCCTAGCAGAAAAGCTTCAGATCCGCGCATGCTCGTTTGAGCTGAAATTTACGAGCTTGAGCGAGGGAACTTCACCAGTTTGAGACTGGTATCCAACTATTATCTCCTCTGATACTGGTAAATTTACTAGCGTTTGTAATGTTACAACCAATCGGATGAAACTCACGACTCCCAGACTTGTAATTTTACCAAACTTGTTGGTGAATTTTATTCAACATTCTTTCAGTGTACTTGATGTAAGCTCTGAGTATTACATTTGTACTCTGAGGCCGGTAACACTATCATCATCGACAATGACCAGATTGCTCCAAGATCAAACAGCATCAAATCTCGAGCTTATGATGCGATAGATCCCAGCGAAGTATTTTCGCGTGGCTTGTGATCACACCCTTGCTGAGTTGCTACGAGGACGAGTACGAGGACCGGGTACCCAACGCCAGGGACTACAGCTTCGTGTGTTCTAAGATTGATTCATGTCTCATAACAATCTGTGTCAGAGCTAGAGTTGAGAATTGTGACAATTAAGCATACGCAGACCAACCGTTCATTCACGCGAAACACCGATTTTTCGCCATAAAGTGCATCCGCGCGAATTTTCGACCGATTGACTTGATCCAAAAAAGATTCTCTTCGTTTTTCAACCCTCCACCACGTGGCACTGCAACAATTTTGATTGAAACCGTCCTAGAGTGTGGAGGAGGCACTGAAGTCTCAAATGACACCTAGATTTCATGATTTTGGGGGTCGTTCTACGATTTTCGAGGTTCGAGTTTCACCATTTCTGAGCACATTTGACCCATCTCAAACGATTAAATGGTTCAGGAAAGTGTTGAAGGGTAGTGTACACAATCCAAGGACCATATAGGTCATTTTGGAAGATGTCAAGCTGTTAAACAGCCCGAGTGCCCAAGAAATCAGCTTATTCCCGTCTCGAATTCAGTGCAACTTCAGTGCCTCCTCCACACTCCAGGACGGTTTTAATCAAAATTGTTGCGGTGCCACGTGGTGGAGGGTTGAAAAACGAAGAGAATCTTTTTTGGATCAAGTCAATCGGTGGAAAATTCGCGCGGATGCACTTTATGGCGCAAAATCTATGTTTCGCCCCACTGTGCGACGGAGGATAGTCTGATTACTTCTCGCAATTCGCCATCAGATTCTTCCCGCGATGATATGAGAATTAGTGGAACAATACTCGGATCCGTGGCGTCGCGTTTTTAAACACTGATGCATGATCCAAATTTACCGACACCTTGATCAAAGCTGAGAATTTTGATGACATACCATCTATTTTCAACTCCTAGATCCTCGCACATGAGAGGTTTGGGTTTGCGCAATAATGCTCATAGGCGATGAATATGGTTTTAAGTAAAGATCGAGAGTGAACAATGAGAAGCAATATGGTTGTATTCAGCATGGGCACCAATGTAAATCCATAAATGGAAATCCACTTGCATCTCGCGGAGCGTTCCTGATTTTTTCAGACTACTCGAGGTATTTCAAACATTCCAAAGAAGCTTCAGCTTGGGTGTTTTGGTTGTGAATGAACTTGTTAGCTGACATTGACGTGCAGTGACGGTGCTCATTAATGCTCATCTGAACTTCTGAATTTTCCTACCTTGAACGGATCTTCATATTTCTCAACGTGCTTCAACTCGTTTTGGAGCTCATTTAAAAATTTTATGACATTTGATTCGTCCGCTCAGTCGTCTGCCTTGAGCTAGAAGCTCATTTTTTTGAATTACAAAAGAAGAAACGATCTGTGAGAATGCGAGGGGACTTCCACCAAAGCCCGTGCTTAACACGCCTTTATTATTTCTTCTTGTTAAGCTTTGATCTTCTTTCGAAACTTATTCATCGCCTATAGGCATGATTGCGCAGACTCACATATTTTATGTACAAAGATCACTATTGGTTTAATAAAGATTGACACTTAGAGAATTTTCGCTATCCTGACTCAAAAAATTGGTAATTTTTGTAACTAGGATGATATTGAGGCACATTTAGCTGCGGACACGTCAAAAAAATTTCAAAGTCGATCGGATGATTTCTTAGGCTGTAGCTGTTATCAGAATGTATGGAAACGCAGGTATAAGGCTTATTTCAAAGTAAGCTTGACTTTTGGGCGTCGCACATGGTCACAAAAGTGTCTAGAAGCAATAAAACAGTGTGGCACGATGCGTTTATGTGCTTATACTAGCCTGTGCGTGTCTAATTTGCGTGGATCTAGTCTTGACCCAGAGTGCACTTAGCCTCTAAATATGGTCTTGATTGACTAAAGGAAAACATCCTTTCGAAGTAGTGGGCACTTATTTTTCCACCCATTCCGGAGATCCTAGTAACCAGCAAAGTTGGATCCAAACGCGTGCCATAAGAAAATTTTTATCATTTTCCGAGAACCCAAATTCTAAAATTTCTGTACAACCTCTCATTTGTACAATAGAGAGGTATTTAGTCACTAAGCTACCATAATAAGAAAAACTGTATTTAATGGGATAAAATGTTTTCAAATGGAACATTTCCATATGAATGATTTTTTTTGGAATTAATTTTATTCAATCTTTCTGGGGATATATTCATTCATCTAGAATGACATCCAATTATTTGAGCATCACTTGTTACAATGCGTCCCTCACGAAGCAAGCACCATCAAATTTCACCAAATATTATCTCGAATTTCATTAATAAAGTAAGTGTGATCAACTTGCCTTTCCTTGAGCCGTTGTCTCAATACTTTCGACTGATCTCATCATTTTTCAATTTCCTCTATTCCATTTTGAAGCTCGTTCCAAGACCTCAAAGATGAGCTAATGTACGTTGAATCTCAACTAACCAGAGCCAATATGCAAATTATACCGATAAGGTAGATTTCATCGATATTTTGACTCTATTGATCGATTTCATGAAATACATTTAATGAATGAATTTATCGTTCTTTCAAGCCACTTATCGTCGCGCTTCGGCGGCAAATGTCAAATTGCGACCTGTGTGGCTCCACTTTTATAGTGGCTGCATAACGAAGAGATTTTTTAAATTTCTTATTGAAAGATTGATCAAGAGATGGAAAAATTCCATTTTAAGTGCGATTATTAGTGGCTCGAAATATCGATAAATTCATTAATTATATGTATTTCATCAAATCGAGCGATACAGTCAAAATATCAATGAGATCTACCTTATCGGTATAATTTACATATTTGAATGGTCATGGTTTCTTAATTGACCATATCGAGAGAACGGCACAAGAGTTGAGGGAAGGCTTACTCGAGTTAGGGCATGAATATGCAATTGCCTCGGTGGTCTCATTGGTTAGGGCGCCGGGCCAGGGTTCCGGAGATTGCGAGGTTCAAGTCCCGCTCGAAGAAGAATTTTTTCATTTCTTGGTCAATTTTTCAATCAAAAAAAATTGAATGACCCAAAAAAATAAAAAATCCCTTCGTGGTGCCGCCACTATGAAAGTGGAGCCTCGATGGTCGCAGTTTGACATTTGTCGAACTCTGATCGCCGCCTGAGCGCGGCGATTACAAGTGGCTTGAAAGAACGATAAATTCATTCATTAAATGTACAACCAGAGCCAAGTTTTCACTGTTTTCCCAAAACACAATTTTTTCGAGCTTGCAAGAGGGGTGCACCCAACATGTCTCCATGTCCCATTTTCTCTGCAACTCCGGTTTGTCTCGAAATACTTCAATGTACTTCTTCATTCCGAGGTTTATTGCAAAACCTTAAAAACGAGCTGAAGAACGTCTAATTTTGATCAAGTTGAGCTGACTTAGTTTTCTCAAAGAAAAATGATGTGAATTGGCGATAGGGTGCACGTAATCATCTGCCGGTCCAAGACACCATTTCTGACCTATCGTGATGTGATTAACACGTTTGAGTGGTTAAAAGAATCGTATTGCATTTCCTTCCAATATACCAGTACGAGGTCATGTTGGGTGTATACCACTTCGGTCTTCATGTTGTGCATACTTTCTCTGTATTTTGCTCATAAAATCACTCCTAATCCAAGTTTTGCAACACCAAATAAAGAACTACAATGGTCTTGTAATAAGGAATCGAATGCGTTGCAGGACGTTAAGATTTGTGAAACTAAAAATTCTTGGCACCAATTTTACTAAAACAACTCAGTTGGTAATTTCTCAAGTGTGCAACCACAAAAAATGCAGTAGCTCACTCAGTATCTTTTGCGAAACGCAGTAATCGTTTGGGATTGTGGACGAAAAAGTGGAGGAAATAGTAGAGAAAACGTATAAAAACTTGGGCGTAGGTCAAGGAGTACCCAGTTTTGATATCGGCATATGGGGCATGTTAGGTTACACTTAGCTTATTCATTCTTCGCGAAGGAATGTATCTATCTATTCATGTTGAATCAATGTTTGTTTAAGGGGATATGGAAGGAAACATTCATTCTAATCAGTGTTTGTTTAGAATCGACGAATATTTTTGTTCGAGTGTACATTTTCCCTAAATTTGGAGTAGGACGAAGATACCTAGAATTGATTGAGGGTATTTTGTTGGAGTCTAAAAACTTTCATTTTCATCGCGAATCCCATCTCAAGGAAGAGGTATGTGACTCGGGATTCGAGTTGAGTACTCCACAATCATAAAATTTATAGAACAGTATTCAGTCTAACATTGTACATCACCGGACACAATATTTGCACAATCTTATAAAAGCTTTTTCGTCCCACAACTGCTACTTGGAATTTGAACACTAGATTCCAATTCTAAACTGTTGAGGGTGAGGTTCCAATCACTTAAACACAAAAAACGGTCTGATCTGAATTGAAACAAGGACCCAGGGATAAAGAGCTTTTTGAGATTTAAGCAGATATTTTGTCCGGTGAGTGTACTTTGAGAAAAAAATGTGGGGATACCCACTGAGTTGTTCATTCCAACGCTGGACCCGAGGGTATACGCATTGCTCCGATAAAAATCACGTTTCTCGAAATGATCATTTCGACCCTCAATCTTTGAAAATACCACGAATATTTCAATAAAATACGTTCAGGAAATGGTAATGGTGTGTTGAGCTCGGGCTTTGGTGGGAATCATATCGCATCCTGACGCAGCGCTTCTTTTTTTGCCATTCAAATAATTGAGCTTCACTCACTCGGCAGACAACCGAGCAGACGACTCAATTTTTTTAAAAATTTCGAAATAAGCTTCAAAAGGAGTTCAAGTGCGATATAAAATATCATGATTCGTTTGAGGTGCAGAACATCAGAAGTTAGGGTGAGCATTAGTGTGTAAACTCACTAAAGGTCAATCTCAGATGAAAAGTTTATATACTTCTAGTACACTCAACTGCAAGGTAAATACGATAAAAAAAGAAACGAACAAAGGAAATTGCCCATGGTGAGGCTCGAACCCTGCCTCTTCGGAACTGTCAGCTGACCCATGGTAGCAAGTTGCAGCTGCCGCGAGTCTCCTACGGTAGGTCGCTACGTACGAGTCTGCCACGTAAGAATCGCTCGAATCATGCGTATTTGAGCTCAACTCCTAGCTTTTGGAGTAAGCTTCAAAGTGAGCAAATTTACGTTGGAAAATTTGAAGTGCAAGTGGAGCAATGCATCAATTCGTTCTCAATATCGTGTTATTAACGAAAAATCGCGTGGAAAACGGGAAGTGCTCTAGCTTGTGGAATTTAAGCTCTATTACGAAACTGGCTTGTACGTATATTGTTATCGTCATACTCAACTACGAAAAACTGCTAGAGCCATTGGACATTTCCGCAACGTTTTGTCCACACTTAGAACCAGAGTAAAGCGCGAGGCTCACTTGTCACTCTCGCCGCACACAAAGAAGGATGCCCGGGACCCACGGGTGGGTCCCACCGCCGTGAACGTGTTAACCCATATGAATACCTACGCCATATGCTGTAAAGTATGTCAGCAGTGATTGCGGTAGCCGGGAGTTTGCCCGTTTTGAACACCAGAAGCGCGCAAATCAGAGCAATATTCGAAGCCCGGTGAACACGAGTTCAGAGGAAAGGAAAGAGCTTCTCTCAGTGATCGTGAGAACTGACGCAGTGCTAGCATTTTCGCCTCGCGCACCCGGAGGCTCGGTTTGAGTCTCTGTGGATGAAATTTTCTTTGTTATTTGCTATGTGGCTCCATTCGTTTCAGATTTCATGAATGCCCGCTTTCTTCTTTCGATCGATATTTAGCTTAATAGATCCGGTCCTCGTTCTTCTCCTATCACATTTGCAAGATGATGAACTTTTCTTTGAATATTGAATTATATTCATTGTGGCGAATAATAACAATCGCCTTTGATTCTGTTAGTTTGACTATGAATGACCGAAAATCTCTGATAGTTAGAAATGTTATAGCTCTAAACGCATTAGCATAATTTCATGTCATTTGGACAAAAATCCGGTCTCCTTCACGTACATTTTTGACGTGGAAATTGCTGAAATGTGGTTCAGAGATTTTCATGTAACTAGTTAGAAATCTGTTGTCCACAAGATGTAAATATGTGGCTCCCAGAAATGAAGACTTCAACTTTCATTTATAGTAGAAAAGGTACCGAACAAGATTGACGCGCCTAAACTCAACTGACTCAAACGGACTTGACTTAGCTCATTTGAAACCTAACATATTGCTTTTTGCAGAGTTACGAGAATCGATTTCAAATTAATTCAACGCTCATGTTGGTGAAAGGAGGACAGTGTGCCTAACTCTTCCCCACAATTCCTCACCGACTCGATTCAAAATGTGTGTATGAATATCAAAGCAAACAGCAAAATGAACTGGAGAATGTCTCATTTGAAAGGCAGGGAGCTAAAGTAACCCGCTCGAAACCGGCTAAGATAATCAGTTGATCGTGGTAATATCTTCTGTGGGCACCTACGACCCTCGATTCCATTTATTTCAAATTGAATTGATTGTTTGGTCGAGACAGAATTTCGATAAAATTGGTTTGAGGGCTATTAAAATGAAGATTTTGGTGAAAATTTCAATTTTTCCCAAAAAATCGAGGTTTAAAGGGATTAAATGGAATTTCGGTATTAACCAATCGATAGATCATGCAGAAAAAATAATATTTTAGGTTATTAAAATTGAGATGAATGAGTCATAAAGAAAGGTAGAAGGAAAAAATGAATATTGAGAAAAATTATCCCATTATTTTTTGAATTATTCTTTAGAGGAAGCTTTTTAGAGGAATTTCGGGCCATCTAGTCTGAGGTTTTTTGGATGATATATATTGTTTGGTTGAGACGAAATTTGGATGCAGTGGGTTTGAAAAGGGTCAAAATGACATTGTGGGTGAAAATATTGATTTCTTCGAAAATTTGAGATCTGTAAAGATTGATCAAAATTTCGGTATTAACCAATCGATAGATCATGCAGGAAAAACCACAGTTGAAGTGACTCAATTCGTGGTGAGACCGTCTTAGAAAAAGATATTTATATATTAAAAATCGAAATTTGTGCACCTTTTACTTGAAAAAGCCCATGGATCAAATTGGACTGGGAGCCGTAAGCTGCTTAATCACTGGGCTCTCAGAAATTGGATTCTGTACAACTTGTAGAAAGCCAAGAGTTGATAAGGTGAACAGTAAGAGAGAAAGTGTGTCCGATATGAAACAAGATACACACACACACAAGTACGGACAAACGGGTGCAAAGATGAGTCTTTTGCAGATTTGGAAGACATTGGGAAGAAAGGTGTTACCTACAATTGATAGATTTTGGCGAGAGGAAGAGAATGGTCTGAGGCTTTTTTAGATAAAAGAAATGTTGTTGAAGAATATGTTTGTTTCAACACGTTCACTGCGTGTTGATATTTGAGCTTAAATTGTTGATATTTGAGCTTATGTTTAGCAGAAAAATTTCAATATATGGAGCCAAAAATTGACTGAGTACATCGCTATATGATTAGGACCTATCCCTGAGAAATTCATACAGTTTAGTGGAAGCGTTCTCGCGATCTGGAGAAAGAATTGGGAATTAGAAATGAGAAGAAATCAAAATTTAAGTTGAAAATGTCCCTAGAGTCATAATATATCAATGGATCTGGCTCAAAAAAGTCTGAGCTCATTGCACAAGGACGTTGAACAATGCCTCAAAATTTCAAAGAGATCGATGAAAGTGTCTACGAGTTTTTAAGGAACATAGAAAGGAAAATGAAAACATTCCTTGGGGAAAAATGAAAGTGAGAATCAAAATTCCGTATCAACTAATCTGTTTAGGATGATCAAGAAATACGCGGTAAAAAAGAATTGACAATTTATATTGAACGTCTCGGATGCTAGAATGTTTGGACAGACATGGTCTGAAAATTGGGTTGGATTTTAGGTAATCGATTTGACGTGGGAGATAAAAAATTGGAAGTATAAAGCTGTCAATATATTGGGCCCATCATTGATCAATTTAAAACAAACTCTTGAAGTTTCTCAAAGATTGCTCTAGGGGTTCAAGAGAACTCGCGTGACAAAGGGAAGACAACACACATACATACATACGGACGTACACAAGGTGTGATTCAAAATAATTCAAAGGGAGCGTTGTGTACATCACGGGTGGAATTTACAGGGCTACCATTTGATAGGTTTCGGCAAGCAGAATGAGATAGACAAGCCCTCATTTTGGTAGGGCTCGAACTAGGGGGTCAAAAAAGAGGAAATCGAAAAAAATTTATAAAGTTTATAAAAACAATACTTTCTCTTCGAGAAAGCAACAGAACAAGAAAATACTTCAATATCTATGTTTTTCGACCTCTTCCACTTAGGTTCAATTTCGAAGTTCATGATGATAATAATGATTGAATCATGAATTTCGCCCATCCTTGAAAAATCGACTTTCCATGGACAGAAGATAGTCTTGCGTATTTTTTCAATCGAATCCCAGAAAGCGAAGATATTAGTAACTCAGAATTACACACATAGAATTCAGTTGGAAAGATTTGAGAGTTGTGACACCGAGCATAATTCTGACAAGGTTGTTTGCCCTACAGAAATATTTTTTGTTGATCACGTGTTTATCGAAATATCGAGATAAACTCAAAAATTCATTCGAGAGCTGACTTTTCTGGAGTTCTATACTCCTGTCCCATTGATCAACCTATTTTCATTCCCTTTGCTACGAAACTAATTTCCAAAACAAGAGAGTTGAGAATTCCGCAGTAATCTTAGAGATAAACAAATATTGGATAAACGAGAAAACAGAAAAAAAATTCATCCTCGAGCGGGCGCGAACCCACGATCTTTGGACTGCCGGGCGAGCGCTCTACCAATCAGCCGGTCGCGACTTACCCGTATTATAACCAAATGTTATATTCAAGTCGCGGGCCCCCACAGGGAATTTGGGATTGGGAATTTGTGTTGAATTATTATAAGATCATTAAACGAATAATCAAAGCAAATGAATTACATTGTCGATGTCCCGGAGTATTCCCCGGCTTTTATTATTTAATAAAATGTAGTATCGATTTTTCGGGCGCATAAAATTTGCCATAGCCGAGCTACTCTCTCCACTACCCGCTTACCCGCCGAATACCCTTCGTTACCCGCACGCTGCTCTCTCGCTACCCTCGACTACCCGCATTTACTCGCAGTTTTTGGTATCCGCGGAAGAGTATTGCGGGTAGCGGAGAGTAGTCGGCGGGTAACCGGGTGACGGACAGAGAGTAGCGCGCGGGTATTTTACTAAGGGTGATGACAGATAAAGCGCTACGCTACGATTTTGCGCCACGCCACGATGCGCTATCGCGCGCCACGACCCAAAACTTCATTCCAGCAAACTCGACCTGTAGATAGATTTGATTCATTTTCATAATCTACGGTTGATACTGTAACAATAAATCCAGTCCATCAATGGTCGAGTTCGCTGGAATGAATTTTTGGGTCGTGGCGTGCGATAGCGCGTCGTGGCGTGGCGCAAAATCGTAGCGTAGCGCTTTATCTGTCATCACCCTTAAGATGCCCCTCGGACCGGACAGAAACAAGCGCATCACGGTGCTGCGGCGCTCACTTGTCGCGCGAGCTAGTCTCGTGCAAGCATGGTGTTAGCGCGCTTGTATGCATCATATAAGTATAGTATTTGCGTGCGCAACGAGCGGCGGCCGTCTGTCTTGCGGTATCACTAATATCTGGTTCATTCACAAGTTTGTCATTTACAAAGTTACCCTATCGTTGAGAGGAGTCATCGTTCGCGCTGCATTAGCATTACACAATCAAGTGAGTATCATATTCTTTTTTCAACCTTCGATAATTTCCATGTGAAAGAATATGCAGAATTAAGCCAAGTGTATTGTTATGCATGCTGTTGTAAAATATTCATCCACGTTTGATAAGTCCGTTCACTGTATTAATATTTGTCATCACGAGAGGTATCATTTGCCACATAGCCACCGTCGACATTATATTGTGATTGCTATTCATTTATTTCGTCTCAGCGATTCTTGTTTTGCGTGGTCATATGATGTGTCAAAAAATATTAGGTCCAAACATTATTTACGTCCATGGTTTCCCAGTGTAGCAGTTACGTACGGTTGCGAAACGAATTGGTCGTGACAGAGTGAATTGATGTCTACTTCGCGTATTTTCAATTGCCGAACACGGTAATCGACGTGGTAACCGATGCATGCACGAAAATCGAAATCGTGTCCTGTAAATTGATTTGAGCGATTATGCACTATCGTAAACCGGGACGACTGTGACCACCTTCCCAGAAAATTTTTGTAAAATTCATAGCTCTGACGTTATACCATCGATGGACGTTCAGAAGCTCATTTTAGAACTTAAAATACTTCTCTTTCAAACTATGTCAGCTCATTTGTAACAAGATGAATTTCATTTACCTTGTCTCTCGTTGGAACGAAGTGGAGATTTTCATGTAAAATATTCATGTCGCAAAAATCTACGTAAACATCCCAATCAATCCACTTCTATCTACCTCAAATGATTTTTGGAACAGAGTCCTTTACTCTTGTTTCAGGAGCGAAATCGCGCGCGATTAGGTGACCGTCGCGCGCCCCGTATAGGAATTCAACCCGCCACAATGCGACGAAAAAGTGTCAAGAAATAAATATATAGCAATATCGAGTTGTACACTGGGGAGGAAGATGAACAGTAGTGCATTGAGGTCTACCATCTCATTCGCACTCACAGGTTAGGGTGCTATAACTTGTGAGTGCGAGTGATACATAGATCTCGATGCATTCACCTTCCTGCCGAGTGTACCTTCTGATGCAGTGCAGTTCCGCTGTCTGCCGAGTCACTGTAAAACTTGTGCTGCATCAATGCGGCACATAATCGAGTTGACACAAACGGCGGCGCGTGGCCGGTATAAACTTTTTGGAAATTGCTGTTACTACTCAATAACAGGATAAAATTATCTGGAAAATCACATAGACATTCTCAAATAGCGAAGTTTCCATACAGTGGAGAGTTTGTGATGAAGATAAGTACTAGGAATATTTAAAAAAGTCATGGAGATTCATACATTTTTACGGATTTTTTGATGGCAAGCGTAATTTTCAACATGCTAGATAATTTTACAATTTCCAATTATACCAAAAGTCAAAGCGGGGAAGTCGTTCAGGAGGGTCTCGTTGATGTTATTTCAAAGTTCAGGTAGAATAGAGCAGTTGAAAATAAGTTACAGTATTTTTCGTGGTTGAATTTCGAGCTGCTGCCGATTTTGAGTCTGAGTTTGAAACGCCCCGCGTGAAATTGTCAATGTAATTCCTAAAACTTTTTTTTTATTGCTTTATTTGACCTGCACTTGGAGGATTTCATTAATAAGATCCTTCTCCAAAACTTTCTAGCTTTAACTTTTGATCTAATTGTAAACTGATAGCTTTCCTCGCATGTAGAACATTACGCTTTTTATTCGAAAATCCGTGAAATCGTATCAATTTCCATGAAGCACTACTATTCAAGAATATGTATTAAAATCTATAGATTATTTGATCCAGTCGTTTAGTAGTGACGGCAGGTTCCAAAAGTTCTGTACCTGCCGGGCGCTGCTGCTTGTGTCGACTCGATTTAGTGGTGCATTTGTGCACCACCCGAATCGAGGATCGTAGAATTTTTAAGGGGCTCGCCAGGTCGGATTACAGTGTTCGCTGCGCTATCTTGCAGTCGAATTGGTTTATTGTAATTATTTGATTAACCAGACAACGTAGAACAACGTGCGACATTTCGCCACGCGCCGAGAACTTTTCTATGAATTTTTTTCAAAAACGTTAAAATCTGTGCTTAATTGAGAGAGAAAAATTCGCAACATTTTGGGAAGTACATAGAAAATATTCTCGCTGTATACCTCTCTCAAATTTGCACCGATTTTGATGTATCTTTTTTTTTTTTCAATTCGTAGAAAAGTTTTCCGCGTGTGGTGAAATGTTGCACGCCGTTCTACGTTTTTTGGTTTACTTTATTATTTGCATTCAACCAATTCTACCGCAAGATGGCGTTACGTTTATTTCAGAAGCTGAGGAGCATCCTCAAACAACAGTGTGAACTAGTACATTGTAGCGGACCTATTTGAATCTCTTTCATTTCATAGTACGGATCAATCACTCTTTTCACTTTACCCGAATCATAGTCCAAATATCCTCATATACTTAATAATTGAAACACAAAATTAAAGAAATTTCTCACTGAGATTTTCTTGATCCAAATAATACTTGTAGTAATAAGCTCAGCTCGAATCCAACAGTGATATCTTGGTATTTGATTGGCGTGGAAATCGGCCGTAGTGTCAACTATACGTTCAACTATATTTTCTCCGCCAAATTTCATTAGTCCGCTATTTTATTGGACAACACGTGTACCCGAGAAACCCATTACATCCTAATATACGTTTCCAAATGTTACATCTTCAGCATTTTCCCAGCAACCCACGTCTTTCTATACTAACCAGCCTACGAATTGCTGTCATTGCAAACTGTTGCGAAGAATGTACAAAAACTTGTATAGATATATTTTTGAAAATTCCACTCTTTGCACAAAATTATGGGAAATGTATCCTATAGCTTTCTTATACCATTGATGATCGAGATAATTATGATTACTATTGATTTTGGAACAATCACTTTTTTTTCAGAATGGCTCAAGAAATCTCTATCATTGACAATCTCACAGATCGAGATATCGCTATGAGTAAGGGAAATTTCCAAGTATTGGCCATAGCTAGTTGCCTTGCATTGTAATCTTACTTTGAAATATTTTCAGTTAGTGAATTAAATGGACCATACAATGATTATCTGGAAACTCATCACAAAAGGAAAGTACTCAAATCAATCATTCGTTTGTACAATCGATACCAGGAGCTCTACGGGGTTGACCAGCTGAGTAGCTTCGAAAAGTACGGTATCACGCAGAGAATCTCGCTTGTGCTCTCTCATCGCTTGAAGCGGTATGCAATCCGTATTCCAATCACAGGTAAACTCAATACTTCTTATCCTCTGTCATAAATTCACTCACCAATTCGATCGATGCATTAATCATTGATGTATTGAATCCACAACGGAATTGTGAGTCTCGTTGGACCCATGAACAAAATCTTCATCTCATACTCTCAGATCGTGCCGGTATTTCTGGCGCTTCAGTGATTTTATATATTATTTACTAACTGTTCGTGAGTTTTGTAATAATTTCATAAAATCATAGTGCCGAGTTTCTGGTTGTTCCGAATGACTCTAAACTTCAATAACCTGATTTCCTTATTCAGTTATCCAAACGAGACTTTCTTAGCCATGACTACACTGTAAAAAAGTTTGATAAAATTATACTACGCTGAGAGTAGGAAATCGGTCGACCTACGCTGAGCGTAGAGAAATCACTGGCTCTGTAAGAATTACAACTTTTGATTGCGCCAATTTTGAAAATCACTATCCAAAATTTTAAATTTAACAAAATCGACGAAGTTATTTCTCTACGCTCAGCGTAGGACGCCCGATTTCCCACTCTCGGCGTAGTAATTTTATCAACACTTTTTTTTTACAGTGTACATCCAAGAATAGTCACATGTCTGTACTCACAATCTCTATAAATCCTAGCTTGATATTCTACGTCAATCGTCAGACTGAAATTCGAAATCTTCAAACAGGTTTCAGAACGTTATCTAAGCATAAAGACGTATATGAATTATTTTTTTAGGACTTATTTCAAAGATATCACTCGCTGTTTCATAGTAAATAGTTCAAATTAAAAGTTCATAAATGTCCGTCACGATTGGTCATTGTAGAGGTATTTCATTACTTGGTCATCTCAACACAAGGATGAAGAGATTTTTGTGGATTTGTTATAAGTTATAGTTGAAAGAATTCTAGCGATTTAGCAAGATTACAAACTTTTCCTTGCAATTGAAAAAATTATTCATTTCCCTCTCAGATTTGCGTAAGTCTGTTATTCGTTAAAAGAAACATCACATCTAAAACGAATTTCGGTTTTAGATTCATTCTATACTTCATTCATCGTTTAAACTTTGCTACTGAAATATAAACAGACTAATGACTCGAATGTATTTTCTTTGAACTTTCATGTTCGAATAGCTCGTAGTATTTCTCTGAATATAATGTCTGCTATCAAAGCTCTTTTTATCTAACTGTGAGATGTGGAGCCCAAGGGAAGAATCGAATGCATTCAAATGAAATTCATTCGTATCATCCAAATATTCCGGAACTCATTGTCAATGAAGTTTTTCGAATTTGCCCAGACCTCTCTACTGACTAGGCTGATCGCAATGGTCCTAAATGACTTATTATACAGATCACAATTTACATGCAAAACATGTCATCTTATGTGGCTTAGCATACATACAATAATAACATAGTAAACTTATTTTGTAGACCGAACAGTTCATTTGCTCATCAAAAGATTTTGCAACCAGAGATGGACGATGGACGACTAATACATTGTCCATAAGATTCCAACAAGTATAACAAGACAAGATCCAAACTCGTCAAAATCCAAAACGAAGCATGCATGCTGTTTATGTAAATTTTTTCATTCTGTTCTTGTAAACAAATTGTGCTGTTATGTGTATTTTGAGTTAAAAAATAAATTTTGATTTACAAGGTAGCTGAAATACATAATTTCTAGAACAATAGCACTAAATATATTCTGAATTAAGGCATGGTGACGCTTTATGAGTAATTGTTCGATTTAGTTAGATGCTGCATACTTGCCATCACTGCGCTTTTTCTTCTGGCTCCATCATGTTGGAGTGTATTTGAGCGAGAGACAGAATCTCGTACCGGCTAACCACGTGCATCAGTCTATCGGCACATGCATGTTGATATACATACTAATTTGAAATTTTTTCATGAACAAGTTTGTTTTTAACTTCAAATATCCAAGTGATGTTTCAGCTGATTATCTTTCATAGATCGATTCCATTTCACAGTGTCAAATGCATTCATGACGTTCCTTTGATTAAACTTGGAGTGGTACAGAGGCAATTAGAGTATCCAAGATTATCAGAATCGCAGATTGTTTGTAGCCGATACAGCTCGAATGCAACGCTTTGGCGAGAAATATATCAATACAGCCATACATGCATTGTGAGTCCGTAAAAAATTTTCTAATTTTTTCCATAGTGGCCTGGTGTTTATATTTCAACCTATAGAATTGAAAAAGTTCACTTCAAATGAACCCCAAGACCAACCGTATTTATCGTTTTTTCGTGGAATCACTCTCGCGCAAGAACTAATCAATGTTCCTTTTCCCACATATCGGAATGTACTATTTCTTCTTTTCCGCGGGGATATTCGAGGATCGATTATGTGTCAACCCCAAATCTCAATTCCCAGGGTTCTAATATGTATATTTCGACCTTTTGAAACTTATAAAGCCCAAATTAATTCGCGCACGGATGTAAATTCCTCCACTCCTTCGTACTATACGAAAATATAACAGTGCACGGTAGCGTCGCGCGGAACCTGAAATTCGTCACTAAAAATTGATCTCACGGCTAAGCCGTTCAAGCTACAGTCTTGACGTTCTAGGGGTTTCAATTGGCCCTCAGATACTCTAAAAAATACTGACTAAGTAGAGCTTCCGTGATCTCGCGTTCGAGGGTTGCACTAGTACCACACGGACCTTACATAAAAATGTAGCAAAACCAGATTTTCCTGGAAAAGTACCCCGCAGAGTTCGAAAACCAGATTTTGTGATACTTTGGGTCTTGGATAAGTTGCGCCTGACGATTTACTTCACGAGTAAAATGGCGTGAAAAAGCCTGGAATGGGGCTAATTGACTTCAATAAGAGGAAAAATGAGGGAGTCAAATTTGAAGTAAAATTACGCCACAAGATGTACGTGCTCAACATGCACACCAAAAGTATGGTCTTTGGGCTCTCACAGCGGTGGAATGTGGTGCTTATTACGATCATATTTGATGTATTTGCCCACCCGGATCTCAAACGAGCTTCACTGCGGCGCTTAACACTCACAAAGAAAAACAGAAAAAAAGAAAAACCATAGCGCATGGAGCTGACATTTTGACCCCTATTTTGGTGATAATTTCTTTTGGCGATCCTGGATTGGAAAACCAACGTTCACGCCAAATTGACGTGAACCATCCTTTCCACGCTCGAGAGGGCATGTCTTCTCCAGTTCATGTATACTTTGAGGGGATAATATTGTCCATGGTCTAAAAATAAATGGATATGAATTTATCCGAAACAAGCCCTTTGAAAAACTTAAAGTTACACTGTCTGAAATGCGTTTAAACTATACAAGGACCCCCTACAATCATTCCAATATGTTATAACAGAAGTAGAATGTTTTTATTCCGTTGTCGTTCTCGATCTAAATGCTCACATAAGCTTGAGACAAGGACGAGGACAAATGTAAACATGTTCGACCACTTTCAAACGATATATCCAGGAATGTTTGATATTACCTAATTATGAGTCTTCGAGGCGCCAGATATCGTATCATGGGAACAAAAGGAGGCTATTTACTTTCAGAGTACTTTCTGAGGCCCGCAGGTGCGGATGCTCGGGATTCAACTCAAAACGAGGCTCCAAGTTTCCTCTGGAAACGTTGAAAACACTTGGTTCGGAAAAATGCATGCACATTTGATCCATATATTTTTAGACTATTGCAAATAATTTCCTCTCAAAGTATACATGGGGACGAAGAATATGCGTCCTCGTGAGCTTGATGAGGATGTTTCTGGTGAATCTAGTGAGCATTTTAAGATTGATCTCGAAATCAGGCAAATTATACTGATAGCGATTCGGAAAACAGCTCGTGATTTGTTCAACACATTGTAGCTTTTTGAATCTACCGCAATCGTATTCAACGGCTTAAATACGTGAAAAATCAGAGTTCTGATACGCTTTTGGCTCGAAACGATGATGCGCCAACAAAATCACCAGGTGATAGATTTAGCAATAACCGTTGGAAACGCTGTTCCTCAGAAAATCAAAGATTTGCGTCCAAAATAATCCTGACGTGTAGGGACAAATCTGGCTACGCATTCGCTTATTACGTCTGTATATTCTCTAAAAAAATGCAGAAGAAATGAACGAGAAATCATGTTCTTTGAGATGATGTATTCCGTACTCGAAATTTTGTTCCTCAGTGTTATGGTTATTGCTCATTCTAGCCAGAACTGCTCTAGTTTTGAAACATAGCAAGATATCAATATGGGGTTCAGCGCATTTGTTAATCGATAAAAGAGACCCATTGAAATATACGTTGTGAACTGGAGTTTCGAGTTTTGACGTGAAGCCAAGGGATTGAGAGTCTCATATCTGAGGAACCTATAGTCCCATTAATCAGATGCTTCGTTTTATGATTTTCAGGCACGGTGCTGGCGTGGGTCTCGCGTATTACTCCATATTTTACTCTATTTGTCGAAGTATCATGGCTTTGTTTTGAACGCATGGAAATGAACTCAACTGGTAGTCATTTGGAAGAAAATTCGACGGGCCATCAATTTGGCGAGTTCCAATCCCGTGAAACTACGCGTTGTTCAGAAAAGTGTTGCGGCCTAATTGATCAAGGAATCAATTAGTGAAAAATCTCGTAAATTTCATTCGGCGTTGCAAAACCCTGGATGACCAATTTTCTGAAATAGCGGCATTTTTTACATAGCGAGAGGTATTTTCAGGGTTTTCTTGAAAACGCGGTATGTGAAGAAAAGTCAGGTGGTTTTCACGGAATCCTCTTAATTGAATAATATTCACATAAGAAATAAGTTCTCAGTGCAAAATCGCACGGGTCTTTTTTATGATTTTCAAATGCACTGAGTCACGTATCGATGTCTCGCTTCGTTTCATAGCTGGAAAAGTTGTAACGTGAAAAAGTCAGCATTTTCTCATGGAAAAAAAATCAAAAGTTCTATAAATTTGCTCGCCACCAACGCAAAAAAATATACCGAATTCGGATTCTTGTCACTAGAATTCTATCGCTTCTGTATATTCCAAACAAGGTCCATTTTTCAGATTTCTGCGTCAGGTTAAACAATCATCCCTCACTCGTGGCACTCTGTGGTAATATATACTAATTTGACTAAAACGTAAACCAGATCACTTTCGTGTAAGATAATACATGTGTCTTATCTCTCATTTCTGCGCGACGAAGTGCATGGATCATAGATATTAACAATTTAGTGAGTTTTCCATCATCCATTTATTATTTCAGCTCGGTATTCTATGTTCCTATCTGAGACTGTTAGGGTGCGTTCACAAATAAGTGTATGCATGCATATGCACTGCACACGTGCACATGTGCAGCTTATCAAATCTTAGCCAAAACCCGACGAAACTCGTTGAGTTCTGCTTCGAATCAGCCGGTACCGGAGGAAAGACACAAACCGATCCAAATAAAAAATTCTCTGATGTGAGCCCTTCTATGTTTGCTCAAGTACGATGAGCTGCACATGTGCACGTTGGCAGTGCATATGTGCAGTATGCACTGTATATGCATGCATATTGCATATGGACCATTCCGGAGCATTTCAGCCATGCAGAGCACTTACAAGGGGGTCTGGAAAAAATCCCAAAAAATTGTTTTCTGTTAGTACCATGTTTAGATAGTACGAAATTTTTTCTTGAAATTTTCTCGAATCCCTGCATGGGCCTGAGGGCCCATAAAAGATCCATTCAAGGCCCCTTTTAGCCTATTTTGGAAAATCATAGCTTCCACTGGACTCAATATTTTTTGACGCACTTGAGTGTATTTTTTTCTGAGACTAATACTTTTAATAAAAAAAATTTTTCAAGGGCGACAACTGAGCCTATCAACTTCCAGGAACTATTTTCTGAGAGCTCGTTTTAGCGATTTTTGAGCCTGCTTCTAAGTAATTTAGCTCCCATTATACATGAGATAATCGTCTGTTACCAGTGGTCATTTTGAAAGTCTTGAAGGAAGCTACAATTTGACCCCTTGTAAAAGTTGATTATCGGACTTTTCATAGCAGTTACAGTCGTTACAAAATGATCAGTTTCGTGAAAATGCCAAACTCTGAGCTGAATTTGAATTAAATTGTTTTTCTTCATTTCGACCCCAAACCTGTGCGGATACGTTCCTCGATAAAAATACTATCAACCAAATTAATAATCTGGGTGGGCCATTCAATTCTCGATTTTATTCCGACTATCTAAAACACGCTTTTTTTTGACTTTTTGCTAAAAATGATCTCACAGGTGTGGCCCAAATATGCTTTCATCTGAACTAGTGTACGCCAACCTGTGCGAAATCACTCCCTAAAGTACCCCCGAATATGTAGAAAAACTTCCGGAGGCGAGCCTGGAGTCAGATGTGGTCTGAAGGTTCTAATTCCGCGTCAAATACTGTCATTAATTCGTCTATTCGGATGCAAGGGAGCGTGATAAGGATTTACTCATTCTAGCTCATAAATGAGATGTGGGTCTGGAAAGAAGATTCCAATATGTATTTCCGACTCAAAATGACGATCTGAACACGGTCTGGGGGGTCAGTTTGGCTCTAAAATATTAACACTTGCTTTCAGACTAGAAAACACTCGAGTTCCATGTATTTCGATATAGTAGCTTCAGATGATAACTTAAAGCTAGTTTTTCCTACCATTTTAACATGGTACTAACAGAGAAAAATTTTTTGAGATTTTTTTCCAGACCCCCTTGGTGACGGCTCTGCCTGGAATGATCCAAAACGGCCCATATGCACGATTTGTGGACACACCTTACGGTTGCGTTAGGGTTTGATTACAGTGACTTTCACGTGACAAGAGAGTACGCGCTATTGCAGAGCAAACTTTCATGCGTTATCGATTTATCACACGTCTTGTGGCAACTTTTCACAAACATGAATAGTCATCTTGGTTGGGACATGACATTACCAGGTACCAGATTATATGTAACTACGCAGTTATGAATAATGCTGTGGAAACACATAAACAGGACGAAATATCTTGTGGAGTAATGGTAAGAAATTCGAAAACGAGCTGCTTGAGCCGTTTACGTCTTTTCACATTTGAATTAGAATACTCTTAGTCAACTCTAAAATTTTCAACGCTCGTGCCATTAAATTCACCTTACGTGATTTGCACACGGACCGCTAGCCGCGCTTCTGGTCCTTTTTCGCAATTTGGAGTAAGGACGGCCCGTTTGTGAGTATTATTTTGCAACGGTTTAGTTCTCTCCGTTTCAGTTCAACTTTAAATTTTATTTTATACTGAGTGAACTCGCGTTCATTTAGGTCAAAGTTTTATGAATAGTATTTCGTTTATATACTAATTTTGATTCAGTTAATGATGTCCAGTCCCTAAAAGAAAAAAAATTGAGTTAAAACATGATATACAGATAATAAAAGAATAAGGTACAAAAATAATCTAGAAAAGTTATAATTTGGCAACACACCTGGGATGTGACGAAAGTTACCTCACAAGAATCATTATAAAGTTGATCCAGTCTATGAAGCCCAACTCCAAGTTTTCAATGTCAAACTGTTGAAGCAATCGGTGGATGGCCTGAAGATCCTTGTGGTCCCTGGGCCTCCTCCGCAAGCTCCAGCAGTTACCTAGAGCACACAAAAAAAATTATTAGTTTAAATTCAACCTTTCGATCAGTACCAAAATCAAGTACTGATCACAACCTGTAAGACAAAGTTTTTTATGAAACTGAAAAGGAATATTCATAAGTCAAGGTAACCTATTATTTCACATCAGAAAAATTGTTAAAATTAGTCTCACCTTAGAAAGATAAGAAGTAAATGTGTTTTTGAGTCCAAGATGAGATGGACATCAAATGTCGAGAAATGATGGAACCCAGTTGGTGGTGACATTTGTCGCTGCTGCTACCAGTTCCAACCATGAATCACCTATAAACCACAAATACCTATCAGAATTATATCCTGGATAAGACTAGCATCTAGTTGTAATCAACTAAGATGCGTATATTCATTCATTTCCATTAATCAGTTTGTGCACCGATAAAGTAGAAAATCCATTTGCGGATTTTTGGGGTACTCACCTCATATTCATAAATTCAACATAAAAACAGGTTTGAAATGGTCTCACATAATTGATGATGAGGCTGAAAACCTGTTAAAGCCATCCAGATCCATCCAGAAGGCCCCAGACCAAGTTCGTAGTCGAACCAGACCTCCGTTCTTGAAAACCGCAAAAGAGGTCATCTGTAAAATTTGAGATAGAATTATCCTGGGTGTATGGGAGTTGGTGCATCTAAAAGCTAGTATTTTTTATAGCATTTTAAGCATATTCACCCATGCATTTAGTGTCAAGAAGCCCAAACTTGAGAAATTTTGGTGACTGCCAAAGACAGTCCCATGCTAATACATAGGGAAACCGGCTCCCATTATAACCTTCCGCATGCAAAAAGTACCTTAAATTCAGGGAACGCAGGGCGATAAAAGGTTGCCGGGGGACCTTATCTAAGTACTACATGCAAAAAACCGCAGTGAAAAACACTCATAGGTGAGTACTTACCAGATTTCCGACGAGCGTTTTTACAGCTGACATGGCTTCGATTGCGACATGGACGCCGACTCAGCATCAGCATGACACGTTGCCGCTGCTGTTTTGGTGGATCCCCAGGCCAATTAGCTGCACAAAACACCTATCACAACACTCAGAGAGTTTCCACAATTCACTATAACACTAGGAAAACTGCACCACATCACGCCATCGCCGAGGCGCCGGGCACCACAACGAAGCAGACGACACCACTTGTTGGTGTCTCTCTCTCTCTCTCTCATTCTGGTGCGTAAGTGCCAAGTAGCCGCGCATTTGGAAGCACATAGTAAGACACTTTGTCAGATATAGAAATCCTGAAGAGTGAATTGGATACATAAAAAAATTTTATGCAATCGTTACAATAAAATGGAAACTCTTGCTTGCGCGAGATAACTATATAGCGGCCCTAATAGCGGCCAGCTCGCGCGTTTTTACGCCGTGCCACGGCGGCCGTGGTGGCCGGGTCCTTAGTGACCCTCTAGTTTTAACATTGGTAGTATAGGCGAAAAAAGGATCTAATCCAAGATGGCGGACACATTAGAGGGTCACTACGGGTCCTCACGCAGACATAGGCAACGCTCCGTTG
Organism: Eretmocerus hayati; assembly: GCA_029851415.1. Lineage (NCBI taxonomy): Eukaryota > Metazoa > Arthropoda > Insecta > Hymenoptera > Aphelinidae > Eretmocerus > Eretmocerus hayati. The sequence continues at coordinate 17,973,711 of CM056743.1, forward strand.
TGCGTGTAATCTCGGCCTCCCCGCAGCGACCACGCAATTCGCTGGGACCACCTTCTTCTTCTTCTTCTTCGCGCTAGGTGGCCTGTGGACATCAGTCCTCTCGCCATTATACCGGGTGATGCGCACATAGCGTTATGTTATTTTCTGCTATAGGCGGCGTTGCAGTCTGCTTTTTTTATATAGCACATTCGTGAGTAGCTAATTGGAGATTTGTTACTGCAGGAGTTTTGCTCTCGCGACATCTGAGTGCAGTTCGCTGCTGGGCAAACACAATCAGCTGTTATTGGTCGTCATTGGTTGTTCAGCGAGCAAGAGATTTAGAGAAGATAGCGAATTGACGTTATAACAATTACTTATAGTCGCAGTAAAAGTGAACATGGATAACCCAATTCATAGAAGTCATTACTGCATTGTCAGGTCTCTGCAATCGACCAGATTACCGGACCTAACGTATGACGTAGACGTCGCCATACAGTACCACCGAATTCGGTATAGTCATGAAATACAGCCATCTCGTCATGACTTTGAGAAAATGTCAAGGTAATTAGTATGTACATACTTAATCAGTTGCTATGTGATGTGCCATTATGAGAGCTGTCGCAGTTTTCATCTCCAAGGTTCTGTTCTTATCATGTTGAATGCTAGCCGAGACAGGTTTCAAAGAGTACAACCCACGCTTTCATCGTTTTTATACCAAGTTATGAAAATTATCGAATGCTAGCCGAGACAGGTTTCAAAGAGTACAACCCACGCTTTCATCGTTTTTATACCAAGTTATGAAAATTTTGGAGCACGTAAAATTGTTTTAGCCACAGTCTAAGACAGAAACAAATTATGGGTCTTAGACTATTTTCACATTTCGAGTTGCGCCTGTGTTTAACAGTTCACATAAAAGCGAATTCTTAAGGCGACGCGGTCACCGTGCACAGTGCACGAAGAAAGTTATTCGCACTTTTCTCCGATATTCTTGCGATTTGGACAAAACGAGGAGAAGACGAATACTTATTATCGTCTAACTTGAGTTCGTCTTCTCGTCGTTTGGCTGAAATCGCCAGAGAACTGGAGAAAAGTGGGAATAACTTGAGCGCAGGCACCTCCTAACCTATAATATAGGCACTTTGTAATTCGCACTTTTATCCGATTCTCTTACGATTTGGGCGAAACGACGAGAAGACGAACTCAAGTTAGATGATAATAAGTATTCGTCTTCTCGTCGTTTAGCCCAAATCGCACAAGAATTGGATAAAAGTGCGAATAACTTTCAGCGTGCACGGTGACCGCATCGCCTTAAGGTAGTTGTACACCAACTACGTGAGTCAAAGAGACTTAACCTCACTTTTTTGCCTACATCAAAATATTCGAAATTATTATTATTGTTAATAACTTCACTTTTTCCATCAAACAATGAACAAAAACGGTCTTCTAAGCCTTCCTGAACAGAATCAAGCATGGTTTCCAAAGTTATCTACCCTAAAATCGGAATCACGTATCGCATGTTTTGCATTCTACGCTTTGTATGAACAATTACTACAAAACGACGTGGTCCATCATTTCCAGGCTTGGCCACATGATTCATTGATACATAAACTCGGATCTCTAGCAGTCCCACCATTTTTTGTTGATCAGGTTTTGCGCTGGACCCATTTTGTGCTCTTTTTAGGGCCCGCTCCCATAAACGCAATGTTGATGATGTGCAAAACTGGTCAAATTGTGACGATTAATACTCTAAAACGGTATGGTCAGCCGGTCTGAAATTTTGCACACGTACTTTTTGATATTAGAACTATCTCTCTGCAGAATCTCGAGGAATTCTGTTGATGAATAATTTTGGTGTACATCATAGTCGTAAATCCGAGATTATAGAATCAGCGGATTTAGGGCGCTGCGATCGTCACGGCGAGTCATTTCACATCTGGGCACAGCGATGGCAGCGCTCCTAACCCGCCGATCCTGATCTCGGATTAACGACTATGAATCCGAGCCTCAAAGTATTTTTTGAATTTTTTTTCAGTCACGGTGATTCTGGTGATACAACAAACTCCACTTTGACATTATTCGAAATTTGAGTGTATGCTGAAAGTAGAGCCAAAGCCTATTCCTTCGTTACAACCCGGATCCATTGTATCCAAAGTTTCAAAGTATTCGTCATTGGTGAATTTAATGTGCCTCTGTCATTGGGAGAATGTGATTAAGAATGACTCTGAGCATATCGTCTGATGACAAAGGTTCAATGTTTAGATAAATATTACAGCGTCCTTAGATTTTATCAACACATTTGTACCTTGAGATACATCATTTCTTAATCCTGGTATCATTTTAGCCACAGATTTTGGTATCGGAACAAAAGTAATTTTGCATCAATGTCATAATACATCTCTGATCGATTTGAGTCTCTCTCTTCATAAAACATACCCGACCAACACCCAACAGAGAGTTAGTTTGAATTTATGCTAGAGAATAATCAGATATATTTGAATCACTTGGATTGGGTTCAAGCCTTCATTTTGCTATCTGATTCACACCAAACTCACAGTCATGAAGAAGTTTTCACTAAAGTTTATTTGGTACTCTGATAAGAGATCAAAGCTATGGAGGATAATGAGGATGATGCGATTCAAAGAAACTTTTATCGTCATACAGTATAGGTTGCATCTGTTCTCATAACAATATCTGTATCTGAATTCATATCAGGATTATGGAAGTGCTCACATAGAAGGGGCTAGCATACCATCTGTTCGAGTGTTTAGGTAGATGAGAACGTTTTTTAGTGCTGAAAGTGGTTTTAAGCTCTCTTCGCAATCTTTTATTTTACCTCTTCAATGAAAATATACTTCAGGAGATAAATTTTAAAACAATCAAAATTTTTGTTTACAATTCTGTCAACTGAACTACTAGTGAAATTACTATTCAACGCGTTAATTGCAATTGGCCCCACTGGTGGGGTCCACGGATTTTTAGAAATCCTTCTTAGAGAATTAGTCTGTCGAATTTGTAGCCATTGTGTCAGAGAATAATTTACTGATATACTGTTGCATCATTCATAAAGTGAGGGTCGAGATCCTGTCAAGCGCTTACCGGAATTCACGAATAACTGCTTTCGCAGTAAACGTGTTAATTAGACGGGAAAATACATTGCCCTCTTTCTTCCATTTTGTTTTCTACGTCAATCTCATTTCAACTTGATCGTTTTCATCTGTAACATTTTCTGATTATGATAAATCATGTGTGTCCAACTTATACTGTAACGTTCGTTCATCAAAAATTAGTTCACTTCATATTGTACGGTACTCTAATCGAGCGTTGTTCAAGATATTACACGCTTATCTCCAGTAAACCAACTTGGGATCCTTATAGCAAACATCCGTAAACGTACAACTTTGATGGATTTATTGAAAAAATATGTTATCTCAGCTTTCTTAATCTGCCCTTCGTCGACTCGTGATATGTCTTTGTAGAAATACTCTATAACTCACGGGAAAAATTTTGCTTTGCTCATAATTCATAAATTTTGAAACCGATTGAGTGGAAAGGAATTAATGTCCTGCTTTAGCACCAATTGAAATTTCAAAACACATCATTGGTTCTTATTGTTTTACTGTTATCCTTTGCAAATCTGCAAATGATGAAAAATTTGTTTCTCATTCCTGTGTCCTTTTCGAATACTATGTATACTACTGGATATTATTTTTACCGTCTTTCAGCATTTTGGTTTACGTTGGCCCTGAAATTGTTCAGCTCGTGTATGATTTGATCCGCAGTAATGGATTTATCGGGAGACGTGGATTAGCAATTGCCATGTTTGTTAGCCTGCACATGAAACCATTACAAAGCATTCGAAGTTTGGCTCATCAATTTGGTAAGACTCACTCATATACTTACCTCTTAAGAGCTAATAATGATGCTATGAATCATCAATGTTCATTTTTTCTTTGTAACTGGATAATATCTCTGTGAATTTCCATGTAAATTCTACGTGTCCAAATTTACTATTACTTGTATCACTGGATTTCACGTCCCATTCTCCCAAATAATTATAGATTTTCAGTTGTGTCGTTTCATGATACAAAATCCAAAAACAATTTTAAATTCCAGTGATATCAATCTCAATTATGAGAGTTGAAAATGAAAAATGACCCAATACTGTTCAATCCGATCATTAAAATGCAACTGCAATATTTTTGAGATGCTATTGAAGCTTTTGATTCCTTTTTCGGAGATTAATGACGACCTTAGAAATGCAATTCACTAGTAACAAATTCAATTTTCTCTACGCGTTAACTCTGTTCACCAGACATAACATTGTATGAACGCTTCACATCCTTGGCGTTTTATCAAAATTCCAAAAATATTTTAAAATAGTTAGAGGAATAAACTAACCGCCAATACTCGTGGTTTTGGTTTGGACAAAGTAAAATATGAAGAGACAAGTTCTCCAACTGTGTATGCTGTCTTGAGTTAATGAAACGACGAGTGAGAGTGAAGCTCTAAAACAGTAGTTCAACTATCTCGGGTGGGATGAATAGAATTTGCCCGCCTGAACCATAGAATTTCTCAACTTGGTCCTCGTCTCCACCGAATATTTGAGACAAAACTTTATTAAAGTCTAGTGAGTAAATATTGATCCGAATTAGTTCTTAACACCAGGTAATTTGAGGTTTTTTACGATTTTCATCAATATGTTGCTATAAGTAATTTTTCAAATCAATTTATCAAAAACGACAAAAATGTATCTAGTCGACTTTGACTACCAGTGGTACAAATGATGAAAATAACATTTTCAGTCAAAAGAATGGATATTCTTCAAATAATTAAATGAATGTTATCAGAGTTCATTACTCTGAGCTTTGGGCAGTAATGAAAGATATTTATGTTGTGTAACAAATCTTGAAGTGATAATCCTGTTTCGTTGATTTGAAAAGTTTTCAGCTCACAGGTCTTATTCCGAATGTCTTATTCTGGTGATGTATGAATGAGGTCGTCAGAGTTTAATCAGAGTTCGTGCTCTGGATACGAAATACAGTCTTGAATAACTTACTCTCTCGTAGAGTCTAGATCATCGCATTATCTGTCACTGTTAGTATGTTCGATTATAATGTCTTTGAAGATATTACTGTAAAGGTGTATAGATACATCAAAACCGAGCCCATGAAAATTCACAATCGCATACCGAACATCTTGAATCCATTTTAAAAAGTAATACGAGTTTGTACTTACGATTGATTACTCTTTACAGGGACAAGTTGTGCCACTATTATGCAAGTGCGAAGACAATACTTGTTGTGAATTACTACAGTTACAAAGTATACTAAATTGAGAAATTATTCTATGATAATACCACGTAGCTCCATTATACTTCAATATTTGTATAAAAACAAATAAATATTGTATGAATAATACCAAAGCTACTATCATGGCTCATGTATTGCTGGACCAGCTTATAAATATTTTGTGTTCCATCTCGTTTCGACACCCAACCGGTCACCAATCCGGATGATAAATCGCGAAAACATTGCTTTCTTCCGAAAAGGCTCGCGTGGGGTGTTGATTTTTTATATTTGTTTATAAGAAAAAATAAATTTGTGTTCCTGAGCCAAAAATGCTGTCCGGATACGACCACAAGTATCCATCCCACGAGCTGCGTATTTATGACCATATCCATGGCCGTCGACAATTCAAACACCTGGCTGAATATTCAACCACTTGTTTGAATTTTCAACCAACTGGTTGAAGTTTTTCGTACAAATTTTTTACAGTGTAGTCTTGCATGGTTTTGACCCTGGGTGCGCAAAAATTCATGCAATCTCTCAATTCCATCTAATAACGATATTCAGAAATGAAAAACTGTCAGTTTCTATGAAAACGAAATCAGATGAGACAACCGTACAAGTTTCTGGGCAGTATTCTGGTTCTCTTTGAAATTAGAACGAATTTTTCACGTGGGGTCCCTGGAACCCCGTGTGTATAAATCGTGACTTTCAGGGAGTGTGTACGCGACGGGTTAATGTGAAAAATCGTATTTTTTGGCCAAAGATCCGTGGTAGCTCTTCAGGCTGACTCTGAACGGGCCTCTACATTACAAATCTCGAAAGTGAGACAAATTTACGTTGAATCCATATAATCCGAATTTTCTTAATGTCAATTACGCTAAAGAAATGAGTTCCAAATAAATGTCTTGCATGTCTCATTTAAGCAAGCGCTAATGCAATGACTTTTCATTCGATGTAATTCATTGTGTTGTACATTTTGTACTAGCCCATGAATTTGAACTTCGCAGGTGGTCTTTTTGTGAGTGATTACAACAGCTTACCATAGAAAATAGATCCAAAATTCTAAATCCAAGCGCATGCGTATTGAATGATCTGTGACTATTATTAAAAATATTGCACTTTAGAAAATGGCTAATAAGTCGCTTGGATCGCCTCAATCCACGTTGAAACTTATTCTTCCTGATTGAACGTACAACTCAATGACTGACTGTTCTGTCGATCATCAACTGCCTTTTCGAAGAAGGTCGAGAACTTTTGAGAAACTCATCGATGTTTTTGAGCCGTAATTAATAACAATTTGGGTTTTAAATTGACATGCACACATAAAAAAATTGAAAAAATTTCATTTCACTGTGGCTTGGTATAGAATACCCCATCACTGTGTTGGAAGGCTGGTGCGTTACCCACTCACTCCCAGAGCTCGTGGTGACGTATTACCTAAATGGAGTTAAGTGTTCAATTTTTCCAAAAGCATAATAGGTTTCAGTAGTGAAACAACTTTTGACCGTGACAATGATAACTTTCTCCTTGTCAATTTACAGATGAGTTGTTTATGATATGTCATCTCTCCCTGCCGGTTTAATGCAAAAGCCACAGCAGCGCTGTGTGAACAATATATGTCCATACCTTACATAATTCAACCGTTTCTCCTACATCCATATGCAATAGCTAAGTGTAACGAACAAATCATCATGGAGTGATAATTGAATGCGCGCTGTATTCATAGGCCGTACAAGTGTTGTAGATTACCCAAAAGCCGGAGTTAGACACTTCCTTGAGAAATTTATGCTATACTTAGTGATGGGAAGTACAGTACTGTTTTTAAATTTTGGGACGGTAAATTCAATATCACCCTTCTACAAAATAGCGGTATCTGGGACTCTATGCGTCGTAGGACAATCCTGAATGAAAAATCCACAAAAGCAGATAAAATGAAAAATTTTCAGTGGTTTGAATGATCGATTATCTCGAAGGTACTAAGTACAGGTCAAACGTTGTAGATTTTTGAAAATTTCTCTTTTATCGTAACACCTGTAGTTTTGATGCAAATAAAGATACGGCTATTTTGCAAACGCCATCTTGCAGAATCGGAAGTATGCTATGTCCAGTTATCTTTTGATTATTTTTCACTTTCCATGTGTGAGAACGTATCTGCAATAAACAGAATGATAGCTTTTCCCTGTTTTAGGTGCAGTTCTTTTACCATTTTCAGTATTTTACTGGCCCATACGTCTTCACGCATGGAAAGTGAAAAATAATCAAAATATATATGCGTTTTTTAAGATTCTGATAACAGCCACGGCCGCAGTTATCATCCGATCGATTTCGAAACAATTCTATCGTGGCCGCAACTAAACGTGCTTTGATATCATCCCAGTCAATAAAATTACCGAATTTTTTCGGAGCCAGGATAGAAAATTCTCTCGAGGTGTCAATCTTTTTTAACTCGATAGTAGGGTGGTCTAAGAAAGGAAAATTTCCCAAATCGTTACGCTCGGGGTCACAGTTTTTGCGGTTTTGTGTATAGATATGGAAAAAAATTTGCTGGATGCTGAGAGATGAGATTTTGTGCCGGAGCAAAAGCGCCCTGAAGATTTCTCAAAAATGGAGCTTAAAGTGCGGTTTTGGCTTTGTTTTTTAATTCCATTTCTAAGACGCACAATGTTCCCGTCACCTGAATCGTAATGCTAACTATTATTTCTGATGTGTTTACACCCGTAGAAACCGAAAACTAGGTTCGCTTAGCCTCAGAAGTCAGGCATCCTTGTCAATCGCAACATATCGATCGTGATGAAAAACGACACTTTCCCAGAAAACACCAAATTTCGTTCACATTGTTGAATAGGCAAGAACATCGTCTTTATTGGGCTGAATTCTTACAGCACTAACAATTTTCATGTATTTTGACCTCCCGAATACGAACCCGTTGCTTTCAAGGAGCTCGGATGCATCACCCTCGTGTATCGAGCAGGTCAATGTGCATTGTATTCTTTATTTTTATGCACGGGTTCTGAAACATCTGTCATCATGTGCTCGCAACTTGAGATTAACGCATGCAAGCTCCTTGGAAAAATACAGGAACGTTTTCAGGAGGTGAAAACACATAGAAACATGTAGCGCGGTATAAGAGTATGAGCCTATTGTAAGGCTGTCCTCATCTACCTATCAATTTGAACGGAATTTAGCGTTTTCTGGAAAAGTGTTGTCTTTCCACTACGATCTATATCTTACAATCAACAAAGATCTTTGACTTCTGTGGATTAGCAAACCTTGTTTTCGGTTTCTACGGGTGCAAATATATGATATATGATAGTTGGCATTACGTTTCAGATGACGGGAACATTCTACAAATCCAAGAGCGCGTCTTTTTCTCCATTCTCAAGAAATCTTCAGGATGTTAGCTTTGTCACAAGATCCCATTTCTCAGCGTCCAGCGAATTTTTGCTCACATCTACACTGAAAATCGCAAAAACTGAAACGCCAAGCTTGATGATTTGGAGAATTCCCTATTTTTTGGCTCACCTTACTGTACAATTATTGTATGACTGGTAATAAAGTAAAATTGCCCTTCGAACAACGGAATCAGAAAGAGTATATTGAGAAATAATATTGGATCCTGAAATTTTTGAACCATTGTACGCACTTACCAAACTTGGTTTTCGCCATTATTCCTAGCTTGTGTATTTTAAGATTGTTCGGGGAAATTATCATTCGATGAAACATTCAGAAAATTTGTGGTGATTTTATTATACAATTCAGTGTTTCGATAATGTGACTATGCAATCAGCATTATTTTTCCGTGGCCATTAAAAAAAATTTTGTTCCTTTATTTCGGATACGATGGGTGTAGGAAAAATGCACGACGAGGGCTGTAAACGCGCTGTTGTTTCATGGAAAGATTGCGAATGTTATAGCAGGGGTATAATTCGGCGAACAACTATGTCCGTTGGAACAGATCGTATGGGAGGCAAAAAATGATAACAGTGAATCGTGACAAAAAAAAATTGTAAGAGGATTCGAACCGAAAGGATAGCAGGGAAAGTCATATCCTCGCGCACAGACACTGACAGGGGCTTACGAACATCGGTAACAACGTAGCTTGTTATTCAACATAATGAGATTCTATCTGTTTCCGTCGCCCTGAGCGGAAAATCTATAGAGTAATCTCTCGCTCAGAATAAAGTGAGCGAGAACCACCGGATCAAACGTTTGGAGGTATGTATCAGAAGTAAATTTTCAGAACAGTTGCAGATCGTGAACCAAAAAGTTAATAATCAAAGACGTCTCAAGACATTATAATTTTCTTGATATTGTCGTTATTTTACAAGAAATTTCAATAATAAAGCAAAGATGGGAAGCAAAACTTGTAATATGTGCGGAAACGGCTCAATCGAACGCATGAAGCATGACTGATCATAAACATCTGAAATCAACAGTTTATGTATTTCTTCTCGATTTATGTGAAAATTCAATTTAATCTAGAACCCCGCGTAACCACAATTATTGAGCATAATAGCTCATACGAGTGATGTAATTAGTATGAGAGTCGAAAAGCCATGATCTTGTTGAAAAATATTACCTAGTATTCGTCATATTTCTTTCGACTAAAATTTTACACTGAAATTCTTGTAGCATCCTTTTCCGGTGGAGAAGTCAATAACGGTTTCTATTTGGTATTCTTATCTTTAAGAGTTATAGATTTTCTTGATAAATTATGTACCAACGTGCGGTGTGATACTGTGCAAGTTTAAATCTGAGTATAGAGTGAAATGTCCAAAATAACAGGTGCTGTTTCACCATTATTGTCTCGTATTGAAAGTGACTCGGTAATTATTACGATTAAGAGAATGTTTTATACTCGATGCTTGAAGTTATTCTTTGCACACCATTTTTCGACTTTTATACAGTTCATCAGGATAATCTTCAACCAAACGAAGTTGAATGAAGCCACTGATCCATACACGATCCTCTGAATATGCGTAACTGACTCACAACTGCCTTCATCAGAATCTGCGACCAACTTCTGTCTTGTGCGTTGTAAACAGGAATTGCTAATTTCAAGTGCACTCTCGTTGACTTGGCAAACAGTTTCAATTCGTATAGTTTCTAATATATTGAAACATTTTTGTGGCCGTGTATCACTTAATTTACAGTGCCTTACAGACTGGTGCGAGCAATCAAGATATGGAGAATACACATGAAAATAGATCGAGGTTAGACCTACTATGAATCTGTAACCTCCCGCTCACGGGGTTGTGAAAATTGAGAGACTACAAAGATTTGTACATGTACTGATGAATTAATTTGGATGAACTCTCGACGTAACTTTAACTTGAAGTAGTAACTTGGACATCTGTGATATGAGAAAATTGCGCTTAGTCACGCGAATACTTTATAGTAGTGTGAGGAAAAAGTAACATCGAGAAGGCATTGAACAGCTCTGTTTTGTGTACAGAATTTCATGTGATGAAACACTTCTTCTTCTTCTTCTTCTTCTTTGGATGGCTATATAGGAGAAGAAGAAGAAGTGTTTCATCACATGAAATTCTGAAGTGAAAATTCAACAGTTTTAGGGTGTATTCTAAAACAGATGGCCATTCACGAAATGGCAATCATTGCCTTTTCACAAACGTTATTTGGACATTAACACTAAACAAATTTCAGAAGCTAATGAGGAAATGAATTTCTTATGATTACTCCAAAAATAATGCGTATTCACCGGCGCGAGTTAATAAGAGTGTGAAAATTCTGTGAAGTCTCAATATAATGTCTAGGGCCCGGTACGGCAACGTGGAATGAGCTGAAATAAGCTATAACGCAGCTTCGGGAATCATAGTTGAAAAAGAATGTATGTGGTGATGATCCAGCGTGGGAAGCTTATCAAATTTTTTTGTAATTATATATATTTTTGTTACGAAGTGCTGATAAAAAATTCAATTAAATATGTTATTTCAAGGAGGTGTATTTTTCATCGTTTCCAAGAGGTCAACATAGATTTACTCGCCCATTGATTTTTTTTAGTAAGCATGAAACCGTACATATTTAAGAACGCGTACTTTATCGAATGAAATAAGAAATTTTGCTATAATTTTTTACAATACATGCAGTATTATTCTGATCGTAATCTTATTGTCACGGAGGCAAAGCAATCGACATTATCCAGTACAATAAGTAATTCTATAAGGAATTTCGAGACTTATCGCAATGTACAAACAATGCACATTACAGAATTAATTGTTAATCCGTGGACGATGAGAGTTTGAATGAGTGCCGCTGTTAGGAGAAGCATAAAGTGACATTCGATGCGTTACATTTTGTGATATCTAATCATGAGCTTATATTTCTGTTTCAATGACTGTTATTTTCCTACAATCAGATTTCAATGCAGTACCCTGCAAGAAATGGAATATGTAGACTTTGACTGAAACAGTGATTACTCTGACGCCCTTGGATGTAAGAAGAATTTGCAAAAATCATTCGAAAAATGAGAAAATAATCCGTTGAATTATGTATGCTGAAAATCAGTTTGATCGAAATTTCTTTCCTATCCTTGACGTATAAAAATCTAAGCATGGCAGACTCCCTTCGAATCACTTACCCTTCATTTCTATGCCAATCATGCAAGTGTAGAGACTCTTGCGGGATCTTGTAACTTTTTGTAAAAACCTGCGAAATCTTCTATTTACTCGTTGCTTCACAATTTTTTCGACCCGAACCACAGCTGATTAAGCGGAAAGAATTTTGTTCGCTTAAAGGGTATTAAAAGTATGGAACCATACGTTTTTCCTGAGTTGGAGCGGACAAGAGTCATTCCAAGCAATCTGTAGAATTAGCCGGAATATAATATCATTAAATTCAGATGATTTCCCGTCATTTCGTGGATTTTGTCTGGCTTAGTATTTTTGATATTCATATTCCGTACAAAATGCTTTTTGCGCGATTGCTCGGAACTCCAGTCTGAGGAATTGTACAGCATCGTGTAATAACCGATTTTATAGGCCATGGAAAAAACCTCAACACCTCGCAAGAATTCCCACACCAGCATGATTCGCATAGGATTAATGGATGATTGATTACAATGAAAATCTTTCAAAGTACTGGGCGTCAATTAAAGGCCAGAAATTTCTTCCAAAATTATTTCTAAGATACACAGTTTTATAAGTTTTTCACTCATCTTCCAATTGCTTTTTGAAAATTTACAGTGGACCCAATGGCGTCGGAGTAATCGATGTTTTCGTGGAGGTTTTCCATGTTCAATTCCTTTGCTGTGTACTGAACATGGAGATTTTAGTGTTTGTAGAAAGTCAAAATCCGAAACAGTCGAGACCTGCCCTGTGCTCTACTATGTGTGTGAGCGGTGGATAATTTTGTCACTTAATTTCATTGAATAGGTCACCGATCCATGCTAAGCCCCGTGTGGAGCCCAAGTTTTATAAGTACGCTCGCCAAAAAAAAGTACCGGTTGGTCTGGTCGACGATAATGCACGCTGGACAGAGTTCATTCACTTCGTTGCAAGAGACTATGAAGCTCTAAAGCTCAAATTCTGGTCGCGAGAAGATGCTGAAGAGAGATTGCGAATTTACTATCCAAATATAAGAAAAGCTTGTCTGGACGACTATATTTTGTACCTGAAGAATCATCGTCAAAAAATCATTGCAGACATACAAATAATAAACTTGTTCCCTACCGTCATCGTTGAGTCACCAATGCGCGAAGATGCGTGTGAAAGGGCAGACGAAATAGCTGAAGGAGTAATTGCAGCAATGCGTTCTTTGGGCCAATCAGATTACAGGTATTTCTTTAATTATGTCACATTGGTCAGTCCCATAATATATCATATTATTCAGCCAATGCTAAGGTGCAACACCTTTGGGAATAGAAGGATTGCATTCAATCTCGTTGAATAACGTTACCACTAAAAAATTTAAGTTAGCACCAGATTTATCTTTTCAATTGCGTAAATTTAATCTCTGACCTGATTTTGATTGAAGAGGACCACCTCATCGGATCTCTCCTCGCATTCTATTTTACTTACGGACGAATTGTGCTCCACTCTTTTGTCTACACAATACCAGATCTTCCCAATACGAGAAGAAGTCAATCACGATGATTTCTCTGCATAACACGAGGCTTCGTCAGATTAGAGGCACATTAATCATGTGGTTTAATGCTTGTGAGTCCTAATATTATAAGTCTACGGTTTCAAAACTCGTTTTTGAACGTCAATTTCCGTTACTCTCAACCCAAACCACGACATTATCACTGAGAGTTCTCCCCCCCCCCCCCCCCAAATGGCATTCCTATTCAAAGATGACGGAGAGATTCACTTTTTGAGGCACACTACAAGTTTCTTGTTTTCTGGACTGAATCTTTGGTTTCAAAAAATGCTATATCTTATTCTGAGAGTGGCAAACAAAAGCGTTCAATAACGCATCTTGAATTTTTAGACAGGTATGTACTTTCAGAACTCACAAGTTCTATATCAAAACTGAATTGTGCCTCAGATTTGCAAGAGCCAAGAAATTCTATCAAAAATGGTCGAAATTGACACTTCCTCAAACTAGATTCGGACAAATCTGCATTCGTGATGATAACAATAACATTTGCCATCCAAAGGCACAAGAAACGTCAAAATGAGCCTTGTGAAACGTTGTTCCTGGCTAGGTAGGGGCGAACGGTTCAAGCCATAAAATTTAAAAACAAAGTTTTGAATACGATTACCATTCAACCGGCAGTGTAAAACACGTCTCTGAATTGAATGAAGGACAGCTATAGAGCTCACTTGATGCATGGTCAATCTGTGTTAGTTGGAAGTCACAATATTCTCGCGCATGTTTAAAGCATTATCATGTTGAGTGACAAAAGACGGCGAAGGAAGATTCATAATAATCTCTGTTGATGATAAATCATGCACATTGAAGTCACTAACACATAAGATTTCATTCATCGACTCCGGCAAAGCATTATCAATTCCTTCATGTGTTATCATCGAGTACACGTCCCATCATCGTCATTGAGAACATACTTGCACGAGACGACAGAGATTTATCGACGAATCTTCATTCCCAAAATGGTTTAAATATTGTAAGATACAATGAAGGGAAGGAAATGCGCAAATTCATTATTCACCTTATACTATGTGAATTGCATTCTGGCGACTCGGACATGGATTGTACATTAGTCCTATTGTATACTCTGTGTGCATACATCGTATCTGCCCAAATCTGAAAAAGCTTTTTGGCCCTGAGCTGCTCTTTCAATCCAAATCAGATCGTTCTTGGTGTCTCGATAATTGTAACCTCATCATCAACATATCAGAATTGGAACTTAAGCACAGGATATCAAGTAGCAGTCTAGGGAAAAAAAGCGTTTCCAGATTCGGGCATATACACCTAGTATACGTACACTGTGTATTGCAAATCTGTATTCTAAAGAATTCCAAGTAGGGTACAGGTTTGGTTAGTACCTTATAGCTTGATATAATAGTAAATTGCACAAACGTCACAAATGACGCAACAATTAATTTGCAAATAGTGTATGTTATACATCCTCAGGGTGAATAACTGCGAAGGCCTGAATGTCAAAATTCCTATATAATGTAGCACCAGAAGAAATATGGATCGCGGATTTCCTTGTAGAAATCTTTGTTATCTCTTTGTTCTATTGCTTTATTGAAAGAGAAAGGTTTGTTTTCGTGACAACAAATTTTTGATCAATTTCCCCATTCGTTTACATATTTCTCTCAACGGAAGTCCTTTTATCTAAAAAATGCTCATTCCATTCTGTCCCTCTGGCCGAAATGTATTGTGTAAGTGACGCTTTCAAAATTGAGATAGCCATCGAAAATGAAGTCTACCGACCTTGAACTGGGCTGTTTCTTCCATTTTTGGATTATTATGTGATTTTTTGAGAAAAAAACACCTTCACTGAATCAGTTAGATCTCAAAACCAGAACCACTTTGAGAGACGTTCAAAAACGGATTTTGAAGGTCTTTACATGGGCTTGAAAATGTCATTGGTCTCTAAGCGATCCAATAATCTCTCCAGAATTTGCAGGCGTTTGTACCTTGCCTAAAAATTGCGAAAAAAGGGCATTTTTCTGGCTCTTGTGTCTTTGATATAACACGCGGGACGAGAAATACAGAAAATAGATTTGAAAGTACTCAATATAAGCTACGAAATGCGAGCACGCAGATCTCTGTACGACCAATAGATTCTGAGATATCTAGCTCTGAATATCATTCTGTCCGGTAGTATAGTTCTTGATAAAAAACGATATGTGAGTTAAATCATGATCCTTAATAATATCAGACAGGACCCTTAAATGCAATACATTCGTTGCAGGTTGGTGCTCAAGCATGAAACTAAAGAAGTGATTAAACACATGAACATCGGCCTAGAACAGGGTATAGACGAGAGTTTCATAGAATGGTACGGTGACTTAAATGATGATTATTTGGGAAGAAAAATTGCAGTGGCGATTGCAAAGAATCCCCTAGAACTCCAAGACGAGAGGCAGGCTATATTGAATGACTGCACTCAAATTGCAGTGGATAGCTTTATGGAAGGCTCATTGATGGAAGTTCCGTGTGAAGCTGGACCTTCCATGGCGATAGATGGGGAGCCCATCGAAGCACCGAAGTTTTCTGAATCTCAGATGATCTCCAGTAGAAGGCAACCTGATCAAAAATTTCAAAATCCAAATTGTATAAACTCTGTAATTGATGTCACACACGATGAAAAAAGAGACGGGAAACAATCAAATTCAGTTCTGCCGATAAAACACGAAATGGGACCTCTACTCAGGAGTGATTCAGACAGATCCGAAGGAAGGGTACATGAAATATCAAATGACGTGAATGTTGTTGCAGAACACAACAGCGAATCGGCAGTGCCCCAATCAAATAAATTTAACTTGCAAGAGAGTGATAGTGCTCAGTTCAGAACGAATTTGGAAACGAGTATGAATGTTCTAGAACGACCACGCAGGAACAGAATAAGTAATTTTGATAAAATATGTTTTTGTGGTTTGAAAATGTTTGATACTTCTATACTAGCAAAGAAAAAATACAAAAAATAGATAGATTTCATGGAAGTATGTGCAATATCTTTGAGACGTACTCAAGATATTATTCGAACTCACGTTTGAGCATTGCCTTTAAGAATAATACTTAATTTTTGACGTTTTTTGATGCCAGTAGAACTGTAAAAGAATTGCATGGATCATACATTGGCACTACTTTCATACCGAAGTCAAGTCTGTTGGTAAATCCTGTTTCGAAATAAAGTTGATTGAAAGAAAAGCAGAGTATGAGTATGACATTTTCCATAAACTAATCAGTTGAATAAGCTCAAGATAGCGCCGATCTTATCACCAACGACATAAGTACTACGGAAGAATAATAATCCACATTTCTAATTCGCATAATGACACTCCTTACGTCACAGTTTTTTTTACATATTGTATACCTTGTACGGAACAGCCATTTTTCGCTTGAGGTATATGAAAAATTTAATCGCCTGAGCACGGAAACAGCATTCTTCCGCCCACCAGGAGCATGGAGAGACGATGTTTCAGATTATATGGCGATAAAATTTCATAACAAACATGCTTAAATTTAAAATTGTCGGATATCGCAGCTGCTGCGTAGTACTCGCCAAAATAAATGGAACACGGATAACTGCACTAAGACATCAATTACTCCGACGTCCTTGGGTTTACGGCAATATTTCAGGAAGCATTCGGAAGATTAGACCAAAAGCTATCAATTCATGCTCTCGAAAATATTTTCAACCCAAAACTCACGGTTTCGGTTGGCTTCGAAAAGTGAAAAGATTTCCATCTCATCAATCATCCATTCTTTGTTGGGAAATAACGATAGAGCAAAAATTCTCACGAGATCTTGTAGCTCTTTCAAAGACCTTTCAAATTATTCTTCTATACATTGCTGTACGATTTTTTACACCTGGGTTACGAGCGATCAATTGAGAGCAAATTTGTATGTGTTGAGGGTAGCGGAAGCAGAAAATATTCATACTCCGCGGTTCTATACGATCTATAGAATGCACATGAAACGTCCCCGGACAGTTTTTTGAAGGAAAAGTCCATACCTCTAGATCACCAGTACCCTCGACCCGCACCAATTTCTTTTCACCTGATCGCTTCTAACTCAGGTGAGACAAATCGTATAGCAAGGTATAAAGAAATCATTTCGAAGGTATTGAGAATAGCTGCATGATCTCATAAGAATTTTTGCTATATGGTAATTTTCTGAAAAATGACTGATGATTGATTAAAATGAACAATTCTTCACCTCTATTAGCCAAACAAAACCATGAGTTTTGGTTTGAAAGAATTTTTGGAAAATATCAGTTGATAGCTTTTGATCTCGCCCTTCTGATGCTCTTTGAATATAAGCAGTGGACCCAAGGGCGTCGGAGTAACTGCTGTTTTAGTGAAAGTATTCGTGTTCCATTTATTTTAGCGGGTACTGTACATAATGTGATGCTTTTCCTCTGGGATAACTCAAATTCACTCGATAAAAATCACTCATCCTCAACTTTTACGAGACTGCAATGTATTAATTGCATCTTACGATGTCACACATAGATCAATCATCCATAAGTAACATCAGTTTCGTGGAAGTTTATCGTTCCCATCACATATCTCGGTGATTCTGCCAAAAGTGTTATTCAATTCGCGTTGTTTCTCGGACAGATAACGTGAATCTCACTTTAAACGGTTAACATGCCCTTTTAGAGGGCTGCTGAAACTGCCACCATCTTGAACAGTTTCATCTCCCGACAAAATTACTCTGTGCAAAATGTCTCTGTGTTTCATAAACTGATAAATACCTATAATTGGATCTTGTTTAATTTTTTTCGATCGACTATGCGTTAAACACTGCTTTAAACACAGCAGTTTCCGTTCATTTTACGCCCAGTCGATCGAAATAGTACATTAAGATACAAGGGTGGAAAGACTTTTTTTCGCGTTCGAGTGTTGGATTTCCGGCCTGAGCCGAAGGCGAAGGTCGGAATCAACACAAGGATGCGGTAAATAAGTTTAACACTCGTGTATCGAATGCGATTTTTTGACAAACTGTGAGAGGAAGTGGGAAATCAGTGAGAAAAAGTTACTTTCTCGCACAGTGTGTCAAAAAACATATTTCGATACTCGGGCGTGAAGTTTTTTGCTTCACTCGTGCCAATTTCGGCCCTCGCGAGGGCTTGGGCTGAAAACAATCACTTGAAAAGCAAAACCAAACTTTCCACCACACAGTGGTTTTAGTGGGCTAAAATGTGTCGAAAATCGACTGGTTTTTCGATTTGCTGTCGGCGAAATTGGCTCAATCTTGCAATGAATAACAAAATGCTCACAAAATGAAGTGGTTACATACTTTTTGAGCTCACGAGGGCGCATAATCTTCGTCCTTACATATTTTCATGGGGAGAAATATTTGCGTAGCGCCGAAGTGGAAAGGTATTTAATTCGCCATTTTCCGGCATAGAATAACAAACGGGGCAGAGATGACGGGGCAGATTACACTTTTCAACCAAATTTTGAGGTCGGAATAAGTCACTCTTCAAACTATGGTTTTGGTAGGTATCAAATGATGTGGTAACCGCAGCTGCAGCACGCTTCGCCCCCGACGTTAGAATATTGTTTGTAGTCAAAAAACGGGTTCTTGCGAGATGAATGTTCTTGCGTTGCTTGCAATAAGTTTGAGTGAGTGTAGTCAGTGATGCTCTCTATTAATGAGTGAAAACTGTATCTAAGCTGTTTCACATATTTTGATCCGCTGAATGCGATGGTGGTGATCTTATGGAAACGTGCAATGCCTAAAACGAGAGAATGAACAAAATTTCAAGTTGTTGGAGGGGTCGGGCGATTCCGCAGTGAATTCTGGGAATTTGGACATATATCATAATAGTTATTTATCTCATCGTCGTTTCTATCAAATTTATTGATGATCTTGACAATTTTTTCATTTAGGACTCAAATCAATCGTGCGGAAGACTATTGTTGTGATCTATGAAATAAGTACTACAAATTGCGCATCTTCCTGGGTTTTATCAGATCTAGCACATGAAGAGTTCACCAGCTCCCGAACTGAGTGTTTATCGCTACACAAAGGATATGCCTCATGAGCCCCTACCAGTATATCACGCCATTTACGCGTGTAATAGATAAAATCACATTTGCTAAGGTGGACATAGAGATATAGTGAATGATTCTAAAAAGGAAATGAGGATAAATATGTCAGATCAAAAAAATTGTTAGCTCTTTATTAACAAAGAGGTATTCAATAATTATCAATACAAACTTGAACGACGACCGTTACAGCGTTTCTACGTTGATACGTACACGTGCATTATGCGAGCATTTGGGAATTTGTTTTGCTGTCATGTCAGCTCACTATCCGTTACAATTACTTATTTTATTACTTTCGTCTGAAGTACAAGTCATACATAATAAAATTTATTTGCAAACGTTGTCTCCGTTGTGGAGGTATACTCGGCGGTATCTTTTTTCTACTCCAAGTCGAACATTCTGGAGCTCACGTGGTGTGATTTCGGCACATACCCCTCTGATACGATTCGCCATATCTGCTGCAGTGGTCGGTCTGTTCTGGTAGACACGGTGTTTGATTTTGCTCCACAAGTAAAAATCCAACGGATTCAGATCTGGGGATCGAGGTGGCCATCTCCTCGGACCAAACCTTCCGTACCAACGGTTAGGGAACATTTCGTTCAGTAAAGCAGTGACCGGTCTGGCGTTGTGGGGGGGAGCACCATCTTGCATAAATTCCATTAGCTCCCTGGGAATCGGGTTACCTCGTAACATAACTGGAAGATTGCGAAGGAGTCTAAGGTATTTGCGCCCAGTGAGATTGCCTTGGATGAAGTAAGGTCCTACTAATCTATCCCCCACAATTCCGACCCAGACCATGAGTTTCCATCGGCGCTGATGCTCAACCGGAATCCTCCAGTTTGGGTTGCGAGGTACCCACATTCTTAGACACTGCTTATTAAAAACCCCTTCTTGGGTAAAAGTGCTCTCGTCACTGAAAATCACTCGCCTAGCGTAATGACGATTCTGTCTTGTTCTTCGTAAGAATCCTCGAAGGTAGATTTGGCGAATTCGTCTATCGTTTCCGTGGAACGCAGGTACTTTGCGGTAACGATAAGGGCGCCTCACTGATCGAGCGATTTTCCTCACTGTTTCCCGAGGCAGATCTAGAACAATCAAGATGAGATGATTGCTCCATTGAAAAGGAAAATTACAACAAAACAAATCACAAAGTGTGGTATTGATGAAATAATTGTTATTATAATTTCTTACAAAGCGAGAGTATTGTGAGATCATTCACGATGAGAGCAAGTGACTCAGCACATGTTACTATTCAACCTTGAGACTACCGGCATTTTCACTAGGAAAATCAGCATTTCCAAAGAGAAATTTTATTTCATAGAAACATCCGATATGTCACGAGGAATATTCGAGGTAACGGGTGGCTCGTATATGAGCCAGGCCGGCAGCCTAAGTGTTCAAATTTTCAGTTCTCTGGGCAATGCTGATGAATTTTTTTCGTGCTTTGCTTTTAGGAAACCAAGACTTTATGTTGATAATCATTCGAAAACAGAATGGTGAATCAAATTTATGATCATTTTTATATCTAGCTCAAGATGTTGTGAAATCGATATAATATTATGTTAACATCACACCGTATTCTGAGTGATCTCAATAAATACCCAAAATTTCTTATGTAATCCTCAATCATTTTCGAAATTCATTTTTGAATCTTCATAGTATTTTGTCGAATAATGAAAATGGTCTTTCTGAGTATACATGACCATGCAAAAAATCGTGGACGGTGGGGGAAAATTTGGTCTCACTCGAATCGTCAATTACTGAGGCCAAGATCAACGTAGGGGAGTTTTACTACAAGCATTGGGATGATAATGAAAATTCCATTCCATTTGTAATCATTATTGGTTAAATTTTCAAATCAAGCGAGCAAAAGTGTGAGAGCTCTCGAAAAAGCCAAAACTGTAGATTTACGCCGTTTTACGCCATTTTCCTCTGTCTTTCATTCAAATCCGACTATTTGGCTACTTGGAGAGCTCTCACATTGTTGCTCGCAGGACCTGAAAAATAATTAAAAAATCATTGCAAATGGGATTTTTTCTGCTCTTTAAGATGCTTTCTGTGAAACTACTATATCTCAACATGTGTTTAAATAATAGCTGGGAGACTGAAAACGTATTTACTTGAAATAATTGGAATTAGATCAACTGATTATGCCATCAGTTCTGAAAAAATCTATCAAAGTTGACATATTTCCTCCTCTTCAAGATGATTTTCGTGATTCCTTTACGTTGATCTGGGCCCGAGTAATTGACGTTTGTAGTGAGAGATAATTTGATATCACTGTTCACAAATTTCTGCACGGTACTGTACGCCTGACCACATCAATTTTCAACTACATTTGAAATAACAGAAACTACAAAGTATGGTTCGTTTCCTTCAACATAAAGATTCTACTTTGTAGAACTAATTTATGATCATTCATCGATTACTTTCGAGGACTGATTAATATTCGATATTTCTCGATTGAAATTTACTAGTTCAGAGGTGTTAATAGATATCACGTGAGAATCTATTTTTAAAAATTAGTGCGATTAAGATAGTGCAACAAACTGACATTCAAACCAAAGAATTTTCTTTCTGGTTCATATAAAAGAGCGTGGGTACTCTGGACTAACCTTATTTATTTTGGCTAAATTGCCAAATAAATAACGACAGTTCAGAGTACCCACGAAATTTTACATGAAACCAAAACTCTTCGATCTACCTGGACACAAAAAAGCATTTACCAAACGAAAAATAGCATTCCATGAAATCTGCCTGACCAAATTCGTTTTATACTACTTATGGGGGAAAACCGAGCTGCAGTATCTGATTCAAATTTTCTAAGGAAAAAAGTGTGCAATATGATGATCATACATCATAATTTTTCGAGGTCTCGAGAACTAAATATCGAAGACTGAGTTATTTCTGATAGTTTAACTGGGGGTAAACAACTCCTCAGATGCCCGTCTACTTAATATTTGTGCTTCAATGATCTCGTCGAGTTCAAGTGGGTGAACCAACAGCCGTCATAACCGAGAAATTGCCGAATATGAAATGAGTCGTGCAATTCATAGCTGACCTTGCCCAGATGACTTGGGTATGTAGTGTGACTATCATGTCTCGAACAACCTGTCCTCGAAAAACTGATAAATATGCACAAAAAATACCAATGTTCAATTGTTTGAAATTCATCACAGACTCCCATCCACAATCCCTTGACGAATCGAAGCCCCAAACGAAGCCCCGTACTTGGAGGCGACGCGTAGTCTGAGCCGACGGCTAATCGATCGTTGCCATTGTCAAAGACATATTTATCGATCGTTTCCATTACGCGTTACTTCTAAAATTCACTCCTTCACGAGTGAACATGTTGGACGGTACGTCGACGAATGACCACCTGCGCACTGCATGTGGCAGCCTTCAAATCGAGTTGGGTTGGCGGTTGCGGGGTTGGAGGCGCTATTTGATTAAAATCGAGTTTTAGAAGCAGAGGGATGGTGTATTAGGGGTATTTCGGGCTCGCTGAGCACACATTTGATATCGTCCAGACTCGAAATCGTGTTGCGTCGGCGGACGCGGGAGTGGAGGCGCGATTCGATTAGAATTAAGTCCTCTACAAGGTCTTAACTTCAGCCATGGAATCTTAAGGTAGTTGTACACCACAATGCAAAATATACCAGAATGTCACCAAAGTTGGTGAGGATTTAGTTCAAGTGTTAAGAAACAACTGTGCATAATTTCAAAATGATTGACCGTTTTGTTTCAGAGTGTTAGTCATCAAAATTCGTCACTTTTAGCATGGCGCTCATGCGGGATCGTCGACTCTCATATAAACGCAATGTTAAAAGTGGCGGGTTTTTGATGGCTACCACTCCGAAACAAAACGGTCAATCATTCTGAAATTTTGCACAGGTGTTCATTAACACTTTAACTAAATCCTCCCCAACTTTATTGATTTTCTGGTATATAGTAGAATCTCCCTTGACGGATACCTCCTATTAGCGGACACCTCTCAATAACGGACGATTTTTGCGACCAGCAGAAGTATTATCACAGAAATGAACCTCTGATTAGCGGACACTTCCGTATAGCGGACAGTTTTGATGCAACCAGAGGTGTCCGTGCGTCCGAAGATTTCACTGTACTTTCAGCTTTAGTGGTACAACTACCTTACTTCATATGAGTAATTCCACGAGAAAACGATAGACAAAAATGGGTCGGGTCTCAGATTCCTTTTTGAGTCAATTTTTTCGATTCTATAGGTAAAAATATGAACATCTGCTACCTTAAAAAAAATTTGGAAAATTTTTGCCGGACCCTTGCGCATGAATTAAGATTCGGCGTTAAAATTTTTCTTGCGAAATTTTCGTAACTTTTTTCAATAAAATCTTTATAACTCAAAAACGACTCTAAGTAAAGCAACGAGGTTCAGTGCATCCAAAAAGTGAGTAAAAAATCTATCAAAAACCACTTCGAAACTTTTGATTTCCATGTCACCTCGATTATATATGGGTAATTGCGTGAAAATCATCTTCGACTCTTTTTCTCAAAAAGCTATTTTTTGGAATATTCGGAAGTACATTTTTAACGTAAAAAGTTGTGTTCTCTTCGAAAGAAATACTTTCAATCTGCATTTCTGGGTTCTAAGGTGTTTTTTGGGAGTTTTTCAAATTCCAATGTTAAAAAATCTCAATTTTTTGCGCATGCGCGAGATTTGGGAATTCCTAAACCAATTTTTTTGAAAAGCAGAAAAAATTTCCTTGAAAATGACCACTTGCCAAGTTCAATTTCATTAACTAGAACCGGAGTTGCAGCCTCCGAAAGATAAAGGTTGCATTGAGCGAGATCATGAAGGCATCTATCGAATCGAATAGGAACTTCGCACCAAGCTACTTTTTGTACTCGGTGTTGAAAGTTACTGAAACTTTGGTTTGAATCCACGAAATTGAATTTGGCAAGTGGTTGATTTCAAGGAAATTTTCCCAGCTTTTAAATTAGCTTTGGAATCCCCAGACTTCGCGCAGAAAATTGAGGTTTTTTAACATTGAAATTCGAAAAACGCCCAAAAACCACCTTAGAAACCAGAAATGCAGATTGAGAGTATTTTTTTCGAAAAGAACACAATTTTTTACATTGAAGTATGAACTTTTGAATATTCCGAAAAAAATAGCTTTCTGAGAAAAAGAGCCGAAGATGATTTTCACGGAATCACCCATATATAATCGAGTGGACATGAAAACCAAAATTTCGAAGTGGTTTTTGATAGATTTTTTACTCACCTTTCAGATGCTCCGAACCCCGTTGCTTTACTCAGAGTCGTTTTTGCGTTATAACGATTTTATTGAAAAAAACTTACGAGAACTTTGCAAAAAAAATTTCAAACCGAATCTTGAATTATGAGCCAGAGTCCGATAAGAAAATTCCCAATTTTTTTGATTGTGGCAGATGTTCATATTTCGACCTATAGAATCGAAAAAAATGACTCAAAAAGGAATCTGAGACATACCCCGTTTTTGTCTATCGTTTTCTCGTGCAATTACTAATATACCGATCATAGCCTCTTCATATCGCCTCATCTAAAAACATTCAGTTGATCTTGTTCAGCCATCAGTCGGAAGCCCAAAGAATCGAGTTTTGATAAAATACCAATCAACTCATTGACGCATGGAATGACACATTTATGCCATCTTTTTGGGATTCATTCTTGAGTATAAAATAGCGCTCATAAAAGGTGAAAGTACACGTGTTCGACATGGAATCATCTGAACTTTTGAAGTATGTCATGAAAAATACCGCTTGAAGTGATCCTGAGATCTACATTCAAGTTTTTGTCAAAAACTACGATTATTAACATCCGAAACCATTTTGAGATGGCATTCTTCATCCGAAATCGGTAGATATGGTCCTGGATGATCGGAAATACGTGTCATTAGGTTCTGAAGTATTATAGCAACGAGGCAGAAAAATTTTGAAAGACTCAACTAGGCCGCAGATATCAATCGGAACAAAAAATAGTGGGGGAAAATATGCCTTTTCATTGTCATTGACCCCCCCCCCTCTTCAAGATCAACTTGAGCGTCGAATACCTTTTAAATCATATGATACGACATGTTTTTGATGAGTAGCTGTCTGACACCTCCACTCCCGCAACCGCCCACGCAACACAATTTGGAGTCTGGACGATATTGAATTCGTGCTCAACGAGCCTGAAATACCCCTAATACACCATCCCTCTGCTTCTAAAACTCGATTCTAATCAAATAGCGCCTCCAACCCCGCAACCGCCCACGCAACTCGATTTAAAGGCTGCGCGATGCCACATGCAGTGCATGCGCGGGTGGTCTCTCATCGATGTACCGTCCAACATGTTCTCTCGAGAAGGAGTGAATTTCAAAATTAACGCACACTAAGCTATAGCGATCGATAAACATGTGCTTAGCAACAGCAACGATCGATTAGAGCGCAGCTACATGGAAGAGAGCGCGCCGATCCTCTCCGTGTGTAAGAGAGAGTCACAACCAGAGCGTCGTCCTTGTCGCTCTCATTGCCGGTATGGGCGTGTTCAAACTTGCCGCTGGTTTTTGCTCTCCATGTGGCCGCACTCTTAGCCGTCGGCTCAGACTACGTCCGTACGAGAAACCCTAAAAGAAGCCCATACTCGCCCACACATGCATATGTTTACTCACCATAACGGCGCGCAAGTCCTCGAACGCTCTGGACGGGATTTCGTTCGAGCTCCCTCAAGACGATGTCTCGTGCTGGGCCATTAAAAACAGGATGCCTCCTTGCTCGACGAGGTGGATCGGGTCTTCCATGCTCGAGGAACCTCCGATAAACCCTGTTGTGAAATGTAAATGAAGCTGATGGGGTAAAAAAATTTCATAAGGGAGTTCGCCAAATGATCATTCCAGGGTAAATTGAAAGATTAATCACAACAATTACACCATAATTTTATAGATTGTCAACAATCCCTTCCGTCACATGAACGCTTGAAAATATAAATTACCTTGCAAAAGATTGTCTCGAGGGTAGGTGCAAATTGGGGAACTCCGCTGCGTACAAGAGCCTCGCCTGCGTGAAATTGGTCTCAGCTCCATTCATTGTCCGATGTACCATTGCCAACATCCTATTCCACACTATCACTCGTTGTTCGTCAGGACCAGCACCGTCCGGTTCATCCATTATCACAAATTTCAAAGATTTTGCACGAACGCGGAGTGACGAGATTTCAAACAATCGTTTCGAGGTTATTTGCGAAATGTCAAGCTCCGATCGTCAAATGTTTTTTGTTTATCAATGTTCGACCGCATGTTAAAAATAAACTCAGAAAGGAATGTTTTTGAGAATATTAAAAATAAATATCGTACAAGATGAAAAGAAGGCAATAAAATGATAAATCTATACGCGAGCAACCTCATAGAATATAAACAATCGTAAGAGTGAAACGAAATCGATTTCACACGTAGAGTCATTAGGCCCTGAAATGATTTTTTAATTTTAACTTTGAAAACTCATTTCACGAAGAAATCAGCATTTGTCTTGATGAATCAGGTACACGACATAATATTTTCTGAGATTCCCTTATAACCGACTAAATACTCGATTGAAAAAAACAATGAAAAAATACTTACATTTTATTCTAATGGAGAGATAGATTTTTTTCGTGTGAAGGATCCTGTACGAAAATGAGCACATTCATAGATCATGAAAGCCTGTTGATGAGCTGGATTATTACACGATATTGAACAGTTTATTACTTTAATCAGTGTTGGCCCTTTATCATTTAAGAAGTTGATAATTGTTTCAATTGTCAAGTAAGTAATCAAAAAATTGCCACGATCAGAGATATCATCATTTCTCATATTATAACATAGGTAGACAGGCATAAACTTGAATCACTAAAATTCAATTTCAAAACTATTAGTGTATAGTTCAAATATATATATCTGAGCGTGAAATTCTGATTATTGTTATTCTCATTCATCTTTATACACGTTTTCTCAACTATTTGTCAATAATTCAGGAATGAAACGCAAAGTTTGTCGATGAAACTTTTCGACACTCGTGTTCACTTAGCTTTTCATCGAATCAACAATCAACTTTTGTAGTTTTTCAACATCGTGATCGTGAAACCGTAATGGTCGTGTAATATGATCTCAATATTAGCTTTACCTGAAGAAACTTGGCAGTTATATCAAGGGCATCAGCATCTCCAATACTATAGATAGAGTCGAAATTCCGTTGAAACTCGTTTCAGAGTCAAGATTTTCGAAAAGCACTGTAATTCCATTATATCCCGGTATTTGTGATATCAAGACAAAGCAATTTCAAGTCTCTGTCAACGTAGAGAGGATATCATTCTAGTTATCGTAACAGTTATGATTTCGTTCGACACTCTTAATAATAATACGGGGCTTGTTGGTGTTCTTGAATGATCACATCATCATTTGATGAATCAGAGAAATACATTTCGTATTAAATTTCAATTTTCTGGGATGATTTTTGGAATATCGGCAATAGAATTTCAGAAGGAAAAAAAATATCATTTATATATTCAAGTTTTGCATCTACGAATGTTGGGAATTCCAGGTCTCTGAAATGAAAATAACTGTTCAATCCATTTTGCCAACTGTAATTTTATTTCGAAGCATTGTGAGTGCCCCCAGATTCACTAGGCTTCCTGGATCATCAACTACCGAGCATACAATATGCTCGACTTTTGATGTAAGCCAGTCGATCAATCCAGAAGTCAAACTGGCCTCAGAAATGTAATTAGCCACGAAGCTAGAAAATTACCACGAATACACGTTTAATTTGGAAATGAAAATAAAGATGAATGCAAAAATTGTTGCAATGAGTAAGAAGACAACACAATTGAATTTAGTGTCTTCGAAACTTTCACATGATCGTACATAGTATCCATCCACTAATATACTCTCAGGATATCTTTTCATTCCAATACACTTTCTGTTCTCTCTTAGTGGCACGTACACCCACAACTCAAGCTATTTCGTCGATAGCTATTTAAAGAGAAAAAGAACGGAATTTAGAAAAGCTGGATATTTGGAAAGAGATAGCTGTCCTCTTCTATTACTGCCACTGCTCGTCCCAAAATGTATCGACTTGGAGAATGGAATGAAATTGGTCGCGGGTAGCACGATCGAAGTAGTAGAGATCAATTTGTGGTCAGACGTAACATTGCCGTATGTAGCGACATTTTAATCTTCCGCAGCTTTTCTAGTATTCGGCACGATGGAATGAACATTCGATTATATGATTCGTCATATTTACCCAGGATGTTGATTAACACGTTCGCTGCGGCGGCTGAAATCGATGATCTTTCCCCAGATGAGGCGGGGCCCATTGGTGGGCCCCGCTCAATGTTATTTCCCATAAGACCAAAATTCTCAGCACCGGGGGAAAGACACGCGGGGCCCACCGGTGGGCCCCGTCGCAGCAAACGTGTTAAGCTGAACGTTATGGCATGATTGTCGATTTGATTTTCGTTACGTCAGCGATGCATGATTTTTCGCTTGTCAAAGAAATTTGATCAGGTACATTATCAGCTTTTTGAAGCAAATTATTATATTATTACAGTTGAGTAGTACTGCGCAGATTCATTCTATGATTAATGAGCATGACTTTTCATCGGCAAAAGTCTCACGGTTTATAAGTAGGAATGCCATTGTATTTTGTCCCGAAAACTGGTTATAAAGGGACCATTTTATGGACGATTATTCGACAAGATGAAATTAAGCTTCTGAAGGTGTTGCTCAGAAACGAATATCTAATTTTAGATGAGTATAAACTTGAATCTCAACAAAAAGGATGGGATAGCAAAAAAATTCCGATCATTCTCTAAGAATGGACAATAATAATAGGGATGGCCGATAATGATTTAGTTATTTGTCTAAAATATTGGAATTAGTTTCTCTCTGGTTATAGTGCTGGGAATCATTAACAAATATAAATGAACGGGGATCAGTCAATAATTACATTTGGTTTGCATTCAAATTTGTATGGCTGAATACAGGGAATCACTTGAAGTGTGTAAGTAATTTAATGAATGAATATTCTCTTGGTTGCTCAGATTTTAGGAAACACTCTATCGGTTCCTTATACTTGATGATGTCAAGATGAGAAAAATATTTTGTACGGTTTGCGGAGAGGTAAAAAAATATGGACGTGTATTGATCTGAGCTATTGGAAACCACAAGCTAGGATTAGAAAGGCGTCCACCAAAGCCCAACGGGTTCTCGCTTTCATCTCAATTTACAATATACATCATGTATACAGGTAACGAAGGGGGAGTAGAGAGGCAGTTATACCTACGCTTGACGTCATGATCGATTTCTTTCCGGTTTGATCAGGATGTGAATTTTTCAGATTGAGTTTGAGAAAAGAGCCTATTGAGACGTCTGACACTGAACTCCTAACCATTTGCTGTCGCAACAGTGGCGAGAGATGGTCCAAGATCAAGATTTATCCATCAGTTTTTCTTTCATGTCTGGAATCTAATATAATTGACGAATTTATGATTTCCTCTGCCATATTAATTTGATAATTTTCAATCACTCTTGCAAGTTGAATAATTTAATAATAGAGGATTTGAAACGATAGAGTACAGGATGATTAAGAAATTATGATGAAACTTGAATTATCGTCTAGCAATCAACTGTAGAAAAAAATTCAAGTTCCTCATTTGAGCTACAGCTTCAAAGGATACTGATATAAGTGCAACTAATCGTTGAAAAACCTTTACGGTAGTCGGCCTCAAGAATCTTAAATTAAACACGTTGACTCAAAACTTGTAATTCATGTAATCTTTGAACTCGACACATAATTCAACATGACTATCTGAGAATTATACAGGATCTTAGAAAAGCTTTGTCATCATGTTATGCTTGAAAAGACATTTCACGTTTGTCTTTTTGATAGAATAAGCCTGGATGAGACATAGGCATCAGGTTGGAAAAGAAAAATGATATACGTGCACGGTGCTCAGGATATGACGATAAGTTGGACAAAATTGTCACCAAAAACTGAGCACGTGGTGATTTAGTACTACGCCCAAGGATCAAAATCCCATTTCAACCGAAATGGAGCAATCCCCTTTTTAGAAATGCGATCTTAATTCGCATTTTACATGTTGATCAAATGGAGCTGTGTCAGCACTTCTACTTGTCAAGACCATAACAGCTCCAAAAGCTCATAACTCAAACGTACTCCAATTATTTTCAACGTACTTGAGCTCATTTCAAAGCTAATTCTAAAGCCTTCAAAATGATCTGTAGTGAGTTTGATTTCAACAAAGTAGAATCGAGGGACCTCGTTTTAAATCAATACCCAAGATCCCCTCTTCTAACGATTTGAGACTTTTCGAGCTCCTAACTCCTGAGATAGCTCAAATCCACTGTCTTGAATTAAAGCTCGAATTAGCTCATTTCCCAGGTCTTTGAATAAGCTTCAAAATGAGTTGAAGTACGTTGGAAAATATTGAGATTCATTGAAGTTATGGGCTTTGAAAGCCGTTATTGTCTCGACAAGTATATTGCTCAAAATAGCTCCATTTGATTAACACGTAAAAATACGAATCAAGCTCGCATTTCAAAAAGGGGGATTGCTCCATTTCGGTCGAAACGGGATTTTGATCCTTGGGCATAGTACTGAATCACCAGGTGTTCAGTTTTTCGTGACAATTTTGATCAACCTATCGTCCTCTCCCGAGCATCGAGCGTGGGATAAACTGTTTTACGCTGTGCTAATGACTTGAAATTACTAAAACGAACAATTTCCTTTTTTTTTCACTGCATGAAGTGTGGGTGTTGGAAATAGTTTGTCATTTTTCAAACTGGAATTCACCGTCTGGATAATGAGTGAGTGGAGAATCATTCTAGTAGAATCGCGGATACAGGTAATTGCTAAAGAAATGACCCTAATTTCGTTGAAAATTTACGAGCAGCTTCATCGTGGACATTTTAAGGGAATCACTTCTTAAATTTTGTTCCATTGCCAAACAATCATTCAGTCTCAAATGTAATGAATGAGCGAGAAAAATAAATAAATTCAATGAATGAAGAAATTGATAGAATTGAATATATTACACCCAAAAAGAGTTATCAAAATTCGATTCTCGTCGTTTTAACGTGATCAGAAATTTCATTTCCACATCTCAATAGAAATCGTATGACCCCCGGAACCGCTCACGCAATCACCACGGACCTCTTAATTCCGTTCCTCACAAATTATCCTTCTCGCCACTGAAATTCGTTTTCCTCACCTTTTTCATTCACACTTGACTCCACACGTATTTACCACCTTTCCGCTGAACCTACTTACTCACTTACCCATCTATTTTTCTCACGCTCTCTAAGGTTTTCTTCGTTGCATATAATAGATCGCCCATTTACACACCGTTTTTGCGTATTCGTGTTTCGTTTCTTCAGCTTCTTTTATACGTTCTACTATGGGTTTAAAAATAATTTTCTCCTCGAGAATTTTTGCCATATCAGCTCCAAAAAAAATCTATAATTTTTCTCACTTGGATAACATCAATAAACATCTAGCTGCAGCCATATGTTTAAATTAATTTGAGGTCGATCAGTTGATAACTGCGTGTGTAGCCGTTATCAGAATGTAAGGAAACGCAGGTAACAGGCCTATTTCAGAGGTGGCTCGACTTCCGGATATTGCAGCTCCGCCAAAAAATCTTTAGCGCACTGCAAAAAATGGAAGTGATAGATATTTCATTTATCAATAGCCTTCAGTTCTCAACTTGGTTTCATTTCGTAGTACAAAGCAACACATTTGCTAATCAACTGCCTGTAGCTACGGATCTCTTGAGAAATAATAGTTGACTTCTCATTCAGCTGTCTAAGAACCTCCAACGCTTTGAATTGGGATCTGAGCAAACCAAAATTATCTCTTTGTGATTTGATATAACTCTTTAAATAAATCTGTTACCGAATGAAAATTAAATGAAATTCAGGTACGGAAAATATTCAAATCGAGTTGATGTAGCCTGCCATACACTATAAAAAAAATTTTCGACAAACTTGAACCAGTTGATTTAAAATTCAACCAAGTGGTTGAATATTCAACCAGATATTTGATATTTGACGGCTGTGAACAAGGTTACGGATATGGAGCCCGTGGAATCGATACTTAGGTAGTAATCTGTGGACAATATTTTAGCTTAGAATAACAAGTTTTTTTATGTTTATTTGTGAACCAATTGGAAAGATGGTCAGCGTCGGCCACGCGAGTTTTTTTTTTTTTTTTGGTTTGAAATCTAGATTAAGCTTATCTTGCGCGTTCTGATCCCAAAAAGGTATAAGTTAATCAGAATAAGGCGGATGGAAACAGCGGTGGGAAAAACTAAATGGAAAGCAACACAACAACTATTTTCAGATCGGAAAATTGCATGTGGGAATCCGGTCTCAATGTAGCTGTTGTGTTGCTTTCCACCGGTCTTTGCCCAACGCTGGGTGGAAAATCCATCCGGATCCGATCGCCGTTGAGACGTTATTTAACCTGGATTTTGACCAACGAGACTAGGAATTTTAATGACTTTGTTGAGATTACAATCAACTGACTGAAATTTCAATCACCTGGTTAAATAACAAATTCAATAAACTGGTTAACATATCTATGAGAATACATCCAATTTTTCATAGTGCATTTCTTAAATTTTAAAGTAGAATTATGAAAGTTTTAGTCAAGTAAGTAAGCCTCGAAGAGACGCTTCCTTTTAGGAGTAACCGGCTAAACTCTTCCAAACCCTCCAAATTTGAGCTCAAATGATAGGTGGCATATCCAATCGATACCTCCTACGAAGAGTATCACATACCCTAACGCCCGGCGAAGAGTAACACATACGCTAACGTCCGGCGAAAAGTATCATTTAGGGCTTGTGCCCGACGAAAAGTAACACTTGGCTTTGAAAATTCCAATGAATTTTTGGTCCCAATCCATTATCTCGCGAACGAATGAATATTTTTGGATGGTTCAATGTGGAGATTGAAGCCAAAAGCATAAGGAACCAACTGCAAATAGAATTACTCGAACTTCACTGTACGATGAACAAGTTCAGTCGAAAGCAACGATTTGCTGACTTCTATACTGCACCAAACTCCCAAAGGCTTTGAAGCAAATTCGAAATTTTTGGGAATATCATGAAGATATGTGCAATGTTGCAGATCGATCTCGTTTCAGAATCCATTTCGAATAGTTCAAAAAGATCAATCCGTCTACGAGAAATTGGCGGAATGACTGAGATAACGAAAATTTTCGTCGCGCAGCAAGTGTTACTTTTCGTCGGGCACAAGCGCCAAGTGATACTCTTCGCCGGGAGTCGGCGTATGTGTTACTCTTCGCCAAACGTTAGCGTACGTGTTACTTCTCGTCGGACGATATGAAAGTGTTTTCCTTCGTAGGAGGTATCGCAATAATCAATATTGATAAGAATTATTGTTCAGAAATAGGGGGGAAGGCATAAATAAACAATAAAAACATGAATTTTTCCATCCTTTTATCTATTTTTCCATTATAAGTCGGACAATATGAAATATTCAGAAAAATGTGTACAGAGATAATTTGTAGATCTTTAAAAGATCTACAAAATTGCTCTGGACACTTTTCCTCGCCAGTGGCAACCCTTTGGAGTTATTCCTCATCAAAGTCAAAATGTAATTTGTTTAAACAAATTCGCTGAAATTGTTTATAACGGGCTCAAACTATTTTCCTAAGATTATTTAGTGAATTTGGAGCAAAAAATATCTCTAGGTATTTTTTCCTAAACTTGATCGTTTTCGAGTAATTGGAATGGCCAATTACGCGACTCTCAAGCCTAAATGCATTCATGAAAGCGCCGCATTGAGAGTTGCAAGTCGCGAAATTGGCCATTCCCATTACTCGAGAACGAACAAGTTTTAGAAAAAATATCTAGAGATCTTTTTTGCTCCAAATTCAATGAGTTATCTTAGAAAAATAAATTGAGCCCGTTATAAACAATTTCAGCGAATTTGTTTAAACAAATTCAATTCTTACTTTGATGAGGAATAACTCCAAAGGGTTGCAATTTGCGAGGAAAAGTGTTCGGATTAATTTTATAGATCTTTTCATGATCTACAAATTATCTCTTTACACATTTTCCTGAATATTTGATATTTTCCGACTTATGGCGGAAAAATCGAAAAAGACGTGAAAGATTACATGTTTTCATTGTTTATTTATGCAAGGCCCAATTTTGAACAATAATTCTTATCAATATTGATTATTGGATGTGCCACCTATCATTTGAACCCAAAACTGGAAGGTTTGAAAGAGTTTAGCCGGTTAGTGAACGAATTCAGGAGCTTACTTACTGGACTATTTTGATCTAGTTTTGGGAGATAAAACTTACCAATATAGAATCTGATAACTATGTGAATGTAAGGGCTCAATACCTCTATTCGTGAAAGTAGTTCACCCTCAACTGTTCATTGCCTCTATCGAACATCATCATCAGTCGATAATTTTATACATGTAAATCAACATTCTCATTCAAGATAAGAAAGAACATTTTAGTTTTCAAACTAACGTACTTTATTAGACTTCAGAGAATCAACATAAGAAACCAGACTGACTTGTATGGGTACATCAAGTATCATTAGCAAGTTAATCCTAATTCTTTGGTGACTAGTCTACTAGAAGTTCATAACAACAATATACATTTTTTAGGGGAAATTCGAGAGTTCGACTCACCTAACTCAGAAGAGATCTTGAGGATACATGGTAAGAGGTTGAAGTGAGGTTTTTTCAAAACTGTAGAAAAGCTGAACATACTAGATAGCACACATTTGATGCAATGTAAATTCATGTGATAGGATTGCTGGTAAAAACTTGTTTCAGGAGAATATGAAGAATGACATAGAGTGATTTGACGTTATTACGAGTTGATGGTACATCCTGGACTTTGTAAAATTCTAACTCGAGATGTAAGCGATATACCTAACAGAGTACATACAAGACTATGCAAACAAATTTTTCATGCAATATGAAAATACTTGGGCTCATAAAGGACATGCAATACGTCATCAAAGTATTGATTATCAAGTAGTTGAGAACGATCCAAGACAAACTTTAATTAAATATTGCTAAAATAATAAATATTGATCCTTAAAATGTAGAATAATAGCGGAAATCAAGATACGCGAATTCAACATCCCATTGAGCCACATTGATGCTTTATATAAATTAATGGTATGCAATGGATAGCAAAGAGATGTTTACAAATGTCAAAATGAAATACACTGAACGCTTGACTGATGGTAACTACAATTTCGTCGGGATTAGTTTTGAAACGTGCCCTAAAAGTTGTGGCATCGGAAGTAACATTATAATTGAGGGGGTGGATGGAAGAGGAGCGTGATTGCAAAACGGTCATTTCAAGAGAATAAATAAAAACTTAATGAAGACCGCCGGAAGCGTACTTGGACGAGTTGTTTTGACTCACTCATTGGGTGTGTCCACAAATGAAGTGCATGAGCCGATAGCCGGCGTACGCCGAGCGTGCGCTGGCATACGGCTTATGCGCCGCTCACCAAATTTGAGCCAGCTTGGGGATTTTTCACGTTACCAGCTAATCCAAACCAAAACTTTAGTTTAGCTATCAAAAACGATAGGTGATCTCGTAGCAAACCTATGCAGAAACACACAGAAGGGCTCAAATTTGGTGAGCGGCGCATGAGCCGTGCGCCAGCGCACGCTCGGCGTACGCCGGATCACGGCTCATGCGCTTCATTTGTAGACACACCCATTGCGAAGAAGATTGCATTCCCGAAATAGCCTAATCCGAGATACAGAGTCAAATTTGATTTTGAGCTTCTTTCGGCGAATTAAAAAAATGCAGTTACGCTCTTTTTCCACCCACCCCCTCAATTTGGCTTAGCTCATGCACGTCACATCCGAGCACAGTGAGACACAACTTTTCGAAAATAAGAGAAAAAATCGTATTTTTCGATCATTTGAAATAGGTCTTAGTTAGAGAATTGAGTCAAAAGAATCATACACCCGTGAGAGGTTGCTAGAATGTAAAGCCTGATTTTCGAGTGATTAATCGCACAGATTTGACTTGAATATCTACCCACATTCACCAATCAACCTCAAAATGTTTGAACACTTCTAGAATATCGAAAAGGAGAAAATGTCACCGATGGCACCTAAAGAAGCATTTCAGAAACCAAGTCATTGAGGTGCGAAAGCAGAACTCGATCGGTTGTTATCGTAATTCATCAAATTATACATTACTGAGATTGCGAATATCATTTTCGTGTAGATATCTGAGAATCAAACAAGATATTAGATGATATGCATCTGGATGAGACCAGAGTAAAATGTTGAATTTCACCGTGGCTAAGTCCTTTACTCGGTTGATCTCTACAACACGGTTGTAACATGTGATAAGATCTTGAGCGTACAGTGGGAATAATTCTTGAACATCAACTTCGTGGAAATCCGCAATAGCAGACTTAAGTCTAGCTTGTACATGAAAATTACTTTCCACGAGAAGGTCATGAAAAGTGACTGAATGGTTAAGTGATGTTCTCTGTAATTTAGATATTTCACTCTTGCACAATTCAAAATAGTTCAGCAATCGGGCGGATTTGAACATGCCTGGCGACAGAGGCTCCAAAACCGATATCTTACTTTCGAAAAGTAAACGATACCTCACCACGCACTTTGCTATGTCCAAATTCATTCTCGGTGTCGATGCTGCATCCATAAACAGTGCCCAGTTTCTAGCATCATCTGCAGAGTCAAGATCGCTCTCAGAATCGGTGCTTGTCAATTCGGATGAGCTGTTAGAATCAGCCAACTCAACGCATTGCAGGCTATGCACATAGTCAACGAGCAAGTAAGCTCGGAGTCGATCGAAAGTGCTCGCAACGTTGGCACCAGCCTCGGTCAGCAGCCGGATGCATTCTAGGTGAGGTTTGGATGTTTCGAAAATTATAAACTCGAGTGGTGTGTCTCCATCAATGTCGGGCAAGTTGACATTGGCACCGGCTTTCAACAGAATTTTTGCATGTTCAACCAGGCCCATTGTGACTGCCAAACGGAAGGGCGTATGCCCATTCTTGTTGATCTCATCCACACATCTACAGATTTTCTGATAATAGTCCAACAATAGTGACAGCATGGTTGGATCGTCTTCAAGCGTCAAAGCTAAGTGCAAGGGCGTGGTCATTGTTGTGGTATACATTCGATGATGATCGATATCATATCCAAAGTCTAAAAAAAGTCGAACATCACTGACTCTATTATTAATAAGCGAGGTATCAAAAGGCAGCATCGCAGCTGCCATCAAATCAATATCAGATTCGATTTCACTCATATCGAAATTGCCAGCGCAATACATATCACAAACTCCAGAAGAAAGTAGCAATCGCAGCATTGCAGTCCTATTGATAACTGCTCCTGATATCACATGTTTTAAAACGCTCATACCAAATGAATTTGTATGGTTTGGATCCGCCCCACTGTCCAAGAGTAATTTGAACACAGCAACATCTTCAGCATCAATAGCCTCCTGAAAAATATTAATAACATGTACCACTGAAACAGGCTGAGGGTGATATATCGATACATGACCTAACAAAATATTAATAACAAAGTTATTTTAACATTCTATCATCATGACATGATCACGGTTATTCAATGTTGAAATTACAAACTGACTCCAGCTAAGCAACTTCAACCCGCTAAGAATAATTAGAGATGTGTGATATCGAAATGTTAGTGAGGCTATTGAGTACGTACATGTCAAATTCAAACGGTTTCTGCAATTTTTTTTTTAATCCCCATACCATTATTTTTCGATGTGGGGTACCAAAGAAGATATTTCCCATAGTTTGTAAGTCTAAAAAAAATTTTTTGTCCAGATTGGCCTACAAAAGTGATTATCCCAAAAGATCAAAAATAGAGACTACCTACATGAAACTCAATACAATCAGTTGAATAGTATGAACTTGTGCAGCTATATCGGTCCTGATAATGCTCATTATGGCATTATAAGTGTGATGTGTTGTGACTGTGAATTGAAATAGTGGTCTTCAGGTTATTAGGCAAGATGCTATAGATTTTGCCAAGGATGACTTTCAGTTTTGAAGTATATCAAAGTGCATTCCAACCTCAGAACATGACAAAAGCTCTTCTTCGAAGATAGTTTGATCGGTTCCTTCTTGTGTATCAACAGAGTCATGAATAAGCATGGGTTGAAGTTTGAATGTACCACTTGATAAGTTTATGAAGATCAAAAGCAATTATCAGGCTGTGTTTACTATGATATTGTTGTCATGAAGGAATTTAAGTGATGCCGTCAGCTTAATTTCTGATATTTCAATAATGTGTCAGTGGGGATCAAGCCTTTCGTGGGATGATAATACATCCAAAATCTACAGTCTAGGATACTTATTCACTTTCTTTCTGGCTTCTTTATCAGTATAGAAATCATAGCAAACCAGAGGAACCACCCAAGATTTGAAGAAAGAAACAATTAGTATCATCAAATGGCTCCACCCGCTTATCTTGGAAAAAGCCCCTTTTCTCACACACTGATTTTCCAGCCTTAAAAAGTTTTTGTGCGCATCAGATCTTAATGAACATGACTCAACTTGTTCTTCGCATAATTTGGAGTATGTGAAATGAAAGTTACTTATTCTGCTAAAAAGATTGACAACCCTAACTATATGTGCAAAACTTGTGTTCAGTAGAATTGGTGTTTTTCATTGTTTTTTAGACTTGAAATTCTAGCGTGAAAGTAATTGCTTGCCAATAATAGGGAAAACATTGTATCACTAGCAGAATAAGTAACTCCTGTTGGATATGCTGTGTACTATATGAGAAAAAAAGGCCATCTCTCTACTTGATAACTAATTGCGCACAAAAAATTTCTTGTAACTATGAATTTGCTTGATTTGAAATGACAAAATATGGATTAGTCGGGCATAACTAGACTAAATGGGCTGAAAATTACTCAAAGTTTATTTTTTATATAGGTCTTGATGCTGGGTAAGTATGGAAGTCATAGCTGCCAAGATAAAAAAATTTTTGAAACCACCAGTCATACCTTAATAATTTGACAATAAATTAATGGGAATGATTCGACAAATCACTTTCAAAGAAAAATCCCACCATTGTCTCAATACAGAAAGTTGCCTTTTGACCCTTCGAATACATACCATCAAGCATAATTATGTTCATCGATATAGAGTATGCACCAACCTCACATTGATAATTGGTGCTCTTCTGAGGTCAAGTTTGGTATTTTGAGTATCTGAGCTTTCACCATGGCTAATTCAGCACTAGTATAAGATATATTTCTTGGTGCTCCCATAAAATATGTGATTTGAACCCTAGAATTACTAATAATGAAAAATGTGTACCCTTCCCTTAACCGGTATAGCCCAGTATAATCCTTATTGCATATCTGCTGTCTTGGATGATTCAAATCAGTATAGGGATGTGGATTGCCCTGGCGAGATGTATATTGAAGAAATTTCTGTCAATAATCAAGTTTTGGGTAGGCCAGAGTGGCTTCTAAGCTGCTCAACCCCAAAACCTATTAAGAGAAGCCACAACAGGCCAAACAGAGAAATTCTATAACGCAAAACAAAATACTCACATGAAGGGTAGACGTGCAAGCTTGCAGCCTTCCATTTTTTCCATTGATGTAAACTAGATCCGTGTTTATAAAATCAGCATCAGCTCCAGCGGCCAACATTTCTCTCACCGCGTCGATATTACGACACTTTATCGCATGGAGCAGGCGATTATTTTTCTCATCAATTGCAAGTTCATGGAGTGCTCCTCCTGGTGATTCCAACATCTTTTTAGTGTTATTTGGTGCAAATGATCCAAGAACGATTCACTGGAGCGTAGTAAAGAGTTACAAAAACGGAGGTACCCTGTAAGGAAACCGAAGTGGACCACCTGACCACTCTCTAGCGAGTTATGTCTGTCCTTCTCTAATTTGTTTTGGTGGGTCTCCGACAGGGTGCGCTTTCAGTGCCCCGCGCTCTTTGAAAATCCGCAATTGAACAATGAATAAGTCTGACAAAGTAGAAAGTAGTAAACGTAGCTTTAATCAGCTTTAATTATCATTCTCAAAATAGTCGCACGAGTAATTAGAATATTGTTACACAATTCTCGACCATCGCGACCTCGTGCAACCTCACGGCGTGCTGGTGGGGTGTGGGGCAGATCTGATGTGGGGTCGTCGCGGTCCAGCCACGAGTGCCGGGCCGGGTCGGCGCCGGTGGCCAAGCGGAAATCGCGTTTTGGGGCACAACCAGCTCACCCAGGGTGTTAAGATCCGATGATGGTCACCAGGAAATGAGACCCGGCCCCGACTTAGTGAACCGGCGTCCGGGCCTTGACAATTTATTTTGGTGCATTTCAGAGGTGCGTTGCAGACGACGTGGAATTTATGGTCGCCCATGTGTGCACCAGGATGCACTGGGATGCACCGCAAAAGAGAAAAGTCATCTTTAATGTAGTGCTCCAGGTTTCGGGATGGCTCTGGGACGACGGCAATATCTAGGAAGCGGTGGCAGAACAAAATTTGTGGAAATAACCTCTAATTAGTGCGCTTGCAGTGAGGCTCAATTTCACGTGATGTGCGTTAAATTGTCATGTTTGATGCATTCAGAATTCTCAGATGCGATTCATGACTATTTCTGGATATATTACTCCACCCTGAAGAATGGAAACACTGGCACTGGATAGAAACCAAACAGCAGAGAGGAGAATTCATTCTCGTTACTTTCAGTTAGTCAGAAAGTTAGAGATCATTTTATTGAGTCCACAGAATACTCATGTAGTTATTACTCTCATAAGTGCACTACTGATATAAAAGCTTGATTCCTCAATGAGTGAGCAACAGTGTTCCGTGGAATTGTGATTGGTCGTTTCTGACTACATGTGTCAGTTTCGTACTACCTCATTGATGAAATGCTGTCGAAGGGTGAATGAACTCCTTCAAGAAACTTGCTGATCCGAGTTACAGAATGTTATGGAATCAGCACCACACACAGGATCAATCTTTGTTGTGGTTTTCTATCAAATTAAGAGTTCTGCAATCGTGTCTCACAGACATCAATTAGTCAGTCTGAGCATTTATTTGCAGCATCAGTAATATTTTTCATGAATGTATGGATGGGGAATTATGGAATACAGTCCATGTCAATTTCCACCTATTCATCTGCTTTGATCAGTTTCTAGAAACATGTCACACATTGAAATACTCAAAACTACTTGAACATCTTCACACTTTCAATGGCAAATTTTCATTTCGGGTGAAAACAGAAGGATTCAAAAGTTTCCACAGAACTGGCAAGAGGCACTGGACAGCCAATTTGACAGTATGGCATAGGTATCATGAGGGTATTGTTTCAATCAATGAAAGCTTACTCTATTTATCGAATGATGAGAGCAATGGTGCTTGAATTTTCCACTGAGGGCTCCATAATACATACTCAGTTGGGCATCGCTCTTATTCAACACCTAAGTGGGAATCTTCCTTTATTGTCAACGGAAGAGAAGCAAAAAATGAATCAAATGGCCCTCCAATGCTGGCCACTCCCACAATTATTCAGATAAAAATTCTTAGAGGTAGAACATTTTTAGAGCTCCAGCTGAGATTAATATTTTGAGAATCCAGAAAGAAACTTGGAAAAGGATCTGCTAGCGGATCTTACAAACTTTTATTTTATACACGGGTCTGTCGCATTTTTGTATTTCATCCAGCAAGTCAAATCAATTTGACTGAAGTATTATATTCCGAC
The DNA here is from genome assembly GCA_029851415.1 of Eretmocerus hayati. Taxonomy (NCBI): domain Eukaryota; kingdom Metazoa; phylum Arthropoda; class Insecta; order Hymenoptera; family Aphelinidae; genus Eretmocerus; species Eretmocerus hayati. The sequence continues at coordinate 18,015,942 of CM056743.1, forward strand.
AGCTATGTGCTTCTATCTTCCTCAGATATCAAAGCTCACATCCCTTGATATGACGACCACGCGTTTTGATTTTTCCTCTTCTGAATACAAATCGGATTTTTAAATAAAATGAAACAGCTGTTGAAGAGTCTTTCACCAATTTTCAATTGAAAAATATCATGTAAAATGTAACGTAAGTATACCCCCCCCCCTTCGCCCGAGTCTGATTCTTCGCTATAATAGCTTCGGCCTCCTTCGAAATTTCAGATGGTACCACAGCTGTAAATTCATTTCAAGACCTCCGAAATGAGCTATGGTACTCACTACTTTGATAAACCAGAGCCAAGTTACCCCAATTTTCCCGAGTGATTTTGCGAGAGTTCATCATAAGGGAGTCCAAACCTGCGAACCTACCCCGCGACATCCTTTTAAATAGTGCAAGTCGGGGTAAATGCCGCTGGTTCAGCTATAACTATTTCTTCCATGGTTTGACGCGATAAACATGTATCGGATCGGTAAACTTGAACGCGAAAGGATGTAGCGAGGATCGAAACGAGACTTGGCTCTTAGTTCTTAGAGCTAAAACAACCCTTGCACTGCTGTGCATTTTTGCAAAATAAAAGTCATCTTTTAGAAATAGCTCCTGAAGAATCTTTCTTTATTTGTTGAAACAGTTTTCAATTGAAAATATCAGGATGCCACTGATTTCATAAAAATCACGATAAATTAAATTTATCAGAATATTGTTCATTTGTTGAAATAGCTATCCCCGCCAATTTCACTATGGGTTCAGATGTCAGCTGGGTTGACAACTTCAATAAATTTTGAACGTGACACGATTAATAATTTTTAAAATAATCTAGCGCTTGACGTCATCAACCAGTCCTTATCAGGGTTTTTAACGAAATCCATTTTCAATCGCGTTGAATTTCGTTGAGTCTCATCGATGACCCATTTCATGACGAAATCCCACTCAAAAAATCATAATTGTCACAATATGATAATTATGATTTTTAGAGTGGGATTTCGTTATGAAATGGGTCATCATCCTTGCTTCCCTTTCTACGGTTCAACTGCTCCAGATCAATTTTGGCAAAATACATTCTGAGTAAATTAGATTAGCCATCGTTCAACAAAATTCAAAATGGATTTCGTTTAAAATGCTGTACCTTATTGTGATGTCACGTCCGATTTTTGGGCAAAGAAGAGTATATGTCAAGAAAATCGTTCGTAACTATCGCTCAAACATCGATCCTATAGCTATCCGTGTCTTTCCGCATTTACTTATTATTAGTCGGTAGACCAAGGCAAAAGGGCCCTGGTATGAATATTCTGTTAAGATGTCAACGATTCATGTAAATATTTTTCACCTCAATCGCGGGGTACGGTCACATTTCCGAACGCCTTCGTTTCTTTCCAGTAGAAATTTGTTTCGTATCAGGTAATTAGATTAGTAGTGCACGGTAGTGTATATTGCATCCAAATACTCGATAAGGCGACTTAATCAATGTTAAATCCAAATGGAGGAAGACTGGCTTAACTGAAAACCGAAACTGAATTGAAACTGAGTAGTACGTTGGTTATCAAATTGAGGGGCTGCGTTGAAAAAGGGCGTAATGGTGGTTACGCACTTTTTCCGCCCTGTCACTCTTCGATTCCTCTGAGGGATGTCCTAACCATCCACGAAACCCGTTTTGATAATAAGTGTTTACGTACCTCGAGATCTTAAAAGGGGCGTAAACGCCATCATGCCCTTTCTGCGATTTGACAAAAGGGTGTAACCGCCTTTACGCCCCTTTGTTCACAGAATTATTGGTGTGTCGATGGCTAATCTAATTTACTCAGAATGTCTTTTGCCAAAATTGATCTGGAGCAGTTGAACCGTAGACAGGAAAGCAAGGATGAAATTCCTAGGGAAAGTGCCTGGAAACTCGAGGCTAACTCGACGATCTCCATTTGAATCCGTGTACGTCTCTGGTTTTACTGTATCGAATTGACTTAAACAAGTGGTAATTTTGAAGCTGGTTAACCTATCCATTCAAACTACTTTCAATAACCAAAATCAATGAACATGCCTAGGAAGTTCACATCGATGGAACGAAATTACAGAGAATTGAACTATAACTCGTTACATGTGAATTTTCTGCGCTGGCCCCAAAATCAGTTTCTAATAGGTGGCCGATCCAGTTACCTCCGAGATCACCACTTGCTGGCCTCGATTTGATACAGTAGAACCAGAGATGTACGCATCCAAATGTTAAAGCGACTTTCGAGCTAGTAGCCCTCGACTTATAATCTATCGGTTCTGTAGCAAATCGAGGTCGGCACGCATTTTTTTTGCAATCGATTCGTCTTGACTCGCTCGTTACTAATATCTAATTTTCGGCCCGAAAATCCGGGTCAGTTTTTTTCATTAACAAAATACTACAATGAAAGCAAATATGCCACTCGATTCCTTATGTTATTTCAAATGAAAAAGTAGTCTAGATAATTTCCTCTAAATAACCCAAAAATTCTCATTTTCATCAACAATTGCAGAAGAAATAATGGGTTTAGAGGAAAGTGTCCGGAACACTTTTTCAATTTAAATATATAACATAATAAACTGAGTGGCACATTTACTTGTAATAATTTGATTCATAATTCAAAGTTATGCCGAATTGTTATGAACAAAGTCGCTTTGTGCAACGGCAAATGTAGATTTACATACAAACGTAGATTTACATAATCCATCGCATAAATCATGTAAACGATGTCAAATGCAACATTTTTTTACGTGAAATTTTCCTCTCCGACCAGAACTTCTCTACTTGTGCGCAAAAAACCATAAATTTTGCAGTATTTTGTCAATAAAAAAAAAACTGACCAGGATTTTCGGGCCGAAAATTAGATATTCGAAATTAGCGAGTCAAGACGAATCGACTGCAAAAAACTGCGTGCCGATCTCGAATTTGCTACAGAACCTATGGATGGCTGATAGCTGATAGATTATATTACGAATTCTATAACTAAGAATTTTATTTTTCGTCCTACAGCTGCAATTCCAGCCCCACTGCTCCGCATCAACTTCGGCAAGAGATGTTTTCCGCGAAAAGCAGACCAGCTACTGATTAAAAAAGTAATTCCAAAGTCGTAAGACATAGCGCATGTGCTATTTTTCACGTATCTTTGTAATTAGCATCTTCTGCGAAAAGATGCTGATCACTGATACGAAATTTGCGTTTGAAACAACTTTATACGTGTATTTGAGCATTTATTAATCAAAATGATACTAAATAAAGTCGTTCCCGATGGATATGATCCTAGTGCAATTGCAAAGTTCTATATGAACGAATTTTGTAAAGGAATAACGTCTTCTTCAAAGTTCCTCAAGACTTTTCTGAGAATAAAAAAACCCCAAGGGCTCGAGGCGTAAGAATAGAGGCTGAAATTTCACATACAGATGGCTCATCATCACCCAGATTGGAAAAGAAGGATAGAGAAATCAAATCATGTACCCAAGTATTCATATAAGCAGATTTTGGATTTTTGAGTATTCCAGCCCGGAGGTGTTTAGAAAAGACGCGAATGGTTTCCACCAAAAGTTGGTCGATAGGTTTTCGAGCCACTCCTCAAATGCTTTTGGTGAAATCAAAATCGGTCAAACACCAGCAGTTCAAAGTTACGAACAAACTAAGGTAGCTCGGACTCAATTTCCGATTTTTAGGTGCAATTAATGAGAAACTCTATCTTTGACAATGAAATTATGAACAAGAAAACTGTAGGAAATTTCTTATCTCAGTGCACGGAAATAAAAAATTCGTTTGGAAACTTTTGAAATTTTACTTCGATGTACTCCATCATCAATTCCAATAAGGGCGTAACTACAATAAAAAAAAAAAATGTCAAGAAGACGTAACTACTTCGATCAGACCTCGGGTACATGGAAAAAGAGTGTAACTGCAGAAAAAAATTTAAAAGGGCGTAAATTACATTACGCCTCGTAACTTCTCCGATCGCTTTGGGAAAATATGGAATAAGGGCTCAACTGACATGTTCAAGTACTAAAAGGGCGAAAGTCGCTGAGGACCCATATTTAAAAGGGCGTAACTTTTCGGGGAATGTCCGGCGCGATTCGAAATACGCTGCAAAAAGACATTTGCGGAATGCTTTCTCTTCTCCCATTCGTGTTACAATAATTATCGTTATGAATTGCTTCTCTTTTAAATAATCGTATTGTAAACCCTTGAACAAATCTATAGACATGAATATTTTGATTTTCTCCACAATTTTTATTGCAACATTTTGCAAAAATTTATTCAAAATATTCTCTACAAATTTCGCTTGAAACTATAAAAAAATAATCAAAAATGCATATCTGAAACAGTTTAATATCTATATCCGAAAAAATCCTTTCAAAACTATTAAGTCTCAATCTTATAATGTGTATCATTTACTCGCTAGGGAATTCCAATATCAATCCAGATTCTATTATCTTCATAAAATGATTTCGCATAGATCGTATATCTTCTGAGTATCTCGTTTTTGATGGATCTTTTCCACATACAATTGTCACAGCGTAAGCGGATGCCCATATTCTACATGAACTATCATCTTTTTGTTTTTGTACTATCTTGAAGTGGATGCAGTCCTTTTCCAATTGTGGGTATCTGATCGATAAAAATTTCTTTTCATTCATGTCTAAATCATCATATCCATGTTTGTCGCAAAACAAGCTGTCGTAGATGAATACTTCATTGTTCAAGAAGCTTTTAAGAAGAAGCTTCTTTAGCTTTTTTTTCTTTTTTTAAGAAGCTTTAGTGTAACTGCTTCGTTAGTACAATGGATAGGAAGCCGGCATACAAAGTTGGACTAATATGGGGAGCGTGGATTCGATCCCGAGGCAAGAAATTTTTCATGTGAAATTTCAAGGTTTTTTTCAATTGCCAAAATGGTGAGCAAAAAAAACAATAGGGATAAATTAGGCATACTTACCGTACTTACCTTAAGTAATGGGGCAGCTTTGATTCAAATTGTCTGTGTTTTTGAATATTTTCATCATCATCATACTCGATACTTAAAATTTCTATCGGAAAACATACTCAAAAAATATGAATATTGAAACATGAGGTAAAATGGAGTCATTGCAATGACTCACGTAATTTCGAAAAAGTGCGCCCCTCCCCAACCTTTTGAAAACAGCAGTGGCGTCATCTTAAGGTCTGATTTGTTTATTGCAAATAATTAATTAACCAAACGATCAAGAGCTGAGTACGATACGTTCCCACCGGTGGAAAATTATTTGACAAACTAAAAAAAAAAGTTTCATCGGAATTGGTGCAAAATTGAGTGAGCTATTTTGCGGAGCCGTAATGTCGTGACAGCCCTACTTGGAATCGACGTATTATTTGAAAAGTTGAAAAGGGATCTGTTCACAATATATCTTGGATAGCCCTATGAAACGTTGAACCACACATTTTTCAATCGAACAAATCAACAAGAGTTTGATGATCGCAACTATATTAGAATGTGATGGTTGAATTTATTATTCAAGCGTAAGGAATATTAGTTTCCTCACCATTTTGACGGACTAACTAATATGATTCTGGTTTAAAAAGATTTTGATTGTGTCAAAGCAACCAAATAACACTTGAGTCGGCGGATTACGGAGACATTCTCTTGATAATTGAGGGACGACATCAAAGAACTCTCTCTGACGCGTGGAGGCCGCAGAATCACTTAGAGCGATTTCTTCGATGCTGCCCCTCAATAATTATTATGCATCTTGGGAGGCGAGATACTTGGTGAGGTGTGCTGGAACAATGAGCGACTTAGCGCAGAAAGCCAGCCGAGATCTTGCATATATTCTGAAAACCTCTGAACTCATTTCAAACAGGTTTCAAATATTTTTCGAGATAATGCTATGGGCGTTTGAATCAATCTCAGAAATTCTCAATTTCCATTAATAGAGTCCACCTGTTCTTATCAACCTGCTTATAAAGGGCTCCGTATCAGAGTAGTCCGCGGGAGTCCATTTTTTACATTTCTGGAAAATTCAGCTCAATTTCCTTTGCAGTAAAAATTCAAGTTGGGCACCCAAAGTAAATATCCCGTTTCCATCATGAGAAGAGTTTGTTTTAACGTCATTCGTTATGTGGGGCGAGATGATTCTCAGCAAACTATGCTTTTTACAGGTCATTTTGCAATGAAAAATGGACTCAAGCTGCTCTAATCCAGAAAATGTTTCGACTCCTTTTCCGGATTGGAACGGTATGAGACCGCCATTTCTAAAAGTACCCTGCTCGAAGAGACTAGCAAGTTGACGTGAGAACTCAACCACCCTCCTGTCAATTTTCAAAACAGAAACATTAAGGTGAAATTTTTTATTGTGGTGGAAATATGTCTATATAATTTCTCAAATTTTTCTACGTGATCATAGCGATGTAAGCATGCAACTACATATCTATGGACAAATTTTCCAGACATCTCATCATATTCTTCTGTGTGAGTGAATTGAAGAGGAGAGATATGCAAAGACCATTTCCCTCTGTAAGATGCGAAATATTTGGATCAGGTCAATTAATCTCTCGGTAAAATTTACCGAAGTATGCTAACAAGTGTAATCGTTGTACCAATGAGTTTTGGGGATCTCATGCGGCAAGTAAATTTTGAGCTGGGACTCTTTTTCATAGAATTTACAAAATTAAAAAAAGAAAGATATCTCATACACGGTTTGTACTTACTCTGATTCGCTGTTTGTACTTCTTTTGGCTCGCTTTAAATATGTACACTACCGGTCAAAAGTTTAAGCCCACCAAAAATTTTTTCAATTTTGTAAGTTGAACTACTCGGCTCTATTCGCCCGTAAAGGACTATTCCGGAGCTCATTTTGAAGGTTTTTTTCACGTACTTTAAGATGACATTATTCACTTTTATCCGTACGGATCGGGATCTCTCCAATCTGAGCTTGGAAATGTGTCGATTTCTGAGAAAATCTTTTGGCTCGTGCCAATTTGGGCCACATGAATGTTTCAATATGGGAGTTGTGAGGCCCAAAACGGTAAGTCTAAAGCTTTAAAATCCGTTCTGGAACATCCCTCTACGCCACTTCCAGTTCAAGCTATGACACTTTCTCTGAGGGATGATTTTTCGCAAAAACTAGCACCGGTATTCAAAAATGACGAGAAAATCAACTTTTTGGGGCATATTTCAAAGGATTCCCGTCTTCTTGATCAAGATTCAGACGATAGATAACAAAAATGATGATTATACTTGCTAAAAATGCATCTCTGTATCTCTCTCGAATTGGAACGCTATTTTTTGCGAGAAATATCACCTCAAAGAGAATGTCATAGCTCGGATTAACAGTGGCGTACAGGGACGTTCAAAAACGGATTGTAGAGCTCTGAAATTGTAATTTTGTATTCCACAACTCCCATATTGAAACATTCGTGTGGCTTTAATTGGCACAAGCCAAAAGATTCGCGCAAAAATCGTTGAAATTGACACTTTTCCAAGCTCAAATTGGAAAGATCCCGATCCGTAGGGATAAAGATGAATAATGCCATCTTGAAGTACGTGAAAAATTCTTAAAAATGAGCTCCAGAAAAGTCCTCTACGGTCAAATAGGGTCGAAAATTCAACTCACAAAATTGAAACGAAAATTTTTGGGTGAGCTTAAACTTTTGACCAGTAGCGTAAGAGGATCCGACAAGAGTGTCTTTGATACGCAATTTTTGCTTGATCCGGTCCGCCCAAGATTTTGAACCTCCATACAATATACCCAGATACAAGTTAGTGATTCGAAAAGGGGGGATCAAGCAGATACCAAATCCGAAAAGTTTGACCAAACATTTTGGCGAATTCGTTCTTCATTAGAGGTAAAAGGTCGAAAAAACATGTTCCTGTCGATTATCTTTTAAACTGTTCACTTTACGAGAAAAAAATTCAGATAGAATTTGTAGAGGATGAAATGGAATTACAATAATCACTTAAACTAAAGTCGACTATCGCTGTCATCAAAGTTCTCATCGTAAGATGGACAACTTCGATTTTCCCCGCGTGAATCCACCAGTGCACGCATGGACGAAGCAGATTCAAGAGTAGTTTTTCTACAATCATCGATATTCTCGTGGAATTGTGAAGACGACTGAGAAAAAATTGATACTTTTCCGCATAATTGAGAAATAAGATTATGGCGATGCCTAAATAGCAGAACCGTAGAAATAACGTGAGTCAGTAAGACGTGGATCCATCATAGTTCTTATCAAAATTCTCACATTCTGATTGCCATCAGCTATTCTTTCTGTGTGAACCCGTCGGTAACCTCACACTCAATACAGATTCCGATGTCATTTCACTGTTCCGAGGGATATTCTTGCGAGAATTGGAGTACGGATTCAGGAGGAGATAAGACTTTCTCGCAATTGATGACAAACTAAACATTGTCCAGGCACAGAGAGCGTGAGAATAACAATTTTCAGAGAATCGACAGTTGATCATTTTTGTCATCAACATTGTCACCTTGAGATAGGCATGCGCTATTTTCCCCACGAGAAACCAACAGTGCTCTCGTGGACGAAGCAGATTCGAGAGCCATTTTTCTGGCTTAAGCAATATTCTCGTGAAGATCTGAATACGACTGAGAAAAAATCGATATTTCTCAACATTCATGGGGAAAGCGATTATGGCGTAGCCCAAATAGCAAAACCGTAACAAAACCGTAAAAACACCGGAAGTCAATGAGACGTGGATCCATTGTATTTGTTATCAAAAATTCTCACATTCTGATCGCCACCGCCTATTTTGCTCCGTGAATCTGTCAGTAAAAGCTTACTAAATACAGATTCTAGTGTCATTCTACTGTTTTGAATTATATTCTTGGAAGAATTTGAGTCCAAATCCAAGGGATGATGTCGCTTTATCGCAGTTGCCGACAAAGAAATATCAATGCCTAAGGAGTGGGATCATTGGAATGATTTGCCATCAAATGACAGGAGATAACAATTCTTAGTGAGTCGTCTTCGAATAACTCCGAGAATACTGCTTGAGCCAGAATACAGACTTTCGAATCTGTTCCGCATATGCGACTCCTGATGGATTCATGCAAGAAAACTGCGCATCCCTATCTAAGAAAGAACATCGATGACGGAAGAATTAGCTGTAGCCTCAGGGATACTCGTTATACCAACGCTCTCAGTGCCTAGACATTGTCACTCTCTTGTTCATCATTGCAAAAAAGATACATTCCCTCAAATTTTGGTTCGAATTATCTCGAGAATATAACTCAAAACAGTAGAAGAACACTCAAATCTGTATTTATTTGGAGTTTATTGACAAATTTGAGCGTACAAAATAGCTGATCGAAATCGAAATATGTGAATGTGATAACGAATATGATAGATTCTCGTCTCACTGACTCACGAATTTACTGCGGTTTCACTGTTCAGGCATCGCCAAAATCTTTTGCCCCATCTATGTGAAGGAGAATCAATTTTTTCTCGCTTGTCACCAGATCCAAACGAGAATATCACTTGGACAAGAAAAGTGACTCGCGAATCTGCTTCAATCATACGTGAACTGCTGGATTCACGGGGGGAAAATTTAACTCAGCCTCAGTGGTTCTCGTGATTTCAACGCGCTCAGTACCTGGACATTAACATATCCTTGTATGTCATGTATTACGAGAAAACCTCAATCCCTTCCCAATTCGTGCTCAAATTCTCGCGAGAATGTCACTCAAAACGGTAGAGTGACATCAGAATCTGTATTGAGTGAGAATTCACTGCCAGATTCATGCAGTAGGAATGAATGATGACAATCAGAGTGTGAGAATTGGGTTAACAAATACGATGGATCCACGTCTCACTGACTCACGAAGTTTTAACGGTCACGCCATTTAGGTGTGGCCATAATCTAATTTCCCATTATTGAGAATAAATATTGATTTTTCCCCAGTCGTCCTCAGATTTCCACGAAAATATCGATTAAGTCAGATTCATGACTCCCAAATTTGCTTCGTCAATAAGTGCACTGATAGATTTACTCGGGAAATATAGCGCATGCCTATCTAAAGATGATAATTATTGGAACGGAGTTCCTTTACTCTCGTCTGAGGAGTGAAATCGCGCGCGACCACGTGACCGACACCGACCCGCAGAGATGCAACCCGCCGTAATGCGACGAGAACGCGTTCCGAAAAATATATAGCAATTAGCTATATGTGTACACTTGGCATCAATGTATACTTTACAGAATATTTAAAAACGCACGCATCCCACCATGCATTTCTAACCTAGGGAAGCGTGCATTTTCAAATGTTCTGGAAATTATTCATTGATGCCAAGTGTACATTTTGCCGGCATGCTCTGCTGTGATCCAGCGGTAACATGATACTGCTATATCATGATGCTGCAGCAGACAGCGAGCCAGCGCTACTGACGCGCTGATGACGCTCGAGCAAGGCGTAGAATGAATCATTTTGAGCGTTTATTGATGTCAATTCACTAATTCCACTGAGCACCAGGAATTTTTGGAATGTTTTTCTAAGATTCTTTACACTGTGAACTTCATCCCCAAATACGCTGGAAGAAGGGTTCCCTATCACCCTCTATTCCAGGTATTGCCAATTACAAGTAAATGTACTAGACCCCGAATGTGATCAATATCCTCAGGGACGACTCGGTTACATGATTATGTGAGACATGCATGTTATCAGTGAACACGCAGCAGAGCATACTCAAGTCTTGACTGCGACTCGCGAGGGACGTCACAGGGAAAATCGGGTGTCAAACTGTGGAACGCAACTGAAGTGATACGGGTCGGATCAATGATGGAGCTGCTAAGCATCGCATGCCCAAATTGTCCAAGTTAATAAGGGATGAGTGCATAATCTGCACATGCAATGGCATCAGACTTCTCAGCTTCGACCAGAGTGTGAGTAGTCCCTAAGCATGGATGAGTCATGACGGATAATGAGGCTGTAGATTCGAGTGTTGCTCCACTCATCCGTGTATCATCGCCGGGAGAATCTGGCAATGGGCTGCGTGAAGTAATCGGAGAATAATCCGCCGAGTAATGAGCACAAGCTAAGGCCGCGTGTTCAGTTAAGACATTCCTAGAATATATTATTCTGAGTAAATGTACCGGCTCTGAAATGTCATCAAAATCATCAAAGAAAACTCGTATACGGGGTCCACCCAGTCTCGCGGGTATAAGAGAGATGTTAGTCAAATCAGGTTCATGTGGACATTTTGACCCTCGAGACACATCAAAGGAAGAATCAAGTTTTGGACTGCGGAACGCAAACTGATCCAAACGCAAGATCAATGATATCTGTTCTGAAACGGCTGCTTATGATAAAATCCAATCGATGACTGCTAAAAATGGATTATCATTCTGCGAACGGTATGTTATCAGACTTCTCAGCTGTGACTCAGTTGTGATGTGTTTCGAAGCATGAATAAGTTATCGAGAAACACGAAGGGGCCAGTTCCAGTATTGTTCCACTTGTTCGTATATTATCGCGAGGCAAATCTGATAACATACTGCTTGCAGTATCGGATTTGTCTCGGAGATCAGACAATACTCTGTCGAGTGATGAGTTCAGGCTAGGGTTGCGTGTAAATGGGAGATGTTCCAGGTATTGTCCAATTATGTGTAGATGTACTGGACCCTGAATTTGATCAAAATACTCAGGTAAGACTCGATCATCAGATTGTCTGAATCATGTATGTTATCGGGAATTCCACGGACGAGCAGATATTAGACTCGATTGCTCGTTTTGGAGGACATTACGGAAGAAAACAGGTTGAATGCTGAGCGACTCGACTGAAGTGATACGGATTGAAGCAATGTTCAAACTCTCGGGGCCTCGCTACAGACTCTTCAGTCAGTACGAGAGGACGGAGTCTAGTCCGCTCATGTCGTAATAGGACGTTTCAAATACATTCATTGTTATCAATGAGGACTTATTGAACAAATAATTGCAAGGGGATTTTAATTATTCATCATTATGGCATGCAAATAAAATCAACTGGGGAATGCAAGCAATTTCTATTTTCCACTAAACGGAATTCGGTCGCGATTCGGTTTTCATGTGACTTCATCCACCCTGCACTCTGTAACATTCTACTCATTGAAATTTGAGCAAATGAGTTCGTAGAACAAGTGTAGAAGAAATTTTCTTGGCATTTATTCACCCAAAAAGAATTCGGAAATGTTCAATAAGGAAATTGGGAGAGGCATACAACGACTTTACGAGACCGACCCCCGTTTCATTTAACCGACTCATGAATCTGTGATAAGGCCCCAGAGCTACGCATGCCCGTATGTTTTGAATGAGCCCCGAAGACTTAGCACAATGTACGTATTCTATGTCTCCAGGATTCTCAGTTCTAGCTCGGTCGTGAGGTGTTTCAGAGCATCAATCACTTATCAGGGAACACGAAGAGTCAGGATCAAGTATTTCTCTACCAATTCGTGTATCATCACGGAGATAATGTGGTGACGAACTGCGGAGAATGAATGAACAATATTTCATCAAGTGATAAGAACACGCTACAGTCGCGTGTACATGTGAGATGTTGCGGGGATACTCGATTACGGTTTGATATACCGAACCCTGGTTGTGATTGAAAGCCTCTGAGAAGACTTGGAAATCTGATTCTTCTAATCATACATGTTATCGGGAAACACACAGCCGGGGGGGTTCGAGTCTTGACTGATTGGCGCGGGAGGATCAGACTACAAACCGCGAGACGCGTTTCAAAAGATAGAGGGCGGAGCAATACTCAAGCTGTACAGAAATCGCTTCGCGAGATTGGGCAAAAAAGTCTTAAATGAGTGCATAACCTACGTATGCCATGTCATCAAAATTCTCAGTTATGGCCTAGATGTAATCATTCCGAAGCGTAAATCACTCATGAGAGAACACGACACAGCAGATTCGAGTTTTCATCCACTAATTTCTAATTCAATGCAGAGAGATACTCATAACAAGATGCGTGGAGTAATCGGATTATACTCCGTCGAGTTATGAGCACAGGCTACAGTTGCGTGAGCGTGCAAGATGTCTAAGGGATTGATGGATTGACTGATTGATTGATTCATTGAGAAATTCATTGCAGCTATGGGGTATCACCTAAAGTAGCAATGAAATGAATCATACAGTATATAGCCCAGCAATTCCGATAGATCATATTATGCAGCAAATGTAGGGGATACCGATCCGATTCACGATCGGAATTTTCTGTGTTGAAATGTTCTAAAGCGGTTTCTGTGGGGCTAGACTGATAGGATGAATACTCATGGTAGGCATCATTAGAATAAGTTGAACAGTAACAAAAGTTGAACTGAATATAATGAATTGCAATAACGTGAGCGAACACAAATCTCTTTGGAACATTATCTTGCTGCTCAGGCATGAATTAAACACTAATACACTATTGGACAGGAGTCTATATGCGCTATGTCAAGCCAAATCAACTTGATTGATTAGGTTGCTAAGTGCGTCATCATGTTTTAGAGGATTCAAAGTTCTATTGTCTATACAGTGAACCAATCCTTTTGTTTCTTCGGAAAACAGATGTGCCTGCAATGATCGTTGAAAACTATCAGCTAGTTTGATGTTTAACACTGGTTCTGGCGCCAGAGAATTTATACATTCAGATGCAGTGCTGTGGAAAGAATTTTGCAAGATCTCAGTCCGTGGTCTGGCATATAGCAACGACGGGGGGGGGGGGGAAGTTGGCAACTAGAGGTGTGATTGCCAATTACGAGTACATATTTTCGCGCCGGAGTGAGTTCAAGAACCTCAGAAGAAAGTCGTCAATCAGGTTTCCCGAATCGTGCATGTAATTGAGAAATTCATGACAACGCAGATTTGGGAGGTGATGTTGACCCTCGAGGAACATCAGAGAGGATATCAGATTCCTAACTGCTAGACACACAATCATGTGAAACGAGTTGAGGCAATGCTCGAGTTGTAACAGCGTAACTTGACACAATCAATCTGACGACACCTGAAAAGGTATTAATAATCGGCGCATGTTACGTTACACGAATTCCAACAAGGGCTGACTCTTTAAGTTTTTCGGAGCATGGATGAATCATGAAGAAATACGAGGCTGCACCCCAGAGTGGTAGTTCCGCGGTCTGGGTTGCGTCTCAGATGGGATATGCTCATAAAATGCGTCAAGAGTCATCGCTGTGTACCTCCGCATCATAAGCTCGAGATTAGATGCTGATCAAACTTGGGAGATTGTGGTGGTCCCCAATTATGAGCGATGATACCGGCCTTAGGATAGGATTGGAATTCTCAGATCTCGGACGGAGTGTGCTCTGTAAGCAAGGGAGTCGGCTATCACTTTGTCCCAAATGATTATGGACAGTGAATCAATTACAGAGCTGATTGAAGGAGCAGATTCTGATGCTGTTGCACTGGATCGTGTATCATCACGGAGAAAATCTTATCACTTACTGCGTGGAGATATCAGACTACGCTGCGTCGAATATCAGGCAAAGGCTGGAAGGGTTGTGTACGAGTGAGATGATCCTGGATTTCCCAATTGTGTGCAGATGTTCCACACCCTGAATGTCGTCAAAGACCTCAAAGAGGGCTCGTTTGACGGAATGTCGGAAAAATGTATTCAATTCAGAAACATACGGCCCGGCAGATTCAATTTTTGATGGCTAGTTAGAAAAAAAAACATTGCGGACAATTGTGCTCCATCAGCGACACGCGAATAATATTTTACGGGCTAGAGCAACGTTCAACTGCACAATAATTGCATGTCTGAATGGATCGATGAAAGTATTCGATGAGTGCATAATCGACGTATGCTATGTCATCAGACTGCTCAGCTTTGGCCTGGGTGTCAGTTGTTCCAGAGCAAGGAACAAACATTGTGGAACACGAGTTTGTGGATTTGAGTATGGCTGCAATGATTCGTGGATCATCAAAAGAGAATCTGATAACGAACTTTGTTATGTGATCGGACAATACTTCGGCGAGTAAGGAGTACAAGCTACGTCGCGTGTGCAGGTTAGATGTTCCCGAGGATTACGGTTTCGAGTAGATGGACCGGCCCCGGAACGTCATCACAATCCTCATGAAGACTCGTCAATGAGGTTTCCCGAATCCGGCTGATAAATGAGGAATTTCGGCCGAAGCAGATTTGAGTGGTACATCTGAGGAAGGATCAGGTCATGGACTGCGAAACGCAGACTAATCGAAACGCGGGATCGATGATATCCGTGCTGGAGCGGCGGCCTGTCGACAAATCCAATCGCTGACAGATGAGCACGGACTGTCATTCTGCGAGAAAATGTTGTAAGATTTCTCAGCTCTGACTCAGTCGTGAGATGTTTGGAGGCAAGAATCAGTTATCAAGGGACACGAGGCAGCGAGTTCCTGTATTAATCCTCCAATTCCTGTATCATCGCGGGGAAAATCTGGTGGAGATATCAGACTACGCTGCGTCGAATATCAGGCAAAGGCTGGAAGGGTTGTGTACGAGTGAGATGATCCTGGAATTCCCAATTGTGTGCAGATGTTCCAGACCCTGAATGTCGTCAAAGTCCTCAGAGAGGGCTCGTTTCACGGAATGTCGGGACCATGTAATCAATTTAGAAACATACGGCCCGGCAGATTCAATTTTTGATGGCTAGTTAGAAAAAAAACATTGACGACAATTGTGCTCCATCAGCGACACGCGAACGGAATTTTACGGGCTAGAGCAATGTTCAAGCTGCACAGGAATTGCATGTCTGAATGGATCAATAAAAGTATTGGATGAGTGCGTAATCGACGTATGCTATGTCATCAGACTGCTCAGCTTTGACCTGGGTGTCAGTTATTCCAGAGCAAGAAACAAACATTGCGAAACACGAGTTTGTGGATTTGAGTATGGCTGCAATGATGCGTGGATCATCAGAAGGAGAATCTGATAACGAACTTTGTTATATGATCGGACAATACTTCGTCGAGTAAGTAGTACAGGCTACGTCGCGTGTGCAGGTTAGATGTTCCCGAGGATTACGGTTTCGAGTAGATGGACCGGCCCCGGAACGTCATCACGATCCTCATGAAGACTCGTCAATGAGGTTTCCCGAATCTGGCTGATAAATGAGAAATTTCGGCCGAAGCAGATTTGAGTGGTACATCTGAGGAAGGATCAGGTCATGGACTGCGAAACGCAGACTGATCGGAACGCGGGATCGATGATATCCGTGCTGGAGCGGCGGCCTGTCACCAAATCCAGTCGCTGACAGATGAGCACGGACTGTCATCCTGCGAGGAAATGTTGTGAGATTTCTCAGCTCTGACTCAGTCGTGAGATGTTTGGAGGCAAGAATCAGTTATCAAGGGACACGAGGCAGCGGGTTCCTGTATTAATCCTCCAATTCCTGTATCATCGCGGGGAAAATCTGGTGGAGATATCAGACTACGCTGCGTCGAATATCAGGCAAAGGCTGGAAGGGTTGTGTACGAGTGAGATGATCCTGGAATTCCCAATTGTGTGCAGATGTTCCAGACCCTGAATGTCGTCAAAGTCCTCAGAGAGGGCTCGTTTGACGGAATGTCGGAACCATGTAATCAATTTAGAAACATACGGCCCGGCAGATTCAATTTTTGATGGCTAGTTAGAAAAAAAAACATTGCGGACAATTGTGCTCCATCAGCGACACGCGAATGGAATTTTACGGGCTAGAGCAATGTTCAAGCTGCACAGGAATTGCATATCTGAATGGATCAATGAAAGTATTGGATGAGTGCATAATCGACGTATGCTATGTCATCAGACTGCTCAGCTTTGACCTGGGTGTCAGTTATTCCAGAGCAAGAAACAAACATTGCGAAACACGAGTTTGTGGATTTGAGTATGGCTGCAATGATTCGTGGATCATCAAAAGGAGAATCTGATAACGAACTTTGTTATGTGATCGGACAATACTTCGTCGAGTAAGTAGTACAGGCTACGTCGCGTGTGCAGGTTAGATGTTCCCGAGGATTACGGTTTCGAGTAGATAGACCGGCCCCGGAACGTTATCACGATCCTCATGAAGACTCGTCAATGAGGTTTCCCGAATCCGGCTGATAAATGAGAAATTTCGGCCGAAGCAGATTTGAGTGGTACATCTGAGGAAGGATCAGGTCATGGACTGCGAAACGCAGACTGATCGGAACGCGGGATCGATGATATCCGTGCTGGAGCGGCGGCCTGTCACCAAATCCAGTCGCTGACAGATGAGCACGGACTGTCATCCTGCGAGGAAATGTTGTAAGATTTCTCAGCTCTGACTCAGTCGTGAGATGTTTGGAGGCAAGAATCAGTTATCAAGGGACACGAGGCAGCGGGTTCCTGTATTAATCCTCC
The DNA here is from genome assembly GCA_029851415.1 of Eretmocerus hayati. NCBI lineage: Eukaryota > Metazoa > Arthropoda > Insecta > Hymenoptera > Aphelinidae > Eretmocerus > Eretmocerus hayati. Next base: position 18,033,278 of record CM056743.1, read on the forward strand.
AATTCCTGTATCATCGCGGGGAAAATCTGGTGGAGATATCAGACTACGCTGCGTCGAATATCAGGCAAAGGCTGGAAGGGTTGTGTACGAGTGAGATGATCCTGGAATTCCCAATTGTGTGCAGATGTTCCAGACCCTGAATGTCGTCAAAGTCCTCAGAGAGGGCTCGTTTGACGGAATGTCGGAACCATGTAATCAATTTAGAAACATACGGCCCGGCAGATTCAATTTTTGATGGCTAGTTAGAAAAAAAAACATTGCGGACAATTGTGCTCCATCAGCGACACGCGAATGGAATTTTACGGGCTAGAGCAATGTTCAAGCTGCACAGGAATTGCATATCTGAATGGATCAATGAAAGTATTGGATGAGTGCATAATCGACGTATGCTATGTCATCAGACTGCTCAGCTTTGACCTGGGTGTCAGTTATTCCAGAGCAAGAAACAAACATTGCGAAACACGAGTTTGTGGATTTGAGTATGGCTGCAATGATTCGTGGATCATCAAAAGGAGAATCTGATAACGAACTTTGTTATGTGATCGGACAATACTTCGTCGAGTAAGTAGTACAGGCTACGTCGCGTGTGCAGGTTAGATGTTCGCGAGGATTACGGTTTCGAGTAGATGGACCGGCCCCGGAACGTCATCACAATCCTCATGAAGACTCGTCAATGAGGTTTCCCGAATCCGGCTGATGAATGAGAAATTTCGGCCGAACAGATTTGAGTGGTACATCTGAGGAAGGATCAGGTCATGGACTGCGAAACGCAGACTAATCGAAACGCGGGATCGATGATATCCGTGCTGGAGCGGCGGCCTGTCACCAAATCCAGTCGCTGACAGATGAGAGCACGGACTGTCATTCTGCGAGAAAATGTTGTAAGATTTCTCAGCTCTGACTCAGTCGTGAGATGTTTGGGGGCAAGAATCAGTTATCAAGGGACACGAGGCAGCGAGTTCCTGTATTAATCCTCCATTTCCTGTATCATCGCGGGGAAAATCTGGTGGAGATATCAGACTACGCTGCGTCGAATATCAGGCAAAGGCTGGAAGGGTTGTGTACGAGTGAGATGATCCTGGAATTCCCAATTGTGTGCAGATGTTCCAGACCCTGAATGTCGTCAAAGTCCTCAAAGAGGGCTCGTTTGACGGAATGGCGGAACCATGTAATCAATTTAGAAACATACGGCCCGGCAGATTCAATTTTTGATGGCTAGTTAGAAAAAAAACATTGACGACAATTGTGCTCTATCAGCGACACGCGAATGGAATTTTATCGGCTAGAGCAATGTTCAAGCTGCACAGGAATTGCATGTCTGAATGGATCAATGAAAGTTTCGGATGAGTGCATAATCGACGTATGCTATGTCATCAGACTGCTCAGCTTTGGCCTAGGTGTCAGTTGTTCCAGAGCAAGAAACAAACATTGCGGAACACGAGTTTGTGGATTTGAGTATGGCTGCAATGATTCGTGGATCATCAAAAGGAGAATCTGATAACGAACTTTGTAATGTGATCGGACAATACTTCGGCGAGTAAGGAGTACAGGCTACGTCGGGTGTGCAGTTTACATGTTCCCGAGGATTACGGTTTCGAGTAGATGGACCGGCCCCGGAACGTCATCACAATCCTCATGAAGACTCGTCAATGAGGTTTCCCGAATCCAGCTGATAAATGAGAGATTTCGGCCGAAGCAGATTTGAGTGGTACATCTGAGGAAGGATCAGGTCATGGACTGCGAAACGCAGACTGATCGGAACGCGGGATCGATGATATCCGTGCTGGAGCGGCGGCCTGTCACCAAATCCAGTCGCTGAAAGATGAGCACGGACTGTCATCCTGCGAGGAAATGTTGTAAGATTTCTCAGCTCTGACTCAGTCGTGAGATGTTTGGAGGCAAGAATCAGTTATCAAGGGACACGAGGCAGCGGGTTCCTGTATTAATCCCCCAATTCCTGTATCATCGCGGGGAAAATCTGGTGAAGATATCAGACTACGCTGCGTCGAATATCAGGCAAAGGCTGGAAGGGTTGTGTACGAGTGAGATGATCCTGGAATTCCCAATTGTGTGCAGATGTTCCAGACCCTGAATGTCGTCAAAGTCCTCAGAGAGGGCTCGTTTGACGGAATGTCGGAACCATGTAATCAATTTAGAAACATACGGCCCGGCAGATTCAATTTTTGATGGCTAGTTAGAAAAAAAACATTGACGACAATTGTGCTCCATCAGCGACACGCGAATGGAATTTTACGGGCTAGAGCAATGTTCAAGCTGCACAGGAATTGCATGTCTGAATGGATCAATGAAAGTATTGGATGAGTGCGTAATCGACGTATGCTATGTCATCAGACTGCTCAGCTTTGACCTGGGTGTCAGTTATTCCAGAGCAAGAAACAAACATTGCGAAACACGAGTTTGTGGATTTGAGTATGGCTGCAATGATTCGTGGATCATCAAAAGGAGAATCTGATAACGAACTTTGTTATATGATCGGACAATACTTCGTCGAGTAAGTAGTACAGGCTACGTAGCGTGTGCAGGTTAGATGTTCCCGAGGATTACGGTTTCGAGTAGATGGACCGGCCCCGGAACGTCATCACGATCCTCATGAAGACTCGTCAATGAGGTTTCCCGAATCCGGCTGATAAATGAGAAATTTCGGCCGAAGCAGATTTGAGTGGTACATCTGAGGAAGGATCAGGTCATGGACTGCGAAACGCGGACTGATCGGAACGCGGGATCGATGATATCCGTGCTGGAGCGGCGGCCTGTCACCAAATCCAGTCGCTGACAGATGAGCACGGACTGTCATCCTGCGAGGAAATGTTGTAAGATTTCTCAGCTCTGACTCAGTCGTGAGATGTTTGGAGGCAAGAATCAGTTATCAAGGGACACGAGGCAGCGGGTTCCTGTATTAATCCTCCAATTCCTGTATCATCGCGGGGAAAATCTGGTGGAGATATCAGACTACGCTGCGTCGAATATCAGGCAAAGGCTGGAAGGGTTGTGTACGAGTGAGATGATCCTGGAATTCCCAATTGTGTGCAGATGGTCCAGACCCTGAATGTCGTCAAAGTCCTCAGAGAGGGCTCGTTTGACGGAATGTCGGAACCATGTAATCAATTTAGAAACATACGGCCCGGCAGATTCAATTTTTGATGGCTAGTCAGAAAAAAAACATTGCGGACAATTGTGCTCCATCAGCGACACGCGAATGGAATTTTACGGGCTAGAGCAATGTTCAAGCTGCACAGATGGATCAATGAAAGTATTCGATCAGTGCATAATCGACGTATGCTATGTCATCAGACTGCTCAGCTTTGGCCTGGCTGTCAGTTGTTCCAGAGCAAGAAACAAACATTGCGGAACACGAGTTTGTGAATTTGAGTATGGCTGCAATGATTCGTGGATCATCAAAAGGAGAATCTGATAACGAACTTTGTTATGTGATCGGACAATACTTCGTCGAGTAAGTAGTACAGGCTACGTCGCGTGTGCAGGTTAGATGTTCGCGAGGATTACGGTTTCGAGTAGATGGACCGGCCCCGGAACGTCATCACAATCCTCATGAAGACTCGTCAATGAGGTTTCCCGAATCCGGCTGATGAATGAGAAATTTCGGCCGAACAGATTTGAGTGGTACATCTGAGGAAGGATCAGGTCATGGACTGCGAAACGCAGACTAATCGAAACGCGGGATCGATGATATCCGTGCTGGAGCGGCGGCCTGTCACCAAATCCAGTCGCTGACAGATGAGAGCACGGACTGTCATTCTGCGAGAAAATGTTGTAAGATTTCTCAGCTCTGACTCAGTCGTGAGATGTTTGGGGGCAAGAATCAGTTATCAAGGGACACGAGGCAGCGAGTTCCTGTATTAATCCTCCATTTCCTGTATCATCGCGGGGAAAATCTGGTGGAGATATCAGACTACGCTGCGTCGAATATCAGGCAAAGGCTGGAAGGGTTGTGTACGAGTGAGATGATCCTGGAATTCCCAATTGTGTGCAGATGTTCCAGACCCTGAATGTCGTCAAAGTCCTCAAAGAGGGCTCGTTTGACGGAATGGCGGAACCATGTAATCAATTTAGAAACATACGGCCCGGCAGATTCAATTTTTGATGGCTAGTTAAAAAAAAACCATTGACGACAATTGTGCTCTATCAGCGACACGCGAATGGAATTTTATCGGCTAGAGCAATGTTCAAGCTGCACAGGAATTGCATGTCTGAATGGATCAATGAAAGTTTCGGATGAGTGCATAATCGACGTATGCTATGTCATCAGACTGCTCAGCTTTGGCCTAGGTGTCAGTTGTTCCAGAGCAAGAAACAAACATTGCGGAACACGAGTTTGTGGATTTGAGTATGGCTGCAATGATTCGTGGATCATCAAAAGGAGAATCTGATAACGAACTTTGTAATGTGATCGGACAATACTTCGGCGAGTAAGGAGTACAGGCTACGTCGGGTGTGCAGTTTACATGTTCCCGAGGATTACGGTTTCGAGTAGATGGACCGGCCCCGGAACGTCATCACAATCCTCATGAAGACTCGTCAATGAGGTTTCCCGAATCCAGCTGATAAATGAGAGATTTCGGCCGAAGCAGATTTGAGTGGTACATCTGAGGAAGGATCAGGTCATGGACTGCGAAACGCAGACTGATCGGAACGCGGGATCGATGATATCCGTGCTGGAGCGGCGGCCTGTCACCAAATCCAGTCGCTGAAAGATGAGCACGGACTGTCATCCTGCGAGGAAATGTTGTAAGATTTCTCAGCTCTGACTCAGTCGTGAGATGTTTGGAGGCAAGAATCAGTTATCAAGGGACACGAGGCAGCGTGTTCCTGTATTAATCCCCCAATTCCTGTATCATCGCGGGGAAAATCTGGTGAAGATATCAGACTACGCTGCGTCGAATATCAGGCAAAGGCTGGAAGGGTTGTGTACGAGTGAGATGATCCTGGAATTCCCAATTGTGTGCAGATGTTCCAGACCCTGAATGTCGTCAAAGTCCTCAGAGAGGGCTCGTTTGACGGAATGTCGGAACCATGTAATCAATTTAGAAACATACGGCCCGGCAGATTCAATTTTTGATGGCTAGTTAGAAAGAAAACATTGACGACAATTGTGCTCCATCAGCGACACGCGAATGGAATTTTACGGGCTAGAGCAATGTTCAAGCTGCACAGGAATTGCATGTCTGAATGGATCAATGAAAGTATTGGATGAGTGCGTAATCGACGTATGCTATGTCATCAGACTGCTCAGCTTTGACCTGGGTGTCAGTTATTCCAGAGCAAGAAACAAACATTGCGAAACACGAGTTTGTGGATTTGAGTATGGCTGCAATGATTCGTGGATCATCAAAAGGAGAATCTGATAACGAACTTTGTTATATGATCGGACAATACTTCGTCGAGTAAGTAGTACAGGCTACGTAGCGTGTGCAGGTTAGATGTTCCCGAGGATTACGGTTTCGAGTAGATGGACCGGCCCCGGAACGTCATCACGATCCTCATGAAGACTCGTCAATGAGGTTTCCCGAATCTGGCTGATAAATGAGAAATTTCGGCCGAAGCAGATTTGAGTGGTACATCTGAGGAAGGATCAGGTCATGGACTGCGAAACGCAGACTGATCGGAACGCAGGATCGATGATATCCGTGCTGGAGCGGCGGCCTGTCACCAAATCCAGTCGCTGACAGATGAGCACGGACTGTCATCCTGCGAGGAAATGTTGTAAGATTTCTCAGCTCTGACTCAGTCGTGAGATGTTTGGAGGCAAGAATCAGTTATCAAGGGACACGAGGCAGCGGGTTCCTGTATTAATCCTCCAATTCCTGTATCATCGCGGGGAAAATCTGGTGGAGATATCAGACTACGCTGCGTCGAATATCAGGCAAAGGCTGGAAGGGTTGTGTACGAGTGAGATGATCCTGGAATTCCCAATTGTGTGCAGATGTTCCAGACCCTGAATGTCGTCAAAGTCCTCAGAGAGGGCTCGTTTGACGGAATGTCGGAACCATGTAATCAATTTAGAAACATACGGCCCGGCAGATTCAATTTTTGATGGCTAGTCAGAAAAAAAACATTGCGGACAGTTGTGCTCCATCAGCGACACGCGAATGGAATTTTACGGGCTAGAGCAATGTTCAAGCTGCACAGAAATTGCATGTCTGAATGGATCAATGAAAGTATTCGATGAGTGCATAATCGACGTATGCTATGTTATCAGACTGCTCAGCTTTGGCCTAGGTGTCAGTTGTTCCAGAGCAAGAAACAAACATTGCGGAACACGAGTTTGTGGATTTGAGTATGGCTGCAATGATTCGTGGATCATCAAAAGGAGAATCTGATAACGAACTTTGTAATGTGATCGGACAATACTTCGTCGAGTAAGGAGTACAGGCTACAGTCGCGTGTGCAGGTTACATATTCCCGAGGATTACAGTTTCGAGTAGATGTATCGGCCCCGAAATGTCATCAGAATCCTCATGAAGACTCGTCAATGAGGTTTCCCGAATCCAGCTGATAAATGAGGAATTTCGGCCAAAGCAAATTTGAGTGGTACATCTGAGGAAGGATCAGGTCATGGAATGCGAAACGCAGACTAATCGAAACGCGGAATCAATGATATCCGTGCTGGAGCGGCGGCCTGTCACCAAATCCAATCGCTGACTGATGAGCACGGACTGTCATTCTGCGAGGAAATGTTGTAAGATTTCTCAGCTCTGACTCAGTCGTGAGATGTTTGGAGGCAAGAATCAGTCATCAAGGGACACGAGGCAGCGGATTCCTGTATTACTCCACCAATTCCTGTATCATCGCGGGGAAAATCTGGTAACATACTGCTTGGAGTAATCGGACAATACTCCGTCGAGTGATGAGTTCAAGCTGGAGTTGCATGTACACGGGAAATGTTCCAGATATTACAAATTATGTGGAGATGTACTAGACCCGAAAAAGGATCAAAATCCTCAGGGAACCCTGTTAAAAACAATCTTCAAAAAAAGATCCAATTGGATCAAATCTTGGATGTTCGTGATCAAATTTGATCAAATAACGTAATGCTTTTTGATCCAACCTTGATCAAATGCTGGATTTGAGGGACAAAATTCGTCTGCCTCGCACTTGCGCGCGGCGATCCTGCGCTGTATTGGAACGAGATATTATTGCATTATGTGCTTCATTGTGGGTGTTGTTTGGGAAGGATTTACGAAAAATTTGTGTGTTAGGTCGCTTCATCACTCCCGTTATGAGATCGTTAATTTAGCTAATCGGGCTAATCTCGTCGTCCACCTCCAAGAAGCAGATACATGAGTTCAATCATCATAATTGAGGTTATGTTGACAACCTCACCAGCACGATCTTTCTTTATCGGCGTCTTGAAGTGCAGATATTATGTGATGAGTTGGAATCTGAATTGTTTGATAACGAGACAGATGTAGCGAGTCATTAGACTGTATGAACATTAGTTTTCAAAAAAAAATCGATAACGACATCCACGGTAACGGTTATGCGCGATAACTTACATTTCGGCCGTGTGCAGTGCGCAAGTCCGGCAGACGAATTTCGGTCCCCAAATCCAACATTTGATCAAAGTTGGATCAAACAGCATTACATTTTTGATCCAACCTGGATCCAGTATTTGATCCACTTGGATGTTTTGATCCAAGTTTTGGGAGATATTTGTAACACGGAAGACTCGGTTATCTGATTGTCTGAATCTTGCATGTTATTGGGAAACCAAAGATGAACATATTCGATTCTTGATCGCTACTCGCGAGGGATATTACAGAAAGTATCGGGTTTCGAATTGCAAGACATAACTCCAGTATCACGAGTTGGAGCAGTGCTCGAGTTGCAAAGTATCGCATGGCCGAAAGATCTGAGCGAAAACTCAACGGAGTACATAATCTACGTATGCTATGTCATCAAAATGCTCAGATTTGGTCAACAACTGAGTTATTTCGAAGCATGAATCAGTTACGAGAAAACACGAGTACGCAGATTCGAATATAGCTTCACTAGTTGGAGTATCATCGCGGAGATGATCTCATCACCAATTGCGTGAAACAATCAGACTAGACTAGTCGAATGATCGGCACCGCCTGGACTTACGTGTACACCTGAGATCGTGCGGGAATTTCCGATTTCGTGTAATTATATCAGACCCTGAATGTGATCAGAGTCCCCAGGGAAACTCGGTCGTCGAGTCCCCCGACAGATGTATATCATTCGCAAACACACAGACGAGCAGATTCGAGTTTCGACAACTGGTCACGAGGATCGTCGTAGGGGAAATCGGGTTTCAAATTGCGAGACACAATACGAGTAATACGTGTTGGAGCAATGCTCGAGCTGCAAGGCATCGCATGAATTGTCTGAGCGATTACAAAAATGAGTGCATAATGTACAATTATGAATAGAAGTACCAGGCCCTGAATGAGATGAAAATCCTCGGAGACGACTTGGTTTTCGAATTCTCGGAAACATGCTTGTTTTTGGGAAACACACAAGCGAGCATATTCGAGTCTTGATTGCTACTCGCGAGAGACGTCACGGAGATAATCGGATCCAACGCGACTGGAGTCATACGGGTTGGATCCGTTATGAATCTGCTAGGCAGCGCGTGCCCGGATTGTCCAAATTGATACGAAATAGATGCATAAAATGCACAAGCTATGTCATCAGACTTTTTAGCTTTGACCTGGGTGTGAGTTGTCCCAGAGGAGGAATGAGTTATGACGGGACACGAGGCTGCAGATTCGAATATTGCTCCATTCATCCGAATATCACCGCCGAGAATCAGGTAATGGACTTCGTGGACTAAATTGAGAATATCCCGCAGAGTAATAAGCACAGGCTCAAGCCGCTTGTGCAAGTAAGACATACCCGGGATATCCGGTAATAAGTAAATGTAACGGTTCCGGAATGTCAACAGAATCCTCATAGGAGACTCGTCTACGGGGTCCTTCCAGTCTCGCAAGATTCAAGAAGGGCGTGTCCATACGGCCGGACTCGCGTGCGCGAAGTCCTGTACGCGAAACCGCGAATCTGGGGCCGATAAATGTGACACATCTTCGCCGAAAAAAATCCCTATAAACCCCGTCGCGTACGCGAAGGACCGCGGCCACGGCCTCAGCCTTCGCGTACGCGATAGGGCCTATTATTCGCATACGCAAAAATTTTCGGGAAAGCGCCGCGCAAAAGTCTTCGAGTGCGCGAACCGGAAAATTATCGCGTACGCGAAGGAGAGCTCTATTCGCGCACGCGAAAAAGCATCCGATTCGCGCACGCAAAGACTTTTGCGGGCCGCCCTCCTGAAAATTTTCGCGTACGCGAAGAATGGGCCCCATCGCGTACGCAAGGTTTCGCGCACGCGAAATTGTGGCCCCTTCGCGTACGCAAACATTTTCGGGAAGCCGCCCCGCAAATGTCTTCGCGTGCGCGAAGAGAGCCCTCCTTCGCGTACGCGGATTAGGGAACGCGAGTCCAACCGTATAGACACGCCGATTCAAGAAATGTCAGTAAAAGCAAATTCAAGTAGTGATTCCGAACCTCGAGATACATCAAAGGTAGAATCAAGAGTAGGACTGGGTAACGCAAACTGATTGAAACGCGAGATCAACGATATCCGTGCTGGAAAGGCGGCCCATGACCGAATCCAATCGATGACTGCCGAGAATGAATTATCATTCTGCAAATGGTATATTGTCAGAGATATCAGCTCTGGCTCAGTGCTGAAGTGTTTCGGAGCATGAATCATTTATCGAGAAACACGAATAGGCAAGTTCCAGTATGGCTCCGTTTATTCGTATATCATTGCGGGGTAAATCTGATAATACACTGCGAGGAGTAATCGGACTATTCTCCGTCGAGAGATGGGTCAAGGCTAGAGTTGCGTGTACACGGGAGATGTTCCGGGTATTATCCGATTAAGTGTATATGAACCAAACCCTGAATGTGATGAAAATCCTCAGGGAAGACTCGGTTACCTGATTATCTGGATCATGCATGTTATCGGGAAACACACAGCCGAGCAGATTTGATTCTCGATTGCTACTTTTGTCGGACATTACGGAGAAAAACAGGTCCTAAACTGCGAGACTCGACTGAAATGATTCGAGCCTCGGGACCTTTATGACTGATCATCCAGTCGGTACGGGTTAACAGAGTCTAGTCCGGTCGAGGTCGTTAAAAGACGTTTCCAATTCATTTATGGATATGAATGAGGACTTTTCGAACGGATAATCGCAAGGGAATTGCGATTTCTCATCGTGATAGCATGCAAACAGAAAATTACACCGGGAATGCAAGCAACTCCTATACAATTCCCACTAAACAGAGTCACGACTGTCGCGAGCCGGTTGTTATGTGACTCTATCCATCCTGCACTATGTAATATTCTACTCATCGATAATTGAGAGAATCAGTCCATAGGACAGGTGTAGAAGCCGTAATCCTTGCGGTTATACACGTAAAGTTGTTTGCGAGGGCATAGTATGTACATTGAGATAGTCATACGACGACTTTATCTGACCGAACTCCGTTAAGTCGAACTGGCTGTTGAATCGGTAATAAAAAGGCCCCAGAGCTACACATGCCCGTGTTTTCTGAATGGATCTCGGAGGGGGTGCATTATCAACGTATTCTATGTCATCAATATTCTCAACTCTAGCTGAGTCGTTGGGGGTTTGGGAGCATGAATCATTCATCAGAGAACACGAATAGGCCAGTTCAAGTATTGCTCAACCGATACGTGTATAATCGCGGAGATGATCTGATGACCAACTGCGTAGAGTTAATGGACCCTTTTCCTCGAGCGATGAGAACAGGCTACAGTAGCGGGTAAATATGAGATGATGCGGGGATCCCCGATTACGTTTTGATGTACCAAACCCCGAGTGTGATTAGCCCTAGGCGAGAATTTATAGTCGTCCCCTAAATTGCGCCCCTAAATCGACGCCTACTTTCTGGGTTCAGAATTTTCCATGTGGTGGCGCATCTCCATGCATCCGCTTCTCCGGCGGCGGAAACCATTCGTCTGCAGCTCATCGATGAGGCAACATCTGGCAATTTAGCAGTGTCTGGCGGTCTTTGAGTAATCGAATGAGGCAGATGCGCCACCACATGGAAAATTCTGAACCCAGAAAGTAGGTGTCGATTTAGGGGCGCAGTTAAGGGGACGACTATAAATTCCAGCCTATGTCCTCTGAGATATCTGATTCAATGAAACGTACATGATATCGGGAAACACACAGCCCAGCGGTTCCGGCTCTTGATTGATGGTCACAAGAAACATTTTAAAGAGAATCACTTTCCGAAACGCGAGAAACTAATGAGAAGATAGGGGTCGCAGCGATTCTCAAGCTATACAGGAATCGTTTCGCAGGATCGTCCAAAAAAGCCCTAGATGAGTGAATGATATACGAGAGTCATGTCATCGAAACTGTCAGCTATTGCCCATGTGTAATCGTTTCGGAGCATGAATCACTCATGAGGGAACACGAGACCGCAGATTCGAATTTCGCTCCACTAATTCCTACATCATCGCGGGAAGATACTGATAACAAGATGAGTGCAGTAATCGACCTATACTCCGTCGAGTGATTAGCACAGGCTACAGTTGCATAAACATGGAAAATATATCGGGGATTGCCAATTACGAGTAGATGTTTCGGCGCCGGAATGTCATCAAAATCCTCAGACGGGAATCGTCTGTCGGGTTTCCCAAATCGTGCATGTAATTGAGGAATCCATGACACATCAGATTTTATAGGTGATTTTGACCCTCGAGGGACATCAGAGCGGATATCAGGTTACTAACTGCTTGACGCCCACTCAGGTGACACGAGTTGAAGAAAAACTTGAGCTGTAACGCCGACACCTAACGACTCCTGAGAGTGTGTGAATAATCTGCGCATGTTACGTTGACACAATTCCCAGCTCGGGGTGAGTTATGAGATACTTCGGGGCATGAATCAATCATGAAGCGACAAAAATAGTGCTGGTTCTGCTGTCAGGGTTGCATCTCGGATGAAATATGCTCACAAGCCCATAGCGAGTCATTGCTCGAGATCATGAGCTCGAGATTAGATGCTGATCAAATTTGGAAGAATGCAGTGGTCCACAATAATGAGCGGTGATACCGGCCTTGGGGTAGGATTGAAATTCTCAGATCTTGAACCGAGTATGCTATGTAATCAATGAACTCGATAACCGCTTTGTTCCGGATAATTTGGGGCAGTGAATCACCTACAGAACTGATTGGGGAAGCACATTCGGATGCTGTTTAACTGGAATTTGTATACGCGCGAGAAGAATCTCATCAGATACTGCATGTAAATATCAGACTATGCTACCACGAATAACAGGCAAAGGCTGGAGTGTTGTGTACGAGTGAGATCTTCCGGGTATTCCCAATTATGTATAGATGTTCCAGACTCTAGACGCCGTCGAGGTTCTCAAAAAACACCCGTTTGGCGGAACCTCGGGATCACGTATTTTATTGGAAAACACACGACCTAGCAGATCAAATTCTTGTTTGCTAGTCCAAAAAGAACATTGCGGAGAGATTCAGATTTTCATCAGCGAAACGTAACTTGGAGGATACGGGTTGGAGCAATGTTATAGCTGCACATGAATCGCATGACCAAATTGTTCCAAAGAAGTCTTCGAATAATGCATAATCTACGTTTGCCATGTCATCAGACTGCTCAGTTTTGGCCTGGATGAGAGTTGTTCCAGAGCATGAAACAATTCATGCGGAACACGAGTCCGCGGATTTGAGTATTGCTCCAATGATTCGTGTATCACCGAGAGGAGAATCTAATAACAAACTGCTTAAAGTATTCGGACGATACTCCGTCGAGTAATGAGTACAGGCTGTAGTTGCCTGTACAGGTTAGATGTTTCGGAGATTTCCAGTTGCGAGTAGATGTATCTGCCCCGAAATGTCATCAAAATCCTCAAAAAGACGTATACATATAGGGTTCCCTCAGTCCTGCCGGTATTTGAGAAAAGCTAGTCAAAGCAGATTCGAGTGGTGATTCCGACACTCGAGAGACATCAAAGGATAAAACAAGTTGAGGGCTACGAAACGCAAACTGATGCAAACGCGAAATTAATGATATCCACGCTGAAACGACGGCCTATGACCAAATCCAATCGTGACTGCTGAGAATGGATCATCATCCAACGAGAGGGATGTCATAAGAATTCTAAGCTTCGGCTCAGTCGTAAGATGTTTCGTAACATGAATCAGTTATCGAAGAACACGAGGGGGCGGGTTCCTGTAATGCTCCTCTTATTCATATATTACAGCAAGAAAAATCTGATAACATACTGCATGGAGTAATTAGACAATACTCCGTCTTGTGATGAGTCCAAGCTTGAGTTGCGCGTACATGAGAGATGTTATAGGTGTTTCCAATCATGAGTAGTCTTGATCGCTACTCGCGAGGGACATCACAGTAAGAATAGGGATTCAAACTGCAAAAAAAACTCGAGTGTTACGGATTGGAGCAAAGCTTGCGAGGTGCGAAGGATCACATAGCCGATCGATCTGAACGAAAACTCAAAAAAGTGCATGATGTACGTATGTTATGTCATGAAAATGCTCAGATTTGTTTAGCTAGTGAATTATTTGGGAGCATGAATCAATTACGTGAAATGAGGAAACCGCGAATTCGAGTACCGCTTCACTAGTTGGAGTATCATCGCGAAGTGGATGTCATCGACAATTGCGTGGAAGAATCAGACTATACTAGTCGAATGAAGGACACAGGCTGGAGTTACGTATACAACTGAGAACGTCCACGAATTCCCGATTATGTGCAGATACATCAGACCCTGAATGTGATCAAAATCCTCAGGGAAGACTCGGTCGGAGAGTCCGCCGACATATGCATATTATTCGGAAACACACAGACGAGCAGATTCGAGTATCGGAAAACTATTCGCGAGGGACATTGCAGGGGGAATCGGGTTGCAAACTGCGAGACACAACTCAAGCAATACAGGTTCGAGCAATGCTCGAGCTGCAAAGCATTGCTACACTCATCCGTGTATCATCGCGGGGGGAAAGTGGTAATGAACAGCGGGAACTAAGTGGAGAATACCCCGCAGATTAATGAGCACAGGCTGAAGCCGCTTGTACGGGTGAGACATCCCCGGGATATCCAGTTATGAGTAAATGTACCGGCTCCGGAATGTCATCGAAATTCTCAAAGAAGACTCGTCTACGGGGTTCCCCAGTCTTGCGGTTATTTGAGAAATATCAGACAAAACAGATTCAAGTGGTGATTCCAACCCTCGAGATACATCAAAGGAAGAATCAAGATTTGGGCTACGGAAAGCAAACTTATTGAAGCGCGAAATCAACGATATCCATGCTAAAACGGCGGCCCATGACCAAATCCAATCGATGACTGCTGACAATGGATTATCATTCTGCGAATGGTATGTTATCAGAATTCTCAACTCTGGCTCAGTCGTGAGGTGTTTCGGAGCATGAATCGATTATCGAGAAACACGAAAAGGCAAATTACAGTATTGCTCCACTTATTCGTGTATTAACGAGGGTCAAATCTGATCACACTGCGTGGAGTAATCGGACAATGATCCGTCGAGTGATGAGTAAAGGCTAAAGTTGCGTATACATGGGAGATGTTCCAAGTATTTCCAATTATGTGTACATGTACCTGACCCTGAATGTGATCAAAATCCTCAGGAAAGGCTCGGTTATCTGATTATTAAAATCATGCATGATATCGGGAACGACGCAGCCAAGCATATTCGGGCCTTGATTGCTAGTCCCGAGAGACAGCACAGGTTGAAATGTTTCACATTGTCGAAATGTTGAGTTAAATGTAAGTGAGAAATAATTTCAGGGTTGCATGGCGGCTGCATCGACTTTTATTAGCCATAACTTTTGCCTCGGGGAGGCGAAGTTCACCCGAAATTTACATGGTGTCTTTTTACACTAAAATCCAGAAAACCCACGTGTGTGACGAGTTCCATCAAAATCTCCGCGTTAAACCTCTTAGGTGCCGTACTTCCTTCAACGAGTCTTTCTCAACTTCGAATCCGAGAAAGGTCGTTTTACCTTTCATAAATAATGGATCATGTACGTTCTCAATGAAACAGTGATATCTTCAATATACTTCGTCGTGCGGGAATTTTGAAAAGACCATCATGAAGATCTCAAAAAACCTATCGATTCATGGATTCGAAAAATTCCTTGCATCCTTTTTTGGTGCCCGTAGTCAACGATGGAAATCTAAATAATTTCTCCTTCAATCATTCACTTACAACTATGACGGGAATGATCCGATCACAAAAATTTCCACGGGAATATTTCCCAAAGCTACGATTGCTTCTCCTAGAGTTTCCTCTAGGGCCTTTCCTGGCCAAGTAACAAGCTTGGAAAGAAAATTTTGTATTACATATGGACTAGGGTGGGCCGAAAAAGGGCTCTCTCCGAAAATCGATACGCCCTAGCGTGGAAATGTTGTGCGTGTACATATATGTGTGAAAAAAATCTTGCTGGACGCTGAGAAATGAAATTTTTTTAAGTCACATCAAGAGCCATCAAGCTTTTATCAAATTAACGCAAGATTACGTGGGAATGTGCCTAATTCGGCACTTTTTTCTTCTTAACTTTGCTCGCATTTCTGAAGCATACAAGCATTTTTCAACGTACTATAGCTCATTTGAAAGCTTGTTCCAAAACCAACAAAATGAGCTAAAGTACATCCAATCTCGACTAACCCGAGCCAATCTATCTCAATTTTTCCAAAAAGTTATCATTATTAAAAATCTCAAGAATAGGGCGATTGTCCCTTCAAACTTTGCTTGTATTTCTGGTGCATCTGAACATTTTTCAACGTACTCAAGCTCATTTCAAAGCTTTTTCCAAAACCTACGAAATGAGCTAAAGTACGTCCAATTTCGACTAAACCGAGCCAATGTATCTTAATTTTTCCATTTCGAGTTTTGAAAAGAGTGAGGCGGGAGGTGAAAGTCGCTTATTTTCGGATTTTTCAGAACGAATCACTTTTTAGGAAAATTGTGATAGATTGACTCGGGTGAGTCGGAATTGGCCGCACTTCAGCTCACTTTGTAGGTTTTGGTACAAACTTTAAAATGAGCTAAAGTACGTTGAAAAATGTTCAGATGCACCAGAAATACAAGCAAAGTTTGAAGGGAAAATCGACCTATTCTTGAAATGTCTAATAATGATCACTTTTTGGAAAAATTGAGATAGATTCTCTCTGGTCAGTTGAAATATGACGAACTTTAGCACATTTTGTAGGTTTTGGAACAAGCTTCAAAATGAATAAAAGTACATTGAAAAATGTTTGGATGCTTCGAAAATGCGAGCAAAGTTAATAAGAAACAAGTGCCATTCCATTTAAACCTGTGTTAATTTTGATAAAAGCTTGATGGCGCTTGCTGGGACCTAAAAAATTTTATTTCTCAGCGTCCAGCAAAATTTTTTTCACATCTATATGTACAAACACAACATTTCCACGCTAGGACGTATCAATTTTCGAAGAAAGCCCTTTTTTGGCCTACACTAATATGGACTGCTTATGGAGATACCGGAGCTGCCTACTGTTTTATTTCCTCTCGCGCAATTCTAGCGCAAAATATCATGACACCTGATTTTGACGTAAAATAATTCCATCTTTTAGAATATACGATCAGATTTTGCCTTGAATGTAATCTGTAGGGACAAAACATGAAAATAATCGCTTTTCCCAATGAAACTTGAGGAATCAGCGTTACCTCCGATCCAAGACAAAATCTGATCAAGTATTCTGAAAGATGGAATTATTCCACGTCAAAATCATGTGTCATGATATTTTTGCGATGAATTTTCGCGCTAGAATGACGCGAGAGGGAATAAAACAGTAGGCAGCTTCGGTATCTCCATAAGCAGTCCATGTGATACAAAGTTTTCCTTCCAAGCTCGTTACTTGGACAAGAAAAGCCGAGGAGAAAACTTCAGGAGGAGAAATAGTGGCTTTTGAAAGGATATACAAGATCCCGTGGGAATTTTGGTGATCAAATCACTCCCGCCAAAGTTGTAGGTGATTGATTGAAGGAGAAATTTTTTTAGATTTTCATCGTTGACTACGGACACTCAAGAAAGACGCAAGAAATTTTTCAAGCACATGGACCGGTTTTCTTGTTCGAGACAGGTTTTCTTGTGATTATTAAGATGCTTCTTTCAAAATTTCCGTAAAACGAAGTATATTGGAAAAAATATAACTGTTTTCGTTAGACCCTACTTGATCCATCATTTATGAAAGGTACTGTACAATTGGTCGTCATTGGAGTGAGGTAAATTTCTGTACCTTCTTACATGTCGTCGCTGTACATTGATACTACATCAGAAGCATGACCTCTGATTATTTTGTCTGCCATCAAAATCAAAATACCTCAAAGTGAGAGCGGTTGCAAGATCAGTTTGCTTTTCTGATTCCACTTGAACAAAATTTTCCAGATTCAAGACCAAAATGATGTGAAAGATTTCCTGACACAATGGATCATAATCTTCCTCAGACTTCGAGTTTAAACCCACAATTTTTGATTAGAGAAATTTTTTCCTCAAAAAAATTTTTCTTCGTCGTTTGTTTGGTGGGGGCCTGTAGGCTGCAGCCTACATGGCCTATTGGGAAAACCGGCGCTGCGCACTGATCGAGATTTTGTTTTAATTTTTTTTTCTTTCTTTTTTTTCACAATGTTCCAAACATTTTTCACTAGAATCATTGCAGCGCAGAAGCAATGTAAAATGGAGGAACGCAATTTGGCGCATCTGGAAGATGAACAAAAAACGTAGCAAAAACCATTTCAGAACTTTGTTTCCGATCTGATCTCGGTTGTATATGGGGGATTCCGTTGAGAATCACTTCCCAATCTTTTACTCAAAAGTTTTTTCTTTTTTAATTTCTCAAAAGCGCATTATAGGTACCATGTTCAAAGTTGTGTTCTTCACGATGAAAGTAGTTTGAATCTGCTTCTCTGAGTTTCATGATATTGTTTAGACAGATTTTGATTCTGATGGTGAAGAAACAAAATTTTCTGTCCATGCGCAGGGATTCGGAATTCCAAAACCACTTTATACGAAAAGCTGAGAAAATTCCCTTCAAAATCACTACCTGATAAGTTGAATGTTGTTGATACAAACCAAAATTCCAATGTTTTTTACCAACCAGTACAAAAAGGAGCTTGATGCGGGGTTCCGTATTCACTTGAACGGTTTCCTGGATGCCTTCATGTTTTCACTCGATTTGCCCTCTATCATTCGAACGCTGCGACTTCAGTTGTAATTTTCCGGTATTGAAGTCGAAAAGAGGTCAATTTGAAGTAAATTCTTACAGCTTTTCGAGAAAAGTGGTTTCAGTCTC
This sequence comes from Eretmocerus hayati, assembly GCA_029851415.1. Classification (NCBI taxonomy): domain Eukaryota; kingdom Metazoa; phylum Arthropoda; class Insecta; order Hymenoptera; family Aphelinidae; genus Eretmocerus; species Eretmocerus hayati. The sequence continues at coordinate 18,051,700 of CM056743.1, forward strand.
CCAAATTCCTGCGCGAGCGCAGAAAATTTAGGTTTCTATGTCATCAAAATCAAATATTGTCCGAAATATAGCTTAATACTCAGGAAAAGCAGATTGGGACTATTTCTTTTCGTAATGAAGATGCCACTTCATATGAGAAATTTTTGTTCTTAGAGAATTGAAAATAATAGCCATTTCATAAAAAAATGGGAAAGTGATTTTCACGTAACTTCTTATGAATAACCGAGATGAGATGAAAGCGAAGCTTCGATGTGGTGATCGATGAGTACTGGCTCACGTTTCGAATGCACCGAACCGCGTTCCTCGATCACACGTTGCCTTCGTAACAATAATAGTAAAATCATAACGTAAACTTGATCAGTGCGCCGGAGTCCGAAAATGATTCCCTAATTTTTGCCATGATGGCAAATGTTAATATTTATACCTGTAGAATTGGAATTGTTGACTCAAAATGAACCCTAAGACCAACCAAGTTTTGGTGTGTCGTTGTCACATGGAAATACTCACGAGGGATCTGAATTTCCTTGTCTCGCATAACGGAATGTACCATTTCCAAAGCGTATAGAGAACCGCGTTTATGAGTGGTTCCGCGGGAACTCAGATATTTGAGGGTCAATTATAAGTCAATCCCAAATCTCACTTTCCAGAGTTCTTACTAGCACACTACCAGTCAAAAGTCTGGGGACACCTAGGAATCAAACTGAAGATCTTCAGAGTTGGATATCTCAGAACCTATTGGTCGTGAAGAGCTCTGCGTAGTCGCAATTTGTAGCTCATATCCAGCACTTTCAATTCTAATTTCAGTATTTCCCGGCCCGCGCATTGTACCAGGGACACGCGAGTCAGGAAAAAGACTTTTTTCGCAATTTTTCAGGCAAGGTACGAACGCCCGCCGATTCTGGAGAGATTTTTGGATCGCTATGAGACCGATGACATCTTCAAGCCCATGAAAAAAAACCTTGAAAATCCGTTTTTGAACATCTCTCCAAGTGGTTCTGGCATTGAGAAATAACAGACTATCTGCGGTCGGTTTTCTCTCAAAAAATTACACGGTTAAACCAAAAATGATGAGAAACAGCCCAGTCCAAGGTCGGTAGCCTTCATTTTCGATGGCTATCTTGATGTTGAGTCAAACTCTTGCAGAAATGAGGGTCAGCAGCCCCAAAGTGGGCTGTTCCTCATCATTTTATAATTAACCGTGTAGTTTTTTGAGAGTAAACCTCCGTCACTAAATCACTTGGATCTCGGGACTAGAACCACTTTGAGAAAGTTCGAAAACGGATCTCAAAGGTCTTTTGATGGGCTTGAAGATGTCATTGGTGTCATAACGATATAACGATCTCTCCAAAATTGGCAGGCGTTGGTACCTTGCCTGAAAAGTTGTGAAAAAAGTCATTTTTCTGACTCGTGTGTCTCTGGCATAATACGCGGGATGGAAAATACAAAAAAATTAATTTGAGAGTGCTCAGTATGAGCTACAAAATGCGACCACGCAGAGCTCTCTACGACCATTGGGTTCTGAGTTATCCAACTTTGAAAATCATCAGCTTGATTCCCAGGTGTCCTCGGACTTTTGACCGGTAGTGTATATCTCGACTTTTTCAAGCAATACAAATTAACTTACGCACGGATGTAAATTTCTCCACTCCGTGGTACCATGGAAAAATAAAACATAGATATACGATAGCGTCGCGCGCAGACCCCGACATTCGACAACAGAATTTTGATGTCGCGGCTAAACCGTTCAAGCTAAAATCGTGAGATTCTGGGGTTTCCACTCAGCCATCAGATACTTTGAAAAATACAGACTAGAGCCTCCGTGGACTCCGCGTTCAAGGGTCGCACTAGGAACACGCGGACTTGACATAAAAATTTAGCAAAACTAGATTTTCGTGAAAAAGGAGATTTCCGCGGAAATCATTTTGTGTAATACTTTGAGGCTTGGGAAAATTGCGCCTGACGATTTACTTCAAAAGTAGAATGGTGCGGAAAAGACGCTAATTCACTATTATTGAGGAAAATGGTGGGAGTAAAATTCTAAGTGAAATTGCGCCTAAAAATGTACGTGCTCGCCTTGCACACAAAAAGTATGGTCTTAGGGATCTTACAACAGTGAAATTAATTGCTGAATACTACGGTATTCGATGTATTAGCCCGACCGGATCTCGAACAAACCACATGCGACACTCCACCCTCACAAAGTCCGAAAAAGATTGAAAAACCACAGCGCACGAAACTGATGGTTTGACCCCTATTTCGTTAATAATTTCTATTGGCTACCCTGTATTCAAAAAATAACAATTGCGCCATAAAGAGCACCGAAAAATACGTCGGCAAAGACTTGAACGATTTCTGCTTCAGACGTTTTGAGAAATCGTACAAGCGGGCACACATTATTACAAAGTTACCACATAACTACTTGTGCTTATAGGATTAAAAGCTGATGAACTCTTGGACTGAGCTATAACAGGAAGCCAAAAATTTGCAAACGCTCGAGCCACAATCAACAATAGCTTAATGACTTGCCCAATTTGACCATCAAAAATGGAAAATGCGTTGATGCTTGCTGGCTGCATGATGATGCTGGATTAGCTGAAACCATTATTATGCGTACCTGAAAAAAATTCATTCATGAATTCTCATCAACACTGAAGAGAGAAGAAAATACATGTTCCCATGTCTGTTTTTCCAGCTATTCTGAGCAACTCAGTTTCCTTTACTCGATGGAACTATTTCAGTTTTGAATGTGCCACTCAAAAAACGTGTGACTTAATTTTGACATGATCCTTAAAGTGCTAATACTTGATATTATCAGTCAAATTTGAAATAGACATCAATAAGGGTATTTACCAAAAATTAGACAATGGTCTAATATTTGATCAGCTGATGCGCAAGCTGTTTCAGATATTATCACAACTCTACAGGCACCACCACCACCACCAGGACATACAGTGATGGTTGATAGAATATTACCAAGCCACGTGACAGTCATGTTGAACTGGAAAAAAGAGAATAATATTTGGCAATGACAGTCGACGAATACAAATTGACTGGATTAATTATAGGCATTGCCTAAAAAAAATATCAAGTGTATGCATACCAGTACTTGTGGATTTGAAGACACCATTATAATGATGGATTGGATTGCATAATTGACTTTGCCACTTCATGGTTGTCACTCACCAACTTCACCATGGATGCCATCAAAGACTTCTAACCATTCCGATATAAAGGAGAATACTCTCGCTTTCAATTATCACCTTGATCATGGCACTCCCATTCAGTTGCCAATGCTTTCTCTGCATTCAAGAACACTAGCAGATCTTCAATACTCGTTACTCATTACTAAAGAGCTAAGACCAATATCGGGTGGAACTTGAGCCACAAGGGTAACAGCCTATAAACTGGCTACCTTGATGTTGTCAACCATGACAGTGATTTAGATATCTGTTGAGAATCTGTAACATAAGCACAATGCCATGATAAACTAACTACATGAACTTGAAAGAGTTAACTTCTTGGTTAATAAAGTTCTTCGTGGTCCAAAAGCGAACTTGAAATCCAAACGCGTAATAGGTTAGCATGAGCTTGTGAGTTTTGCAATAGACCAAGACACAAATTATAATCAATTCATTGACATTGTGAAAGCTTGTTAAAGATGAATTGAAAGAAAGACAAGAGTAATGAGGTTTGAAATGGAGGCACAGCAAAATCAGAGATTGAGAAAGTTAGAGGTTCCGCAGAATAATCGATTGTGACTATTGCTGGTTGTGGCAATTTCAAAGTAAGGCAACTGGGTACGCCACTGGGTCTGATTCATAACAACAACATACTATTGAATTTAAACACAAATCAATGTAAATATGAGTTGTAGTACTATACCGAAAAAAAATTGAGCCATACTGGATTCACAAATGTACCCCATTCAAATAGTACAGCAAAAAGATTGGACTCACAATTTTTCATACTCATGTCAAAACAATACTTACAAAGCTTTGTGACTTATCCACAATAAGGCTGCATCATAGCGGAAAGACAAAATGCACACCCAAGGAACAATCTGCTGCATCTCCTCCAACTTTAACGCAGAGTAAACCTGAAAAAGAAACATTTTCACAAAGGATAACATTCTAAAGCGAGGGTATGGCATAATTACAAGATAACAATATGAGCAAGTATACTGATCTGAGATTTGAAGTATGATACACTGTCCCACAGTTTTTTCTATTTTAGAAGAGCAGATGGTGCAATGTACTGGAGAAGCAACAGGCGTCTGCTGGAAATTGGGAAAGCAGGATGCAGTGGCTAAGTATAACAAACTCCCTCTGTGCAGCGACTTGATGGATGCGACCCCGCACCCGCGGCGAAACGCGCGAGTAAATGAAAACCAGTGCGAGTCGGCCAGACCCACAATCGGAACTTCACCAATTCGAGACTCGACGTAAACCGTTCGTTTCATAGCGTTGTAGAATTTTCTGATGACGGACAGCTTCACTAATTTTCACGCCACAAGTACGCACATCGCGATTGGAGCCACAATGAACATATACCACCATGACCTAGTACCGTGATCCAAACAATAAGGTCATTTCAAACAGTGATCAAGGCTCTGGTTGCGGGCTCCCCTACCAAATTGCACTGTGATGATGACAAATAAAACATTCACCTCGAAATACACAAAAAGTCACCCCAACGTCGCTCAAAAATCACAAATCAAACGATATAATTGTACTAATCTCGTACTCACCGAAGGTTACAAAATAGTAAACAAACAGGTTGACCAAGAGAAAATCCCCAAATTCCCCAGAGAATACTAACCTTCACGACGCTTCCGGCGAAAAAGCCCCGCCATACTTGGAAAATTCAAAAATTTGACATTTTTGAAACCTTGTCAAATTAAATCTAATAATCAAAAATATATCATTCGAGTTATTCTGAATCCAAAACATCGTGATCTTTACGATCCCGTTGCCAAAAAGTATTTTTTCGCTTTTTTTCAAAAAAAATTTTCCCGTTCGCATCGAATTTTCCATTTTCACGATTTGTTCACTTTACCACCTAAGGCAGCTGATCGAACCATTCAAAAATCATTTTCAATCAAATTTGTACCTCGCAAAGAAAAAAAATGCCAGGGGGTGTCCACATTAAATTGGTCATACGATATATGTATATCATCAAGCCTGGGCTTTCTTCATCTCCCTCCCTCTCTACTCGCTCGCTCGCGCGAGCCGGACATTTGTTCTCGGCTAAGCTGCGCACAGCTCGTACTTACCCAGGGGCGAAAGCTTGAGTGAAAAAGAGAGAGCTTGTAGAGCTTGCACACAGTGTAGTGTAATGGTAGTAGTATGGTTTGTGTGTTGACACTGTAGTACTCGGCCTTGTCGACAAGTCGCTCGAAAAATTCATCCGAGCGTGAAAATTCTCGTGCCTATTTACGATCTTGCCATGCGTGAAATTATAAGCACGCGTGGAATACTCTTGCAGTGGGGCTCGATTTGAAAAGGGGAACTTGTGTAGCTTATACCTAATGATATAGATATAGATGTGGGCCTTGTAGATTGAGTAGCGACGCAGATGAAATCGATATCGAAAATATATTGGTAGAACGAATTCCAAATACGCCCCCTTCCCCCCCCCCCCCCCAGAAGCTTTGGAATTTCTTCTAGAGTATTTTGCAGAGTAAGATATTTTGTCGGCGATTCGATTCGGGAGTTCATGTCGAAGAAGTGTTTGTTCCATCTCATTCTTCGTTGTATTTTAGTTGACGGCAGAGAATCTCCAATCAATTCAATAATTGCAGGCTACAGTGAAGAGCAAAGTTACAAATCTGCAAATACCTTATTTGGATAGATAAACCTATTCAACTGTTAGGAATCAAAGTGGGCTGACAAGGGGCACCACAAAGTCCGGGTTTCCAATTTTCTCCAAAACTCCTGTACAGTTTTGTACCACCTTGGATGTGAAGAATCCAGAGTGACTCCGTTAAATGGGTCACCTGTTTAAAAGGTACAGTTACTGAGATCAATGCTAGTCTCAGAGGCTGTAATGTATATTTGAATGAGTGACTCATGGGCTTATGAACAATGCTGTTCATATAGGCCCATGTTGAAAAGTGATATAAATAGATATACTGGCGATTCTAAAATTCTTGCTTGTAAATCTGAACAGGGGGCTCATTTGACGGAATCATCATGGATTCTCCACATGTTTTAGTAGTACCAAATAGTCAAAGAATCTTAAGGATGATCATCAATCCAGACCCCATGGTCCTTCCTTGTGAGTCTACTCCTAAAAAGTGCAAAAGATGAACCAAAAAGTACTCCATATTTTGATGAATTTGGAGTTATTCTCAACAGGACATTCTCCCCATCAAGTTCACAATGTTTGTCAGCTTGAGAATTATTGCCGAATGGTTTTCTTGAATAGTTTTGATTGAGCGAGGCTTGAGAATAGATGAGACGCAGGATCAGACACAATTCAGTCCAATTTTGGACTGTTCAATTGATGCTTAGGTGATTGATCGAATGAGAATAGATTCCGGAATGTCATAGTTAAAATAGCATTCTCTACAATATAATTCATAGATATAGATATTGATGTTGTACCATGTTTGAGTCAATTTGATTTAGTGAGCTAGACTGCACAACTTTCCCAGACAAATTGAGTATTCGGATACCAAGAACAAACCAAATCAGAATTCTAAGAGTAAACTGCAACGGAATAGCTTAGAGTGAGAAAGTATAACTTGAGGTAAAGATTGCTCGAGAAAAGTTAGCCGCAGTCAAGCGATGCGAAAGAGTCATCCAAAGCATCTACTTCTCTAGAGCAAGAAGTCTTGAAACTACTGGAGGTAAAAGGTTGGCCGGGGTTGCATTTGATACTTTTACGTCATTTTCCATTCCATTCGCACGCGTGACACGCCTCAGACATGGCCGTGAGGGATACGTTATTCGTAGCCTGTAAGTCTTTGAAAGCGATCCCCGAGGGTGAAAAGAATCTTTTGTTGATAAAGTCACTGGTATGTATAGGTATGCAGTTTATGAGAGGTAGGGTGAAATATGGTATGGTTATGTTGAGCTCGTAACTGGAAGGATGTACTTATCGCTCCAAGATACATCACATCTTTTTCTCTATGTTTTATAGTACGAAATCTTAGGATTTTGCTAAATCTTTTGCAAAGAATATGATGAAACTTGAGTCTCATATCAACATTTTCTGCCAAGGGCTTGCCGTGCTTCGGCCGTTTCTCCTCCTATTCGAGATGTTACCGGTGAATTTGGCGCCAGCACCAGCTAGTTTGCAAACTGTCCAATTGCCAACATCTGACCCTCAAATTTAGGCGTGAGACTATGTCATCAAAAAATTATCTTGATAAACTTCAAGAACTTGAGGATCAGTATATATATAATTAAAACGTAGAGAAAAAATTCTTGAAAAAATCACCTTTGTCGGTTAGGTTGATAAGAAAGTCCATAATTTCCGAAAAACCCTTATCCGAAGTTGCAAGATTCATTCTCGAAATGATTTTGCCTCCAGGAATAGGCCTTTAATTAGCTGTTGGACCTCAAAAAAGGGGAGTTTTGAGATGAATAAGCTTTCTGACTCTTGCGACTGGCGAATTTTGGGAGTACTGATTTTATCAAAATTTTGAGAAAAACCGCTCAAACTGATTTCGAACAATCGGATTTGGGAAAAAATCTCATTCATATGAATTTACGATTCCGGAGAGACTGGGAAGAACTTTCAGCGTTTCAGCCATAGAATGAATTTTGGTGATGCCAAAACACTCTCACAGTATTGATTGACGGGTGAAGGCGAACTCGGAGTATGTCCCATCTTGAGTATTTATTAACAGAAATAGAATGGGGGGAGGGGAGGCGATTCCTGTTATCAGACAATTGAGATGAGATATTTTGCCGATTCTGCTCGTACAATATAATCATACGAGTTCCACTAGTACGTGGAAATGTATAAGGGTCAGATGTTGGCAGTAAGACGCTTCGCGAAATGGCCGGAGGTGGCGCTGAATTCAGGACTGATACCTCGAATAGATTTTCGATGAAGAAAATCGAATCACGATAACTTGGTATTGAGTTGTGATACTATGACACAGTGGTGAAGCTGTTTTACGATCTTCCGATGGACGACTCAGGGGTTTTTCCTGAATCCATGACGAGACAAGAAATTCATTCAATTTCTCACGCTATCTATACGAGTCAGCAGAATTTCATGCAAGCAATCTAACGAAATGGGGGGGGGGTCGTCTAGAATCTTGGGATTCCCCCTCACTTGTATCATAAGTGGCCATTAGGATTATCGAGCATTCGTTACGAGTACTCTTCAGATTATGAAGAAAACCATCGGACTGACTCAGTAGTTAAAATTCACATGGATTTGAGCATGCGTTCTGATATATTTTGAGTAGGAATGTATGAGTTTGCCCTACATTCATTTTTTCATGAGTTCCTATCAGATATCCTCAGAATCATCGAAAGTAAGCTCAGTTGAGAAATTGGAAGAAATCTCATGGGGTCCACACAGAAGGTGTAGACCCTGTGTGAAATGAGGTGCTGATGACTCAGATCATACTGTGATCTCAATATTGGATTGGAATCGTACTTAAAAATTCCCAAGAACTTTGTATGCAAGTAGATGACCTCTTTTTAGCCGATCCAACTATTTGTCAAGATTCAGAGTACATGCTCTAGACCCATCCACTAGGGTAATTCCAGTTTGATCACAACACCCTTCTGAAGCTGATTAGAAGCCAGTCAACTAGCTGTGAAAATTGCTCTCATAGTCGAGGGCTACCTTCTCCCTATGTATTACAAGTGGTATGAGTCGAGAAAATTTAGTTTTAAAACCCCAACCAGAACACCCAACTCTAGCTCTTTATTCTACAAATTTTTTTTTGAGCATGTTTCATAATTATATCCGTGTTCTACAGTTATCTCTTCATTCAGAAGTGGTGATCATCTCTTTGATACATCACAAGATCTGCCCGTCTTACTTATGGGTTGTAAATCCCATTCCACTATGAGTAATTCCACGCGAAACAGACCGACGAAAAAGGGTCATGTCTCGGATCTTTTCCTAAGTATTTTCAATCGATTCTATGGTCCAAAACATGGACTTTTAACTTACTATGAGGTCCAACAAAAATTTTTGGTCCCATGCCGAGAATCTTTGAAAATGATGTAAAATCCTTTTTTTCGAAATTCCAGCAACTTTTTTTCACTAAAATGCAAATAAGTCAAGTTTGCTTGCAGATAGACACACACGGTTTACGGCATTCGGAAGGTCTTATTAAAAAATCCATCGAGATGCATTCCTAGAACTTGGTTTTGAGGTTACGTACACTATTGTCGAGCAAAAAGTCGAAAAACACAAAAACATTGATTTCTCGTCAAGCCATTTTTTTATCTCTGGAAATTTGATGTTTGATGTAGAATTTTGTGCTCTTTCAGAAAAAAATGGTCTCAAACATTTTTTCTGAGTCCCAAAGCATATTTTTGCTATTTTTCGCAAATCAGTTTTTCAAGCGATAGGAAATCGTCTGTTTTCTGCGCATGCGCGGAAATTTGGGTTCTTGAAACCAATTACATCAGAAAGCCAAGAAAATTTCCTTCGAAATGACCACTTGACAAAGTCAATTCCATCAATTGAGACCAAAGCTACAACGTACAGAGGACCACTGAATGTCGGCAACGCCCAAGAGGTGGTCGGAGACAGCACTGACTGAGATCCGCAGACGGTGACCTTTGCCTATCGATGCATTCGGGCTGAAGCTTCATCCGTTGTATCTCCGTTCCATACTACATCTCCATTTCATACGTTGTAGCTCCGAGCCAAATTGTTGGAATTGACTTCGCCAAGTGGTGATTTTCAAGGAAATTTTTTCGACTCTCTAATAGAATTGGTTTTGAGAACCGAAATTCCTGCGCATGCGCAGAAAACAGACGATTTCCCATCGCTTGAAAAACTGATTTGCGAAAAATAGCAAAAATAGGCTCCAGGACTCAAAAAAAGTGTTCGGGACCATTTTTTTCTGAAAGAACACAAAATTTTCCATCAAACATCGAATTTTCAGAAATAAAAAAGGATGGCTTTTCGAGGAATCAATGTTTTTGTGTTTTTCGACTTTTTGCTCGACAATAGTGTACGTAACCTCAAAACCAAGTTTTAGGAATGCACTTCGATAGATTTTTTAAAGACCTTTCGAATGCCGTAAACCGCGTGTGTCTATCTGCAAGCAGACTTGACTTATTTGCATTTTAGTGAAAAAAAGTTGCTGGAATTTTGAAAAAAAGGATTTTACATCATTTTCAAAGACTCTCGCCATGGTACCAAAAAAATTTTTTTTGAACCTCCTAGTAAGTTAAAAGTCCATGTTTTAGACCATAGAATTGATTAAAAATACTTAGAAGAAGATCCGAGACATGACCCTTTTTCGTCGGGCTGTTTCGCGTGGAATTATTCCTACGTGGGATCAACCTCTAAATTTTAGCAAATCGCTAATTCTGTTAGATCATTGTCTTATGAATAATTCTGGTTCAGTCAATTCATCACGATACCAATGATTCCATTCAACAAGAATAATTGACAAATCTCCAATCCCTCCATCAATTCTCCAACTCACGACGTACATTGCATCCGATCATTACCCAAAATCTGCTTTGCCCTGCATCATACTCGACAAAATTCAAGGCTCTTCCAAGCTCCACTGTATCTCCAAATATCAACACTACACAGGAATGCAACCACTACCAAGAAGGTTTATATCAAACCCATTGGAAATATTTCCGATTGATATTTCGAAACAGGAGGTATAGTCTTGTCTGTATGTGCACAGGTTGGAGTAGGCGTTACGCTCAACTGAATGAAGGCAATACCATGGATTACGCAGGATCATGAGAGCTTGCAAGCACCAGAAAGGATGCTTCCGGTAATGGGTCTTCGTATTCCCCGAATGCATCCATCCATCACAGACGTTACGGTCCTTCGCCACAGAGCAGTAGTAGTAGTAGTAGTAGTAGTCGCACTGGTGGATATCATTATGAGAATACGACGTAGAATGATATCAAGGTAGTATTGGTGTGCCTGGCACAAACTGATTGTCGTAATACTCACGTTCATATTTCACCTCCCGAGACCTCTCAGCCATACCCAATATTCCGTCAGAGGATAGGAAGCCCTTTGGGTCTCCAAGGATCTTTGCGGAATGGTTCAGATGATGCTGCTGACTAAGTCTGTCATTGAGACGAGCATTGAGAAGTTAAGAGCGTGAGTTAGAGGTTAGAATTTCGGCGGATCATCAGCGCTTATAAGCCAAGTTGTGAACTTTGACGATGCAGTAGTGGTAGTGGTAGTTTGATCTTTGGTTGGTATTGAGATATTCATGTCAGATGGTACTTGATCATAAATGGGTTCATTAGAATTTTGAGATAGCTTTTGAGTTCTGTATAGATATCGATTTCGTCGAGTGTAATACAAGATTTCACGGGGCGAGTGGCATTTTTGGGACTTAGATACGATATTTGTTGAGATTAAATCGGGCGGTTTGGTAATAAATCAAGCAATTCAGATGGAAGAAATTTTATCTAAATTATGTTGAGTGATAGGGAGAAGCTTGTCAATGTTGGAGTTACAAACAGCTTATGCGAGCATTCTGTTCTTGATGCGTGAACCCCAGGTGTGCCAGAGTTGAGCCAATCAATCATGTAGAGCTCTCAAGATTGGCTCCATGTTTGGCGACAGATTGGGAGAATCAATTTCAGGGTTCAGGTGGCTGACGCATTCATAGAGCTGTTACGAGAGCCGTGAGACTGTGATTGAGATTGGCTCAGTACCCTTTGGAGTGGAATTGGTTTATTATTGAGCAGAGGGGTTTGAGGAGTTTTGGAAGGAAATTGAAGAGAGATTGCTGGTTTATTGGTCAATTCTGGTGGCATGGAGTTGTGAGACAAAGTCTGGTCTCGTAATATTCATTTGGAGAGATAAATGAGACTCTTTCGCGGATGAACAGCGAGGATAGATTTTACTAACGGTGGAAGTCTGATCCTGACAAAAACTCCCTCTCAGCGCGGTCACCATGCAAGCTGAAAATCATTCCCATCTTCATCCGATTCTGTTCCGATTTGGGCTGAACGACGAGCGCACGACTATTTGTTATCATCTAACTTAGATCTGTCCACTCTTCTTAAGCCCAAATTGCAATAGAATCGGAGAAAATTGAGAATGAAAATGTGTGTATATACTCTCTCAGCATGAATCAGCTAAAATAGCTGATTTTTAGTCAAAATCCGTTTGGTTAGCTGATTTATATTAAGAGAGTAGGTTGAGAGGTTCCCGCGGCCAAGTTATTCCCACCTTTCTCCAATTCTCGTATGATTTGGGCTAAGCGACGGATTGAGGAATACAAGTTGGACAATAACAAGTATTCGACAACTTGTCTCATTCTTTGAATCATCAAACTTCTTATGTAAGGGGTATTTTCAAGGTCCATGGTCACGGTGCACGGTGACCGCCTCGCCTTAATCGGACACAGAAATCAAATTTTCCCAGGATTTTCAAATGTTTCTTAATGGAAGTCCTGATGATGTATATCTCATCAGCTACTTAGCTCATGAGTCGCTGAAACCTTCTAATGTTCTACTACAAAATGTGGATTATCAATATATTGGGCATCCATCAAAATAACACTAAGCTGAAACTGGCCGTTTGGCCATCTTAATTCGCCTTCCCTTCCTTGTCGCGCCGAGCCCCTTCCATACACGACCTGACACGTTTGGCTAATTTTCACCCTTCTCTCCCCCAAAAAAATTTGACGTAATTTATGGATATCCCATGTCTTCCATGAATTGGGGAATCCGTAAATTTTCCCTCAAATTCATGAGATCTAGATAGATGTTAAGAGAATAGAATCAAGGAATCTTAGACCATATGCAATGTTTTGGAAAGGACCATGAATTCGTCAAAGACTGAAATATAGTCTGAGCACGTAATGATCCTTGACATGCAATATTTTCTTAAAATGATGATTTGCATTGATCTGGGCCTCTACGCATTCATAAAATGGAACACTCTTGAGAAACATCCGTCATCAAGACGATGACGGCTCTCCACGTTCACAACTCAGTATCTTCAAGTGTATCTTAGCTCATCTTTAGGATTATATATAGAGGTGATCGAAATAATTTAGGACTCGGCTGATTTGAGTGAGGCAGAATCAACTCATCCTGAAGCGATACTGCAATCATCATATCACTTCCCACCAATGGGGAATAATATGATATTCGTCATAGACCAAATGGATGATTCCCCAATGTCCACGAAACTCAAACAGATCTCATTTGGCTGACCAATTTTGATATGACAAGAATTCAGAAGCCAGATCTTTGGAATCCATCTGAAACAGACCGTGACCCCTCAAAAAGTATGTAAGGTAAGTGTACCCAACATGCCCCCATATGCCGATTTGAGAACTGAACGCTCGAGGACCTCCGCGCAAATTTTTTCAAATTTGTTATGTTGAAATATGAGTGATTCGATGATTTGGATCAACCCTAGATGGTATCTGCACCTCCCAGGGAATGAAGAGTGAAGTTTTTTGCATTTTTTTCGTTTGCGCACTGAAAAATCGCCAACGAAATCGCATTGCGTTTAGTAAAACCGGTGCTGAAAGTGTTTGATTCGACCAATCTCAACGTATTTTGGCGCATTGATCCCTCCGTTTAGAAACTTGAAACCTTTCTTTTGAAATTACAAAACTTGGATTTGGTACAATTTTATGACCGAAATAACGAGAGCAAATGCAACACATGAAGGCCGAAGTAATTTGTATCTAACACGCCTTCCATGTGGTCATGTGGAAAGGGAGTGCACGACGACTTTTTTATGCCCGAAACGTGTTTATTCCGTCAAGATAGGTCAGATTTGGTGTTTTGGACCCGCGAAAGGCTCCAAACGAGATTGCATGCTTTCAAACCCGATTATATGTGATTCATCGCCGATTTACATAGTTTTTTGGGGGAAGTTGAGACAGCTCAACCCTACAGTACCCGTCGAAATTAATGGAACACGCATACCTTCACTAGAACAGCGATTACTCGGACGTCCTTGGGTCTACGGCAATTTTACAAAGAGCATCCGAAAGATGAGAAAAAAATCTATCAATTCATGTCCTTTAAAATATTTTTTGCCGCAAAATTCATGGTTTTAATTGGCTCCGAAAAAGAAAAATTTTCCATCTCAGTCAATCATCGACCATTCATTGGAAAATCATGATAGCGCAAAAATCCTTGTGAGATCTTGTAGCTCTTTTCAAGACCTTCAAAATCGTTTGTTGAAAATTATTCTTCGGTTTTTTCCACCCGAGTTACGAGCGATCAAATGAGAGCAAATTCGCACGTGTTGAGGGTAGCGGAGATACAAAAAAAATACGTAATCCACGATTACGACGTGAAATCTTCTAAAAATCATACAACATGAATCAGTTATGTTTTAGAACGCACTCGAAACGACCTCAGACAGTTTGAAGAAGAAAAAGCTCATACCTCTAGATCACGAGTACCCTCAACCCACACTCACTTCTCTTTGCCAGATCGCTCGTAACTCGGGTGGAAAAAACCGTAAAATAATATTCAAAAACCGATTTTGAAGGTCTTAAAAAGAGCTACAAGATCCCACAAGGATTTTTGCACTATCATGATTTCCCAATGAACGGTCGATGATTGACTGAGATGGAAAATTTTTCGTTTTTCGGAGCCAATTGAAACCATGAATTTCACGGCACAAAATATTTTAAAGGATATGAATTGATAGATTTTTTTCTCATCTTTCGGATTTTTTTCTCATCTTTTGTAAAATTGCCGTAGACCCAAGGACGTCCGAGTAATCGCTGTTTTAGTGAAGGTATGCGTGTTCCATTAATTTCGACGGGTACTGTATTTGATCGATGCTTAATTCAACTGAGAATAGGATCTACGTATTTCAGCTCATTTAGATGTCCTTAAATCACACGTTCGGATGAGCTATGGTACATTGAGATACTATCAAATGAGCTAAGGTACAATGTTGAGGAACACCAGAGTCGTTGAGAAAATGTTCAATGGGGGCATGTTGGGTACATACTTTTGTGAACTAGCAAGAAATTACTTTTCGGAAGAATCATGCTCTAGTCTATCAAAATTCGACTTGCTTCAGCCTATCTTGAAGATCTCCGATCAAACATTAAAAAGCGATAAAGTAAGTTGAAAAATATTGAAATGGGTCGGAACTATTGGAAAAATAGCTTAAGGGGGGCTGACATGTTGTTGGGCGCACTTACCTTACAAAAGCATGTGCTCGCGTGCAATAGAATCCTCCAAGGTAAGAATTTGCAAGCTTCCATTCCGTACGTCCCACAGCACTATAGATATATGTACTAGTGGCCAGATCAAATTAAGGCATGCCAGTCCAGCGTGACGTAGAAAATGCAATGTCGACAATTTGCTATGGCAAGACGAGGAACTTTACACTAGAGAAAGGACTCAGCCAACTACCTAACCTGTTTAGGGAAAAGTGTAAGGTACCGGGTAGAATGAGGTAGAAGAAGATGAAGCTGAGGCCATTACAAGCTCTCGCCACTTTGTGGTATTGTGGGTGCATGCGGAAAGTATAAGAGCTTGCAAGCTTTCGAGGTTCAAACCTCAGCGCAAGGAAAATTGGTTCAAGGTTTATAATGTAAATCTTGTGCACCCCCCTTTTCCCAACAGACACTTTGAAATTACGGCAATTCCTCAAGTGCACTACGTAGTCAAGCTCATTTGCCTATTTACTCAAGCTGTCTAACTATCTTTCCATATTTTAAGAATCTACATCATTTGTGTGTATTTGTGTTCATTTATGTAGATTCTTGAGGATAAGAAGCTTTGAGAATTCAAAAAGCCATCAATAAAGATGTTGGTCTGTTCACAGGTTTCGTCGTCGCAAGTCTGTTGACAAGAGAGTAACCACAATGTCTCTGGAGGTTTGAGCTTAAGCTACACTACGATGTGTATCCATCGCACGTGTCAACGTTCCGGGATAAACAATCACGTCTGGGTGGGCGGCCGACTATGCGACAGGGGACCTGCGTGTTATGCTTGAGTTGAGGTGTGCAGAAACAACATGAGCAACGGAGTGTCTTGTTCATACCAGAGTTTATACGAGATCTGATGTTTGGAATAATAAACCTTCCTGGATGGTGCTTTATTGACTTTTGAATCGTTGGTATTGGAGGTTGTTGAATTTCATTCGAAATACTATAATTAGATGAGACAATTGTAATCAGCTCGCCTCTATTAGGCTATTTTTCCATCAATAACTCACACTACCAGTCATGAATTGAAGAACACCCAATGAATAATTCTCTATCCGGCCCAGCACGATACTTTGGAACTAATTAAAATGAACTCTTCTTTGGCTCACAATCAATTCGAAAATCTTTCCATGAAAAACAATCTGGCGTAACGCTAGCCTTGAGTTTCATTAAAACCTTGGAATTTGTCATTAGACGGCTATGTCTGGGGAGGATTGAGAGGAACGCGCTCGCTCTGATGACGATATGACTCTTTTCCTTGACAACTACAATCCTATACTAAAGAGTCACAATATGGGCAAGTGTTTCCTATTCCTGATTCGAAACGAGTTTACCATGATGATGCTACCGAGACTGCCAAGATCCTCGCGAGAGTGATGGGAAGACTATCCGTCTCGATGAGAAAAGCGATTGGTCAGACTGATTCCGGGCTCAGCCTGACTTCCTTAAACGAGACAAGGTCGAGTCCGAGGGTAGACTTCATCTCGTAAGAGCTCTAGATTTGAGCAATCATCTATTTCAGCATTCAACTCGTAACGTCTAATAATGGATAAACAATGGTGACTTGATATTGTATCTTTCATACATTATTCACCGTGCAATTATCTCTACTTGATATATAAAATCACAATTCCATGAATTCCACACAAAATGTCGATTGAGCCCCTTGAAATTTTAAAATATCTAAATCAGCAAGGCTCAGCATAAACCTTGATGAGACATTGATAGGCCAACGAACGTGTCATTCAAGTGCAGAGTTACCTGCACAGTATAAACAATGTAAGTAAAGGTAAGTGTGTGTACCGCAAGATAAGATGTACGGGGTGTAAGCAACGAGATCCGATCTTGGCTGACGATACGAACCGCTAGTCTTGTTAATATATAGGTATAGCACAAAACAAGTTGACTCGAGGGAAGGGTTAAGTGCCTATTTCTTCAGAGCTACAGCACTTCACCTCGATGGTTCTCTTCGGTGCTCCGACTCTACGACTAACCCCCCCCCCCTCATATGTACTTGTACGTAAGAGAGGTATTCTTTCAGGCTTACTTTTGCGGCTGTCGTTGATGACTACGGTAAACTGAGAAACACGAACGTATGCCACTCATATACCCCATCCCCATACTTGCCTCCTTCTACATCTTCTCTCTTACCGTTTCTTCTGGCTTACGTTTTTGGTTGTTGTACTCATAGTTCTTCTCCACTGCATGCTTTCATGATAGTACCTTAAAGTCATCATGCACTTTATTTTCTGAATCGGAAAGAATAATAATTACTAGAGTAGATTGTAGGGTAGAGGTAAGTAGAAGATCAGGTCAAATTCAGATTTTTCTGATATTTCAAATGTTGATTCAATTGCGATAACAGAGATTCAATTAATCTTACCTTCTGGAGAACTTTCTTTTCCTGTCAACGCGTTATCAGAATCAAACTACTCTTCTACAACCATTTTTAGAGGGTACTCTTCAGATAATTTGTGAAAGTATCTCATGAAATTCCTGAAGATGACATCTCATCAAACCCTTTCCGCTAATAGTTATAACCATTAATTAGCCATTTCTAGCCACCCACTTATCAACTTGTACACCCACCCGACCGACTATCAACCTCCTAATCTACCGAATCTCCAGCGATCTCAACCAAAACCCACACAACTCCGTTTTATATTTCAATCGGCCCAGTCCAGCCCAGCCCAACCTAGATCAGATCTACTCAGACAATTTCACACTATTCCAGATCATTCCAGATCATACCAGACAGTTGCAGATCGCCCTAACCATACCATAGCCCCGAAAACATTTCTGACTATTCCAGACCAGACTAAACCATCTTAGATTGTACCAAACCGTCCCATTTTGTACCAAACCAAACCAGACTATTCCAGAATGTTCAAGACCATGCCAAAACGTACTATATCGTACTGGTCCATTCCATATCATTTTGGACCGTACCAGACCGTCGCAGATCATTCCAGACGGATCGTACCAATATATTGCAGATCGTACCAAACCGTTCCAGACCACCACGACTATCTCAGACCTAGCTAGACTAAACTAGATTGTACGAGAAGGTTTGCAGATCGTACCATACTATACCGTATTGTACCAGACCTTACCAGAACATCCATCCACCCGTCTACCTAACTTACCTTGCCACTCAGTAACTCATCCATCCATCGACCCGCTCATGACCCGGCCACCCGTCATATTTTATCCCTTCCTTGTACGCAACTCGATACGTGAGATACGGTAGAACAGTTCTTAACTGGCCGTTCAATCCACATGATTTGTATTCTAACTCTATTCTCCATGGGCTCATCTGGAATCACTATTTGTTGATAAGTGCTTGGGTGGTTAGAAAACCGGGTGGTTAGACAACGGGCTGGTGGGTAGTTGGAAGTACTATTTGCACCAATGTAAGAAACCATAGTCCTTACGAACTTCCAGAGGGACCTCTCTCCAATACCATCATTCGATCATCGTATTGGTCAACAAGACTTCAGAATCGGAATCGACCATATATCGAAATATGGTCCTTTTGTGTAATTCCGATCGTAGAAACAAGTACCGTGGCACGAATTACCCCCCCCCCCCTCCCCCCAATGTCATGAATTTCTTCAAATTGCAGGAATAGCATATTTTACACCAAGTTTATGAGGTTGTTTCTCGCTTCTAAATGACTAATCTCTAAACTGAGCTACAGTCGAAGGTCGAAATGATTACTCGTGCGCGGGGAACCTCACTGACGAGGTACGAGCATTTTTTTTCTTGCAATTTTGTGAGAACCCAAAAATCGAAGGGTTGCAAGAACGGATTCGTGTGAAAATAGTGTTTTTCGCATTTTTATTTACTGTTTCAAATTAATTATGTTGGAGCTCTCACGATCAGGAAAAAAACCGTCTAAACCATGTTTTCTCGTATATACTGACCAGTTGAACACTATTGACAAAGTCTCAGAGGGTTAGGAAATGAGTAAAAAAATGAATTTTCTGAGTGGCTATGGGACAGATAATACAAGTCTCGCAATAAATCTACATCGAGGTCATACCGTTCACAATAGCTCAAGGATATCCGATCAGAAAAATCTTAGGGGGATGGAATCATAACAGTGCCGTCGCACAGCAAGAAATCGAAGCAAATTTTTGGTATTCAACGCCTATGCTTTTAGATGGTTTTTAGCGACCAAAACTTTATTTTAATTTCTCGCTGTGCGTCCTATACCCAAAATCACACACGTTGAGATTGTCCTTCTCCATCAGAAGCTCTCAAATGCCAAGACAACACAATCGAAAATTCATAGTACATTTATGTCCATCATAACTTTTCTGTATGAATGGCCAACACAGTTCAGATTATTGAATACATCGGAATCACTTCCACGCTATCGTCGTAAACGTAAAGCCCAATACATATAGAATGCAGTAATATCACAGGGACAGACGCATGAAGTTTCTCCTACCTTTTGTAATAAACGAGATTCGGACATACATATATAGGCGTACTATATATATATATGTGTGTGTGTGTGTGTGTGTGTGTGTGTGTGTGTGTGTGTGAGTGTCATGTTGCTCTGCAGATGAGCGGTTGGCTCAATATCCGATAGAGTGCAAACAGTGAAATTGCCGCCAGACACTATAACTCCCACGAGGCGATTCAATGGCCCTCTGCACACGCTTGTCTCACAACTGCTGCTATGCCCGCAAAATCGAAATACAGCAGGGTGCTGGACAGATCCACTGTGACTTTCTATTTTCTCTATGTGTCTCTCGATAAATGGGGATGGACGTAGAGAGAAACGAACTCTCGAACTCTGCGGTTGATGATAGACGCTTGCCTGTTCTAACTCAATTTTGGAAGGTGAAATTTTAGAACTTTTGCCCTAGTGAGATTTTGATTGGTACCGAATGAGTTTTTATTACTGGATACTTTATGTACCTGTGCCATTCTTCGTGAAAGTACTTCTCATGAATGCTGGTCGAATATTGTTCTGAGAGATTGACAAGCGGGTGAATTAATAAAATATTTTTGTGAATCAAAGTTGAATTTTTTGTCAAGATTCATTCAACTCTAGTACACTCGGAATCGATGAATACTTTCCAAGAAGTAATTTACAGGAATTTTCGCCGAGAAAATCCCCTTGGAAGTTCAACAGATCTTCCACCAAAGGACGTTATCAATCAATTGTCACCTCAAGTTGCACTTTCCTGTCGAACTCTACCTTATCTATACGAGTTTACACGCCTCGACTGTGGAGAAGGCGATTTGATTGGCACAGGAACTGATGAGACGATATCCAATGGCACTCATTCCATTGATAAATCCATGGAATTTTATTACTCTCGTATCCGGTTGAGCATTCACTTTTCCATTGATGACTCGAAAATTGAAAGCTAAGGATCACTTAGGTTCTCGAGTGCCCAGGAATACAACTAGGATGGGAATTTCAACCCGAACGGCAGAAAAGGGAAGCGATTCTAAATGAAACTGCGATCCATTCTTCACAGTATTAGGACCTGCAACTCGATATTGCTTCAGACCCTCTAAGAATCATCCAAGCTTCAGCAATACGTGATCGAATCAAATACAAGAACACGAGCTATTTCGTGATCTGAATTATCCTGGCAACATCAAAATTTGGAAGAAAAATTCAGCAAATTCATAGCTACAAACACATAGGAGGAGGAAAAAAATCCTATCTCGTACATTTTCCTTGTCAATGATCTACAGACTGAATGACATGGGCTGAGAAAATTACACTAACTCATTTCTCTATACCTTTCTCACCATACTCAATATTCTGAACATATGAATATGATTTCTCTCGATCAAACGACTCACAAGGGGAAAACCAGGTGCCCGGGTCACCAATCTTGTCCAGATTTTTTCCACGGTTTTGTACTTCCTAGAACAAAGAAAATCCAGAGTAACTCCGCCAAATAAGCCCCCTGTCCAGGGATACAAGCAAAAACGTTAGCATTACCAGTATATCTAAATAGAGCACTTCTTTAAATGGGCTTATACGAGCAATGTTCATCTCAGTTCCTGCATCTTTGGACAGAAGACCTATTTCAAGAAGTTAGTCTGGAATTTTTATCTTCTCGATAGTACGAAACTGTATAAAAATCTTGGGGTAGATAGGCGACCCGGACCCCGTAGTCCCCCCTTGTCAGTCTAATTTGACAAGAACCGCAATGAGCTCCAAACCAATATTGATAAGAACAACTGCTACCACTCGATAAAACAATATTCACCGCAATCATCACACCAACATGATCTGACAAACCCGAATCTGTCCACAAAACAACACAAACGGAGGATTCGATCCAACCAATCCATTTCCGTCTAAGGATACCTCAATTTTTCTCTTCCAAAGATCTCTTTGCCATCATATTCCTTTCTTTCTACTTTGCTTTTCTTCTTCAAAAGCGCAATTTTTGCCCGTTCCCACAAGACATTTGAAATGTGTCGAAGCTTATTTAGTCTTTCACAAACTTCTGCTAAGATAATGGCAAACCAATTACGTGAAAGCCTCGTAAAATTCGTATGCCCCGAAGGGATCATAAATCCACGCGGTATATCAATTCCCCAGCGGAGAGAAAGCCACCACCGCCTGCCAGCAGCGCATCGAACTCCAACAGACACCCGATATACCGCAGCCGTCAAACTCAACACATACGAACAGTTATACACTTATATTCATAGGAGAGGTTCTACACAACTTTCAACATTTGAGTTGCTGAGAAGTGAAATTTTTTTTCTTATGGCACGCGTCTGGAACCAATTTTATTGGTTAGTAGGACCTACAGAATGAATAAAAAAGTACGTGCCCACTGATTTGGAAGGATGTTATTCCTGTAATTAATGAGGACCATAACTAGTTGTCTGAAATCCATTGAGTGTGCCCAATTAAACCTTAATCTACGCACACACAACACGTTAAAGCTACTTTAAACACATATAAACACTGTATTCCATCAGTTTCCTATTTTCTAACCATGTTCTCGCTATATAACTTACGCGTAACAACATTACTCACACATTCTGACACACACATTCACACGAATACTCTGAGAGGTGAAATAGTGGACGTGAGTTTAGAGCCCAGGCTCATCGTTTTTTCTGCAGGTCACGGATCATTATTACTGCAAAGAAGAATGAGGCTATCGAAGCGAGGGAAGTTGCGAGTGGAATACGAAGAGCCATCGATGCCCATCGACTCTGTCATGCGCTTTGAGAGTCTACATTATATACATATATATTGGCAGTGAAGAGAACGGAGGCCGCAGAGGTTTAATACAAAACAAGCTCGACCGATAGATTCGTGCCCGGATGCAATCCCGTGAGAGATGGAAGGCACGGCAAAAAATGTTTGCCCATTGTTCTCGATGAACTTTTTCATTCACGTTGTACTTCTATAGATATAGAGAGACAAATGTTACGTCAATGTGAGGGAATTGGTATAGGACATGTTAATTACTGCTCGTTGCCTGTTGCAGATGTGACTTTTTCAATATAGTGAAAGTATTGATGGTGGAAAATTCCATAGGTTACATCGGCTCTTTGTGATCAGCATTATTTGTCATTAGCGTGACACTCGTTATTGGGTTCAGAGTTTGCACTGAATTTACTGTTATTTATACGCAGTATGAGGATTTTTCTCAGGTTGGGAATTCGTTAGGGATGTTGGGGTTGGTAAGCAAATTTCACATATTCTAATTCATCTGATATTCATGAATTTCTTCAAGATTCCGTGAATTCATGTCCATTGATCATGAGATAGGATAATTGTTTCGACATACTGATTAGGGGAGTAGAATCCTCTCGAAAAGTGTACATTTAATTATCCGATAGAGGGTTTAGTAACGGAATCTTTCCGCGGTAGAGATTCAAAATTCTCCAGGTAGAATTCTCCGAGTCATAGTTCCCGGCCATACCTCTTCGAGGGACAAACCCCCCAGTTCAAAATTCCCCAAAGCCAGAATTTTCTGAGGTGTTAATTTCCCCGCAATCATAACTTCCCGAGCAAATTCACCCAACATCTCGAAATGGAGTGCTGAAGAGAAAGAGGAATTCATACATGATTCACTCTTTATCTACACTCATTGTCAATTTCTATTCTCTCTATTTGATGATAGTTTCTACTCTATTGATTCTGGTCCAAATTTTATGCATTGAAAATCCGACTAGTTATTGATTACTGGAATGATATCGACACTACTATGTATGATCCATCATGTAGGAATCCTTTCAAATTAACATACTTACTCCCATCTTCCGCGATTACCTCAACCATTTCTTAGAATTCCTATTTATAACTGTCAAAACAGTGACAGAAAGGATTTGTTGAATTCAGTCAAGATCTTTGGACCACAGTGTGTTCAGAGAAGTAGCCGAGAACTCATCGAGAGATAGCGGGACGGTTGAAGAAAGCAACTAGTCATGATTGGGTAGAAAGATATCTGGAAAAATTTGTCCGGAGGGGAATAATATTCGGGACAATTCGTCAAGGGCAGGAAAAATACCCGCAAGAATTCGTCTTGGGGCAGAAGAATTTCCCTGAGAATGTTGTCCCGCAAGAGAAGCATAGTCAGGAAATCTTGTCTTATGTGGAAAATAGTTGAGGATGGATGACTTCCTCCCCTTCTCGCTCACATATCTAGGAAGAAAAATGACAGCATAGTGAACTCAATAGGATTACGGTGCGACTAGTGGAAGATTCAGAATGTCACAGCTAGGAACTGAGGATATACGAAAAGATATCCATATTTCTAACTCATCCTCCAAATCGTCATAGATATGAAATATTGAGATATATTTTGCAACCGACTTTATCAAATATGACATCAGTTTGTGAAAAGATTCACATGATTTTTGACATCCAAAACGTAACTTGCTTATTACTGTGAATGGAATCTCTGGAATCTCGACTCGACCCTCACGTGTATCTAAGACAAGGATCGCTGAGAATCCAAAAGTGTGAGTTCTATCATTAACATATCAAAGGCTCAACGTGGAATTTGGATAGCAGGGATGTGAATATGGCCTCCTTGACGTCAACAGTAATGTAAATTCTTCCAACAAAAATATATGATATTGTATAAAGAGGGCAAACTTCGTCGGCGAGAGGTCTGAGATTATGGAAGTTCTGCCAAAATAAACTGTGTAGTTGTTTTTTATTCTTACCAATAGAACTTAGTTATCAAGGGTCAATTCAAGACTATATACTATTGAAGTTGTAGACAGCAAGGTTGTGAGAGTCCGATGAAGCTGTTGAAGATGTGTTTCAAACTTGGTACGTTGTTTCACACAGACATTCATTCATTCTATTATGTCATTCGGTCAGCAAACGTCCCATGACAAAATTGAGATTGAAGAATGGTCTCCTTTATTTCCCTGAGCTCGTCCTACATATTGATTCCTAAACTTACTCGTGATATATATACTGCAGCGAGATTCACGGATTCCTATATCCCATCGAGTATATTTATGTTCCCAATCCTCGGAACAAAAAAAGTTCACCAGCATCACAATGAAATATTTGATACACACTGAGAGGCAGAAGGGATGAAAACTGGTCGCTGCAAGATTTATGATTCGAATTCATTCTACTCACGTCCCGGTCACAGCCACACTGTATCGATTTCATAAGACCCATACGACGCGTATTTCAATTCTCCTCTGGCTCTTTGATCCTACAGCGTCATTCCATAGAGTATGATCAAATCCCTTCCACACACTTTGTTATTTATTTTCTTTCGAAAGAATATCCTTAAATGATAGGTTTTGATGGTACTCGAATGATAAAACTTGAAATATTTTACATCACTCAATCCGGCAACTGCGGTAAAATATGTCACTGGTGTCCTTGTGTGCAGAAAGTTTCCTCAACATTCGTTTCCATGGATAAGTCTCAGTACCCGCTGGTTGGATTGGCTGTAATACGTTCACTGCGAGGGCGGGATCGCGTTTCCGGGTCTAGATTGCGAGAGAGTACAAATATGCATTCCAGTTGTTACGAAAGCCCAACCTTGTGAAAAACCATCATTATGGCATCTCTATATAGTATTCATAAGACTTTTTGTCGTCCCCACCGGTGGAGCCCATTACATACAGAGTTGCCAGTCATCTTTCTGTAATGGGCCCCAACAGTGGGACCCAAAAAAATTTCTATAACGCTGAACTTATTCATCAGGATGATAAGGAGTATCAACCAAATCGTCAGAATCAATCTCTGCGGCCCACAGCGAGGAATCGAGGCGAATTTCTCGCCATTAGAGCCTATGCTTTTAGATGGCCTCTAGCAACTAAAACTTTCTTTTGATTTCTCGCTGTGCGGCCTCTAGAATAATCTGCATTACGATATTTGTTCTAGGCGTACAATAATTGTGATCATTATTTTGCCGCGCCTGCACCTCACATTCGTTACTAAGCCTGATCTTAGGCTGCGGTTCCTTGACATATTTCAAATGTTTGTAGCGTTTGAAACCAGATGTTCAAATAAAACAATCTCTTCTCTAGTTTGAATTTTTACAGTGACAGTACATGGAAACACAGAAAAGACGAAGCAAAGCTTGTACTCAGAAAAACCCACGTTTTTTGAATTAGCCTAAACCTTTGCCCTCGCATGAATTGAAGATTTTCTAAGTGAGGTTCAATACATTTCAACGTATCTGGTTCGGTCCGTTGGTCTGAGAATGAGCTTTCAATTGAGCTCCGATACGTGAAGAATGGCCGAACACGGGATGAGTGACTCACTTTCTATCTCTTGTTCTTGCGTGATCTATGAATAATTGTAGAAAAACCAAAAATCATACAAAACTCATCGAAATCAAATTCGATACCGAAACTGCTGTGAACACATATTCATCACAACCTCAACAACAAGAGATAACCACAACATAAGCCGTTGGATATGTCCCGATTGTTTGGTGGAAGCTGAAACTCAATAAATTGTAGGCCCTGCCAGTGGAGTCCATCACACACAGGGGAGGACACGTAAGCTCCATCCGTGGGGTCCATCGCAGTAAATAAGCGTTGGAGCAGTTACCAAGTACTCCAAATGTAGACCCTTATCGCCGAAGAGTTCAAAGTTGATGGCGTATGCGTAAGAAAGTTTTGGAAAAAAACGGTAAATATATTCGAAAAGAACCGTAAATGATGACGAGGGTTTCCAGATATCTCACCACAATGAAAACCGTGAAAGAAACTTGTGAAATATCATCAAGCATATTCTCTGCGATGTGGTTGAGAACGAGGAATTCCTCTTGGGAAAACATCACAAAGGATCTTTTGTGCGCGCGAATCTGAATGTTTGGTGATGTTTTGCTGGGTGCATCTTCATGAAGGAGATGAAACTTGAAAGAATTTAGTCTACATAACTCACAACGAATCAATGGTTTGAGATCGTCTCCATCTACACGAGCAAATATCATCGATATAAAGGTGCACTCGTTGCTCGTTACACCTTTTTTATAACTCCTGGGTTTGGAAGGGAATGTGTCAAAGGTTTGCTCGTCGAAATTTTTTCCCCCTTTTGAGCAAACACGTCTGTTTTGGGATTCTTGGGAATTCGTCACAGAGAATGGATGCTCTTTGATGAGATATGACCCAGGAAAGATATTGGGTGGAGCTTTCTCTAAGGAACACATCTTCAGAATCAATTACGTTAATATGAGAGCTGAAAACCAGTCCTAGTCGGTTTAACGCCAAACTAGGATCTCAATCAACGCATAATCATTCGTGGAAAAATTCGATTATTCGATTGAGTTCCACTATCAACCAACTCGTTGGATAAGGAGTTCACCCAGTTGATTGGAGTTTTCCTCAAAATTTTTGAAATTGTGGAAGCTCGAAAAACCTAATTAGAACGTGAATTGGGGTGACAGAGCAATTCTTCTTCTTCTCGACCATCTTTGTCAACAAGAAATCATACGGGCTTAGAACGAATCGATCCTGGAGATTTTGTAAAGGAACTTCTATGGGGTACCTGCATTTTTCATCTCGAATTCCCTCAAAAGTACTCCAATGTCGAATCGCAGAAATGAATAATTACTCAAATCAACAAAGAATCGATAAGAGCCTCCAACCTGCCTCCCTCATCTGACACAGTGGAGATGAGTTTGATTGAATCATCCCAACAAGCTCCAAAAGACAGCAGGAATAGAGAAAAAAAATGAGTCTCACCTGATTGATGCAGTAGCAGAGTTATCATCATCCAGATGGCACCAGGCCATCCTTTCACCTCAACTCTCTCCTTCATCTTGATATCTGGAACACTCACTCCAAATCTTCTAGCCCTAACCTTCTTCAGGCACAGTTCACCTCCATTACTTAAACATTTTTCCTTCAACTTACAACTAAACGTTCTCTAAGAACGTTTCTTTTCCCATGTTACCGTCTGTCATCGTATACACCGGACTCGCAAGTGGCCCCTAAGGCCTCGTCAACTTTGTAACAGCACACGCAAAAGCCCGCACAACAAGAAATATATCTATATCTATACAAAACAAACACACACGTACCGAGGAAGAGAGATAAAGAAGTAAAAGACACTTGTTTTTAACCAAGTCACGCGGTCACGTCATGTCCGACCAAACGGTGACTCGTACTACTTGTTGGGGGGATTTCCACAGGTTTTGACCATTAATCAGCTTTTCTTGTATCCTGAACATCATCGTCGGTCACCTTAAACATAGTCCACAGTGAAGAGGATGACTGTGAAGGTAAAGTCCCTCGGCGTCGACGCATCGTTGCCAAGTGAAAAGTTGTACCACAGCTTTTATTCCACTTCTATAGTGTAGAGTAAGAAGGAATACTAGAGTTTGCTTCGAGTAGTTCAAACTATTTTGATCTTCTTGCCATACTGATGGTAGCGAATGTATATATATATATATATATATATATCCTTGGTCGCTTGGTCGAAGGCCACTTTAAACTTTTGCCACACCACCTCAAGGCAACTTTTGGCGTTCGACAGTTGCCGATTGGTAGCCAGAGTGGCTGGACTCTACATTTTCAAATATAGAGTAGTTTAAGAAGCCCTGGAGAAGTAGTCTGTAACAGAAAGTGAGAACAGTTGCTGCATTACTTCCGATCAAAGTTGAGGAGTTTGTCGCGATAGGATGCTATATAGGTGGACACTGTTTATAGTGATGCTTTCGGTTGATACACTTATTCGAGGAGTAGTATACTGGGATCTTGAAAGACTTTGGGGTAGTTCTGTGAAAGTTGAGCGGATGATATGGAATTTGTGATAGTCAAGTGAAATGGATCGTGGAAACTAGGCGAGATCCTTTTTCGAAGAACATGCCGAAGCACATCTCTATTGACTGTCTTGAGAATCACTCAGAATCGTCGGAAGAAACCCAATACTTCCGTTCTCCCAGATTCTTCATCATCAGACCTCGGGAAAGATGGAGTATTTACTCGTCATCATCTACTATAGAAACACTAATCTTCCTAGTAAGACGTGGAATAACAACACACACAGAATTTCTCGATAAAAATCACGAGACTGCTAGTGGAAAAATTACCCTACATGCCCGCAGTCGTGGGACGCACCACCTAAGAGCGTCAATTTTTACAGGCATATAGGCTTATTTCTTTCTGTGTAGAGAGATGGTTACTCCCAGACTACTTATGATGTTGCTCGGTTGCACATTAATATCACCACATAAAGATGATTCAGCAAGTTTCTAATGGTTTTACCAGTTTGTATGCTTCGACCTCGAATGAGAGTCCAGGCATCTTCATCAGAACAAGTCACATAATGCACTTTCATACGGAATTTTTGTGTGGTTATGTGAGATGCCGAGCTCGCGGTGCGCGCAGGCACACCCAGTTCTTTGATCTTTATATTGGTACGGTAAAAACTACCCTTCAAGTGCCCACAAAATTCACCCAAATTCACCACACTTCTTAACCAAATTCGATACAATTTTTAACCTGAAATCAAATTCACCAAACAGTATAGGTAATTTTTCTTGACAGTCATCCGCAATAAGTGGGCTGAAATGTCAGACGTCCCTCGATCACCCTAACTGTGCCCGTAATTTTGATCGAAAAATTCTGTGCGTGTGAGAACAGTACATTTTGATACAAGGGTGGAAAAATTTCTCATGCAATTTGGGTGCTTACGAAATTGCATGAAATAGCATTTGCGCCTCGATCATGAGGTTCCCCGCTTCCGAGCGACTATTTCGACCCTCGCCTGTGGCTTGGACCGAAAACCAATCGCTCACAACGCGAGCTACAACCTCATGATCTCGGTGCAAAATCTATTAAGGTAGTCCTGTAAAATCAATTGACAACAGAATACTTCGCAACTTGATCAGAATTTAGTGCAAGTATCGATGAGTGTCTGTGCAAAATCTCAATCAACCGTTTCGTTTCGGAGCCCTAGCCATCAAAAAACCAGATGTTTCGGTCACATTCAACATTGCGCTTATGGGAGTGGGCAAGCGAAACGGCACCTTTTTGAGTCACCCAACTGATCCCGACAACAGAAAATGAATACATGGCAAGGTTAACAAGTTCATACAATGATGAACTTTTTGGCCGAGACCGTTCAAGATTGAACGTTTAGTTTTTCCGTGGCGGCTATCGAAAGAATGAAATTGCGTAACGGCTTCCAACAAAATTCTGTTTGTGCGCAAATTATTGCCTGGTTCGAACTGGTTTTGATCAGCAAAGTATCTTAGCCCATTTTGGCTGGCTTTTTGATTTGCAGAACACGCTAATTTGCCCAAAATATATATTTGTTAAAATCGATGTTACCGAAAAAGTGAGGTTAAATAGCCTTTGACTCACGTAGTTGCAAGACAACTACCTTAATTTTGCGTCCAAGTGATGGATCAACACGGTGATACCAAAAATACAGTACCTTTCATAAATAATGGATCAAGTGGGGTCTCACTAAAACAGTGATATTTCCAATATCCTCTGTCGTAAGGGAATATTGAAAGAAGCATGTAAAAGATCACAAAAAAATCTATCGATTCATGTGTTTAAAACATTCATTGCATCCTTTTTGATTGCCTTTAGTCAACGATAAAAATCTAAAAAATTTCTCCTTCAATCAATCACGTACGACTTTGGCGGGAGTGATTGGATCACAAAAATTCGCATGGGATCTTGTAGATCGTTCGAAAATCTAAAAAGTCGGTCCCTTGTAAAATTTTCGTACGAC
Source organism: Eretmocerus hayati (assembly GCA_029851415.1). NCBI lineage: Eukaryota > Metazoa > Arthropoda > Insecta > Hymenoptera > Aphelinidae > Eretmocerus > Eretmocerus hayati. The sequence goes on from CM056743.1 coordinate 18,082,224, forward strand.
CTTTCCCGTCTGAGTTACGAGCTCCGGAAGAAATCTTTGTATTACATGGACTGCTTATGGAGCTACCGAAGCTGGCGCCTGTTTTGTCTCGCCTTGCTCTTCTCTAGCGCGAAAATTCATCAAAAAAATATCATGATACATGATTTCGACGTAAAATGATCTCATCTTCCAGAATATCTGACCAGATTTTGTCTTGGATTGGGGGCAACCTCGATTTCTCAAATTTTATTGGGAAAATTGATTCATTTCGTCTTTTGTCCCTATAGATCACATACAAGACAAAATCTGATCAAATATTCTGAAAGATGAGATCATTTTACGTCGAAATCATGTACCATGATATTTCTTTGATGAATTTTTGCGCTAGAGTAGAGCAAGGCGAGACGAAACAGGCGCCAGCTTCGGTAGCTCCATAAGCAGTCCATGTAATACAAAGTTTTCTTTCGGAGCTCGCAACTCAGACGGGAAGGGTCGTACGAAAATTTTACAAGGGACCGAATTTTTAGATTTTTGAACGATCCACAAGGTCCCGTGCGAATTCTTGTGATCCAATCACTTCCGCCAAAGTCGTACGTGATTGATTGAAGGAGAAATTTTTTAGATTTTCATCGTTGACTAAAGGCAATCAAAAAGGACGCAATGAATGTTTTAAACACATGGATCCATAGATTTTCTTGTGATCTTTCAGATGCTTTTCTCAAAATTCCTGTACGACAGAGTATTTCGGAAATATCACTGTTTTAGTGAGACCCTACTTGATCCATTATTTATGAAAGGTACTGTAGGTTTTACAACCGTGTATCGGACTGTCTTCTTCGACAAACTGTGCAAAAAAGTGGAAAATCGTTGCAGAAAAAACACTTTTTCGCACAGCGTGTCAAAAACGAAATTCATTTGTTCGGAGCATGATTGGAGAAGAGAATCATATCGAATATGGTGCAGTGAATGAAAGACACTTGGATTGAAAATTTGCCATTTGCGCGCATGATACTCCGATAGTAGACACTATATTGATCACTGTTCCACGATTCATGGCGAGAGATGGAATAGAGAATAGTATAGAAGGATACGATAGGGATGGTTCAGAGTGAGATTCTTGAAATCTGTTGTATCCCAATAAAATTCCAGACAACTAAAAAGCTCAAGCATGTTAAAGATCGAGATGAGAAAAGGTAGGTGTACACTCGGAATACGTGTAGCTATTCGCTCGGATTCCGGGATCCTTGACAAATCCATTAGTATAGAAGCGATACACTGCTCGGGTCGAGATTCGTGCCTGACAGGATAACCTCGCTCGGTTTATCGGCTCAATCCTCTTTGCTACGCTTGGACAACGACACAGATGCTCCTCTCAATGGTATGTATACGTGATTGAAACGATAATAATACAGCAAACCCCGTTTCAAAGGCCTGAGTTCTGGAGTAGAAGTTGAGCTTTTAAAAAGGAGAATGGATGGAATGATGTGGATGAGATCGGAAAAGCTTCCAGGTCGAAGGAATCGAATGAATAAACGATTGGGTAAGCGAGAAATATACAGAATATGAGTATATTGCTGATTGCAAACTGAATAGCTCTGGATTTGAAGGATGCATCGGAACTGCTATCCGGGTCGACTTTGTGCAATTCTCCAACATGTATGTGCATTTGGACGGACTCTCCTTCCATTGATTGTTGAAAAGTTGTATGCTTTGATGAGGAGTTTGTATTATGGATAGCTTAGGTCACGAATGATTACCGCCGAACTTGGATTCAGAGGATGATTTTTTTTTGTAAATTATAACGATTTTGAATATATTGAGTGAACTTCCAAGATCGATGTTCTCGTCAACGATCGATACAATGTTCCTGAAAGATGATAATTTCTGGTTCACATAGTGCCCGCGGATCAATCATTACGATTGGTTGCTCCGAGAAGTAAGAAATTTGATTAAAGGTCATCGGGGATGGATTCTGAGCTTTCGAATCCAAACTTATTCGCTCCATTGGGCCAAGATTTTGAAGGAATTGATGTGTATTGAGTTGTAGAATAGTACATTTCGATACAAGGGCGTAAAACGTTTTATTCGCGTCCGAGTGATGGGTTTCCGACCCGAGCCGCAGGCGAGGGTCGGAAGCATCACGAGGATGCGAATAATAGGTTTTACGGCCGTGTATCTAACTATACTTTCCGATAAACTGTGAGTAAAAGTCAACAAACTGTGCGCAAAGTGCACTTTTACGCACAGTGTATCGAAAAAGTTATTTCAGGTATCCCTCTTGATCCCATCACTCGAAAGATGAATTTTTACAATTTCATGTGCTTCAACTATCCAGAAGAAGCAGAATAGTTTCACAAAATTAGCTTTATGAACCCCACTTGCTCATTTTGGTTTTGAAATACATACATTCGTTTTTCTCAAAGTAGAGCATTATGATTCATTCGGAGGAGAACTAGCTCGTTCGGATTCAACGAAGCTTACTTAGTTAGACTTTTTCTTCCTCTTGCGATGATCAATCACATGAAACCTCAAGTATTCAGGTTCTGATAGATAAAATCGAGACGAGAATTTTGGTGGACAGTTTCTTAACGTTGTCATCAAGTTTCTCAAAATCCTCACGTGCTTGATAAATGTTGGAAACGAATCTGGATTCAGCAGCTCCAACTCCATCTTAAATAACCTCTCGTATATGAAAGACATTCTGATAATGGATATTTTCGCCATCGAGTATAGATTCTGCCTCAAGAAACGAATGGAAAACAACTCAGTTCTCTGAAATCATTCTAGAGAATCATCATGATGATGAGCTTGGATGGACGAATTTTCAATGCCAGCTCAAAATTTGTCCGTCGAGATCCCGCGTATCGGATTGTCCACGTGGAAGGGGCAAAGTAAAATGAGTGGGTGCAAGGGTCATGGGTGAGTCGATTGGTGGATGGATTGGTGGGTAGGTGTGTGGGTAGACAGATGGTCGGGTGGATGAATGGATGGACGGTCTGGTCCGGTCTGGTCTAATTCGGTTAAATATGACCTCACTCAGTCTTCTACGGTTCTAGTGAGGTTATATACTAGCACCATACTAGATCCATTTGACCAGTGTGGTACTCCATAGAATGTTTGTACTAGTACCGTATGAGGATCATTGCACTATCACCGAATGGAAATCATCGTATCTAGTTTGATTTCATTCTGCCACGTTTAATCTAGTTCGGTTTAATTCGGAGTATTTTGGTCTGGTCCGTTCTAGCGTGGCCCTATTCGGTCTCGTTCGGTCTATCCCAATCTTAGTAGGTCTAGTTTGGTCTAATTAGGCAAGGACCATTTCAATTTGATGTAATCAAGTGCGATTCGGTTCAGCTAGGTCTAATTTGTTCTAGTCTAGTGAAGGTTTGTCTTATAAGGTGCAGTTTTGTTTAGTTCAGTCTGGTTTGGTCTGATTGATCTACTTTGGTCCAGTTAGGTCCTGTTCGGACTGTTCTGGCGTAGTTCAGCCTTATTCAGTTTCGTTTGGACTGATATAGTCTAGTGAGGTCTAGTCCGGTCCAGTCTCGTCTGGTTGGGATATATCACGTGGTCGTGATGAGACATAGGCTCCCAGAACTAAACCGGAGTTGCAGTGGGCGTGGTCTACACGAGCGCGCACGCTGATCCACTTCTTTGCGCGTCGATTAACCCCTTCGGCAGGGGCCATCCATCTATTACGTCCACGACTTTTAGCCTACACTTGGACCTTTCATGACGTCCTGAATCAACGGAAATGGTTTTCATTTGCCTTTCACAGAATTTCAATGATGTATCGCAGTGACCTTGATTGTAAACTTCCAGATTTACCATTTTTTCTATAATACCAAAACGATTTCGTGAACGAATCCTGAAAACGTCCTTGACGACCGATGTGAAGACGGCCACAAACACGATTCGGGTCAACAGCTGATCGCGTCCGACTCTGATTCGATACATGAGACTGGTGGAGATTAAGATAGAGGATAGGCGAAATTAGTATCATTATGCATAGGAGAAAGTCTTTTTTTTTTCGATATACTCATACTCATATCTCTGGTTGATCGCACGATCCTAGATCACTTTCCGATTATTCCAGCCTCTCAAGAGATAAAAAGGTATTAATCACTACCATTTTTATCATTCTATCTCAAATTGGGCGGTGATACGTCGAATCTTAGTTCTCTAATTCTCCAAAATCACTCAACCCATTTTCCAACTGAATTTCATCTCAACTCAGAGAAGCCTATCATTTTAATCACCTTACGCAAACTTGACCCATTCTCGTAATCTCACAGAATCTAGGTAGCAATCGATTTTGTTCCACTCCAGAGGGTAACAAATAAACAAACAAACAAAGTCTCTTGAAACATTCCAATTAAGAGACTCAGGATTAGTGAGCCAGAAAGTCAGCTTATACAGCATGACCAACCCCTTATTCCACTCCTCACTCCCATCCTATGCTCAAATTCAATCAGCAGCAGCAACGCGCTCGATAAACAGCAGATGGAGCAGCGATACAAGTCTAACTTCCATATATACATCCACACACCTTCGAAATTGAGCAAATATCAGCAATTTCGAGTGCACACGTGTATTTCACTGACTTCTACATAGAACTAAAGTAGTCCAGTTGCAACAAGCCGGAAATAAGGCGAGCGTCTCGTTGTCCCCTCTTCGGCCCTGAATCGAGCAAGTAAGCACTTGGGACGAGTTCCTCTCTATTTCCAAAGGCAGCAGCCGGCGGTCGACGTATATTAAGCCTAGTCCATATTGGCACACACACACACACACACATTTACAAGCTTACAACTAATACTAATAGCCGTATCCCTCGAGACCACGTACGCGCGCGTGCATGTGTGTGTGTGTGTGTGTGTGTGTAAGTGTGTGTAAGTGTAAGTGTGCTTAGGTATAGAAGTGCTAGGCTGTAATTGGGTCTAGCCGTACGGATCAAAAATCGCGTAAAGCCATTTCCTCAGCTTCACCAATTTTCGGAAGCCAAAGCGCACGTGCCACTTCCTCCATTTACACTCCTATACTCTCATTACTACCTATGTTCAACACGTGTATTCTCACATCCACGTATACACACATACATACACACACACGCGCGCGCGCGACATCTACCGACACGTAATCGGCAACAAAGACGATGAGGATGTAGTGGAAAGGGCTGATTCCGTACAGTAGCTTTTGGATTAAAATGCTGAGCTGGTATGAGTCTTTCCCTCTTTTACTCACTCTTTCTACGCTGACTCGATTACATTCGAAAAGTTGGCACGGTGCAAATGCGACCCTCCCTCGCTTTGTTGCACTCTTGCGATTATATATCTAGTGAATTCTGTAGAAGGGGACTTTTCAACGCTGGCAGTGGATGACCATCCGGTAGATGGTGGAAAAAAAGAGAGGGGGACTTGATAGTGAGCCCGAGCTCGTAGCAATTACGCTCTCTTTCTCTAACTCTCTGTCTCTCTCTAGTCAATATTCTAGCCGATTCTATCGCCTCCACCTGATCGATTACCATGCGATGTATAGAAATACCCGATTTTAAATGTGCTCACCTGATTGCGCTCGCCCGGACCCTGCAATTTTTGGACTCTCTGTACCCTAGTAAACCCCTCGATTTTTACCCTTACGAATTATCAAGTCCGTTGAGAGGAGGAGAGGATAGAGATAGAGATATTGATTCGGCGGGCTATTTGTGTGACTAGTTGTCTGTGGTGTGATCTGGGTAGTACTTGTGTGATGATAAATTGAATATAAGATGATTCTCTTGGTAAATGAAGTACTAATCGAGCATAAGAAGTATGAGATTGATTTCATTGAAGAAAGGAAAACTGAAGGTCTTCAGAAAATAATTTGAGAGGATTGAAAACGGATTCTAACCAATTTTTCATTCCAAAAACCTTTATTGACACAAATCTGGTTTTCACCATTTTCCCACGACCATCACTAGCACGCTTAAAATTCAACTCCGTCACGCACGAATAAATACGGTCATTGCCCGTGTCTGTTCGTGCGTGAGTGTGTGTGTTGTTTTTTCTTATCCACCAGTTCTCCACAACTCTCCAGTCAATCTTTCTGAAATTCACATATGTGGTTGATGAATATCCAAAGATACGCCGGAAGCAATGACAATCCACTCTTTGGAACCGTTTCCGATTCATGGGGAATAAAGATGTTAAAAAATTCGAAAAATCGATTATCTTGTTTACGAGAATTTTCGTCTACAATTCTCATACCGAACTGTGAATCACCTAAACAACCATTTTTTGAATATTCTCCGTGATTTAGTTCATGTGAACTTTTCATACTCATCTATTCACATACCTTGAATCCTGAATTTCTCATCACGTTGAGAAATATCACGCGCAATTCTTTTTCCATTCATTTCAGTTGAATTTCGTATCAACTTTCCGGTCGATCATGGCGAAATGAACATTCTATCAGCTCACCCTTCATCTAATCTGAATATCTCTCCAAGGGATATTTTTGAAAATTCGACCGTATTATCCGTAAAATCCCGACATTCTCATTTCTCAAGAGGCACGAATCAAAAGTGATCCGATAGAATGATCTCTGACTTCTCTGTTGGTAAGTGTGAGGCTCTATCTTTTCTACCTGAGGATTTCTCCTAAATCCTTCAACCGATTCCCTTGAAATTCATTGTGATGGTGGATGACTACTTTGGGATTTGCTTGGAAGATTTGCAACTCACTCTGTCAAGTCGTTTTTTGATCCATGCGTCTGTGAAAATAACAATGTCAACATTATCGAAAAATCGATGATTCCACTCGGAAGTATCGTTTTTTAGAAGTCTCTTATCCAATTCCAACCACTCAACCATTTTCTAGTAGTAACTCTCTATGGAATGGTTGATGCGGAATTTCTATCATTATCTAATTCTAGTCCAACGAATCTTGGTGAGGATACAAGGATATTTGTATGATCTACTACAGAGCCTGTCCATCAAAATTCTTGAGTAGGAAATGATCATCCACAGAATTCTCTCCACTACTATGAAATTCGGTTGTGTAATCACACGCTGCGATGAATCTGCCCATCATAACGACTGAATAATTAGCTTAATCTCGAGCGTTTGTACCCGACTCTGATCTACGTAAAGAATACAAAGCAATTCATACTGACTAGATTCTCGCTCTAACTATCAAGCAAATTCGTGAATTTGGTTCAATAAAACTCCAGTGTGATTCCAGCGCGTGAAAAATGTTCCTCTCAACGTGCAGCAGAATATATATATATATATCTGACAGTCTCTATTCTCACACTCTATGTTCCGCTCCAAAAACGCAGGGATCGCATGAAACCGACGAGCGGATATAACGAGCATCTGCAGAGCCAGTAGTTTCAACTAACGATGCCAAAAGGATCTTCCTCTCACACACACTCACTCTATCCAACTCAGAACTGGTAGTGCTGATTAGTGGCGTGCAATTATTTTTCGCATTACTTGGAAAGCTTGGAAGCGCACATTGATCAGCGTGATCGTTAATTGAAACGAAAATCGTGGCTGTGGCTGGAAAGAAACAGAAAAAATTTAAATCTCATCGGGCATTCCTGTAGAGTCCCTCGGGCACTGATGTTGCTTCTACACAAGTTTGACCTAACTCGACGCACTTACGATATATACAGAATAGGGATGGTTGAAGTTGGTTCAAGTTGTGAGCAAAGTCAAAGGAATGCGAAGCGCTTCGTGGCTGGAAGTTTCCTCGGCGGACATCCTGGAGGTTTGCGGTCTTGGTTCGTGGTTGCTGGTGGTGGGTCGTCATCCTAGTGGTTTGGTTTTCCAGAGTACGAAAACTGGAGGTAAATTCCGAGTGGTTGCCCCACAAATTCAGACTGACCCGAAACTCGATCGAGTATAACTATGTATCCATCATATACAAATTCTCGTTCTGAGTGTGGCTAATCTAGGCTCGGACGATGAATATCCTCTAGATGTGAACAGCTCTCCTCTGATTCTAGAAAAAACTTGAGCTGTAATGAGTGCCTACTTGTTATCCGGTTGGGAAAGAAGATTATGAGCTGAAAATCATTGAGGAATGGTGGATGAGGAGCGATTTGTAAGAGTGCAGTCAAACTAGATTGCAAGAGATTATTACGTCAGCCCTTACGAAGATTAGTTCATTCCAGCATCCCTACGAGGATTAGCACATTCCGACTTTTTCCACGAAGACTGGTAAATTTTGCCAATATTGAAGTATAGGAAATATATGTTATTCTTCATGAGGCCGTCAAAATGTGCTAGTATCCGTAGAAAGGATTAAATGTGCTAGTCTCCATAGGAGCCGATAATCAAGAGGATAGAGGAAGATAAAGTACAAAGATCATGAGCAGGGATAAGGTGGAGCTATCAAAGTGAGCCTGAGAAAAGTGCACATTAGTGACTTTCAGGAAGTGAGAAGTTCACGAGGATGTTTGCTAAATTCTTTCATCTGACATTCGCCCGAAGATTCAATTTGTGGATTCAATGTGTGTTGAGAATGAGATTGATTAAATTTCCAAATCAAATGACTGAATTCAAGTTGACCTAAAATTTTCATCTCAAGATCCGTGGGGGATTCTACTTACAAGGAGAGGCCAGGGTGTGCGGGTCACGGATTCGGATGAAACTCTGGGAACCATCTCCTTTTAGCACCAAAAGATGATACCCAAAGCCGCAGAGTCTAACGCTCAAGCGTTTCCGAGCTACAGCCTATAACCCATGCATTACAGTATATCTATATATACCATTTTTCCACATATATAGATATACTGTAATGCATGGGTTATAGGCTGTAGCTCGAAAACGCTTGAGCGTTAGACTCTGCGGCTTTGGGTATCATCTTTTGGTGCTAAAAGGAGATGATTCCCAGAGTTTCATCCGAATCCGTGACCCGCACTTTCTGACCTCTCCTGGTTAGATACTTGTAGTACCAAAAATATCAATGATCATTTTTTGAACTATTTCCACTGATCATCAGACAGAATTCACGTGTATTTTCACATATCAGACGAGCACGGTCCTGACTTGAACCTCATTTGTCTAAATTCCCAAAGGAAGAAAACTTACCCTGGAATCAAATTGACCCCAGGTAGAAAATTCGGTGGTTATTAGTGTGAATCATGATTTCGCCTTGGAGATTTTCTTGGTTGTGGTTGAGTGTCCTTAAAAATTGGGCCCGTTATCACTGAGGCCTCTAAGACTATTTCTCAAGATTTTGAGGCATCACCCAACTCAAAAACTGTTCGATCAGAATCTGCTACTTTTTGCATCAAAATGGATTCATTGGAAACTCCGTTAGATCCGAGTCACTGCTACAGAGAAATCGATACCTACATGCACTATCCAATCGTTGAAGTTCGTACTGGAGGGTAAAGGACAAATGAGAATCGAATTTTGCCGATTCTAACCTAATGAAAAATGTCGGGAAGTTGTCTGTGATCTTTTTGGCCTTGTAGCAAAAGGGAGGGGTGAGAATTTGAATTGCCCGGCACGTAAAAATTCCCCATCGAGGTTTCCTGCTGATTCTCCAATTTTTGTCTAAATTTGGAACCTTCAGCAGTGGCCCGGTAGGAAATTCCCGGGAACCGACCAGCGATCCCAAGTGGAATTTCGGATCAATTCCCACAGAGAATTCTTGAGCAGAGGTCTAGGAGCATATCCAGGTTGCCATTGATCACAAGAATGAATATAGTGTTGTACAAACTTTCAGAGAACGAAAGCTATTCTTGAGTGGGATTAGTTGGTGGTACACCTATCAGGAATTTTGGGTGAATTTTTCCCATCATCGTCTCAATAATCTTGTCGAAGAACACCCAATGAATGTTGTCGTCGAATTTTATTGTAGGGTACGAATGACAAGAATGTTGGGTATATAGCAATTTTCGTCATTTACTTTATAGAATTACTCACTCCTCTCAGGAAAATGTGAGTGAATCATCGAAATGGGCGGTAGAGCCTCGCTGGTGAGTTTGAGCGAACGAAGAAATCATTTCCAGAAGTCAAATAATTCTAATACCACAAGATGATTTAGATGGTCCGATTGTTTCTTTACCTCGAGTAGCACAACAAACAATTTGAATTAATGATATTCAAAAATCGTGAGCAGGAAAAGCAATTACGATTCGATCTGCTTATTCTCATATTGAAGGAATGAAATCCCCCTTCTCTCATTCTTCTTTTCCTTAAAGAGTACAACTTAGCAAACAGAGGAATCCTTCCCCAGCTCATTCAGATTCCCCAGGTTTTTCGCATCAATTCAAGTTGATAACTCATTCGAATTAACTGTATCACATAGTTCCACCTTTTCGAAGGAATGCGATCGAGGGGACCATTTCGAGTATTTTCGAAGTCTTCAGAGATTGAGACGATCTGGATGATGAGTGACATGATTTTGGTTTGTGAGAGGGACGAAATGGATTCAAAAACTATGCTTAGTAATTTTCGACCAAGATCAAGATGATCAGGATTATCACGAGATGAGGATAAAATGAGTTTGATCCTCTTCAATTGGATGTACTTATGATACAAGTCAAAAATTCTACTCGACACTCCTCACTCGTTTGTAAGATTCAAAATATGAATCGGAAAGACAAAAAACAACATGCAGTCGGGTCAAAAATCACATTCATCAATTCTTGAAATTTATATCTCTCTTTCATTAAGTGAATCACTCGTCACTTCTCCCATGGGAATCGAATTAGTTGTCATACTTTGATAACAAACGCTTCTATGTATATTTCATAATGATATTACTTGAAGCAGTATGAATCATGACAGAAGTGACGATTCGTTTGCTTTATAGTATCATTGTCTGACTCGACTGCCTGTTTTTCCGTGTCTCCTCCGATTCACATTTTTAATTTTACGAATGGGTGAGAAAGGTCATGCAAAATTCCCGGTTTTTGTTAGGAATTCGTCCAATTGAGGTTAAAATTCTTTATGAATTCTATCGTTCCTGTCTTTCGTACAATGTAACTGTGAAAAGATGGTGATTCAACTCCTTTTGCATAAACTCATGGCCTGAATAATCAAGTTAGTATAATATATTACATAATATAAGTATAATAATAAGTACATAATATAAGTACATTACATGCTCCTGTAAAGCTTCTTCCATGTAAGCGTGTACTCAACAGATTGCCCCGATATAATTGGATACCACACTCCCTCTCTTTTTCACCCTATATTCTATCATCCCTTAACGCTCCCATAAACTCAGAGTCGATTATAGCTCGTTGAATGACTCGCTCACAATATGATAGGTATATACCTTTATATGAGCACTACAGGAGTCTGTAATAATAAACGCGTGAGCATGAAATCGTATAAATTCATGACGGCATGTACACACGGTTTCACCCTCTCTCACCCAGATTTTCTCTCAACCCCGGCTCTTATCTTGTCTCTATATCCGAACATGCAGCCACGCCACTAGTGGGTCGAGAGTTCCGATGTTAAGAAGAGGCTTCGTGCTTGGAATCCCGAGAACCCGTGGAGCATCACACGCTGCTATTTATACGATATTCTGCTATTTATGCGGAAAAAATGCGGGTCGACATTGCGAACTATATTGAATTAATTCCAGAGTTGCTTTGAGGGTTTTGTGAAATTGGGTGAGCTAGAAGAATTGGGGACAATGGGCTTGGATGAAATTAGCATATCGAGGTATTTTGACTTGAGGATCGAGGATGCTTGGGATTGTGTTGTTTATGTGTGCATATCCAAAATTAGTCCATCATGTCAAAATAAGCGTTATGAGTCGTCGATGTTATTACCTTTTCTTGTATATCTATTCCGAAGATGGTTTTCCGTCGAGTAAATTGGTTATACTGATGGGTGGGATTCTTGTTACGCATATTTATTTGAAATGATCCATTTCAGATTGTTTTTTTGTGATGATTCTGACGACGACTCAATCGTTATTAACCGAAAAAATAGTAATTAGCAAGAGATGAATATGTATTGTTAGTTCTGAGATACGAATCATGATCAGAATAGATTTGGAGTATCCAGAATTGATATCCAGCTGTCTGAAGCATATTTTGTATCCAGGAGACTCGATGATTGTGCTCACGAACTTTTTTCTCATCTTCGAAAATTTCCAATCAACTCGTATGTTTAGTATCACTCAGTTGAAACAATCTCATATTTTTGTGACCTTAGGTCTCAATTCCCAAAGTAGCAAAAGTTCAAAAAGCTCAATCCTGGACAGTCAAAAAATGAGAGACACTGAAACCCGGAATGCAGAATTATGGAAGAACAAATATTTGAAACTTTGTGATCCAAAGAGATGATTCCCTGCAATTTCGGGATTGCAAGAGAGAGGAGGCAAGATATTAAAATCCTCGAGAAAATGAGGGTTGGGGAGAACTAGAATTGGGACTGCCTAAAATTGGGCGATGACAAATCCAAAAAATCGAAATTCTGGAATACTTTTCATCTCTGAGAATTAGAATTTTGGTAATATTCATCCTTTTGCAATGAAACATTCGCAAGTTTGGCATCGTCAAACATTTGGGTCCCCTGGATTAAGATTACCTCATTTCTGATTTCTTGAGAAATTGAGACTACACTCATCTTCTGAGGATAATGTGCTTCCTTCGAGAATGGGTTCTCAAAATACACCGAAATCATTGCTGAGACCCATGGTGAACAATTTTGGCAGACTAGATACTGACGATGGAGAAATAGGGCCTCCTACTAGGAGAAATCGATAATGATAATTCTCCTCCATTTGAGGCACACAAGTGCCAGCACTGATCATGAATCAACTATCCAGGATACATTGAAATGGCCGCATATTGATAATTAGTTTCAAATGTAATCATAATTAGCTCAATCACCATATGTGTAAACGTCCTGTCGAATAATTTAGAGCACGGGTTCGATATTCGAGATACATCGGAAATCCTGGAATTGACCATGCTCAATTACTCTGACTACAATTACTCCGTGCGATGGATTCTGCAAAAAAATTCAATATTTACTCCCGCGAGGGCGCTTCCAATACCAAGTTTTTTTAGCACAAGGCTCTTAATCAGTCATAACGCTTCGTATTTGTAACTTATAATGCCATAATGGAAAATGAGAGTGGAATGGGTAAAAGTCGATCCGATGGCACAAAAATACTTCTTTCGCCCCTATACTCTTAGCCGATCGATTCCGCAGCTCAAAAAGCAGGCTAAAAGTTCACTGGTGGAAGAGTTTACATCATAACTCACACTTCAATTAAAAATTGCGGTATTGGCTTATTCGGGTGTCCTGGTTTATCAACTGTAGTAATTTGTTTACATGACCCCAGTATTCGTTCTTCCGTGAATTGAATATGATTCCAATTCTACTTCAGAGTGCAATATGAAAAATTCCAGGATTGTAACATGCGATAATTCTAGATTCTGATCCACTGAACAGTACTTCCTCGATGAAGGTCAACTAAAAAAATTAGAATGTGTATCTCGCTTAGGTGTAGCTTTTGATTCTGATCTGAAATTTTATGTGCATATTCATACGATGCTAGCAAAGACTCATGAAGTGATGAAATTTATCAACCATTCAACTTCTGAATTCAATTATATTGGTTATATCATGAATCTATTCAAAATTTTGGTTATCCCGGTATCAAGTGCTGTAATATTGTATCGTGGTGTGAAATACTTACAAACTAGGATCAAGAAAGTCCAGGCAGATGAGAATTATACAAATCCTCCTAAGGAACTCAAATCGTTGAGTCTGACTATTCACTCATCATGACTGTCTCGTGTTCTAAAAAATTGAAAGGCACTCAATTTCGAGTCATAACCTGGATAATAGTCTTTCCAATGCAAGAACTTTAGGATATGACATGCACGATGTTCGCAGTGAGAGTATATATGATATCATTCTAGCTCTATGTTTCATTCAACCACGCACAGACTTGGGAGAATAAGGAACTTCTCTTTCTTATCCTCCAAAAATTCAAAAATTTGTGGACTCCTTTGCCACTTTGCGCAATTACTACAACTACTGATGGGAATGTCAGTTTGAAGCTCCGGTCTGTGCAAGCAGGTCAAACTGCTCGATTTCGAATGTACTAGGACTGTGCTTAATGCGATAAATTTGAGTTTACTCTTGTTGCTAAACCTCATTCCTTCAATTCCTTCATTTGACTCTATCTCTTCTGATTTTACTTTGGTTTCTCTTCAACTCACTCTAGCCATTACCATTGACTTGGAAATGAGCTACTGTGCTGCTGGGATCAAGGAAAATGGGATGAAGTCGATTCTAGTTGACATTAGTTACAGAGTGTGACTCCTTAGCGACCCGTGAGGTTCATAAATCTCACAACCGGCAGCTTGCAGCTCATTTTATGAATGACCTCGTGGATGAATTTGATTACTATTTTGGATTACAAATCAATCCCCGTTGTCATTTTCTGTCGTCTTTTGGGACGAATTTTTTTCCGCCTCTAGAACACTGTGCACCATTTATCGATCAGAGTTCTAAATTTTTCTGTTTAAAGAAACCAGTTTCGAGAGGCTGAACAGTTCTCGAAATCCCCCCTCAAATGAAAATCTTCATGGCCACCTTATTAGAGTGCATAGTAATACTTTATATGTCAAATTGAATCGGGCCATAGAAATTCGGGCCATAGAACCAAGCATCGAAGGTTGATGTTAGTTTTGAAGTGGTGAGTGCGACAAATTCCCCAACTTCATCATCGCAAATCTTTCGTCAAAATATTATGTCGATGCCAAACGAGGAGACATCTCGATCGTCTACCCTCGCTCTTCAAATTCCCATAACCTGATTTGTTGTCTTTTTTATCTAAACACTATTCAACCTCGTTTCGAAACTATTATGCGGGACCTACAATTCAAGGTGGACTCCGAACCATAAAAGCCACTAGAGTATACTTATGAAGATTCACATTAGTACCGGCCAAGATTCAAACCCCAGCCTTCTGCGTTGAAAACAAGGATCAGATCCATGAGGCCATGGCGGCTTTGAGCTAACCTGACTTCTGCTAACTCGAGTGTTATTTTCTTTACCTTCGAAAAAGTGAGGAAAGTGAGAATCTATCGAACAGCGACTTACACTCCTTCCATATAAGCACGTTTCTAACCGAGCAATCGAGTTGCTACGAGGAGAAATCCTTTGTAAATACATGAGGTTTGGAGAATCAGATATGATTTTCCTAATAATCTTGTTACATTGGGAAAGTACGGAAATGACTGCTCTACAGGTCGAGATTCCTTGAAATAGAGAACTGATATGACTACAAAAATTATTCCTAAATGCTCATATTATGGAAGATCACGTTGAAAGAGACATGATATATAAAAATGTGTGAAATTTTCTGTGGTAAAAGTGATTTTAATTCGCGTCTGATGTTTTTCAGGTTTTGAATTAACGCCATTCAATATGGCGGTGACTGCACACAAGTCACGTGACTTCAGAGTGTTTTCCACGATAGTTCTAAGACAAACCTAGGTTTTCCACCGCGAACTTCTATTATCGAAATGAGATGAGCTCTCGATTGTGATTTAGATGAGAATTACCTATAAAAAATGACATTAGAACAATTGGCGAATTTAGTGGCACATGGGCAGCCACCGCCATATTGGATGGCGCCAATTCAAATTGTCAAAACTTCAGTGGTGATTTAAAAACCATTGAGGCCTTGTAAAAATTTCAAACTTTTTCTCCTATATCTATCTTGGTGCGAACTCTCAAATTATAACATTTTCCGGAATGATGTCAGTTCCCTATTAATGTAGGATTCAAGTTCAAGTCTGAATTCTGAGTGAATTAGTGAGTCTATTCAACCATAGATTCCAGATACCGCTCTTCAAAACCTTTGAAGGCGAATCATCATCCGTAAATTTTATAGAATACATACAATGGACTACCTGTGAATCGTGATCGATTGATGGAGGGAACGTCGTATCCATTGAGCAGGGGAAATTTTACCTTTAATATTCTCTGTCACGTTCCACCAGAGAAGAATTAGTTTCTACTAAAATCTTAGAGCATACAAATTCAGCATATCTTGATACCTCAGGATTTGAGCGGAATTTGTGACACGAGAGTACACTCGAATGATATTATTTACTTGCAGAACTCTTGCGCATTTGCTTAGAATTAATCATCGTAAGTGAAACTAGACCCCAACCAAAATCACTACGAAATCAACTCCCTAAATGAAAAAGCTACGAGAAAAAGAAATTCAAGTGATGAATCCCCAAAGCTCTAGAAGTCGATCTGGTTGATTCCACCTAGCCACATATACATTGATGCTTTGGCGTTCACATTCCAAAAAGATTTCTATCTCTTTGAGCTGCAAGTGCGATCGAGTCCCACCAGGGAACTGGCAATCACAGAGTAGCACTTTTGCACCGATCACCTCGAGATTGCAGTTCTGATTCTCCCTGCGGCGTGGCATAACGCCTTCAAACCATAGGACACACACACATATATATATATATATATATGACCCAAGCATGCAAGCACGGAATCGCGCGAGAAATCCACGGATCTGCTTGGCTTATCGAACTCTTACCCTTCCCTTCCCTCAGTCCCTTTTCTCTAAAGACGTCGTCGTCGTCGCTTCGAAGCGAGAGTGAGAGGTCAGGTATATATAGGGCAGAGTATAGAATAGAACTCGATAAGCCAAGACTCGCGAGACTGAATTTCTGTGCCGATGATAAGAGCTCCCATGCGTGCTGATTTCATTCATCCGTAACGATCTATATATCCATGAACTCAAACGTAGACGCTGTTGATATCTGCAACTTTGTGGTTACTTTTTCCTTTTGTAATACGCCAAGAATTAGGATACTGGGTCCTATCACTGGAATAGGCCTCACTGGTAGGGGCCAAAATTTTCGATAACCCAAATTCAATTTCTCGTATCTCCTCTAAGATAATTCTCAATGGAAGTTCACTTTGGTGATCAAATTTGCCATACAAATGTCAACCGGAGAGTGTGGCGCGAGATAATGACAAACTGGAAAATAATTTGAAACAGCTTCCGGAGTAATCGTGTCAATGCAGAATGACTGAATTTGAGAACTTTGCGAAATGATTTTCGAATGATCCAAGCTCGAGATGGGCTATAATAAGTCACTATGAAATTTATATCCTCAAGTTGAGCTCGATGAAATCAAGAGACGATCATTTATTTCTTGAGAATCCAATTCTGGTTCAACAACTTAATAGTGAACGATGAGAGTCAGGTAAAATACCTCCGTGCTTTGAGATCCAATTGTTATGAAAAAATGACCTCTGGCAACATCATTCCTTCTGTTCAGGAATGCAAGTCGAGGTAGTTTTTCGCAAGACCAAGGAGCTAATTTGATCTGATTCAGAATTATTACAGAGGAAGATACAGTAAAACCTCGCAATACCGGACACCTCGGTGCACCATGAAAGTGTCCGCTATTCCGAGGGTCGCCAAATTTTGGGTCTTGCGTGGGAATTTCCGCAATGTCCATTGCGTGTAAAGGTATCGATTTGAATCAAAATTATCTATCAAGTCTGAATTATCATTTGATATGATTGTGCTGGTCAATCATTCATTGTTCAAGTTTAGATTGTTCAATTGAAGAAGGGAATTGAAAATTGAGTGTGCAATATCGATACAAGACATATATCGATCTAATAATACAATAGCTAATTATTATCAACTAAAATAGCTATATAATAGCTGAATTATTGATCATATCGGTCGATTCTGATAAAAAGCAAACCCTAGACGTTTGCTCCATTGTCTTCTTTGAAATTGCGTTTTGATGCTCTACCTGGGCTTCGAAGATTTTTGACGAAGATATACTTGAAATATTTTGAGCAAAAATTTTCCGCATTGTGAGCAAGCATTTTTCAGCATTTCCAATTACGAACACTTTTCGAGTCAGACTCAAAATTCAAGTGTCCGGTATATCGAGGTGAATTGACATGGGATCGATCAAATCGAGGGCGAAAAATGTGTCCGGTATGCCAGGTGTCCACTATTGGCCTGTCCGCTATTCCGAGGGTTTAGTCCTATAGAAATCAAGTGGGAGTCAAACAAATCATCTCAAAATGTCCGGTATTTAGAGGAGTCCACTATCCCGAGGTGTCCGTTAACCGAGGTTCTACTGTAATAGAATTCCTGAGATTATCGACTCCTGGGTCTTGTGAATGTATGTCCTCCGGAAATATTTCTTAGCATCTATAAATGGGACATTCAAATTCCAGCTACTCTGGAGTATCTTCAAAAATTTTTACTCGGGACACAGTCTCCGATTACGCGTGTTGGAATTGGTCATGCATGACTGAATAGGACCTGGAAAGTCTAGAATTATCTTGAACAAAGTTATCAAAATCCGGATAAAATCGGATCCACACCAAATTTCCTCAATTCCCAGGATAGCGCCCAGTGACTCCTGGCAGAGCGTGTGGGATTATGACATGAGTTCGATGAAATTTAAATGACTGAATTCTCGACAAAAGGGCGGATGAAATGGAGAGAACTACTTTTTCACGACCTTGCAAGATTTTTGCACTTGAGAATAGTGATCTCCATCATGAGTTTAAGCCCTCTTCTGTCTGTGACATCTTGATTCCTACAAGGATTGAGCATGACTGTCAGGTTGCCTGCGTTCAAGCGTATAATGACCACCACTGAGATCAGAAGCACTACTGCTAGGGTTGGGGCATTTTTTATTACTCACGGCACTGTCTATCAAGCCTGGCTCAAAACACCTACGTTTAGTTGGATGAAGTTAACTCTACCGTAGTATTGGTGGTGAATAATGATTGATTAGAACATCCTTATAGGTTATGGTATCGCATTCTATTCACTATCGTATTTAATGGACTTTTGATGACCGTCAAGGAGCTAGAAACTCAATACTATGAATACGGCCATCGGCAACCAATCCTCAATCTAGTTTCAGAGGTAGCCACCTTGGATGATAAAACGCCTGTCTGATGGCAACCCTGTTACTATGTCTAATTCTTCTGAGGATGAGGCGAATATTGCCCTCGATCTGCGACAAACTTCGATTCCATTATCCCTCACAGATAACTGTTCTATACGGAGATTTCTGTACCGTAGAGGTGAGAGTGTTGAGATGGAAAATGCGCTTCCGCCTCCGAGGTAAAAGAGAGTGGGATTACTTCATTCAACCCGAAGAAAAATTCTATGTGCATGATAATCTATCAGCCAGATGTAGATTCTGTGGAAAAGTCGATGTTGGCACACAGTTTTTTGCAATTCATCTATCTTGACTCGTTGATCGCGAATATCTAATTTCCATCTCAAAAATCCTGGCCAACCTTTATTTATTAACAAAATTGTTTCAAATCTATGAATTTTTGCGCATGAGTAGAGAGGTTTTGGTTGAAGAGGAAAATTTTGCGAACAAAAAATGTTGCATTTCTCATTGGTCACATAATTCATGCAATGTATTGATTGAATGTACATTTGCCCTTGCAAAAAGTGAGTTCGTTTATAACAATTTGGTATAACTTTGGATCATGGATCAAATCATTAAAAGTGAATCCGCCACTGGATTCATCATGTTATTTGAATAAGAAAGTACTCGAGACTATTTCCTCTAAACCCATTATCCCTCGAGCAATTATTGATACGAAGGAAAAAACTAACGTATGGTGTCAATCGAAGCGTTCAGAGACGATTGTTGCTATGCATTGGGTTTCTCTTTTCCATCAACAATCGCTCGGGAAATAGGGGATTTAGAAAAAAATGTCCCGAATACTTTTCCCATTTCAATAACATAATTAATCGGGTGGCGGATGCTTTTTTAGGAGTTTGATTCATAATCCAAAGTTATGCTAAATTGTTATGAACAAACTCGCCCTTTGCAATGGCAAATGTGAATTTCAACACTTCATCGCATGGATCATGTAGACAATGTCAAATGCAATATTTTTGTTTGAGAAATTTCCCTCTCCAACCAAAACTTCTCTACTTATGCGCAAGAAACCATGAATGTCGCCATATTTTGTTAATAAAAAGAGATTGGCCAGAATTTTCGGACCGAGAATTAGATATTTCGAATCAGCGAATCACGGCAAATCAATTGCAGAAAAAACTGTGTGACCACTTCGATTTTCCTATAGGAACTATAGCTGTCTGATAGATTATGTACTTGAAAAAATCAATCTCAAAGACACTCGAATTCTATCTGATACACACTTCGATATTCTATTTAGTACACCAGAGTCCACACTAAGATTCTCTGTTCATCCCAAAACGAGTAAAACTAAGGTTGATATATAGATGGTGGAGTTGTCGAGTGATTGATTACCCTCCAGCTCTAGAGGGTTACCGCCTCCGGAGATTTTGAATGGATAATCCAACGATGACTGGCACAATCTGATTTTCAATCGATGAGTGTATGTGTACCCGTCCGACTACACTATCACTCTTCCTTGGATTTATTGGATTTTGAATTGTCGAAAGGAGTAGATTCAACATTGTTCAATCTTTTATTCAGTTTTCGGATTGATAGGAGCATAAGAGTATTCTATAGCAAAGACTCTATGGAAAAGAAGTGAATGAGAACTTTTACTTGACTGGTAGGAAGATGGAGTTTTTGAAACTCGTTGGGAAATTTTAAGGTGCGAATGCGGATGAAAGGAAGTGATGTAAATACTTGTCGAGTGTGCATTTGAGGTATTGAAAAAATGAGCTAATTGAGGAGATTCCATCAATTTTTATAGAGATCTGCCAAGAATATACAACTGAGAGAAGAGATGATAGCGAAGCATTTACTCCATTGTTCTTGATGGGGATAGAGAACCGAGGCTATTGGTAGAGAATATGCACAACCGAAAATTACGCATTCTGGATTTTGAATTAATTCGACCGTCTGGTGTGGCGTTGGTCTACTCAATCTTCCCTCTCCTCGAAATTTGAAAAATCTGCAGGAATTGCAAGGTTTGTGGATTTGCTTGATTGACAGGATCTGTACTAATGGTTTCAATTTAATATCAATATCCCAAGAAAATCTCAAAAACTCGGGAATGTTACTGTGAAACTTGGTTGAATTCTTATAAGTTGTATGATTGGTAATTTGAGTCAACTTTACTGAATGAGTTTAACTCCGACTCTTATCTCTGGTCAAATAGGAACTTGTTATTCAGTATCGTGCAGAACCTCGTCAATGCTGATATGAATTTCCCTTTCTCTGTGAGACCCAGATGGATTCGGGGAAGCATTTTACAGTAGAGAGAAGTGCTAACTGAAGGTGCTTTTGGTTATGTTTTTGACCCTCCCTAGTAACACAAGCAAGTGATGAAATTTCAAAAATTTCCAAAAATAATTCTCATAATCCCATCAAATGTCATTCAGATGCCATTGAGGATGAGGCAATTTTGCAAGAAGCATCTTTGAGAACGGAGAAAATTCAACTTGCAATGATTTTTTGATCATTCCTTGCACCGTACAAGAAGATTGTGAATTCTTAAAGCAGCCATAGCCGTGAGAACGTGTTCCTATCCATTCATGAGCGTTCTTTATGGAAGGTCCAAGAATCTGACTACTCTCAGAACTTTCAATCTTTTATTCGCACGGCGTGATAGACGATGAAGAGATCATTGCAAATGGAATCTCTTCCACTTCTTGAGATGATTCTCGCAAAATCGCTCTATTTCCAATCGCGTCGGGATATCATTTCCCTAGTAAAAATAAGTGCCTCATGATCATATATGAACATGTTCCTGACCGGACTGTGGTCATACATGGCCGCCTATGACCATGAGGCTGGAGTCATGGGTCGTCATTTATCTCCATACTTGATCCTAGGAACTCATGTTGAAAATGAAGCACTTCATTGCCAACACGAGGTATTTCTCAATCCGAAGCTTCGAAATAAGCGCGCTTGGGGCTCCAACTGCTAGGCCTCCATCCTATATTGAAAATGTCATGTACAACCACTTGATTACAATACCCTACGGCCATGTACGAGTTGGCTTTGTGTACCTATGACTAACCATGGAGACATAATACTTTCTAAAGTCATAGATGGTCATACATGACCACAGTTCGGCTGGGAACATGTTCATATATGATCATGAGGCACTTATTTTTACTAGGGTTGATAGAAATAGAAGAATCATTTTGAAAAATCCCTGGAATACCATCAACTGTTTGTGTGACTAGAAAAAGATCGGGGAAAGGATCGAGAAGCACCTAGGAACAGAATCCTTTCTCTACCCCAGAGTATTTGTTCTCCAAAATCTCCTAGGTTTGGGTTTGAGTTATCGACGTTCAAAGGGGGGAGGAATTTCATCGTTGCGCTCAGCAATTTTCGTACGGTCCTGTAGCTCTATGAAGTTTTTTTTCAGAAATTTTTCTCCAGTGTGCGATGGGGCCTACCAAAAAATGCTGAAACCAAACCCCCAATGAAACCGACTAGAATTCAATCAGAGTTCCCTCTTCTTCGTTTCCCAACCGAGAATACTTAGTGTCTGGTTATGATCAAACGAGCATCTCTACAATATTCGAGATGCCTACCTGAACTCTGCGTCAGATACCGGATGGAAGTCGAATGTTTGCCTACGGATACTTGGTTGAATTGAAGTATGTTTCAGCCACAGTGATTCCTTTAAAACATCCCTCAAATGAGTTACCGACAATATGTCTATCAGTGTCTCGCTTCCACTACGAACTGTCTGCCAGTGTTTCTCCCCTACCGCTTTCTTCCACCTCCTCTTTCCATCTGTCCATGTAAATACTGAACGTGCTCGGAACCAAAAAAAGCTATTTTCATCATAGCTAAACTTTTCAGAGAATAGATGGTATTTGAATAGGAAGGATACAGATGATTTAATGCACTAAATTAGAATTGACATTCTACAACATCGCAAGCCCGATTAATGTACCTGTGATGAAATTTTAATCTCGACAAAGTCCACTTCTGTCACGGGCGATGAGTTGTACATGATTATTTCATGAAGTGGTGCACAAAAGTGGAACTCTCGAATGCATAAGAGATAAGTGCTTTAGTTTTCCATGAAGAGCATGCGTCACTCACATTTATGCAGAAATTCATCAGCCTTTCATACAATATTCACAGTAAAGTTCACTTTCCAAATGTGTGACGACAGTGGAAGGGGTGGAGCTAGTCCCAAACTCATTTAATCACAGTACGAAGAACAGAATAGAGTAGGATGAATGAATCTCTATTTGCTATTTCACGAAACTCTTGAAGAATTCGAAATCTGCATTTCCAAAAGGAGTATTGATGAATTTGGATGGTGTTTCCTTCAGAAATTGAGAACAGTCACTAAAAACCTGTTCCGCTTCTACGACGCTCAAAATTAGACATTTTGGAATGAAAAACATTTTACAAAGTTCTTCTTAAGGGCATGTGAAAGCCAACTTTTACCGACGACCCTAACCACTGACGAATCGATTTTTCTCCCGAGTTCTACGGTGAATCTCAAAAAAGTGATTCCAAGTATGGAAGCTTTAGAATCAGATCTATCATTCAAAAAAAGAATCGAGTTGATCGGTTGAATATTGCCTTCAAACTTTGGTTTCGAAGTTGACCATTGCATGAGAAAATACTCACACGCCTGACTTCGAAACCAAAGTTTGAAGGCAATATCCAATCAATTATATCGATTCTTTTTTCAAATGATAGATCACATCCGAAAGCTTCCATACTTGGGAGTACTTTTTCCGAAATCGTCCTCAAAGAGTTCAGAAAATGATCAGAAGTATGACATTGCGGAAGGCCCATGAGCTGTGATTTTGGCTGAGTCGAGGCAAGGTTGGGTTAGGTCATCTACCGCCCACACCAGCTGTTGTTATTATTTTGAATGAACGATGATGGACTGTCGCGAGTTGTCGCGCGGTACTTATATTTGACTTGCACATAATAAAAATCAGGAACAGAAAATTCATTCGTTGGCAAAACTTTATGAAAAATAGTAATAACTTTGTTCATATCTGAGGAGAACCAATCCAAGTATTGACAATCTGAGTGACAATCCTGTTTCTTGAGGCAATTACTTGCTCCTTGATTTGAAAAGCAGTGAATATATAAGAGTGACAGTGATAATCATTCTGAGCCTTGAAGTGACTTAGTAATTAACAGAAACAGTAATGTGAGGCAAGGCCTTATTGATATTGACATCCAAATCTGAGCCTTTCGAGGTATGGAATTGTCTTTCGTGGACATCAGATATTTATATACAGAATGTGGAGTTAGCATTATCCAAGATATTGATAAAGTTATACACTAAAACAGAACAGAGAAGAAACCATTTGATCGATAAACTGAGTAGAAAGGCATGCTTCCACCAAACTTGCAAAAAATGCTATCTCTACACAGATTCATGAGATAGCTTATCAGATAGGTTTACAACCTTTCGGTCTCACCAAACTTTAGCTATTTGTGCTATGAATGTATTGATGCAGCTCAGAATGTTCCTGTAATGTGAAGGCCTCCAGATGATATCATAACAAACTAATGATTCTGTTTGATGTTTCAACAACAATATGTCAAAATACTTGGTGAAAATAGCGAGCACAGGTAAGTCTTAGAGCAGAAGTAAATATTTGGAGTTTGCAACAAGCTTCAATTTGTGTTTACTAAAATCCCTGTACTATAGAGGGGTGAATCCACATTCATTCATTTAGATCTATTGAGCATTAGAGCTTAGTCTTGGAAATTTTGTGACCCGGAGTTGGAAAGTCACAAGGTGGATTTCACTCTACAAAGAATGAAATGATAAAATTGAGAATCTTATTGTCATGAGTTGATCACTGGAACATATTTGATTGATCTCACCATGTTACTAAAGGTTTCAACTAGAATATCTTAAAATTACCAAGATCAAATGGCGCACCCGGGTGACTCTTAGAGCAAAAGTAAATGAGTGGTCATTGCTATGAGATCCAACTTTTGTCTGCTGAGATCCCTGTATTTTAGAGGGGTGATTTCATATTCACTTTTTTGAATCTATTGAGAATTGGCTCAGTTGTGGAGCTTTTGTGACTTGAAATTGGGAACTTAGATGGTAAATTCCATAATACCATGGATTTATTGGTGGAATTCAGAAACTCATTGTTATTTGTGTGCCCTTATATTATCTCTGATCAATCTCATCATTCTTCTCAAGGTTTCAACCAGAATACCTTGAAGTATTTGTTCAGAATAGCTCGCTTGAGTGACTTCGAAAGCAAAAGCTGATCTTGGGTATGCTACGAGCTCCCAATTATGTTTGTATTCCAGCGGTGTGATTTCATCTTCATTTCAAGGAATGTCATGAATGTATGTACTCCAATAATATCTTCATAGCTTCTATCTGTATTTACTGATTTCTAGTTGTTTATTATTAATCTTGAACTTTGTATCCCAAAATTTTTGGAACAAATTATCTTTGTCGAGTTGCTCCGCATGAAATTCTGGAATTGTTTTGAGTCTCAAATAGAGTCGAATTTGAGTCTACAATCTGAATAATACATTCAATACAATCTGAAGAATACCTAAAACATGAGTAGTGATACTAACATCAAGAATTCTTTCAGGTCCAGCGGTAACATTAATACATGACTTTGGCCAACGAGAGGCAGTTAGGTGTCAGAATCAAAACAGATTTGAACAGGTTTTCTTTTCTTGGAACTGACAAAGTAACTCAAGGATGTGTAGAGATGTGCATACGAGTGATTGCTTGGAGAAAAAGTTACCAAGGAAAATATTTCTGCAAAAATCACTTCACTTAAAATGAATACACATAGTACAAAAATGTGTTTTTAAGAGTGAAAGTGATAGTTCAGCAAAAATGACACATAAAAAATATACTTGAATGCAAGTATATAGAAAATGTGAGCCCCACCAGAATTATCACTAGATGTCACATAAAAAATATACTTGAATGCAAGTATATAGAAAATGTGAGCCCCACCAGAATCATCACTAGATGTCACATAAAAAATATACTTGAATGCAAGTATATAGAAAATGTGAGCCCCACCAGAATCATCACTAGATGTCACATAAAAAATATACTTGAATGCAAGTATATACAAAATGTGAGCCTCACCAGAATCATCACTAGATGTCACTTAAAAAATATACTTGAAAGTATATAAAAAATGTGAACGGGAACCTTTATTCTTCGCATCAGTAATCTCCATCATCAATATAACTTGCAGATAGCAAGGTATTCAGTCATGAGTCTATGTATGCATCAAGAAGCATGGACTCGAGCATAGAGATACAGCTATTATGTATAAATCAGGTCGTATTGCGACTGATATGTTGACTAATCGTCGAGTTACATTCTCTCCTAAGTCACGATACCCCTCCGCCCCCGTCCTTATGATATATATAAGGATATCTCACCCAACCTTCCTTGCTCATAGCACGGTCCGCTCAGTCGGTAAAAGTCAGCTTTCACATGCCCTTAAATTGAAGAAGAAATGAAAATCATGCGAGAGATGACTTCCGCACTCCCAATCGTAATTTGAGGACTAGAGAAAACAGCAAAAGATCTCACGAATGAGATTTTTCTCGGATTTTTCATATCGGGTGAAAATTGGTCCTCTTGTAGAAAAATCCCTCACACATCAATTCATCACATTCCTACCCTCTATGACGTTGGCGTTATTCGTATTCTACTAGTCTTCACGAATCAGCTTCAATTCTAAGCAATGCATGAAATGAGTTTCAAGGAATCTGGGATCACCCGTCGGTGATGATCCGTCGCGAGTTTCAATGGGTTCCGAGAGTACCAGTGTAGAATTCTGCTTGGATTACGTTATCGGTAATCCATGATATGTATAACCCATGATATGTGTAGTCAGTACTGCAGGAATTTGCAAATGATCTTTTGTACACTGTATCATCGCTCAATAGACTACGAGAGTCACTTCAGCATCGTTTCCGTTTCGATTCTGTCTAGTGCAATGGAAGTGTTTCCAAAGAGAATACCAAGGTTGTAAGAATCATTGATTCAGGCTCATATTACTCATGGTGAGACCATAGGCAAATTTGAGCATAACTTTTCCCCAATCATACCAACTCAGGGAGTGAAGAATACTTGCTCAGCGAATATAAACTCTACCTGAAATTTCTATTCAGACACTCATTTCTCAAATGTAAGAAACCGTGGTACAGCTCTGACCAAAAAACGAGAATTGCGCATTTCGAAGCTCACTCATCCAAAAAATTATGATCCAAACCGTCTGTTCCTATAAAATTTCCTCATCCTCACCATCCGAAATGGCCAGAGCAATCATTCCAGTGGAACAGGACGTAAGCAATCGGTGAGGTCATTTGCGTTCTGTTCCACCGCCGTCGCATCGAAAAAAATCACACGCGAACTCAAATAGTCACCCCAAATAACCCAATCGTAACTCCTATCCCACAGACGTAATCTCAAAATCCATTATCATTCCTCTACTACCCTTCAATCAACCCCTATCCCAAACACAAACAACATGAAAACACAGGTGTAACCAAGCACAATTTGAAATTACCACATGATGTAGGATGTCACAAATACACTGTACAATCTGGAACCACATTTACACGCAAATCACTGGACACTAACAATTCTCAAACATCATCATCATCAGCAACAGCAGCAGCAACAGTAGCCGTAACAACAGCAGCAGCAGCTGACGCCAACCATGAGAAATCCTTGCAACTATTAAAGACACAAACACACGAGGCTAACAGAAGCCTGAATAAGAGACGCACAGACCCGGCTCGGCAACGGCCTACACGCGACTGGCGTTCAAAGCGCGCGCAACGATCTATCCCGACTATAGCTTTGAGCTGCTCAGCTTATTTCTCGAGTCAGCCACCCTCTGGCGCCACCTTCCAGTCATACTGATGCGGTTGCTGCTCTTTTGAGCGAGGCTCCGGAGTAATTCTTTTTCGACGAGAAAAGTTGTGAAGGTTTGCAAATTTGGACATTTTGAAACGAAATTTGATCAATGTGCTTTGATTGGCGTTGAATTGCTCTCGATGATTGGACTCTTTTCGAGATGCACAATTTTCATAGATGGGTATTCATTTAAAAATAGAGTTGATTGGATTTGCAGGAATTTTCAAGGTTCCAAATAGTTTTCTTTGTAAATTGAGTTTTATGCACCGGATATTTGAAACTAGATGGGAGTTTTGTTGAATGGAAATTTTTCAGGTAAATGGAGCGTTGACCATGAGTGTTGGCGTTGCGGAGAATTCCGTGAGCCACTTGAACAGATGGCTTACTTTGAAAAAGAGATTTGAGATAAAATTTCATCGGGGAGAATTCCGAAAATATTCCTTAATAGTAATGAGTTGGGGAATTTTGGATAGGGTGTGATTTTTCGGCACGCGAAAAAAAAAATTTCACGGGGTATTTGGGGCGAACGAACGGGAAATCTATACTTCGCACGGGAAAAGAAATAATTCACAAGAAAAGAATGTAATGCACGGGAGGAGAAAATAGTTAACGGGATTAGAAGGTATATGAACGGGAAAATAATATAACTAACAGGAAATAAGCTTATCTTGCCCCGGTAAATATGGTATATCAGCATGAAATATTTTTCCTCGAATTCATGTGTAAATAGACATCGAATCAGTCAAAAAATTATCAGATGAAGTACTATTTATTGGAACTCATTAAAATCGCATATTTTTCCCTGATGTGAGCAGAATTGAATCAGTTACAGAAAGATGCAATAAATAATCATGGTTCATACGTCAAGAAATTCGAGCAGATCAAAACATATAATATAATGTATTATTAAGGCGATGCGGTCACCGTGCACCGTGCACGCTGAAAGTTATTCGCATTTTTGTCGTATACATTTGCGATTTGGACTAAACGGTGAGAAGACGAATACTTATATATTTTCATTCAACTTGAATTCGTCTTCTCGTCATTCGGCTCAAATCGCAAGAGAACTGGATAAAGGTGCGAATAGTTCAAGCGCAGGCACCCCCTAACCTATAATATAGACACTTTGTATTTTACACTTTTATCCGATTCTCTTGCGATTTGGGCGAAACGACGAGAAGACAAACTCGAGTTAGATGATAATAAACACTCGTCCTCTCGTCGTTTCGCCCAAATCGCAAGAGAATCGGATAAAAGTGCGAATAACTTTCAACGTGCACGGTGACCGCATCGCCCATAGCTTTTTTGGCTTTCGATGGTCGAACTTTCTTTCGTTTTCGGCCAAGTGGTACACTTGCTGACAACGAATACTTTTCGAAGATGTCGAATCTTACGCTTCTGAAACAGCGTAGGTGTGAGGTTGTGTTGGTGAAAATCATCAGTTGGGATGCGTAGGATTCGACACTATCAGAAAGTAAGCATTTGTTGTCACGAAGTGTAAACTCTTAGCCTCATCTGGAACAACCACCTCATGCTTGATCATCATGCCAACTAACAAGGGGAGTCCGGAACGTCCGGGTCACCAAATCTCACCAAACTTTCCTCACAGTCTCGTACCACCTAGAATATGATGAATCCAGAGTAACTTCGTCAAATGAGCCTTCTGTTCAAAGCTACAGCCTATGACATTAGCATTGCCCATATAAGCCCATGTTGAAAAGTGATATGTATAGATATACTGGCAATGCTAACGTTTTTGCTTGTGGCTCTGAATAAAATGCCAATTTGACGGAGTTGCTCTGGATTCTCTGGATTCATCATATTCTAGGTGGTACGAGACTGTGAGAAAAGTTTGGTGAGATTTGGTGACCTGGACCCTCCGGGCTCGCCTGGTAGGTGCTCACATTGTCCGTTTCTCGTAACGATTATAATATCGCTATGATAAGTACACGTTACATGGTCATTAGTAAACTTCGATTTTCCACATTTTCGAGCACCAGGCTTTACAGCTATCAACATTTGTCTACTCGCCTTGAATGTGTGATAAACATATCGTCTTGGATTCTGCTGCTGCTCATGCTTGCTATCTCGTTGGTATATATTTGCCTTTAGAGGTAGTTACAATCGGCAGCTAAGTAGACAATTATATCGCGGTCGAACTAACTTTGTCCATCACAAGATCATGATTGTCGTTTAAATAATTCGATCTCGCGTGGGCAAACCTTGAAATCCCGTTACAATGAGCTTTCTTTCCCGTGCAAAAAAAAAATTTTTCCCGTGCGTACGTCTTCTTTTCCCGTTCCATCAAATTATTCTCCCGTGCTTCGATATGTCGTTCAAACGCCTTTCATTTCCCGTGCAATATAATACTCACCTTTTGGATATTTACAACGACGTCTTTATAATGAAAGAATGCGTCTCAATGGAGGAACAAAATCCTTAATTCTCCCTCGATGTTGAGTAGAAATCATTAAATCATGTGAATAATTTGTGAGAATATTGATTCACGTAGAGAAAATTTCCACTCAGATTCATAAAGACCCTGACTTAGATCAACCGTTCCTATTCCAAAGCACTAATGAGTCTAGAGTGGAAAATAAGATGAGGTGATTAGCTACAAGCTGAAATATCTAAATAAGTCGCTTGTAGGTCACGTACTCCTTATTCTTTTCAGCCACTCACTCGGCGAATATCAACTCTCTGCTTTGTCATCTGTAATCAGAGAAAACTCTGAAGCGAGTATCACCAATTTTCAGCCTAAGCTTATCGAAGGATGATATTTGACTCATAGCCACAAAATCCACTTTCTGCGCTCTTTTAAATACAGAATGTTGAGAATTCGAGTGAAATTTTAACGACTTGAGAGGCTCCAATCAATATTCCCCCTTTCTATTTCGGACTTCATTGAATGCCCATTTGTGTAGTTGTATATTGTTCATACAGATCGAAAATGATTAAATCCTCTCAAACATTCATATATCCACAACGGCGTAAAGAACCTCGACATAATAAATTCCAATGGCACTCATTCATTCAGTATGGATTTCAGAATCATGATGCCATAGGATAATGTGCTCGGCACGAGAGTGATGGGTTCCTAATCTGGTCGGATTTTTTTTCATGAATAACATCAAAATATCATACAGATGGTTGAATAATTATAACGCTTCAATATGAGTGAATTAATCTGCAGATCTATGCGGGAGTCAATTGTAGAGCTGAGTTTCAGTTTTCATCCATTCTTTCATTTCTTCATTCGAAATTGAATGAAAACTCAGACTATACAGCAGCGTGCAAAAATTCATAAACGGTGGAATCAAATTATTTCTTGGAGAACGTTAATTACTCGAACCCAGATCGACTTAGAGGGATTTCACAAAAAGCATTCGAAAGAAGAAAGGGAATGCTAGCTCTCCATAGTTTACGATTCTTTTTTGACCTTCCTTCGCTGCAAAAGCAGATGAACTAACCTCGAAAATTCTGAGGAGGAAACGTTTTCACTTGATCAGCTGCCATTTTGACGCAGGTGAAGATAGAGCAGCTTTCCAAAAATCATCTGACACAGCGGGGAGAATCTTATTCGCATTGATTTTTTCATTATTGTTAACTTGGTGCAAGCAAGAATGTGAAAGCTCTGAGAGTAGCCAAATCCTCGAATTTTCAATGGAATAGAGGGAGAAACGACAAAAATCTACAGTTTTGGCGACATCCAGAGCTTTCACTTCCTTGTTCGGACAACGTGGAGAAGAAATCAAAAAATTAATGCGGATGAGATATTCTCCGTTTTTTGAGATGCTTTTTAGGGAAATGCTCTATCTTTACCCGCGTCCAAATGGCAGTTGATTGAGTGGAAACGTCTTTTTCTCTGAACTTTGAAATTACATCATTTGCTTGTGCCACTAGGAGGGGTCGAGGGTGAGATTAAGAATCATGAAATGTCAGCAATTACCATCTTCTTCTGAAAGCTTTTCACGAAATCCTTCCACCTTGATCCGGGTCCGACTAATCGACAATGAAGCAAGGGTTAATGTGATTCCACCGTTCACAAATCATCGCACGGTATTTTACCTCCCTTAAAAGAACAACGCCTCGTTCTGATTCTTTATCTGCTCATCGGACATTTTTTCGGATACTCTATCTATTGGGTACTCCGAATAGTAAAGACAGACCGTTATCTTTGTATTCTTCGATCTCAATATACGTATTCAATAACTGGGAGAAAGGCTCGAAAAAGATTCAAAACAATCTCGGTGAGGATGGACAGAAATTCAGATCTCTCACTCATGATTCGTGTCAGGACTCTCATGTCAAATGAGCTCATCGATCCAACGAACATCTTCTCAATGATGACCTCGATAGCTGATTTCAGTGCATCAGCATCATCTCAACTACTCAACACTACTCAAAATCACAGTTAGCCTCGCTCAAGCTTTGCTATGCACATCGATTTCAGTCTCATCGAGGGTCACACCAAGATCTATCTGACAGTAGACTATTTGAGCCACGTGTCACTCGTCAGCTCGTGCTTCATAGCCCCTATATCCTCCCTGATCAGCAGTAGGAGCCATGGGATGCGTATCACACCAAGATGACTCCGATGATGACGTAGCACATATTCTCTACATTCAAGGCATCAGCCACGGTCTAACCATCTACTTGTTTGACCCCTCCAAATACATAGGTATCGAATTACCTCACAAATCGCTCTCAGATACTACTACACTCTTCCAGATAGTCATCTACAGCTGTCTCGACCACGTATCTGTCTTGTAGTTCCACCCACTCCTAGAGAGCATGAATTTCTTGAATTTTTATTCACACCAGTCGGGCTTTATCTATAATTACAGCGAGCGTGGGGTCCTGGACAAAAGTCGTTGCACTCCACTTCTATACTTCGAGATTATCTTAATGGCGTCGCAACTCTTTGTGTTTTGTTTCATGCTGTTCTGCTCTCACCTTTTCACGCATTCCCCCTCATATTTCTCTGGTTATTCCAAGGGGTTAGGGATAGACCTCGGGATAATGAAAAATTGAAGGTAATGTTGAGTAGCCACGAGTTTGGCTGCTCAAAGGCCAGACGCGTGGTACATGAAACACATTTATACTGAATGGCGACGAGAAGAGGATGAGTGAGGTCGGGCTCCGAGGCAACCCGGTAGGTGAAGCTTGGGCTTTTGAACGTCTCAACTTCCAGAGAGAGGGAGGAGCCTTTAGGGTAGCGTGACCTTTGCAAGGCTGTGACCCCTCGAGCTCTGACTCATTGCGAGTTTACTTTGTGTGGGCACATAAGCGTGACTGAAAAATTTATGCGTTTCATATGGCGCAGGCGAGGCTTGGACTACGTGGACATGTCAAAAAAGCTTGATGCAGCCGTAGCTATTAGTCCGGTCCGTTGAGAAAATTATTCAGACAGGATTTCTTTGCAAGATCCTCTTCACAAAACTTCCTTGATCATGGAGATCCACGTTGCCGGGTCGAAAACTGGTCACAATTTGTTGAAATCCTAATGGGTTAACCAAATTGTTCATTCTCGATCCAAACTATTTTTCCAAGATAAGTTGACACATTTGGAACAGAAAAGGTCTCTCGTCATTTTTCACTCAACTCGATTTTTTCGAGTAATGAGCATTTTCAAAATGGAAAAATTGCGAATTCTGCGATCTCCAACATTACTCAAAAGCAACAATGGAACGAAAAATGAATGTTGCCATGAGGGGAATCCATCCCCCAGTATGCCCTCTGCAAGATTCAACACCTTCAATCGATTTTTCTGGGCCAAAAATTCCCGTTTTCTCAAAGTTTTCAGTACACTGTTTTCAGGAGTGACAGTATGGCTAAGTATACAGTAGATTAAGAAATATAGTCAATGTAAGCTCCATCATGATCTGTGCATTTGGAATTTTGATGAAAAGAGAGGTTTTGGCCCGAAAACATCGATAGATGATATTCGATCCTGTAGAGGAGGTCCCATAGGGAATAGAACACTGTAGTGAATAGATTTCTCCCCATAGCGACATTGATTTCTCCCATTGTTGTTACTCTTATTTGATAGGGGAAATTGCGAAATTTGCGTTTCTTTCATTTCGAAAGTGAACATTACTCGAAAACGATCAAGTTGAACGAAAAATTGCAAGAGACCTTCCATGTTCAAAATGGGTCAAACTATCCATGGAGATAGTTTGTATCAAGAATGAGCAAATCTATCAAATTGTTCGAACAAACTCGATTACAACAAATTGTGATTAGTATTTTGTCTGGCATCATAGATTTCTATGATCAGGAGACTCTTCTGGAGAGGGACCTGCAGAAAAACCTCGTTTAAATGGAATACCCAACGATGGCGCCAATTCGGCTCTGACTATATGAGACTGTTCATTTTGAATTGTAGGATTCCATGGATATCCGATCCTGTATATGTAGAATCGGTTTACCTCCTGTGCCGAAAATACTCCAGATCAGAGTTGTGATCAATGCGTCGATGAGTATTCTGTGCCTGATCAGTCGCGGAGTTTACTACTTGTGGCCGAGTAGAAAAAGTCGGGTTCAATCAGACAAGAAACATGTAATCATTAACTTGGACGAATTGATACTCCTTGAATGTTGTAGGTGAAGCCAAATCACGATCTAGTCAGCCAAACTTCATTCTTACGCTAGTTCTCGCATCAAAAACTCCGTGAGGATTTTGAGAATATCCCAGTACTAATAGTTTGAAATCTAGAGTGTGAATGGTGACGATATCAAAATCTTGAATTCATCGATCGATTGAATGGAAATAAACTCCAATGAGAGAGTCTACAGAATTTCCAACATTCACTATATAGATGAAGTTCTCCGAGGATCTCAAGTGATCTGGAAGTTCCAAATTAGATTTGATAGATTTCAATCATTCCAAATGTGTCGTCTAAGATTAATTTAGCTATCGGAATTCGGCCAACTAAAGTTCTGAGTTGCTCACTCGAAGGCCTGTCGAAAAGATAACATTTTTGATAAATCTGCCATGAGAATGGATAATGGAAGTTGGAGATCAGCCAAGAAAATTTCCCCCTCGGTTTGGTCACATGCGACTCACTGGGTCAGACTACATCACGATAGAGTTCAGAAAATCAGCGTATCAACTTCTACATGAATGGTCAGGAATTTCCCGCATGCAGAGTG
Organism: Eretmocerus hayati; assembly: GCA_029851415.1. Classification (NCBI taxonomy): domain Eukaryota; kingdom Metazoa; phylum Arthropoda; class Insecta; order Hymenoptera; family Aphelinidae; genus Eretmocerus; species Eretmocerus hayati. The sequence goes on from CM056743.1 coordinate 18,117,199, forward strand.
TTAGGGAATGTATTTGAGAGATCCTGCCAATTTCTCGTTTTTCTATGAGAGTGGGATTCCCTATCTTTTGTAGCCTTCCGTGAAATATTATCATACGAAATAGCATTGAAGATATTATTTCTGATGACGATTACAACTTTTCATGACTAATTGCCTAGTGAACTCATAAAGTATTGGGTTCAACGGGGAATCACACGTGTACTTCCTCATTCAGATCAAAGGAATACTTATCAACGGTCAAAAGAATCCGCAGCAATCGAAAATTAAGTGATTAAGAGATTATACGAAGGAACACATCAAACTTCGGTCCAAAGACTGCGATTGGCAATATTCATGTGTTACAAAGATGACATCTCTAAAAATCAATTGGCACATCAAATTCCGTTAATCACTGGAATACTATAACACACCAGAATTGATTCTAGATGCAAGCAGAACGGGAAGAGGTTTGGTTCGTTTGATAGCCAAACGTTTAAAGCAGTTCTGTGGAGTCTCTGTAATATATGTTCGGGTGGATTACTGTTCCGGATGTATCGTGGACGGATGGGTATCACGAGCTATTCCTCCCACTTGCTGAGATAATGTGCTGATCAGAAACATTTAAGATTTTTTGATTGTAGACGCGATCTGTGCACCTCCAAGTCTTGTTCAAATGTAGGGTAAATATTGGACCATTTTGAGAGAAATCGAATGAAAGCTGTTTGAAACAGTATTCGAACATAGCTTTTTCGTAATTCCACGTTCCAGGGCTCCACATTACCGCAGACTGAATTTAAATTAATTAAGCGCCGGTCAAATTTTATCCGTCCGGATGCCTCGTATCGTGGTGGCGTCGTTTGTGCTGTTGGTGGGTCGGTGGGTCCGGTGTGTTGGCGGTCCGGTGGGTCCGTGTTGGTATTGTTGGCGTTGAGTGTGTTGCTGGTGATGGGAATGCTCCAAAAATAATTCAGCACACTGTATTGAGTTGCTATTTTGATTTCTTTATTTATTACATTATGTACATTTCACGAGCGAATTGATTCTTGATTGTGAGTAGAAATCATACATTGTTGTCATGCTGTGGAGAATACATAATATTCCAAATTCAACACTACACACGTGGAAATGATAGAAACTAAGGAATTCGACTAAATTTGTTCAAGAGCTATTCGAAATTCTGAGTCAATCACAAAATATTTCTGGATGTACAACATTCGTGGTATAAATCTGAGCTCCAGCGAAAGACGTTTTAGATGAATTTTCTGAAAGTATCTGTTCTCTGCTCTTCCTAGCACTATTTTTCATAACAATTTTCAAATTTCCCTTAGATTTGACTTTTGACAGAGCAACGTATTATTGCCCATGTGCAAATACTGGTGCCGGCAAATAGATCCCAAAGCATTCAAATGATTGTCCTTGAGACTTATTTATAGTAATTGCAAATCCGATTCTGAGAGGGAATTGTCGACGTACCATAGAGAACGAGATTTCATTGATTGAGGATTTGACGTTGATTCTTGGAATGAATACCGTATCGTTTCTGTTTTTCCCGTTAATGATTTTTGCAAAAGTCAAGCAGGTTTAGATTAGTGTAGGTCGGTCTCATCCGGTGTAGTTCAATCTGGATTGTTCTTGGTTGGTTTAGTTCACTCTAAGGGAGCCTCACTCGTTCTAGGTCTAATGCTAAGGTAATGACCTTATTATATATTTAACGTATATCAATTTTATCCGTCCGGATGCCTTGTATTGTGATGGCATCGCTGGTGATATTATATAGTATCCAATTTTATCCGTCCGGATGTCTCGTATCGTGGCGGCGCCGCAGGTGCTGTTGGTGGGTCGGTGGGTTATATATCGGTGGGTCCGTGTTGGTGTTGCTGGTGATGGCCCTGACTTATCCGTACGGATGGGCAGTTGATTTGATGGTCCGGTTAGTTGTTCTAGGATCCAATCAGTCAAAACTTCTCTTTCGGATCGATGGGGTGTGGCTTGGGTCGAAGCTGGGGCAGGGGCTGGGGCTGTGACTAAGGCTGGAGCTTAGGCTTTTGCGGCTGAGTCTGGGTCTGTGGCTGAGCTGATGGTGGGACTAAGGCTGGAACAGAGGCTGAGGCTGTGTCCGTGTCTGGGACTGAGGCTGGGGCTAAGGCTGAAGCTGGAGCTAAGGCTGAGGCTGTGACTCGGGCTGAAGCTGCGGCTGAGGCTGGGACTGAGGCCGAAGCTAAGGCAGCGGCTACATGCAGTCGTTTGAGGCGATTCTGAGACAATAGGACAGCGCCTCCATCGGAGGCTGCGGTGGTGTTTGCTTCAAATTACATGGAGAAAACGGCTTGATTACCACTAGAGGCGCTGTCCACTGTCTCGGGATCACCTCAAACGACTACATGTAGCCGCACCCTGAGGCTTAGGTTGAGGCTGGGGTCAATGTTGGGGCTGAGGCTAAGCTGGAGGGTGGCCGCGAGGCTGAGGTTGGAGCTAAGGCTGCGGCTGAGGCTGAATCTGTGACTGTGACTAGGGATAATATGGGGCTGGGGCTGGAGCTGGGGCCGGGCTAGGGCGGTGGCTAAGTCTGAGGGTGGACCGAGGCTGGGGCTGTTGCAAGCTGGGGCAGTGGCTAAGCCTGAGACTGACGCTGGGGCGGAGGCTGGGACTAAAGCTGGGCTGTGGCTAGTACTGGAACTGAGGCTGGGCTGTGGCTGGGACTAGCGCTATGGCTGAGGGTGAAGCTGGTCCTGTGGCTAGGGATGAGGCTGGGCCTGTAGCTTGAAATGAAGCGGGGCTGTGGCTGGGCCTGCGGCTTGGGATGAGGCAAGGCCTGTGGCTTGGGGCAAGGCTGGGCTAAGGCTGGAGCTGAGTCTTGGGCTAAGGCTGGGGCTGGGATCGAAGCTAAGGCTTAGGCTGGGGCTGGGGCCAATGTTGGGGCTGAGGCTAAGCTGGAGCGTCGCCGAGGCTGAGGTTGGAGCTAACGCTGAGGCTGAGTTTCAAGACTGAGGCTTTGAATTGGGACGAGATTGGGCTGGGGCTGGGGCTAAGGCTGGGGCGGTGGCTAAGCCTGAGACTGACGCTGAGACCGAGGCTGCAGCTAAGGCTGGGCTGGAGCTGGGTCTTGGGCTGTGGTTGGTGCCGAGGCTGAGACTGGGGCTGTGGCTAAGGCTGAGGCTGGGACTGACGCTGGGGCCGTGGATGGGGCGTGGCTGAGGCAGGGTCTGGGATTGGGTCTGAGGCCGTCGCTATGGGACTGGCTAACTGGGCGAAATTTCCAGATACTTACTGGAGATTCAGGAACCTCACTATGGACAACATAACACCAACTCAATAGTTCTCAATCACATTTATTAGGTTACATCAAGGAAATTATTTTCTCCGAATCCACTGTATTATGAAATCTCAACGTTACATTGTCGAACTACAGAAGCATTTCAGGGGCTCATACCATATAAGAGACACTTCCAAGCCGGACGAGCGTTAGCGAGGTAGGCAATAACGCTAGTAGTATATTACGCACCTGCTCTCGCGAGGGGCCGAAAGTGACACGTTTTGGTTCGGGTGAAGTGCCGCCCGAGCCGATAGGCGAGGGTGGCATACGCGTGGCGGCAATAGGTTACTCTCGGCTCGAGGTGCATATACTTCTTTTCAGTATACTTTCACTGGAATTCTATGCTTTCCGACACGATTTTGGGTCAAAATCCTGCACCGCCGTACAGGTTAGAGAACGTCGGAGCACACATCGTAGCAGGCTGACGGCGCAGCTCGAGGTCTGATTCGCATGCAAGTCGTTTTCTGCCCCAGGCGGCGATGTGGGATTTGGTGGCATCGGGGTGGAAACCACAGGCTTTCGGTGCAAGTGTACTGAAAAATACATTCCAATCATGAAGTCCCTCAATATACCAAGAATGCTCGTGTTGGTTCTTTTTTAACGGAACGGCACTTAGCTTTTAGAAGTCATGATCCTTATATCTTATGTATCCTGATACATGAACGGAAGATGATCTCTTTGCCATCCGGAAAAGCTTTCTTAAAACATTTGAAGGACCCTCCAATGCCATCGCGTGTTTCAACAAAGGTTGGAGGTGCTGAGATGGAATTTTCCATTACAAATTTAATGTGTATTGGATGAGTTAACAAGCTTAGTATGTGAAAGGGAAAACTCGTTATACCCTTCTATCCATGATACATTTCAGATATCACGATCTGTTCATAGCTGAAATCAAAGAACCTCCAGTATTTTGGGACATATCTATCTTTTACCGATCATCTTCAATGTCAACAAGCAATTTCTGTACTGACAGTCAAAAGATTCTTATTCATCTTGGAACAATCACAAAATCAAAAAGCTGAGCAAACTGAGATCCGATTGTACTCTATCAAAACAAGCAGTTTGTTCGGGGAAATATCAACTTCTATACTGATAAATTCTGTATCTGATCAAATTTGGAGATTCCGGTGCGGCTAGTCATTAGAGAGGCTTTTGCCGATGAGAATCTATTACCAGTCGGAAGTGAATCTCTGCCTCTGTTCTGAAACAATAAGACAGCTAACACGGATTCTGTCCCTGATAGACAGAGGAAATATCTTGCACCTCCGGATGGTGATTGCATTGAATCATTCACTCGGGATAATCCACCATCACTCTCATAGATCTCAGCCAGAATGTAATTTGACATCATTGATTTCTTTTAATCGCAACTCAATAGGTTTGGATCCAAATTCGCGCTTTTGAATCTACAAATGAAGTACTTTGGGCTTGAAAACTACGTGTCTCTGTCTAATTCTCTGAGAATTCTCCTTTCGGAGAGGGGATGAGTAATGCAATTGATGCTTCAGATTAATCACTCCTCAAAAATCTCTCACGAAATTATCCATCAGAGGATTCAGCAGGGATGAAACGAAATAACAGGTGCTCCACATAGCACATACAAGAAATGAGATGCAATTGATGACTTCAATTACAGTTGATACACGTCCTATTCATGTCAATTTCATGATAACTTCAAAATTTCTGTATCCCCAGAAATGATTTCAACGAATAGATGAAATAATAAGGTAGAATGATCACTTCATTCACCATCCCTTAGGACTTCCAGAGTCACACAAGAGTCAACATACACAACAATCCCTCATCATCTAATTCCAAGAATGAAGCGAATGTTTAGCTCGTACTCGGGATTCCGTGAAATTTTTCGTAGGGGAAGAATTGAAACAATGTTTTGGAAGAAGCTGGTCCCAGTAGAAGTTGTGAGTCATCGGCAGCACTTCTAATTTCAATGTAGAATCACTGATCCAGAATCGCCTCAACTTATGAGCCAATGAATCGCTAGGAATCATACAACAAATTCAGTCATTAATCAACTAGTCAGATCAGTTTGCATGCACAGAATTAGGAAAGAATGGAAATATGAATGAAGCAGGGCAGGATGTGTGGCTGGAACTTGGCGGAGTAGATATGTCACGATGGTAGAAAATGATGCATGGCCAAAGCGATACAAGCGTAACGGCATCGATGCATGCAATGCGCGCGAAAAGGCGAATAATCGCATTTACAGCGAGAAGAAATGAGACCAGATGAGAAAGAGGAAATAGGATAGAGGTAGAGGCGGAGAAAATCGAAGAGTAGGGAATCCATTGTATGGGTAAGGATATGCATATATGCGTTAGTTCAGAGGCAAAGGAGCTAGCTCTTCTATTATCGGGGTACTACCAGGGCTTTGGCTTGTACTACGCGCCTATATTCTCTTTATCGCTGTGGTGACGACACGACATACATTGACTATGCAGTAGCTTCTGTTTTCATCTATATATTCACGCCTCACCATCTCATACCTTTTCTCTCGTTCGAATTCTTTTGAACAGTTGACCAGAAAAATAATCGGTAAGGTATCGCAATGGAGTTATACATGAGCATCTTTTCCCACTTTTTTTTCTGGAACGAGGTTGTGTTGACTCTGGTCTGGAACTATTCATTTTACGACTGTCATGCAGTCAATTGTTCATACTGAAATACGAATAATATCACTTTGAATTATCTCGCTCTCGTTTGAATAGATCGTGTAATGCTCCTCCAGCGAGATATCGCTGGGGTATCTGATTCTCACAGATTTGATATCCGCTGTTTTTAAACTAGCATTGCTCACGGGATAGAAATTTGAGTGCAGTAATTGGGGATACCTGACTGCTATCCATATTCAGTCTGGAATATAGCACCCGTGATTCATAGTGGCGTTCGTAACTGCAGCAATTATGTGATTCGATTTTGGAGATTCTTCAATCCCATTTCAAAGTACATAAATTATTGATTGACAAATTCGAGACAAATATTGAATAAAAAATTGGCCGATCAGGTCGAAGGCACGCTCTGATGTGTAGGAGACAGGAAGAGGGCACGAGTAATTCGGCATCATCGTGATTATTGTGAGCTACGTTAGACGATGACTTAGGATACTTCACGGGAAAATCGCGTGTTAGTTGGAACAAGCCATATCCTCGCTCGCTCGGCTCTGTGAGGTATAACTATGAAGCAATCATCTACTGAACATTTTTCGATAAAAAGAGAATCTCATCAAATCAATTCAAAAAATCTCTCTCAATCGAGAATCAGAAATTATAGATGACAATAATATCCATATCCGAAGAGGAGAGGGACCCCTGAAACATAATCTAATTGATTCGATTTGATCGATACTTTCGGATGGAATTCAGAATTCTAGACGATGACGATGTGTAAATTCTGATAGGATGTTCACTGTGAGATGAATAATGTAGAAATCGATTGAGATGGAAGAATAAATTCATTCACACATCTGACGTTTCTCATTGAATTCAACTATTACCTGTACCTCTTTACCTTGGAAACGACCATGAATAGCCGTAAACATTGAATCTCAAATGACATTGGCGAAGGAATACAAACTCCATTTGCGAGTTTGTACCCACAAACTCAAAACTGTGATAAGTATCAAGAATTTTATCGTTCGTGGAATATACGAAACTATAATCAAACTAAGTCTGGAATTTATAGTCGTTGCCCTTATCCAAAATCCTTACGGCTCCCCTTATGCTACACCTTAGGGACGATTTTCAATAACATGTCGCGACTATCTATGCATTTTTCCGTTCAATTCATTAATGGAATTCTATATTATAGATGAGCGGGTCATATTTGATAACTTTTTGGCCCATAACTGCATTTAGTCTATCCTGCCGGTCCCAAATAATTTAATACTGCACATATTGTCACGACAAGTTGTTAGAAACCAGCCATAAGGTGTCGGATAAGGAAAGTCGTAAGGATTTCGGATAAGGAGAACGGCTATAAATTCCAGCCTGAATTCCGAAGATTCGGTTAATTCAGAGAGTGACTGATTTAGAAGTTTGATAATGGATATGAAACCCATATTCCTCGAATTACATTAGAAATACGGAGATGCGGCTTGTGGCATCCGGAAAATGTTGGAAGAGCCAATCGAAATCGGGCTCGTGGATTTATTTCGAGGTTATGATTGAGCGAAAGAACTTCTTCCTGTGTCCCAAGGCCAGTTTTCGCTATTTCCTGCGAATACATTCCTCAGGCGAGTGAAAATTGTATGCGCCTTCAGCATGCACCGGAACTTAAATTTTTAAAGTCAATTTCATTGCATAGCCAAGAGAACTTTCCCTCAAATGACCAGTTGGCGAAGTCAATCATATGCATTTGTACCGAAGCAAAAACGTTCAGAAGACTACTGTATCTCCGGTCAACGCAGAATCCATTCAGTTGCGACTGAACAGCCAATCAAGGGCCGGTCATGGAAGAAGAAAAACAGTGCATGGATGAAGTGGTGAGTGAGGAGTAGATTTAAGGAATATGTCTAACGGGAGATGTAAGAGGAACCAACGAGGAAAATCCTATTCAGTCTCTTTCATGCAGCCAACCAGAGGAGTAGATATGGAGGGAAGAGAGCAATCGAGGGATGGAGCAGTGACCGAGTAAGCGATCCTCAAAGGAGCGGAGATAGGGGTATGACAGAAGAAGCCAGTTCAGAACCCGTTCAGTCGTGACTGAACACCTAGTCAACGACCGGTCATCGAAGGAGGGGAATAGGGCATGAAAAAGTGAATGAATGGTGAGTGAGAGAGGGGAAGAATGAAGAGTGAATGAAGAGAATGACTGCAATCGAGGATATGAAAGGAACCAAACCACCAGAATTCCACCCAGACTCCACCGAGCAGCCGACCAGAGAAGAAGTCATGAGGAAAGGAAGAGCAATTGAGTGATGGAACAGTGACTGAGTAAGTGATCGGTGGAAAAGCAGAGACAGTAGATAAAACAGAAGAGGCCAACGCAGAATCCGTTCAGTCGTAACTGAACAGCCGACCAAGGATCGTTCTGGGAAGAAGAAAAAAAGTGCATGAATAAAGTAGATCAGTGATCATTGTAAAGTGATAAGTGAAATGTTAAAAGTGAAAGGTGAACAGTGAATTAGAGAAAAAACTCCGACAGGAGGTACAAAAGAATTTGGACGACGACCAGCATGCACCGTCTACAGCATAGCCACATCTCCTTTCGCTGATGAGTCCAGCTATAGATGGTGGGACGAAACGTCAGCCACGTGAACGTCAGTAGAATCATTCATTCCAATATCCACATCCCAAATTATTCACCATCAAAATCCTCTGATGCATCTCCGTCTTTCGATGGAACTCAGAGGTGCACAGATTGAAATGGAGAATTTCATCTCAATCTGTGTCATACTACAGCATTCATGCTGGATTATTAGTATACATTTGAATGTTGGTTTCAAAAAGGTGGCTCGTGAAGGTCAAGTAGTAGAGTTCAGAGTTCGAGAACCGGACATCTTAGATAAGCATGATCTGAGTGAATAGCAGATATCTCTTCTCCAAAAATGATATCGAAGACTTTTCGTCATATCTCAGTGTTTCAGTTGTACGTCAGACTACGATTCCCGTTCGAACTGAGAGGAGAATACCTCAGGCCCTCTTCAGAAGGGCATTTCACTGTCTCAAAATTAAAAGCCGCTTCAAGAAATTTAGAGCGTCCTTCTTGAGGAACGAAAGTACGGCGATTTTTCCACATTAATCAGAAATTTGAATTCGATCAATTGGTATACGATAGACCTCTGTGTGCTCCTCACGTGAGTCCCCTCGAGGGATTCGGGAAGCTGGGAAGCTCAAATCTGATTCTCTGACCCGATGGGTTGGAAAACTGGGAAAGTTGAGATTTGAAGGAACGAAGAAATTCCTCTGGAGTGTTTTTCTACTCAATCACCTCGAAAAAACGCCCGTAATAGTTGAGACTGCATACTGTTGTGGGAAAAGTGTGTGATCTTCCAAAATTTAGGATCAGTATTCGCACAGAAGCTGGTCTCTTATAATGGAATCTGATTATTTAACTAAAATGAGTATAGTTTCTCATCGTCCCTGATGGAAAATCCCATAAATGACTATAGAATTCACGAAATCCTCAAGCTCGATGTTGGACTCCATTTCCAATTTCGGATATCCACACATATCTATCAGGAGTTCAATGGTTGAGGAGTGATCTCGTGCGATTATTCGGTGGAGTGAGGAAGATAGTCATGTACCGATCATTGGAATATCCTCTCTCCGTATCATTGTCTCATCATGACGGCTAACGATTGAGATCCTCATAATATCTGTTCCTAATTTTGGATCCGTTGGTGACAAAATCCCTCATTTTTTGAAGGCGCTTGAAGATTTTGTTGATTCTTTCGTCATTCACAGGAGTTTCCAACAGAGAACGACGAGGATTCATACTCATTCTCGTTGAATAATTAGATTCTATCATGAGAGACTAACTTCTGGGCGAATACTAAGCAGGAATTTTGAAGGATCATACAATTTTAGAACAACAGTATGCAGCTCAAACCGTCACGAGCGATTTAAAAACTGAAATGATAGCCTGCAAAGAGGTGAGTCTGTCCATTATGAAGGAACCTTAATTGAGAATCGAAAAATTGACTTATCCAAAATTTTCCTACGAGAGATTCCGATTCTTGCAGAAGAATAACCGTGGAATCCTGTAGAAACATACCCCAGAGGAATCCTCTGATATCCCCATACCTCAATTTGTCTCCAGACCCACCGTGCTGAGATGGATGTAACATGAGATCTTCGTCAGGTATTGCTTTCCATAGCTGAATGAATAATATACTTCGTGACTCTACAATTCGGGAGATATCGATCAACTGACCAAAGTTCTCTATCCCTTGATACAACCTCTGGAGGATAGAGATAATGTGAACAGAAACAGAATCTCTCCACTATTGTGCCAGAAAGGAGAATTTAAAACTCATGATTCCAAACAGCAGTCACCTGTCTTCCCTTCAAATCGGATCAACCAAATGAAATAAAGGGCAAGGCATAGTGTCTTCAAAACGACCACGAGCTTGATCCATCTCTGAGAAAAGTGATTTAATGTGAATCGAGATTGCTCAAGTGTCTTGAATCTCTTGCTTCCAAGATTGGAAAATAAGATAGTGGTTACGAGTAAGGGTGCCTTAGCGTGATGATAATGACCCGCTGGGTCTGAAAAGCCAAGGCAGAAGATGAACAAGATTATAAGAGTTGTAGGAAAGCGAGGAACCTTAAATCATACGTATATATGCATAGTATCCGGCTGAAGTACCACGAGGTAAAGAAGACAAATGTTCCAAGATGAGTGTTATGGAGGAGAAACGCGATAGCTCGTCGTTTCTACGGACTGGAAGATGAAGCGAGTGCACTTTTGCACGACCTTGGTGAGATACTTGCAAACCACGATTGCGCTTATTCCTCTCCACCTCAGACGATTTCAGTTGTATGTATCATCTACATCTGTAGTCCTACGTTGCCTGCAAAATAGTTAAGGACTGCGCAAGGTTAAATTCGTGCTACCGGATACTATTCAAGCTCAAATGATGTCTCTCGTCGTTAATCTTACGGCTCGTTTGAATGCAGACGGGGCTCCTCGTATTTTGCACGGGAACAAATTTCTTCCATTATGATAGAATTTTATCACTCGAGACAATCATTCTCTTATGGAACTGCGTACAAATGAATCAGGAGGGGTATATGCAGGACGTTCATTCATTAAAATACAATAGAATCTGTTCTTGTCTGACTCTCTGTTATCGCGTGACGAAAGCAAACTGAATAGATATCTGAGTTATCGATTGCCAAAGGACGAAGTTACTGTGCACACCCAATAGGTCCTGCAGGGCCCACTCCACGCACAATTACTCGCCCAAATACTTTTTCATGTGAAAGATATTTATGCATGGATATCATGTCGCGGGAGCCCAGTGGGTCCTGTGGGACCCACTTTCTAAATTGACCAGCCCCTAGACAATTTTCCCATTTGAACCATTCCAACGCATAAATGCCTTCAAGAGGGGCTCAAAAAAGATGTTCCGAAAGGTATTGAATACTAAGGAGTCGTTTCCATCTCTACATGAATCGATTCAGACCTTAAACTCACGTCCTCGTCGAGCGACGCGCGAGCGCTGAGTTTCGCGTGATCCCGAAAACTATGTACGCTTCATCAGGGCCTCGTATCATCACAGATACTCAGTTGTGGCTTAGAAGGAAGCCATAACTATGCACAACCGCCGAAATATTGCCGTAGTGCTTGTCGTGTCTGGATTTTGGAAGTGGGTCCCACAGGACCCACTGGGCTCTACAGGGTAAATAGTACGAAACATTTTTTTCAGATTTTTTTAACCCCCAATGGGTCCTAGGGCCCATTAAAGGTCAGTTTTAGGCCTTTTTTAGCCTATTCTAGGAAAATCGTAGCTCCGACTAGACTCAACTTTTTCAAACGTTCTTGGGCGCTTTTTTTTGTGTAGGCTAATTCTTCTGAGGGAAAAATTGTCCCCCACCGATTATTGAGAAAGTGTGGGGTAACGCGCGGATGCGTTACAAAAAGTGGGTGATCGTTCATCCATGTCATAAAAGTCACGTTACTTTGATGTGAATGATGCAAATGAATGGTAACGGGGTGCTTCGTTACCAAACAGAGTACTGTGTGTATTGCGTTACAAATTAGGGTAACGGGGTGCCTTGTTACGTGTTCAATAAGCGTCGTGTAATTTTGTGGTGCGTTACCGCGATGTGTGGCGTGTGTGTGATGTGTGAATGAGTGAAATATAATGTGCTTCCGATTGGGCACACGGGAAACAATGAGCTCGACGGGAAAATTCGATGTGTGTGTGCACGCGTCAAGGTCAATCATCGCATCCCATCAACACACATATTAACTTAAATAGATCGGCGACTGCTGTCTGGCTCAATGAATACGTCAGGGCATACTTCAGAACAGCTAGCAGTATCTCACAATTATTCACATCTACCGAGGTTTGTTTGATCTCATTATTTTCGTCATTCGCGATAAAAGCTCCAAGTCTCGGAAAACCTCCGAACGGGTTGTTATTATGTACATTATTCAAGCGGTACGGCATGGTTGGGGTTACCTTCATTCTCGTATTCACCATCTGACATGACCTGCTCATGAGCGTGGCGATTCCAATGTCACTGGAATTGAACGAGAACATAATGTTATTCGAATGTGAACAACGGGGACAGTTCAGACATTTCCATTATGGAATAGGTCAATGATCATCTCTGAAAATCCAACGGAGTATGCTAAAAAGAGTAATGATTATGCAAATGAGTTTTGGGGATGCCATGGAACGTATCTATTGAGCTGTGACTTATTTCCCGTAAACTCACAAATTTCTAAGAAAACATTTAGCATAGATGGTTTGCTGTACCGCGTTTGATTTCCTTACGAAATCTGAGTCACTCTGGCAAGAGTTATCAATGAAGTTCTGCATAGATTAGTTCAAACGCAAGTTTTTTGGAGATAGCTTGGATGGGGGAAGGAGGAATATACACAGACACATAATGCAATAGCCATAACATTGCTTCCTATGGGACACGATACATACATATAGGCATTTTGGACAAATCCGGTTGATACTTTGAAGTGTTTAATTTGAACAATGTCAATTCATAAATATGCGCGGGATTCTGGAGCAAGCTGGACTAAATCGTCACCAGGGGGGTCGGGGAAAAATCTGAAAGAATTTTATCATCTGGTTCTGCCAGTGGTCATTTTGAAAGTCTTGAAAAACCCTACCGTTTGACCACCGGTAAAAGTCGATTATTGTACTTTTTGTAGGAGCTACAACAGTGGGAAAACGATAATTTTTTCCGTAATCGAAACTTTGAGACTAAAATACTAAAACCGTCCATGATATTCATCCACCAAAGCCCGCGGTATACTTTTGTATACATGGAGTCTATGAACCAGCTTTGGGATACTGTCTGGCGCCTATTATCGTTAGCATAAAGAAATTTCCTCTCCTACCGACAATTTCCACGGAAAATTCACAGATATTCAGCATTCCCAAGGCGCAATTAATGAAACCGACGAAAAGCCTCGAGAAAGGCGTATCCCTTATTTAAAAGTAAGATCATCCCCTTCATAGGTGAGTACCGTCAAGTTTTCCGAGAAAAATTTACCCTGGTTCTAGGAATTCATGGAAAATGGAGTATTTTGGCATAGTCAAAATGTCAAACCTGTATTTCTTTGACTTCACGTGCGCATTGCCAATGCTGAAAGTCTGTGAATTTTCCTTGGAAATTGTCGGTGGGAGGGAAAATTTGTTCATAATAACGATGACAGGCGCCAGATAGCATTCAAAAGCTAGTTCGAAGACTCTATGTATACAAAAGTATACCGCGGATTTGGTCTCGTGCCCCAGAGCTGCGGCTAGATTTTTGCACTCCTCCGCTGGGAACTTGGAGATTTCCGAACTTGATGCAATCCAATCGATACCAGCATAGAGTGGACTTAATCTTCTTTGAAGTGCACTTGGTTACTCTTCTATAGAGTCACCGGATAAAAATTTATATCCGATCTAAGAAGCGAAGCGATCCCTGCCATAAGCCCCTTGTTGGCCACTCCGGACGCTATTCACACGTTTACAGGCTAAAAACTCGGTTTCCCGTGAATGTCATTAAGATCTTTCTGTGGGGAATTCTGTGCATGACAACTTTGTTTCGAAGTGTTTTGCCCGGAGAATGCATATTTTCCAAGATATAGACAAAAACCCCTAATTTTGCACTAAAAATTGTTAATAACTGATTACGTCACAGGAATTCGATCTGGTCACCTACATAAATCGATTCAGCAGGTCGAAAGACGTAAGATACCAAGAATTTACTGTGCGGAAATGAAAATGGCCACGGGAGTCAAGGGGGGTCTTACGATCCTGCTACTAAAGTTATCATAGGTTTATTCGATTATGTAGTTCGGAGCGTTCGGAGCGCCCGGAGCGCTCCGAACGTTCCCAACCGAACGAGCATTCGGACAATCTTTCGTTCCGAGCGCCCCGAGCGCTCCGTTCCGAGAAAACCGTCTGCGTTACCAGTGCGTCGTCTGCTCTGGTCTGTTTATGTTCTATGCATCAGCGTCATACCATCGCGCTCTCTCACGCTTTATCCCTACGCGGGAGCAAAATGTGTGCAATCACAACTTGAAAACTGAATTATCGGAGTGCATCCCAGTGGAAAATTGACTAAAACAGAGTGATAAATCAAAGAAAAAGTGAATAGCTCAGTGACACCGCTCATTTGCTAGGTTATCCAGTTGTAAATATGAGCGACGATTTTGAGTCTGCATCAAACCACTCATCATCATCGGATGCTCAAGATGAGAATTATTTATCCTCGTCAACTTCAGATTCGGATGATTCGTTATCATCCGGTGCAATGTCTGTGCTATTCGACGACGACGAGTCCGATGGTAGTGATCGACCTAAAAGGAAGAAGAGAGCTTGTTTCCAAAACTATTGCGATGAGACAGTGCAAAAATATAGCGATAAAAAATTTTTACGTATGTTTCGTCTGCCAAGAGACATTGTGAATACTCTGATCAAAGAATTTGCTAACTCCGAGTATTTTCAATCTGAAGGTAAAGTTGCTGTATGGATTAAGTTTTGTTGGCGATTCAGATGATCTCTGGTGGTCATCCTCTCGTTTGTTGTGAATTGTTCAGTTTATCAATCTGAAATTTTCATTTCCCGTCACTTTCTCTCGTACCAATCGTTATAACTATAAAACGTCACTTTAGAAAGTGGTACGTTGTTTAGAGCAACCCGAAGCGAGGCAAAATTTGATCAACAACTGATCTGAACCCAACTTTTACATGCTCTTTGAGAAATCACCCGTATAACTTTTTACTCATAAGCTTGATGGAATGGGTATATTCACGACTCGAAAGGTTTCACGTTTACCTGAACCGCGTTTGAAGTCGATGGATAGCTTTTATACAATAATGGACACAACAGTCGATCATTTGAAACTCCGGAAATTGTTCTTGCAGTGGTATACTCGGCTATAATATTTTGATCGTTTATTCGTTTTTACACTCAGATTCTAGAGGGCTGCCCAAAATTCCTCCTCATCAACAGATGTATTGTTTTCTTTATTTCGTGGGCCATCAAGCTGCTACATACGAAGAAACTACGGATCGTTTCGATCTTTCGGCTGATACCGTGTTCAATATTATCACAAGGGTAGCAGACTTCATTGGCAGTTATGCACCTGATTTGATCACATGGCCGACTGAAGAGGAAAGCCAGGAAACGCAAGCATATTACGAAGAAAATAATGGTATACCTGTAGTAGAAGTAATGATTGATGGCTCTGAAATAAAGATAAACAAGCCTCCAAGTGACGCAGAAAGCTACTACAACCGAAAAGGTTTCTACTCTATCAAGCTACAGATAACCAAGAGAAGAATAAGGCATTTTCACGCTGGCTGGCCAGGGTCGGTTCACGATGCGAGGATGTATAAAAATTCAGGAGTGCCAGAAATATTAGCCAGAAAAAACACTAGTGAGTTTACCAATCATTTACAAAGATATGCCTATTATTCATTCAGTGAGAAGTCTTCATTCAAACGAATGGACATTTCCATCAAACTGCATCGTGTAATATATCTTGAATTGGTATGATTTCGACGATTTCTTAATTAGATTTTCTCCATATTCTGATCACTGGAATATTTTTCAGCTGGTCGGCTACTTGGTGACAAAGCTTACCCATGCACCAAGCATTTGATGCCACCGTACAAGGATAACGGGCATTTACTTCCCCATCAAAAGCTTTTCAACAAGCAACTATCAAAATGCAGGGTTTGCGTCGAACATACCATAGGACTTTTAAAGCAGAGGTATTGGGTTTATTCATCCGTATTCAAATATTCAAAACGTTTTTACGTTCGCACTAGTTTATGGTTATCTAAAGTAACCAGATCGTCAGATAATAATGATGAGCAAAAATAACTAGGCAATACTCTTAGCTGTGCAACAAAACTTTCGTGTTTCCGATATAAAAATCATGTCCTAAGGAAACTTGAAATTTTTTATATGAGCTAGCCCATGAAAAACATTATTCAGAGATCGTATCGTAAAACTTGTGAGTGAATGAATTTTTCGGTATTTACTGCCAATACTCTTCTCTCAAAGATGTAATAGTGCATATTTAATTCGCGATTTCACCACAGCGTTTTCATGGGGCGGGGTGGCGGGTGCTTCTTTACAAGCGAGAGATGGCATTAATTGTATAAAAATGTATTTGAACAGCTTCATAAATGTTGCATTTATCTGAAAACCCGAGCAACCCCGATTAAAGTTTCAACGGTGTGTCTTCTATACTTACAAGCTGAATTCCCTTTATCAAATTCAGTTTTGAAAATCATTTTTTCCCTCAATTGTTCTAAACCGCGTATTATGATCATGAATATGAACTGAATAGACACTCTCTCTACAGATTTAGAATCTTGTACCATATGAGACTACAGCCAGGAATGAGACGACTAAAAGTCATAAGAGCTTTGTTACGATATTATTCTTCTTCATGCACTGAATAAAAAGTGCGGCCGCCGGGAAACGATCCGGCGACCTCTTGATCAAGAGTCTGACACGCTGTTGACTGAGCTAGTCCGGCCGCACCAAGCGGCGGTCCTTATATGTGAAACACTTGAAGTGCGGGCGCCTGTGTAGCTTGCGCCCGTAACACACCCCCTGGGCAGAGTCGACGATGTCCTCATCGTCTGAACTTCATGTCATTGTCTTCTAATTGTCGTCTATGTAAATCCCGAATCCATGTCGGTACAGCAGGTCTACGCGTGGGCAGCGCCACCTAATTATCATCGTTGATTATCCTCCGAGTACGCAGTCCACTTGTGAGCGTGGTTCATCCCACTTCTGACACCAGTTGTTACGATATTATTCTTCTTCATGCACTGAATAAAAAGTGCGGCCGCCGGGAAACGATCCGGCGACCTCTTGATCAAGAGTCTGACACGCTGTTGACTGAGCTAGTCCGGCCCCACCAAGCGGCGGTCCTTATATGTGAAACACTTGAAGTGCGGGCGCCTGTGTAGCTTGCGCCCGTAACAGCTTGCATAGTTTTGCACAATATGGCCTTGATGAGGGATGTCAATTTTCTAGAGGCTCAACTGGAAGGGTGTAGTTGCCAGCAGTGTTGCATTGAAGCTCATGTAGAGCCAGAATTTTCAGATAGTTCTGAGGACGACGATGATGCAGATGATCTCGACGGTCTTCAACTGAGGGATCAAGTGGCCAATACATTCAGGAATTGACTTGTCCAGCACTTGTCAACTTGAGGAAAAATCGCTGATTATCGATAATTTATAATTATTATCTGAAAACTTATCAAGAGTTTGGAATGATCGAGGGGAGCTCCATCAGTACTACAAACGAACACATATATGTGCGAACTATTGTTGATGAGAGGAAGAAGAGTTGCTTTAAGTTTGAAACTTTCGTCTCTGTCTTAGATAGAAATATCTGTCAGACCATTTGATATTAATATGAGTCAATTTTCATGTAAAAAAGACCGTGAATACATTGATAAAACATGGAAAGGTTGAGATGTATTTAGGGAACCACTTCTATTTTACAATTCTTATATTAAAGATTCAAAAGAGCCACATAAATTATTATCCTTCGTACACAAGTAGTCAACCCTTATTGCCAACTCCGAGCCTATTAAACTACATCTACTGACGTTAACAGATACGCAGCACTGTGCGAATGGCCATTGCTAATCTGCATTATCAGATAACAATTACTAATACAATTTGTTTATCAAGTAAATAACAGCTTGACTTAGTCAAATGCAGTTTTGGCGATATATAAGTGTGAACTTTGGTAGAAAATCAAGGATAAATGAACTTATACAATTTTAATTGCATGCTCATGAGTCCAGGATTTGTAACTTTCAGGCAAACACTTGACAACACAGTCAGTGACGACTACAACTTCTTCGGATCATTTTTTGTGAAACTCACTCCATTAAGGTATGACTCTGGTGGTTTTGGACCGAAAAATCGATTTTTCAAAATTTTTTCGATTATATTCTTTGAACTTTTTTGTAATGATATCAACAGCTTCCGAGCCGGTATTCATGTTATTTTCTCCTCAACGAGTGACTTTCGATGTACGAATTAACATCAAAAGGAGGTTGGTTTCACTATCTCCTCCAAACTATCAATTTCAAAGTTCCCGGTTGACGGCCATCTTGTATCTTGAGGGTCCCTATATGATTCATAAGTGTTTCTGATCGTAAACTGCTTATTGTAGAAGTGACTAGTGGTACTTTGACAGATGGGAGATGAGAAGAATGGATCACATCAGAAAATCATCAATGCACATCAATGGAAATAATTCTCTCAATATTCCAACTCAACTTTGATGCTACTGTTATTGAAGATGCTAGATCTTCTCTTGCCCACCCCACGACTGATCTCCCTTCATATTCAACTATACGAAAACTTTCTTACAAGATTGAAGATAATTCATGGAGAAGTATTGGGGGAAGAGTGATAATTCCAGTGCATCAAACTCAATATAGATGGATAGTATGAACTTATGCAGCTATCGGTCTTGATTATCCTCATATATGGCATTATAAGTGTGATGTGTTCTGAGTTGGAATAGTGGTCTTTACGCTATTTGGTGAGATACTATAGATACTGCCAAGAATGACTCCCAGTGAGTGAAGTAGGGATCAAAGTGCACTCCAACCTCAGAACATGATAAAAGCTCTTCTTCGAAGATATTCTGATCTGTTCCTAATTGTGTATCAACAGAGTCATGGATGAGAGAAGTTGAAATTTGAATGGACCACTTGATCAGTTCATGAAGATCAGAACCAATGATCAGGCTGTGTTCACCTGAATATTGTGGTCATGAAGGAATTAATGTGATGCCGTCAGCTGAATTTATGATTTTTCAATAACTTGTCATTAGGGATCAAGCCTTTTGTGTGATGATAATACATCCAAAGTCTACAGTCTGGCATACTTGTTTACTTTCTTTCTGGCTTCTCTATTGGTAAAGAAATCATAGCAAACCAGAGGAACCATTCAAGATCCAAGATGGGAGCAGCTAGTATCATCATATGGCTTTACCCGCTCATTTTGGAAAAAGCCCCTTTTCTCACACAATGATTTTCCAACCTTGAAAAGTTTTTGTGCGCATCAGATCTTAATGAACATGGCTCAACTTTTTTTTACACATTATTTGAAGTATTTGAAATAGAAGTTACTTACTCTGCTAAAAGGATTGACAACCCTGAATATATGTGCAGAACTTGAGTGCAGTAAAATGAGTGTTTCTCATTGTTTTTCAGGCTTGGAATTCTAGTATGAAAAGAGTCCCTTGCCAATATTAGGAGAAGCATTGTATCGCTTGCAAAATAAGTAACTTTTGTCGGATATGCTCTGTACTATATGAGAAAAAAAGGCCTTCTCTCTAGTCGATAACTGTTTGCGCACAAAAAATTTCTTGTAACAATCATTTTCCTTGATTAAAAATGACAAAATACGGATTAGTCGGCCATAACTAGACCAAATGAGCTGAAAATCACTCAAACTTCATTTTTTATATAGGTCTTGATGCTGGGTAAGTATGGAAGTCATAGCTTCCAAAATAAAAAAAAACTTGAAACCACCAGAGTCATACCTTAATGGATTTAAGTGACTGCTGAATGTGATGTGGTTGTCATTACATGAACAAATTTGACAAGAGAGCCATTACATCATTATGAAATTCAGGATTTCACAATGATGGCTGTTCGTGGATTTTTGAAGGACCAAGCCAGTACCAACCGAACCCTGAATCAGTAGAGTTTCTATGGAATGAAAATAAAAAATGGTCATTTTTGCATATTATTCCTGATAATGATGCATGCCACACAAAGCATAGTTTCATGGAGTAAAATGATGAATACATAAAAGAAGAGCCTGTTTTCAACCAGAGATGAAAGTTGCCAGTTCTGCAGACGATGTCTAATTTGAGCCACTGATAATGAGAAAATCTATGAGACGACTATGTAGCTTCACTTTTGGTAGGAACTTATACCGTTACTACCCCCTAGTACAATAATATCTAGCTTAGATACGAGAATATCACCATTTTCCTATCACAGTGAAGAAGCTCATATTAGATGAAAGAATCTTTGCTCGAACACTAAACTTGACATCCACGTCGAAGGCAAATTTCAGGTAGCTGGCACTGACAATGAATTTATAAAATTTCATAATAATGCATCATCAAAACAATCGGTTACCATTTTGGTGATGAATCATTATTGCATTTTGGTATAATATCAACTAAAATAGAATGGTAACTCCATATTAAATGGAAGTAGGACTGAATCTTTTGGCAGTTGAAACACTCGCATTCTCACGTTATATGAAAAACAAGGCACTCAAAATTACTCTGACACATTCTAAGGCACTTTAAATATTAAAAATAGAGCGTCGACCTCAAAAATTTAAAAAGCAGATTCCCGAAGGAGAAAATGATTGGATATTCCAAAAGAACGAAATATTGATTGTTTCAGGAACAAATACAAACTTGATGATTACCGTGTGTGAAACCTTGATTATTCTTGAGGCAGATCAAATTTGTAATTTGGATACACTGCTTGAAGCTTTTGAGCTTCAAGAGTTAGCTTCATCTTTTGAATTTGTAAGAATTCTTTTTTGCTCTCTTCTTTGATTGCCAATTCCTTCAACAGAATTTCCTTTTTGAGTTTTAGTTCTCCACTTTTGAGCCCAATATACTCATCCTTCCTTTTCAAATTCTCTTGATGATGTTTCTCTTTGACCGAATCTTGTGAAGGAGTCACATTCATAATATATCTACTTCTTTTCTTGCATGGCTGAGTATCCCTAGAACACAAAAAAAGTTGATGTTAATATGACATAGGAAAATGAAAAGTACACTCAAAGTATTGGTAGATTACAGTTGATCATAATTTTCATCCGTCTTTCCTTTCTTTGTTGAGGCACAGTACGCTTTTGTCTTTCCAGCTGAAGTAACCGAGAACTGTTTTATTTCTTCTTGAACATCCTCATCGGGCAAAGAATCATCTGCTTTTGAATATTCTGTAGTAGCACTTATGAGATGGGTTGGATGAATTGCATGCTTTTTCCCAAATGTATCAAACAGCTCACTGAAAAAAGGACCATCAAGTTGATGTAGCTAAAGATAGGTTGAATTACAGTGACCCATTTGCTATATTTGCTGTATTCAAGCGTTTACACAAAATTGTTCTCATAAAGTGACTGGATCTCTGAGAAAATGTCAGTATACGTTATGAAATTGGACACGTTACATTTTGTCAACAGATGAGTGACGAAGTAGCAATTACTTGTACTCACTCTTGATATTTTATGGAGAGTGTAGCAGCTCCACTCTGTGAGATACCCATATTGTCAACCTTCTCCTTGTAACTCTTCTCAAGACGTTTTAATTTGTTTGCGATTCGTTCTACAGTAACATCATTGTACTTATGATTCTTTATGTCAACCAGTATTTTCTGGTGCAATTGCTTCTTAGTCATGTAATGACCATCGGCTCTTGTTTGGTTGTGTGTATTGTAACTCTGAAGTAATAATTTTATCATGGCATCTGACCATTTGAATATAGTCTCATCGTCTCCATCGTTATTAATTTTACAGTCGGAGGATGCTGAACTATTGCAAGATCCTTGGCCGCTGATCAAATCAATGGATGGTGGAGTTGTTAAACCATTACAATCATCAACTGGTAGATCCTCTCCTGATGTAATGGTTGATAGAGAGGATAGAGAGATGTTCTCATTGCTCTGGTTCTGTATGCTTTGCTGATAAATGGGCAGTTGGTATATCAACGAGCCTTTGTGAAGTGTTTGACATCTGACGATAGTAGGCACATGCTGCTCTGCCACATTTTTTTGAATTGAGACTGGTGAGAACTGTTGAAAATTCTTATTCAAGCTTCCTTAGGGGCAGGTCACCATCTTAGATGAAGTCTCATCTTTGCTGCCAAACGCATGATGTAGCTGTTTTGCATTCATTGGTGTTAGGTTTACATGTGTCAAACTACTCCTAATACCTGAGTTAGTTGGCAAACTTTGCACGACTAAGGGTTGTAAGGTCTTCTGAACTGTTTTATGACAAAATATATTGCGATTAGTTAAATGCAAATGAGAAAGTATCATGACTCAAGATACAGAAAGGTAGATTGACAGAATTACCGTGCTCAACCCTGTAAACAAACTCATTACCCACATCGATACCCCTTGCTGCACGGAAACACGAGTGATCCCCCAATGCATTTCCAGACAAAAGAAAACCATCTTCAGAGATGAGCAGTACACCACATGAGGCACACCAGCGTTCTTGAGAAACCTATGTATCCAAAAAGGGTATGTTGATGGGGTAAATATAGTGTCATGAAAATTGCACTTTTACTCCTCACTCGCGTCACAATCGGATAGCACTTGGAATTGATGGGGCGATAAAAAGCTTGATACGATTTTTTAAGTTTCACTCATCACTAGTGTCATGTTCGGGGAATCCTTTGGTACACATTATAATAACAACCCCAAAAAATTAAGTTATCCCAATATTGCGTTTATTGGGATGAACTGTCGGTCGTACATAATAAGACTTAGGTATTTGAACACTGTAATCCAACTAAGCTATGCGCGGACGCGCGTATTTTAAGAACTTGGTGACATGAATTGTCGTGCGCGATGACGAGAGCGCGTACTCGTCGCGGCGCGCTCCCGTTCACTCCCTTTTCTTCTCATTCGCCACTCCTATTTATTCCTACCGATATTCTTCGTTTACATGGATCCGCGTCTTTGCAGATATGCTTACATAATATATAGCTTTATGATCGAACTACGCGTTTCTGCGGATTTGTAGATATGACAAATGACTTTATAAGCGAAATACGCGTTTCTGCGGATTCGTAAATGTGACATATGGCTTTATGAGTGAAATGTGCGTTTCTGCGGATTTGTAGATATGACAAATGACTTTATAAGCGAAATACGCGTTTCTGCGGATTCGTGAATGTGACATATGGCTTTATGAGGCAGTTTACCTTGCGCGTCGATTCCCGGGTCTTATACGTTACGAATGCATAAATTCATTACTCTAGATATAGACGAGGGCGGCCCCTCTGCCATGTAGCATGTTTATGCCATCATGTGCCGGGCTTTCCACCCTGTCCGCGAGGCAGGCCTCCGTACTTGGGCATTTACTTTATCTAAGCGTACCCGATGCATGCGATGAAAATTTTATGGATGTCGATTGCTTCTAGAGGCAAGAGGCATACGTCAATGTGAAGGTTTTTCGTTCGCAAAAGGACTCGAATCGCGAAGAAATCATAACCTATATATGCCGTGCTCAGCGTGCTCTTACCTCTGAATGTTGGTGAGATTCGTGATCTGCTTGATCGTCCTTTTCCATGATGTTGTTGTATATAGAGAGAAAACGACTCAATAATTCTCTACCTCACTCCTGTGCCGGGAAAGTCATAGCTATTTCAGTCAAGATTTATTGCATACGCAAGCCGCACGCCCGGCGGCTGCACGAAATACGGCGCTAACTACTGTTTTCTCGGAACGGAGCGCTCGGGGCGCTCAGAACGAAAGATTGTCCGAATGCTCGTTCGGTTGGAAACGTTCGGAGCGCTCCGGGCGCTCCGAACGCTCCGAACTACATAATCGAATAAACCTCATCAAGGTGGCCAAAGTCATCTTCAGTCCAACTTTTGGACAACGGTTTTCGACGTCGGCATGATATGCGATGAAATGTCAAATTTCAGATAAAATAGGGCCTAAGGCTGGAAACCCGGGTTTTTCTGAAAAAAAACTACTTTTTGGAGGTTATGCTCACCTTTAACGGACCTCGGAGTATTTTTTTCGTAAAATTCAGCTCATTTTACGTCGAAATATGTGTCTTGGATTCTTTTTTTCATCGAATTCTATACTGGTTAGAATTCAATAAAAAAATAAACAAATGGAATTTCTTACAAATTTTGAAATCGAAAATAGGGCGCCAAACTCGCGCGGATGACTTCCGGCACTTGAGAAATATGCTTTCCATCTTCTTCCATCATATCCAACATGGACCTAAAATTACATAGAAATCCTTGACCCCCCGACACGAAACCTGGCGATATTAAAATGAATGACTCATGTCTCATTCGTCAAGCAAACTAAATTTTGTATCATGTTGGAGTACCTCTCTCAAAATTCAAGGAGATAACATATGATTCCAAGGAGATTCGAGGATTTCAAGGAGGACAGAGCCCATTTCGAGGATATTCAAGGATTTCCAGGTTTTCAAGGAGTAGTAGGAACCCTGCGGACTTGAGAAAATTTCAAAAAACGGCGTTTTGGGATGCGTTCAAAAAAAGGAAAAAATTGACCTCCCAAACATTTTTTTGGTTTAAGTACACACCTCAAAGAACATACGGGAGAAGTTTGGTGGATAAGTCTCATGCACGTTCTTCGGATTTTACTATCAAAGTTTGGATTATTTAGAAATATTTCTCGTTTTTCCACTGCTGTAGCTCCTATGAAAAGTTTAATAATCGCCTTTTACCAGTGGTCAAATTGTCAGGTTTTTCGAGACTTCCAAAATGACTACTGGCGAAAGCCAACTATCACCTTTCTAGTTGGACCTAGGTCGTTCACAAGTTGACGTACGAATCGCTGAAATTTGCTGTCAGTCAATAGCTTTCAGGGGTGACCAGGGTCAATTATCGGCCTTGGGCAATTCTCTTCTGGAAAGTACTTGCATTCACGAGGAAAATGCGCCCAGGTACGTCAAAAAATATGAAATTCCGTAGGAGCTGTGACTTTTACAGAATAGGCCAAAAAAGGTCTCATAATGGCCCTTTTACGGGTCGCAGGGCCCATAGCGAGGGTCGAAAAGATAGAAAAAAGATTTTCTGCACTATTGAATCATAGTACAAACATAAACTATTTTTTTCATATGTTTCCCCGATCCCCCCCCCCCCCCTGGTGACGATTTTGTTCAGCTTGCTCCAGAGTTTCCCATGTACACACACACTGCAGTAATGCTAATGGAAGCTACAGGTTAGGGCGGCAGCTCAAGGAGGCCGGCGGATTTTGGGGGAGTTGTTAGTTCGGGAACTATGGATGACCTCATCTTCAAGTTTTGATGGCATTGAGTGACCAAAAGAAAGAACCGAGAAATCTTTATTGTCAATAGTCACGTCTTCGAATATATTTCATCACAATTTTGACATGCTTCATTGCCCGGACAATGATTTTCTTGTGTGTTTTTCTGACGCTGAATCCGACTCCTAGCTCCGATTTGCACCCACACGTTAGAATTTCTTCAATTGAAAGCATGGCATCTCCAAGAATATTGCTCTTTAGGTACAAAAAAGATTTCTACATACGATAAAACACATTTCTCATCACAAGCACGTAAATCTATGAGAAATCCAGTATTTCTCGCTTGTGACTAATGTCGATTCGAGAAATATAGTGAAAGGTATCTATAGAAATTTTAGAACCGAATTCAAGGACCTTTCAAGGATTTCGAGGACGCGGAGCTGAGAAATTGAATGATTCCTGAAAGGCAATTGAAAGCTTTGATGAAATTCCGAGACCAAATTCTAGTCGTAGGAAAATATAACTAGTCATCAAGTTACACAAATAATCAAGTTCACACAAAACACCAAGTTCACAACATCACGCTCACGTTCGCTTTGAAAAACTGGAATTTCTCAAATGAGGAAGAATTGGACAAAGATTCAGATAATTATGAGTTGATAATGAAATAGATGGTGATCTAAGATAATAGTGAAAAACATTATGAAACGCTACAAAGTAAGGGGGTCTTCCTGTTACACATGTTCTCATTTTTTTCATGAAACTCATAGTAGCCTTCGAACAAGAGACTTCATAAACTTTGTACGTTACATCATCTGCATTTGTGCCCAAAGGTATTGGACAGTATAGAAGACCTCCTACCCCAGGCCAACCCGATTGCACAACCTAGCAGGTAGTGAATGTTAACATTGTTGTTACACCTATTCATCGCTTGATACTTATATCGAGGTTGTTCGTGTTGGCGAATAATCAGTAATTTGCATGTCATTACATCACAACCATCATGAACAGTACTGAGGATGATATGGAGGGTTTCCCACATGTTAGTGACACTCTACTCATATTGAACAATTCATCTTGAGCTCCTCCAAAACGGACTTCTCCAGTTCCAGAGTTTGAAAAGGGTGACGAACTCCTATCCTGTTGGAGTAAAGGATAATTATTTATAACTTGTTGATGCAGGATTATATGTATTGACATTGTGACGAGGTAAATCGCCACACGCGCTGAAATTATATATTGAGAGAGAAGCAGCCGAAATAGCAGAAAGAGCGCGAAGAAAGAGAGAGAGAGAAAAGAGATCATCAGCTGTCATCACCGGCGTCGTCGCCGTTGTCGTCGTCGTGGATGATCAGCTTGGCGCGAGCCGCGGAAGCGAGCAGCCGCGATCCGTCGGATAAGATTATACTGCGCGCGACGCGAGATGTGTGTTGGTGTGAGTGACCCGCGTATGGCCTCGACCGACGGCCTTCCGCGAGAGTGTGGAATGAGCACCGTCGACAAGGAGTAGGCCGAGACGTCGACCGGGCCGGGCCCAGGATGGGATTTGTCGACCCGGGTGCGAGACGCCGGCACGCGCGAGAATATGGACATGTGTGCGAGATATGGTGAGTCTCTCTCATAGTTGCGGCATCTCTCTCTCGCGCGTAATAGTTATGTTTATCCTGCGCGTATAATAATCGCGTGATGTTGTAAATTGAATGTACCAGAATCCATCTATATTATTCTTACTATAATAAACTTTCGAAGATCACGGAGAAGTGATCCACAGTCAATACTAAATATTGCGTTTGAGTTTCATTTATTTATTTCAGTTTCGAGTCACTATATAGATATATATATCCAGCTCGGATTATCCTATAAAATTCCTCATCCCTTCTGGATGAGATGTGAACGATAAGGGTGCATCATATTAGGTTCGTCACCCTATCGCATTGGCGCCCAACGTTTATTTAATTATTGTACTTTGAAATTTCATGTAACGCGTTTCGCGCGCAAATTTTGGAGCAATAGCTCGATTTCATTCGGAAAAAGCGTTACGAGAAATGAAAATCAGTGCAGTAATTAAAAATCCACCCCAAAATCGAGCCTAAAAATTTTAGAAGAAGTAAAGTAGCCAATTTTCATTTAAAATCATTAAAATTTTTGGATATATGTAAAAATTAGAAGGACATGAAATCGATAGAAAGCGCGCCAAGGCCAAGTTTAGCCGGCAAAATTAGAGTCAAGTACCTCATGCGTAAATATAAGATCGCGTGATGCGTATATAGATATAGCAAGCTCCGTAGGCGTCAACACAAGTCGATGGCAGTTTTTTTCCTTTTCTCTCGGTAGTAGTGAGAATGAAATTTGTTTGAATTTCCAACAGCCGGATAGAGGCGTGTCAAGTTTAACAGGCATATGGAAATAAATACAGGTATAGAGTTAGCATTTAAATTTTGCCTCGACCGGTTTTCACGCTTACGTCTGACCAATTTTTTAATGATATGAGAATATGATATGAGAATTTTTTGCATGATAGGATAATGAATAATTACGGCGTGATTCCCACACGCGTAATATTGAAGTGATGAATTTTTGAAGTAGACATTTCTGATTTCTGGCCCGTCTGAATTTTTAAGAAGTGAGAAAGATTTTTTTTGACAAAATGGCTGGAGCTCACATGGAGAGCCACGTCTTGGACGATTTTATAAATAATATTGATGAAGAAACGTTAGATGAGGCTTTGGGTGAACTCTTGCTCTCGCGTGAAGGAACATTCAGGGCGCGAATAGAACGGTTGCGTAGACGCGTTCGCGGTGAATATAACGAGGCAGATTTTGATCAATATTTATTGATGGATCTGGCTGAATTAGAAGCCGCGCGAATGGAGTCATTACCGAGATTCTTACGCAAAACCACACAGACAGCCCAGGATAGGCGTTCAATCCTCAACAGATATGAGGAGGACGATATTTTTGCGAATAATATTAATGACGATAATGTGACTAGGCGCAATCACCGAGTGCGAAGAAGCTCATTACGCGATGAATTAGCGGATGTGCAAGCGAATGCACAACGGCGATCGACGTTAATCCAAAATGACGCGCGCCCAGAAATTCAAAAAGCTAACGAACCGCCAGTTAAATTTATTACGTTGCGAGATGAAAATGGCAGGTTATATGAAATTCCCATGCAGATCGCGGATAGTTGGAAAAATTCGCCAGACCGCGAAAATGCTGAAAATCAAATCATCCGCGAGAATATTTTAGATCAGACAGTGCGTTTTCAGAATAGCGCGAGATCGAGCGCGCCATTACAATCGAATACCCAACGGCAAGCGAAAGAGCCGAGCGCCGAGACACACAGTAACACGCACACAACGACAGATTCGAACAGACCCAAAAGGCGTAGTCAAATTTTACGCGAACAATTACAGCAAGCATTATTAGAGGAGGAATACGAATCATGCGGTGTTAGGAATAAATCGTATAAGGGCAATGAAACAGGGCTAATTAAGGATGATGAGGGAATTTCCTCTAGTGATAGTGAGAATGAATTTTCTCAGAATCAAGGGGAAAATTCGAGACCCTCTTTGCCAAGACTCAGCGGCCATTCGCGCGTGAGTTACGCAGCGGATGTAAATCAGGCACCGCAGACAAATAACACACAATCAACACAGGCAGCGCGTTCAGATTTTCACGCGCAGACTCAGAGTAGAGGCGACAGAAATACAGCGGAGACGAGAGATCTCACGCGTACAGTAAAATCTTGGAACCTTAGATTTTCAGGTTCAGCAAATCAGAGCTTAGAAGAATTTTTGATTAAAGTCGATGAACACAGAATGGTGGCAGGTATGTCCGAGAATGATATTTTACGCGCAGTAGCGGTGCTGTTGAGCGGCCCAGCGTTAAATTTGTATCGGTTACGCGGTAGTAGCTGGAATTCTTGGAAAGATGCGGTTACTTGTTTTCGCGCGCATTACCAGGACGAAAAATATTCAGAACGGTTAGCAGACGAAGCACGCGCACGATTACAGAAAGACGATGAGCCGGTTCACGAATACATCACAGCGATGCGTCTAATTTTTAACAGAATGCCGGAACCTCCACCCGAATCGAAACAGGTTGAACGAATTCATTATAATATGAGAAAAGATTTTCACCCTCTAATGCGTCGATATTTGCACGCGGGTATTGAGAAGTTTTCCAGACAAGCTACCGAGCTTGGGAAAGCTTTTGATGCGGGCAAAAATCAAGCACTCGTTCAGGGCAATAAGAAAGAGGATGAAAAGTCAAGTTCGCAAAAGCCTAAAAATTCAAATCAAAATGCAAAAGAGACTCAAAACTCAAGTCAAGATAAGGAGAAAAAATCGGAATCTGATAAAGAGACGATAGATTTAGCAACCGTCGAAGTAACAACTATGGCAGATGTTGCAAAATTGATGAATATTCAAATTCAGAAATTACGAGAAGAACTCTTACCGAAGCCGAACGGTCAAAACGCGAATCAAAGCAATAACGCGCAAAATGCGAATCAAAACAATGGACAGGGTCGAAATAGAAGTCGGCGTAGAGATCGAGGCGATCGGGGAGGTAATAATAACAACAATAGCAACGGTGGCAATGGCCAGCAGCAGGGTGCTCAAGCAGGGCCACCACCTCAAAATTTCCAAAATAACTATCCTCAGCAACAAAATTTTCAGACGCGTGAATTTTACGCGAATAACAATCAAAATCAAGGTCAGAATCAATATCAAAATCAAAATAGAGGTTACAATGGCAATTACAATAATAATTACCAGAATAATTATCAAAGAGGAAGTTATAGAGGAAATCGAGGAGGTGGTTATCGCGGGGGTTATCGCGGTAGAGGTTATGGTGGATATTATAATAATGGCTATTATAATAACTACCAGAACCAGGGCCAGCCACCACCGATACAACAACAAAATGCGCCGGTTAATGCAGTGAATTTACAAGATAACGCGCCCGCGGCGAAACCATTAGTCGACGCGGGAAACGCGAAACCAGCGGCGTAAATGAGACCATTGCGTTAGCTACGTCCGAACAGGTCTCAAAAGTTTGCGAAGCCAGTCAATCACAATCTCAAGAAACTGCGAATACTTTTCAAGTTGACGCGACTAGGATTTTCAAAGTTCCTGATACGACAAAACCGACAGATTATCCTCGATATTGGATCAACGTAAAAATTGGTCCAATAGAATTGAAGGGATTATTAGATTCGGGAGCCGCACGGTCCGTGATAGGCAGAAAGTATCGAGACATCGCAGGGCAAATTGGTATTACGCTCCAACCCTCTAATTTTTTGTACGCTCAAATGGCGAACGGAGAATTAGAAGAGGTAGCTGGGGAATTGATCACTCCCCTGGAGATAGCTGGGATAAGCAAAAGTATGTCGATTCTTAGCGTGCCATCATTACCTGTAGATCTCATTTTGGGACTTGAATTCATCCGTTTCTTTGGGATGCACATTTTAGGTGATAGTGACGAATATACATTCGCAGACCTCAAGGACAAGCAAAAATTTGCATTTGAATTATTTTCAATCGAAGCACCAAGTCAAGTAAATTTAGAGTCCGAAATTTCAACATCATCGGAAGAAAAAATTGAGTCAAAATCGGAAGCGTCAAAAAGCGCGCAAGAGCCACAATCGAGAGGTGAAGGTTTGAAAAAGTTGAGTGATTATGAAGCTTACAGACTAAAAAGAGTTTTAGATAAATGTTTACCTCACCAGAATAAAAATGATAAATTTTTGAAAGCAACTGATTTAATCGAATACGAGATTCGACTCTTGAAAAGTGCACGTCCAGTAAAGCAAAGATATTTTCCGTTGTCAGATATAATGGAGAAAACAATGCATGCAGAATTTCAAAAATTATATGACGCAGATGTAGTTGAAAAATCGAATAGCCCTTGGAATAACCCAGCATTTTTAGTGAAAAAAGCGAACGGAGGGCATAGATTGGTAGTAGATTTACGGGTAGTAAATTCGTTAGCTGAAAAAGACGCGTATCCGACCCCGTATATGGACACTATCTTGAGAAAATTGAAGAACGCGAAATATATAACTACTTTGGACTTATCGATGGCCTACCATCAGATAAAGCTTAAAAAGATTTCGAGAAATATTTGCGCATTCACAATTCCCGGTAGAGGGCACTGGCAATTCAAAAGATTACCTATGGGTTTAGCTAACGCTGGAGCCTGCTTTCAAAGACTAATTGACTCAATTATCGGAGACCTAGAGCCTTTTGCATATGGGTATTTAGACGACATTGTCCTGGTGACAGAGACGTTTGAACAGCATTTGGAGCTACTAGAGAAATTATTAAACAGAATCGTGGGGGCAGGTCTAACGATTAACAGAGAAAAGAGTAAATTTTGTTGCCAAGAAGTTAAATTTTTAGGATATATAGTGGACGAGCACGGTTTAAGAGTCGATCCCGCGAAAACAGAAGCAATTAAAAATTATCCGAGGCCTAAAAATGTCAAACAAGTGAAGAGATTTACAGGTATGACATCATGGCACAGTAAATTCATCAGAAATTATGCGACAATTGTAGA
The DNA here is from genome assembly GCA_029851415.1 of Eretmocerus hayati. Classification (NCBI taxonomy): domain Eukaryota; kingdom Metazoa; phylum Arthropoda; class Insecta; order Hymenoptera; family Aphelinidae; genus Eretmocerus; species Eretmocerus hayati. The sequence goes on from CM056743.1 coordinate 18,149,265, forward strand.
GCCAATAAATCGTTTATTGAAAAAAGACGCGAAATTTGAGTGGAAAGAGGAACAAGAAAAAGCGTTTTGTGCGCTAAAAGAAGCATTAGCATCTGCACCCGTGCTCAGTATGCCAGTACCAGACGCTGAATGGTTCTTGCATACTGATGCATCAGACACTGGGATAGGATCTATGCTTACACAGAAGGTTGATGGCAAAGAACGCGTAGTTTGTTACGCGAGTCGATCACTTTCAAAACAAGAAAAAGTCTGGTCGGTAACAGAACGTGAATGTCTGGCTATAAAATGGAGTATTGAAAAATTTAGGCCGTATATTGAAGGAGAAAAATTTACTGTTGTAACAGACCACAGCGCGCTACAGTGGCTGTTCAACAAGAAAAATCCAGTAGGACGCGTAGGCAGATGGGCCCATGACCTCGCGAGTTATTCGTTCCGCGTGATCCACCGCAAAGGAACGCTTAATGTTGTCCCTGATGCGCTCTCAAGAATGTTTGAAGACGACACGATGAATATCGGTTCAGTTGGAGTTCTTGAGAAAACATCAGATAAGTGGTACAACAAAAGATTTTTTCAAATTTTGAAACATCCAAAGAGATACAGAGATTGGAAAATTATGGATGGTAGAATTTATAAATACAGGCCAGATCACGAATTAAATGAAATAATTGATGATTTAGATGCGTGGAAATTAGTAGTTCCGGAAGAAAACCGCGTAAAAATAATTAAAGAAAGCCATGACGAGCCATCAGCCGGTCATATGGGAAAAGAAAAAACGTATAGAAAGGTCGCGCAGTCATACTATTGGCCCGGTATTTACCTAGACGTCGCGAATTACGTGAAAAATTGCGATAGTTGCGCGTTATATAAGGTAGATCAACGCGGTCAGATAGGTATGATGGGTACGCGCACAGTCGACAGACCAATGAAAATTATTGCAATGGATTTAATGGGACCATTTCCAAAATCGAGAGAACAGTTTGAATATTTACTCATTTTCGAGTGTGTTTTTAGTCGTTATATAGTCTGCGTGCCATTACGTAAAAAGACTGGTCAAGCGGTTCAGAATGCACTTGAAAATGTATTATGTACACATTATGGAACACCAGAAATTTTGATTAGTGATAACGGGTTAGAATTCAAAAATGAATTAATGAGCAAATTCTGCGAAGAAAATGGTATAGAGCATGAATTCACCCCTAGTTTCCATCCCCAAGCGAATCCGGTTGAGAGGGTTAATAAAGATATTAAGACTATGATAGCGATATTTGCTGATAACCACAAAGAGTGGAATAAACATATACAACAATTTCAATTTTGTCACAATTCGAATTTTTCAAGTTCGACCGGAAAATCACCAGCGTTCATGATTTATGGACGCGAGATTAAAGCGCCAAAATTATGGAGAAGACGCGTGGAAATATTCGGGAAAAGCTTGAAAAATTTCATGAAAAATGGTAATCAAACCGAATTCATAGAGTCATTAAAAGGTTTAGACGGAGCAGAAATCAGCTCAAAAGTAAATTCAGAAAATAAGGTAGAAAGCGAATCAGAAAATCAGAGTTCAAATCAATCAAATGAGCGTTCGCGAGTCGATGAGCCCGAGAAATTTACTATTCAACACGAGAAGCTCAATTCAGATTTTATTGTTTCTCAGGAATCAGTAAAAAATTGGTCAGATCGTATGAATAAGTTACCCGAGGTACACGACTCTACTATAAATAAGATTGAAAAAGCGAGCGAAAAACAAAAATTGAATTATAATGTATCAAAGCGTGATGTTAGATTTAAAATAGGTGATAAGGTACTGAAGAAGAATCGACCATTGTCATCAGCAGAGAAGAATTTCACAGCGAAATTGGCAGAAAAATTCATCGGTCCATATGAAATCAGCAAGAAATTGGGCGAAAACGTATACATATTATCAAAGGATGGAGCTGAATTACAATCATCTGTCCACGCCAAGGATCTGAAATATGCAAGCGTTGCATCAAATCAGACGAACAAAAATAATACGCTCGAGCAATCATCACATCAGCAGCAGAAAGAAAATTCGGCGTCGTCAAGTACCGGCGAGCCTCCCCACTCCGCAGCAGCGGCACGCGCCCGGAAGAAGAGCCGGCAGAAGCCGCGAGGAGCTACAGGTGAGCGCATCGCACGCGAGCTCGATCAAAAGCCCACGCGCATGACAGGTCCAGTTACGCGATCTAAGGCTAAAGCGGGTGACTAGATTGTTATAAAGCAGTGGTGTAATAAAAACTTATAAATCTATAAACTTATGAACTAGTGACTATTGTGTATAAACAGACTAGTGTGTGTATAAAACTAAGTGACTAGAGTGAATTAAAGCTGAGTGTATAAAATTAGTGACTAGAAGATTGACTAGAAAAGTGTTAAAATGGGACCTATAAAAGAGGCAGTGTTAAAATGGCTAGAAAAAGACAGTAAGAAGGAACAAGAAAGTGTAAATAATGACTCTAATACGCGCGTGAATAACAGTGTGGTACAGGACAGAGACAGTGTAGATAGTGTAGATAGTGTGGAGGTGAATGTGCCTTTGGACGCTCAAAACCCCATAGTAAATGAGGTTATAGTGCCAGCACAAAATAACCCCAATGTACCCGCAATCGTTCCACCAGTGCGTCAAGAGCAAGAAGAAATTAGCGCAGATGACATCGCTGAATTCCATGCACTTCGCCGAGTGCGAGAGAAATCAGCTCTTATGCAAAGTTTGAAAGCTATAGCACAGCCATGGAAGGAGGAAGATAAGCGCCGTCGAGAAGCAGAGTCGCGCGCGGTAGCAACAATAACGACAACACCGACGCCCGAATTCCTCGAAGAGCAGCAGCTCGTGAGAAAAGCGCGCGCCGATGCTCATGCAGCAACTTGTGCGGCTGAGCTAAATGGTGCCGTTGGAAATGCGCGTTTGGGTTTGGAAGTGCAATGCAGTGTTGCTCTTCAAGAACGTCAACGTGCACATTTTTTGCAGTTGCGGGAACGAGAATTCGAAAGGCGGATGAATTATGAAAGGCAAGAAGTGCTGGAGAGATTCGCGGTGGATCTGCCACGCGCCATACAAAATGCGGAGCAGCTGCATTAATCGTTGCAGTATCGTGAAGATATGCTGCAAGTTCGAGAAGAAGCAGTGATGCAGCGCGAGGCAGACGTCCACGCGCGAGAACACCATATACAACGGTCAGCTGATCGTTGGGCAGCAGAAAATCGTGCTCTAGTGAGGAGACTACAAGAAGAGAGATCACGCGCAAGACACCAGCAGCGTGGTCCACCCCCTTGTAAACAAAATCATCGGCGTCGTATATCTGTAGATTTACAAATTGACTTTGATTTTTACGCGCCAGGACAGCAATTACGTGATCAAGTCATCATCGAAGAGATAGAGGAGGAGCCGCCACTGCCGAGTGATGAGCCGCAGATATGTATACAAGAGGCACAACAGAGAGAAATTGAGCCACAACATCAGATCCAGGAAAACCCGCGTCCAAGTGTTGAGCCGCCGCCACCGCAGCAACAAGTAGTGAATAGAGCGTGGAGTCCAATCAGAGGCTATCGCACAACAGCTGAGCGTCAAGCACGCGTCTATATCACACAGGCAGAGCGGATAAGGCGAGCACAAGAGGTGAATGATTATTTCGATAACAGAAAAAAGGAGCAAAGGAGAATGAATAAAGCGTGGGCAGATGCACATTTTCTACCAGGAGAACGCGACTTAGAGTGAGCAGCAGCAACAGCAGCGCGTTCATCATCATCATCGATTCAACAACAGCAAGATCAAGAGTATGATTAATTTGCCATTCATCAATTTTCGGTTCAGTTTTCGAATCAAATATGCAGTCATTTCTTTTTTTTTGTTCAGAAAGAAGCGTTATTTACAACGCGTAATAGAGTACTTTGCGTCACAAGCGAGAGAGAGACATATATATAAATCAAGAGAGAGACTCGTATTGATAGTTATAAGTATTAACATATGTACAAAGAAGAAGTTCCTATTTACAAGATAATATCATATTATTTACAGGTTCTATACATGAGAAAAGATTAAGGCTTATTTACAGGTTATTTACAAGTGAAGAAATTGGACATTATTATTTTGTAGCAGTGAAGTACAAAGTAGTACTATGGTAAATGTTTAGTCGTTAAAATGCGTGATTATTGAGGGAAAAGTTTTTTTTTTCCAAAGATATATTGTGCTTGAGTTTACTTGTTTACGCGAAGCATAATTTTCATTTTTGTATTTTGAGGTTATATTCAGTTAGTTTATTTAAAAAGATTCAAGCGCGAGTGTTTTCAGTTTTTTCACGGGGCTCAAAACTTAGCGGGGGGCTCTGTGACGAGGTAAATCGCCACACGCGCTGAAATTATATATTGAGAGAGAAGCAGCCGAAATAGCAGAAAGAGCGCGAAGAAAGAGAGAGAGAGAAAAGAGATCATCAGCTGTCATCACCGGCGTCGTCGCCGTTGTCGTCGTCGTGGATGATCAGCTTGGCGCGAGCCGCGGAAGCGAGCAGCCGCGATCCGTCGGATAAGATTATACTGCGCGCGACGCGAGATGTGTGTTGGTGTGAGTGACCCGCGTATGGCCTCGACCGACGGCCTTCCGCGAGAGTGTGGAATGAGCACCGTCGACAAGGAGTAGGCCGAGACGTCGACCGGGCCGGGCCCAGGATGGGATTTGTCGACCCGGGTGCGAGACGCCGGCACGCGCGAGAATATGGACATGTGTGCGAGATATGGTGAGTCTCTCTCATAGTTGCGGCATCTCTCTCTCGCGCGTAATAGTTATGTTTATCCTGCGCGTATAATAATCGCGTGATGTTGTAAATTGAATGTACCAGAATCCATCTATATTATTCTTACTATAATAAACTTTCGAAGATCACGGAGAAGTGATCCACAGTCAATACTAAATATTGCGTTTGAGTTTCATTTATTTATTTCAGTTTCGAGTCACTATATAGATATATATATCCAGCTCGGATTATCCTATAAAATTCCTCATCCCTTCTGGATGAGATGTGAACGATAAGGGTGCATCATATTAGGTTCGTCACCCTATCGCAACATGATCAAGAGTTACAGCCCGAATCAACTGTGCAACGTGTAGTGCACATTGATTTTGTGTGGTTGACAATATGTTGATGGGGGTAAGTAATGAAAAATGTACGTATTATACAAAAGTATTCCAGACAGGGTTGAACGCCCAGCTGCGTTGATATAACCCAAAAATCCACATTATTAAGCTTGATGTTATTATGAGCCTCTCGTCATGACACGTTTTCAAGCTACAGTGGGATGTATAGGTGAACTAGCGCAGCTATGATTATTCATCTAGTCAACACTGTAGTAGGGGAACAAAAATGTAGACTAAAAGAATTATTACTCAAAGATCATGAGTTGTTCTTTGTATATTATTCTTTCATTTCTCCATTAATTGCAAAGTCATAAAATAAAAGATTATCATCAATGCTCAGGTGATCCAAACATTTTATACGAAAAAATTGAGTCGGTCAAGCACTGGTTATTGTGTCACGTAATATAAGATGGAAGAAGTGCATGATGTGGGATTTTGCTGTACAAATCTACGAAAATATATGCACAAGCAATTCACACCACATTCAACTAGTACGAGATATGTAAATAGCATAGCAAAGAATTGTACACAAAGATATATGTGTAATTGTGGCAGGAAATGGATTTTCACATGGGAATTGATGCAAGGCACTTACAGGATAAGAGTCGTGCAGACAGTCATTACGTGATGAAAAGTGAGTTTTGGTTTGGTGAGGAAGGTGCCTGGCTGTTCTCCTCAGACGAATGAGAACTAATTCTGTTCGTGGTACAGGACAGTAGTGGCACACAATTTTGTTTTGGTGTGAAGGAAGGCACTCTTGATACACCACAAGAAATAGATGTTGAATTGGACCCCTGCAGAGAATGAAATAAACAAAAATGAAATGAAGCACACAGAATCTACAGTTAATTCTGTTGATGAAGATTACTACATGTACAACTTTAATGAGCGATATCAATTTTCTTGTTCACGGAAGAAATAAATTCAAGCGTATAATGAGAACTTATAAGCGTATAATGAAAACTACCCGATTGTAACCTATTCGTGATAATTTTGTGTGTATAGATATTTACTCCTGAAGAGGTCTACAAACCCTGGTAGACGAAACGTTGAGAATGAATGATTCTCCTTCATGGAGTTCTGGTTCTTCTGGCAGTATTCCAATATCCAGTCCTTAAAGATCGACGAAAAACACCCTCACCGTTATTTTTCAAGGACGAAAAACTACTATCACTATTATATGAAAACTTAATACTAATGAAGGATCATAGACAAAATAAATTCAATGCACACGGCCGCGGATGCATGAATGTAATAGAAGGACACTGAGCATGCGGGCTGGAATGAACATTGATGTGAACTGATGTCGTGTTTACCTTGCTGGGTGACCTGTTATTTTGGTTTGGAGGGTCCCTCAAAGAGACAATCCTATAACTTCTCTCAGTTTCCCATGAGCTACTCTCACTTTGAACCTAGTCGTTGACATAGAATCAGATGTGGAGATGAGCTTCAAAATCCGATAGAATAAAAATTGCATTCAAGAATATAGCAAAAATGTAATGAATACACACATGTACATGGGTGAATCTTGAAGCCGAAGTAGATGATGTGCTTGATGGATTCCTCTCCTTCGTTGTCCGAGATCTCTCCTCACGTATGTTAGTGAGGTGTTTCTTGTAGCGTCTTTTTTTACGATGTTTGTTTGACATGATTCGCTTTTACAATTCATCATCCAAACTAGTTCTACTCAACCTGGAACGGAATAAAGCAGGAATAGAAAGAATGAATTAATGATGGTATTCACATTTTAGAACATAGAGATACGCATCAGGCGCGAATTGAAAAATCAAATGGATCGGAGATGGATATGCACGTGGCAGATCGCAATTCACCGCCATGAAGACGTAGTATACATCTGTATATGGAGTTAACCTCCTTATTTTGCAGTGAAAGTCTAGTTTGATTTGAAAATGAAAGTAGTAACCGAATCAGCAGTGCGACTCACCTTTTCATTTCAAGATAGACAAATTCGCAATGATGATTCAAGATTGCTGCGAAATTCAGAGCCATGTATTATAAATTCAACAGCATGCAACAGTTGGAAGAAGAAAAAATTTGTACGGCGTCTGCAGGCACTGAAGGAACTGGAAAGAACGCCATACTGTCATCTGACACCGAATCCATCATGCCCCATTTTGCCAAGAAATAGTCGCAAGGAGTAGCTCTCACTTGCACTTTTATTTATCGCACTGAGTGAAGGCTGGAGGCGTCTAGTCTGCGTCGCACTCGCATCAAGCCAACTCCAGTTGCATTGGGCCGGTTGTGCAGCGTTGCCAGATCTTCACTTCTATGTCTTTGTCGCTACGTTGCCATACATCACGGCCATGAAGACATCAACGTTGGCGCCAAAAATGTCTTACAAGACATTATTGGAGGCTGCCTTTCACAAAATTCGATCCGACTGGATAAGACGACATGTCCAGCGAATCAGAGAGCTCCCGGGAAACTCTGATTGGCTGGACGTATCGTCCTCTCCGAGCCGAGGCGCATGCACAGCCACTGTCCTGGTCCTCTTGTGCGATGAGCAAGCGGCAGTGATATGAGGGTGTAGTAACGATAGGGAAGGTGGTGAATAGGGAGGGTAGAGAAGGACGAGAGTATTCGGATTGGCGAGAGCGTTCGAGGGGCCTCAGCCTCGGTCGCCAGATAAGATAGGGGATAGGGATCGCTGGTTTTGCGGTTTCTAGGCAAAGGTAGTTCCGTCCGTAAGGGCCACGGTGGCGTCACCTCTGCGGATTCGGCAGATATGAGCCGGCAACATCTGGCACTTCAATATGGAACTGGTCCGGTAATGTCCGGTAAGGAGTCGAGAATACTCTCCTCTCCTCCTCATCCACCCACCTCAGTGGAGAGAAAAAGGACTGCGTTGGCGTCTGACCTTCTACATCGGATCTCTCTTGTCAACCTCATGAGAGAGAGAGAGAGAGAGATCCGTATTCCGGCCGGGCCGGCCGGCGTTATCGCTATAACGGTAAAACGGTAATCGGGCGCCATCGGTCATCATCACATCACTTACAACCAATTACAAGTGCTAGCTAATCTCAGCACTGTTCGTCTCTGACACAGCATGATCGTGGAAGCTGTAGGTCATACTCAAGATTGAAGAAAATCAGAGAAAATCTTTGACATCAGCAACAACGATTTAGCGTAAATATTAATTCTTTCATAGTTAGTATATTTCATTCTGTTGTGGTTCTATATTTTTTCCATACATCTTGCCCCAGACAGATGTGATATGAGATATTTTTGTACGATATTTCGCGGAATTTCACGTTGTTGACTAGATATTTTGCGGTCCTGCTTGCAATTCATCTCGATCTATTATTAGTATCTAAGGTGAAATCAGAACGAATTAAACTGAGATTTCCAATCAGCATCGACTCCGAAATCATGTTCGTTACACGCAATACGAACACGTTTCTCCATTACGTATACGGCTATCGCATCTAATTGTCGCTACATAGACCTGCCACGCCGAAATTGAAAACAAATTCATTATGATGTTCATTAGCATACTAAAGCTGTTGTAACACGAGCGTGTGTCACCATAGCCTTCATTTTGGGCAACTCACATGAATCTCTGGATTGACAATTCCATGTAGACGTTTACCGTTTTGTTATCTAGGCAACCAGTTAAACCAACAGTGTTTTCAATCATGTCTGATAGTTCTGAGGCTGATCAAGGACAAGATCCTCCAAATCCGGATTCAGGTGAGTTCTCATCCGTAAAGCTTGTTTTGTGTGCTTCCAATTCCTCCTACATTCGTCCATCACCACCCCACCTACTAATCGACCTTAGACAAGTGTGAACAGCTAATTAGTTAAAGTAAAGAATTTCTAGATTCGTACGGAATGAGTCTTTTGATGTTCCTAAATTCTTATTGCTAGATGACGAGAATAGCACCAATGAACAGGCAGAACCAGATACATTCGCTTTGGCAAAGTTGTATAGAGGAGAAGCTGGCATTCCCCCAACTGGAATAGTTCCCTCCAATCTGATTCACACATTTCATCCAAAACAACCACTTAGGGACTACCTCGTACCGCGCCAAGACAGCAAAGGTTTGATTACTTATGAGCCGGCACAGATTCTGAAAATTGCTAGTGAGTGATTTGACTTTGCCTTTGGAATAATGCAACAAGTTCATGGCTTCCTATATGTCCCTTTATCAATATTGCTTCATATCCATGTTTCAGATTCTCGTAAAGAGTTGGAAATTACCAACGAGGAACCATTGAATCCAAAAAGAGGACGTATGAAGAAGGCAAGGCATTCCGATGTATACAATGTCCTCATCAAAAGAGATGGTCCAATTGGTGATGAAGACAATGAGCTCTTGGACAAAAATCCTGACGATGACTTGCAATCTGAAGTTGCCGTGCAGAGTGGAGAAGGTGTTGAAAATATACTCCAGTCTCCCAAACGAGGACGAACTCAATGCCCAAAGAAAGTTGGTGACAAAGTTATAAGCTTACCCTCAGTCTTGTTCTGTCTCAACTTCTTTCATTATGCTTGGAGGCCATTGACACCTTATGTGAATGTCCATTTACTTCATTCCAAACTGACAAGGAGGGTGCCAGGCCTTTGGATAACCAATCCTCCTACTAAGAAAACATAACTCTGGTTTATCTTTTCTCATACCAAAACATATAACAAATCACTCTTGTAACTCGCCAACGCTCCCTAGAATCATCTCAAGTACTGGAGTCAATATCCCAGAAAACAGGCCTTTTCCAAACAGATTGACGCATCTGTAGCTCTTCATGAGCTAACTACCCTATGGCGTGTGGCTTTCCTGTGGACAAATAAAAATAGATCCATAAAATAGAGACTTGGAAGGACAAATTCCAGCCATATGAGACTGGTGTAGCTTGTCTCAACCATAGATGAGGGGGGCTGAGAATCAAGAAATTGGCAAAATTGAGTTTTTTAATAACAGGATCATGATTCTAAGGAAATATAAGACTTTTCAATGAACATAGTGTTATAGATTATTGTTATATACATTCAGAGACAACGACTCACCTTATGAGTGTTGCTAAATAGTAGCTGTGCTGCGAAAACTGCCAAGGCTAGCCAAGGACAGTCACAACCAATAGATGATCTTGCGACTGATCTGAAAAAATTTGACATCAAATTATCGAGCTCGACTCACACACTGACTCTAAATATTCCACACTAATTCTGAATGCTTCTATCCACAAGTTGATCTAAAAAATTCAAACTGAAGTGATCTCAAATAGCTCTGTTGACACGAAGTTAACCCTATTTTCGACAGCGTTTAGAACATTATCACAAGCGAAACCCTATTCAGCGCCTCGAGATGAATACTCATCTAATAAATCCGAAAGTACAGTCTATCTGGCTTGGATTGTGAGGATGCTTGTCGGCGATTTTAGGAATGGAAAAGTAATCGAGTGCGAGTTTCTTCCAAAGCAGAGTAACAAGGACTTGTATGACTCTTACGGTGTACCGTTTGCGCTGGGTCTCGATTCCGTAGAATCACGTGCATGCGCAGAAAATTGACGCGTTCTGATTGGTTGAAAAATCGAAAAATGTTTGGTATGGAAGAGAAATCAATTTTTTGACACCCTGTGCGAGAAAGTAACCTTTCCGCACTGATTTTCCACTTTCTCGCACAGCGTGTCAAAAAATAGTATTCGATACACGGGTGTAAAACTTATTTTTCCACCCTTGTATCGAAATGTACTATTTTGCAACTGTGTGCGCGAAGTTGTAAAAAAATGAGACTTCTCTTCATTATTCACAGTGCGAGAAGTAATGTGTGAATGAATTCTCGCACAGTTTTACATCAACGCACTGGTGGAGTGTGCGTGAATGTAACTTCTCGCTCTAATGCATTTTCATTCACGCACAGTTCCAAAATATGATGTCACGTCATCCCTCTGGATCTGGCCTTTCTTGAAAACTTCGTTTCCAAGATAATCTTGCTCGGACAGTGGTGAATTTAATTACAACTTCGCGCACAGTTGCGAAAAATAGTATACGCAACACGTGCGAGAAGTTTCCGCACTCGTTTGGCAACTTGTGCGGAAATTGACCTTCTCGCACTTGTTGCGTCATATACTATTTCGATACACTGTGCGTAAAAGTGCACTTTGCGCACAGTTTGTTGACTTTTACTCACAGTTTATCGAAAAGTATAGTTAGATACACGGGCGTGAAACCTATTATTCGCATTCTCGTGATGATTCCGACCCTCGCCTGCGGCTCGGGCCGGAAACCCATCACTCGGATGCGAATGTAACGTTTTACGCCCTTGTATCAAGATGTACTAATTACGTGGACAAGAGTGTTACCAAAATGTTTTTGTGATATGGCGTTTGAGTACAAAATCAATTAGTGATTATTACGGTACTCACCATATGTGACCCCAATTCCCCCCAGAATAACATTTCAAATCATGTTCTGGAAGGTTTGAGCGTCAGCTTTCAAATGCGTTCAATCGCGATTTAATATCTTTCTCCGTTTTTGGACTAGAGCTATTTTGGTGAGAAGAAGTCAGCACTTCTTTGACCGAAAGAAACACAAAGGTTAAATCAACTTGATCACCAGCTGCGAAAAAAATTTTTTGGGGTCCTAGTGACTTGGTGTTGATTCATGTCTGACCCGATAATAAATATGCTGATCCACATACTTAATTTTTCTAATCTCGAGTAGACAACGTTCATGTTGAAACAGAAGCCAGTCCCCTGCTTGTATCTATGAAATGTATATGCACGTTGGTCTTCATTTAATCCGAACTGTATTATGAACCTGGTCATTCTTTTGTATGAATCGCATGACGCTGCAGTCAATCTACGTTCGTGACCTGTCTAACAGACCCAACTCTAGAGCTACAAATTGTGCATCTCAAAGAAAAGTTGATAAACCACTCTAGTTGAAGAAGAGTGCTACCAATAAAATATCCTTTGAAGTGCTTCCCGTGTCTTAATATAAACCTGTCAATGTTCAACACATTAAGAGGGTACGTCTCTCACATCTAGATGTTGTGAGACAGGTCAGTCAATTGACGACTGTCCAAGAACATTTGTTGTGATATATAAGCACTGATATTTTGTACTGCTCTGGTTACTTTTGAATATCATATGTCTATTGCGTAATACTCTAATCCAAGGTCTCAGCTAGACTCTTACTCATATGGTATATGGATTTTACTTTCTTGGCGTTGAATTCTGAATAAGATTAGAAAGTTGTACAGGGTTCACCTATTTCATCAAGAGTGTTATGAAGAAAGAAAGGCACATTTACGCTCTTGGTGGGAAGTGGTAAGTTCAAATTGAAAAAATGATTGGTTGAGGAGTCAATCACCAAAAAAACTGGATCCATACATCTATCTGGAAGTATCTTGAGGATTTTCTCATCAGAAATCTAAACACATATCACATAATGCTATTGAACCTTCATTTCCCTCAGAATGAGTTCGCACGGATTGCTCCAACTTCTTGATGTGTTACGAATTACCAATGTGCTACATGAAATTCGTTTCAGATTTTGGTCCTTGGGAAATGTTGGACAACAGATGTATAGGTGTCATGATTCTATGAAACATTCATCAATTAGTTATTAGTTATTCACTTTGATAGTTAGCATCCTCTCTTGCTGAAGAGTGGCCGAACCAACTCATATGGGGTATTTCCACAATCTAGAAGTTCTTCGGATCAAAAATATTCTCTTGCAAGCACCATCACGAGTAGATTAGGAGTCTTTGCATCAACGCAAGTCAATTTCATGAACTCATTCCAAGTCCAGCTATCATAAATACAAAGTTTTACTTCTCCAGATTTTTCTTTGCTCATGATCAAAAAATACTCATCTTGGGATTAAGTACACTAGTGTTAATTAGGAGAATCATTTTTATGGATGAGATACATAGAAGTTTTTTGTGTTTCCCCACATGCTACTATTTACAGCATGTTTTTCAATCTGAGAATATTCAGTCATTACCATAGCCGAGTGTTGAAATCTCCTCCCCCCCCCACTTCACTTTTTCCAAAAGTATAACTTGGCGAGTATGGCCATCCTTTGCCCCTATCACTTCATCTGGGATCAAAAATTGAATCTCAACTCTTGAGGGTCATGAAATCAGGGGAGACATGTCGAGTGACTATTTAGCAGAATTTAGTCAAATTTAAACATGAAACAAATGGTGAGAGGATGAAAAATATTAATGCCAACTCTTGAGAGCCGTGAGATCAAGAAAAGTATGTCGAGTAATTGTTTTGCAAAATCTGAATGTGAAGCGCATGGAAAAGGATTGATTTCATTACGATTTGACTTTCTCGGTAATTTCGACTCAACTTGAGTTACTCACCATCTCTACTGAATTTTCAACTAAACCGAACAATGCTAGATTGAATTTTCTGGTTTCCTTTTCTTCTCAATGGTCTGAATGAATTATTATTTTCATCACATTTCATAGACGAAGGAGATGGTGAGAAACTCAAGTTGAGTCAAAATTACCGAGAAAGTCAAATCGTAATGTAATCAATCGTTTTCCATGCGCTTCACATTCGGATTTTGCAAAACAATTACCCGACATACTTTTTTTGATCTCATGGCTCCCAAGAGTTGGCATTAATATTTTTCATTCTCTCACCATTTGTTTCATGTTTAAATTTGACTAAATTTTGCTAAATAGTTACTCGACATGTTCCCCCTGATTTCATGGCCCTCAAGAGTTGAAATTCGATTTTTGATCCCAGATGAAGTGATGGGGGGGAAAGATGGCCATACTCGCCAAGTTATACTTTTGGAAAAAGTGAAGTGAGGGGTCATCTAATCCTTGAACGGCGTCAAGCTCCGTAATATCAGGTTTCGATCCTCTACTGCAAAATGACGATACTTCAGGGCTCAATTGACTCCGGAATCGTGTTAAGATAGCCAATCTGAGTCGGAAAAACATGTTTGTATCCCCAGTCCAGCCACTCGTCTCGTTTCTGGGCAGGAACACGGGGAATCGAGCCCTCGCTCGCCTGTCCCAAAACAGACGAAATAATGCCCAATTTGGACCTGATTTGGAACCCCAGCTCCCTTTGGGCTTGAGGCTCAACTCCGGAAGTTCTCACACATATTTGGTTGAACTTTGGGGAGTAATTCCACCCAAATTGGTGCACAATAACTCAGATAGAAGCATATGCGAGCCATGACTATGTGGGCATTTTAAACAAAAAGTAGAAAACTGTATTTTTGAACGTATGCCAAAAATCAGGAGATGATTTCTCCACCAAGATTTCTGTTGATATTGCTAGTTCTCGTATTAAAGAACATATTTGCATAGTTTTAAGGTTGAAAATAAGAGAACGTTTTTCGCAAATTGAGATCAATGTTTGGCATTTTTACCAAACTGCTCAACTTGTATCGGCTATAGCTACTCAAAAAGTACAATAACCGGCTTTTACCGGTAGTCAAATTGTAGGTTCTTCCAAGACCTTCGAAATAATTACTAGTGAAAGTTGATTATCACATGTCTAGTAGGAGCTAGATCACTTGGAAGAAGACCGAAAAATCGCTAAAATCTGCTCCCAGCAAATAGCTCCTACGAATCCCTAGACTCAATAATCGGTGGCGGAGAGTTTTCTTCTCAAAAGGACTACTTCTCGCGGAGAAAATGCACCAAAGTACGTCCCAAAAAATTCAGTCTGGTCGGAGCTATGATTTTCTGAAAAGAGGCTAAAAAGGGGCCAGAAATGGACCTCTTATGGGTCCTAGGATCCATTTAGAGATTAAGAAAAATCTGAAAAAAATTTTTTGTACTATTTAAACATAGTATCAATGGAAAAAAGTTTCTTGGGATTTTTTCCAGACCCCCCTGGTGACGGCTCTGGCCGGAATGCTCCAAAATAACTCATATAATAAAAGCATATAATCCTCAAGTGTACGCTAACGCCGTGAGGCATTCACTAGCTATAGAACTAACGTCATGACGTATCTTTAGAACCAACTTAACGCGACGTTATTTATCCATAAGTCCGGGTCACGCCGAATATCGCGATTTCTCCGAGCAGGGCTTTTAACTCAGCGCGCGCCCGCGTTAGGAATTTTGGAACGCATCAACGCTACCTTACGTTGACGTATGAATGAACCATAGGAAGTCACGCAACAGGACGTTTTCCCATTCTAGATTCGGTAACGCATAGGAGAATTAGAGCAGAATCTCCGATTATGCCGGATCACGCACGGAAGCGTCACCCCGGGTGACCTGACTGATTGGCCACAGCATTAGCACATAGGGGCACATGGTATCACGTCACTATATCTGGTGTCACCATGCAGGACACGAGGCAGATCTTATCAACAGGGCTGCCGACTGAGACGAAAACAGTCGAAAACGTATACACAATATCGAACGTCACGCTTCGCGACCTCGGTCGCGGGTGTTGAAAACCCCATACATCAAAAGGCGCGGTAGCGCCTTGCTGGCGAGTATATAAAAAAAAGCACATATAGACAAAAATGTTCGCAAGGCCACCGTGCCTTATATACGTTGAGTTGGGGTATTTTAACCTCACCCATTTTTCCATTCTTATTTTATCCTTAAAAATTGAGAGTGCAAGGGAGACTTGTGAACCTCCGCTGGTGAGTTTGACTGAGGGCAACGTAATACTGAGACACTTTTCACCAAATTCGACGCTGGAGTTTTTATATCACAGTCGCAAGTTCGCGAGCCCTCCAGGAACGCTTGGCCGCTCTGAACAGAATTTTCATCATCCAACTCTTTCGATTCGATTAAATCTCGATAAGTCAGCATTCGATCATGTCGGTGTGACAGCAACGTATGATGGTGTGTGTTTGTGAATTCGGGCGCGCCGCCCGCTGCGCGCCCCACATTGCCCCATGGGGCAATGTGGGCCGGCAGCATCAGCTGACGTGCACGTCAGCTGATGCGGGCTACTAATAAGTTTTGAGCACCATATGCACTCATCAGTATCAACACACACACACACACACACACACACATCCATTCAAAGCTGAAAAAAAGTATTCTACGTTCAAGATGACATTCAATCAATCAACAAACTACTGAAATTAGTCAATTAGGAGTCTGATTATAGCTGACGAATTCAAGTATCTGTCAGTATATTTGAGAGGGAAAAGGAAGTTTGCTTCCATTGTCTACCGGTAAAACTTTGTAATCTCTGTCCAGTTGCAGTTACTGTGTATTTTAGTGGAGTTCTTCATGCAAGAGCTGTTGAATCATTTTTCTAGGAGGTATGTATATCACCTGTATTGTTCATATATCAATCAAAAACCTAGTAACTGGTTCATTTTTTAGATGCGTTATAAGTCAGTCAAGCTTATCTGGGATTTAACTTGAATCACAGGGTTTTGTCTCTAGTCAGAGAGTCAGCCAGCTTTTAGAGAAATAATTTTGTGGGTCCAGATATGTGAAGATGCATGTATTACCATAAAGTTGATGTCGTAACTTGAGCAAGAGAATTTTGCTTCACAAAGAGATTAATCATGATGAGATTTTGATGACATAGATGTTATGGAAGCAGCTTTGGGAATGCCCTTACAAGTGCATGGGTACGCTTCATGCGTTTCAGGAACTTGATCAATTCAGTTAAAGTAATTCCCAAGAGAAAGTTTGCAGGAGCGAGAAAAAGGCATGTTTGGTCTCATCTCATCTTTAAGTACCACAAGCCCTGAATCACCAGGTACTAACTGCTATTCTCAATCAAATCAAACGCAATCAGCATGTGATAGCTTTCCCGACTAAATTATTTGAACAATAAAGTGATCTGTTTTTTTTTCCCAGTTTAATTCTAATTCTCAGCAAAGACACTGCAGCATCAACATCATCTATTCATGTAGAATTGGAGCTCGGTCTCTGCATCCTAAACAAGATTCATCAAAATCTACCAACCACTTCCACGTAAATTCTGCACCATTGAGAAAAAACTTAGATATTTATGTTTCCTTTGCTAAACCTGATAGATAGAATCCTAGGGAAGAACAAGACTGAAGGTATTGGTAAATGCCAGGTTTGTGCACAAAAATTATTACATGATTTTATGACATTGTATTAATTGAATTCTCTTTTTAGGATCAAAATATTATTCGAAAAAGTATCTGGATGCACCGCTCCATGTGTTGTTTATGTTCAGTGGCTCTCTGTACCAATACTCTCTGAGACCATAACACAACTAGCTCTAATATAATTTTCATGGATCGAGTGATGTACCATCAGAAAAGTGAATTTAGTTGGACACGAAAAATACAGAGGTCATCATGTCTTGATCTTTTATCAAAATCACTCAGGCACACTGATGAATGTTTGGGAGAATGAAAGTTTCTTGAATGCTTTTCACATTACTAATATTTGTGAGTATTATAACCTTACGCGGTTGATCATTTTTAAATTCAACAGCGAAATGATCTTACAGTCTATAATTTGAATCAGTCATGGAATCTGTGGTAATACAGACCTGCTTTGATAAGTTCTACAAAATATCTCTCCATCTCTAATCAGTGTTGTGCAACTGACTGTATATCTGCTTAAATGAACAAATTCAGTCTAACCTTTGATATCAAGACACGACTTTTCTAAATTAATCTTTACTTATGATGACAGATTCAAAAGTGATTGCAGCATTGCCAAGATTAGAGTTACTAGTCATAAGCCTGATGGATCTAACAAGATTATCAAGATAATGAGCCCTGGAATGAGGAAAATTTATCTCCTTCGAGGTATAAAATTTATCATTCGTGGTCATCACCTTCATGATTATTGTGTGAGTTTGAGTAATTCTCATTGGTGAAACACATCAAACAAATGATAAGAAATACTCTGATGTGATGGATTTAGTTTTATAAATCATAAATATTTTATGTATGACTGTTCTAATCACAGATGTACTTGATTCAAATATTTTATGAGGCATCCTCTTGAATTGTATCACAAAATCTGGTATGTGTGAAACAAAAGATAAATAAATCTAATGTGTGAGTCTTCAGAACTGCTCCTAGAGTGTCCTAATAATAAGGCGTGTGAGAACCTATTAGAAACTATTCTTACACCCTTTATTGATACCTGATGCTTTTATATCAAGGACTTGTGTTCATTTTCTTGAAATTTCTCATTATGGTCCATTATTTACACACCATGCACCAAGCGCTTGCTATGCATTGAGGCTTAAAAAGGCATTCCACAGAGTCCAACCAGGCCCATGAAATTCATCATCAGTATCCTAATATTAAATGATCTACAACTGCAGGAGAACCATCAGTTTTGCTTGTCGTCATTGTTCGTATGCTGAACTGAGCTTGAGGTAAGATGAGAAAATTATGTACTGATTCTTCTCAAGGGTCAGCAATTCACCATTGTTGAAACCAAGGTAGTGTTAAAGAGCACACATTGGTATATCTGAACCAGGATAATTCCATTCAATTTTCAAAATCAACATCACAAAAGTTAATACCACAAAACGCTAGTAACTATATCATGAGGTATCAAATGACAAAAGTGTCTACTTTTTTCATCTTACCTTAAGCTAATGTCAGCTTACGGTCATAAACCTTTTAAGCGAAACTGCTGATATGCTTACAGTTGTACATGTATATTATCAGATTTGTGATGATGATCTGCATGAGATTGGTTGGACTGGTAAAATGAATACTTAAATTGATCTGAATTCAATCCAAGGCATAGAATGATCTTGATGTATGATGGAATGATGAACCGATATGAAGAATTTTAGGAATAAGGACCAGGAGTCCTTGATATAAAGGTAACAAGTAAATATAGAGAGTGTGAAAAATAGCCTGGAAGATGTTTTTACATTAACAAACCATGAGCATTTTTGCCCTTTTTTTTAATATTCATGAGAAAGGCACATCAATGGATAATGGCCAAACAAGATTCAGATCCATTTTACTACAAACCTGTAGATGATTCAATGGTACCAACTTCAGTACGTGATTGAATATCTAAGTCACCAGTGCTAATAACCAAGTTAGGCGGTTTATTTACCTTATCCCTAGTTCGAAGGGAAGGATACTATCATGGCTCGTAGAAAGTATATTGCCATTGCCAAGATTAGCCAATCGATTGACATGGTTTAGGCACAGGATCTCTATATGACTTTTTGTTGTAAGTTAATTGGATTTCCAGATGATCTTATAAGGAATGATGGAAATGAGATTGAAACTCAGCCCAAACAGCCATTCCGCATAATAAAAATCCTATCAGAAAAATTTTCAAGATCACCATTTCATAATGATTCTTTATAAATGGCTTGGATTTTAAATGTTTATTTAAAAAATTATAAAATTGGTTGTACAATATGTAGAATCAATGAACATGTTTAAAAAATTAGTTGTTATTATTGGCTGCTACATGCTGTCCTCTCATAGCATTATCATTATTACCATGATTATTGTGTCTTCGCACTCGATGACCATGCCCAAAGACCTCCTGAGCCATCGTGTCCATCACTCTGATCAGATTTTGGAGTCTCCTCCTTGCCTGAACTTGATGCCCAGCTCTATTTCCTCGGGCATGATGATGTTGATGATGATTGTAGGGATGATCTGATGTACGTTTTATGGAAGAAGAGACAAAAAATTGGTTCTTCGAACAAAGGTCAGAATGATGTGTTGTGAAAATCAAGGTCTCGATATGAACAAAAAATAACTCACGTCTATTTTGTCCCTGTTGGAGTGGGGCACCAGCTGCTTCTGCTTGATGTTCCGGAACAGCTGCAGCCACAGCAGCTTGAGGAACAACAGGCTGATTAGCTCCAGCTTCTTGCTGTGCTGGTCCTATTGCACCATCAGCCCTTGCAAGGGGTTGAGCTGCAGCAGCAGCTCCATCAATATCCATTCGTGCTACTGAATATCAGAAAAAATATCAATCACTCCATGCTTTTTTGCAGTCAACTTTTTTGGGGCCATGAGAATTAATTGAGTGAGATAATATTAAACAATGCAGGATCAGAGCTGCAGATCTGAGCCAACTCAGTCTCAATAAAAAAACGTTACACTCAGATGCAAAAAATTTATATGTAAATAATTGGAATGAGTTTCAGAAATAATTTGGATGAAAATTAAGCTTCAAACTCACGTTCGTTGTTGTCGTCGTTGAGAAATCGATCAATTTCTTGAACAGGGTCTGCTGCCATTGTTGCTGAAAAAAGTATCATTGCTGAATTTACACAAGTTTTACGAGGAAACATTAAAAAATATTGTCTTGAGCACAATCAGTTATGCTCAATTTGGAGAATGAAAAGAGTGAGTAGTGTATTTACCTCGAGATTACTTGGATTTTTTGCGATTTGAACAGCAACAGGTGACGAGAAAGTGGCGCGCCGCTGCTTTCTGCTCCAATGTGACCAAAGCATACATTTTTGCACCATATGTTTAATTCAGGGTTTGTCTATAATTCTACGTAGCAATTCATCGCAATAACTTTCTCGATCCAATTTCCCCCAATAAAAATGTTAAAAGAACTTCAACTGAGAATAACACTATTACATTCCTCTCCTCATTTTCAAGAAAAATTTATATAAATAGCTCAATCAGTCTCGAGCCCCGAGGGTTTGTCGTCTAGTATTATCACCATACGCAAAAACCCTAACGATCCTGAACGCAATAGATCACTTGAGGACGCTCGAGGATAATGATATTGTACGGACAGCCTTCGATGTGAAACAAATGTTAACATTGGTTAGTCTCAAACGAGATATCGTCTTTACGAGTGATTCCGAGCGAGCAAACAAATGAAATAATAATTTGACAATAGTTATACCAGGTTGATCTACACATTGATCTAGGCTCATCTCCCAGGGAATTCTTGTTCGTGTTTCATCAAACAGTTTTCAGCTATCCTTGAAAGGATGCTCATAGCAGCTTGACAAATTCAAGAGTTTTTCTGTCACTGAGTTTGTAAGTTGCCCCTGCTGACCTGCTCCCATATGATCTATCAATCACTATATAGTAGATTCATACTTCATCCCTAATACATCTCAATGTGAAATTTTTCCTTATCTTATGATCCTTGCGATTTCCAAATTGTGAACTTGACGCAGAATTTTATATTTCCATGTAAATACTGCCCAGGCTTGGGAGTAGTTGAGTAAAGGCCTATACAACTATCACTTGAAGCACACATGATACAACTTGAATCTGAGCAATACTCAGCACTGGGAACAATGTGTGGTGCTCTTTGTCTGTCTACCAATAATGTTTATTCCATACTCATTTTTCAAATATATATCACATGGAGTGATCACATGCGAAAGCTAGATAACCATGTCTCATTTGTCGAGTTATTACTCAGCACAATTCAGAGCAACAATTTGAGAGTTCATCCACAACACCTCCATGTACATTATATATTGCTCACCCATATTTCCTGACCTCCAAGCCTTCACCCTCAATACTCTATAAATATAGAAAAATGAGATGCATGATATGAGTTAATGAGGAGTAATGAGTCCAAAAAGGTTGACAGGATTTCACCTGGAGATAATTAGCTAAATTGGTGAACCTATGTGGTTGTACATATGTATTAAGCAAGAAATATGGTGATGTGCGAATATAAGAATAAGAATCCAGAGATTATTAGAGATCATAGGTATCACCGCATGTCCAGAAACGTCACTGGGTTGCATAGTAAAAGCAACATGGCAGTAGAATAAGACATACTACTTTTGAAGTTATGAAGTATCAAGATTTTGTCCTTCGTTGAATAGTACAATAAGACATACTACTTTTGAAGTTATGGAGTATCAAGATTTTGTCCTTCGTTGAATAGTACAATAAGACATACTACTTCTGTAGTTATGAAGTATCAGGATTTTGTTCTTTGTTGAATACTGGCAATGTATTAGCTTTGAATTCAATTCAATACAGCTTAAGCAGATACGGTTTTCTTATACTGATCATAGTCTACGCATAGTGTATCTTGAGATGGTTTACTACTTTTGAAGTTATGAAGTATCAAGATTTTGTCCTCCGTTGAATAGTACAATAAGACATACTACTTCTGTAGTTATGAAGTATCAGGATTTTGTTCTTTGTTGAATACTGGCAATGTACTAGCTTTGAATTCAATTCAATACAGCTTAAGCAGATACGGTTTTCTTATACTGATCATAGTCTACGCATAGTGTATCTTGTGATGGTTTAATGTATCTTGGTACTTTTCTCTGGTTCCTGACCATAGGGTCTTTCTCGCTAAATGTGCACCACCATGCATTGTCTCATTCAATCCAGGATATTTGAGATAAGAATGGATTTTGCTCACAAGTATTCATTTCTAGAGAACATTTGTGTATGATTCGAATCTCCATTGTTGGATTTTGCTCTCAAGTATTCATTTCTAGAGAACATTTGGGTATGATTCGAATCTGCATTGTGAATGAATTTCACTGAGTGGTATTAAATTGCAAGATCTTTTTTTCTCTTGTTCTTCCACAGTATGGTAAGCAAAGGTGCTGGTTGGCGGTTGTAAGGTAAGTATAACTTTAACAATTTTACTTTATTATACAAGTGCAATAGAAAGCCAAGAGCTGCTACAGCGCTCAAATTACAGCTGCCTATAACAAGGCGCTTTCATGTACGCTGCAATATGCGCGTTTGATGGCTGTGATCGCACTATTTTACATATCTTGACTTTTTAAGCATTGAGTTGATATTTTCATGGTTGAATATCGTGTAGTTACGATTCGTTCCTTACAAGGTTCAACATTAATCCACTGAAGAAAATGCAGCACCGTAGCTACACACTTACGGAGATAGACAAGCAACTCCTTTTGGATGGGTCCAACTTAACTGATAATCACGTTTACAAATTCCATGAGCTCATAAAAAATTCTACATCTATTTCCCCCCGGGAGTCGTTGTTAATCAACAATCCTCACCGCATAAAACCCATTTCTCAAAATGAGAAACATTTCCAGATAGTTCATTGTTGTGCAGATAATTGTCAGAAATGTATTGGGGGGCATTGGATCTGTTTTTACTACGATGGGGAATCGATTTTCATTTATGATTCCCTCAATCACAAATCATTGTATAAGAACACAGAGACATTTCTGAGGGCGTTATGCCCCTTTTTCGATAAAGTGCGCATATTTTATCCAATGGTACAATCTCAAAGCAATCTACACGATTGTGGCCCATTTTCTATGGCTTTTTGTACATCACTGGCTTTTGGTGAGGATCCGGCTTCGATCACGTATACATCTGATGACTTACGTAAACATACGATGACAATTTTGAGTGGTGATGCTCTTTTACTGTTCCCTGGCCACAGAATGAGTGTTTCAAATGGTCAGTTGGTCGCTGTGCCTAATCCTAGATTGTTAACGAAGACTCTTTTAAGTTCTGAGGGTCTTGTGAGACCATTCCCAGCACGATTCGAACAATGGATACCATTTTATCGCATCAGAGGATTGCCCAATGGCGATCGTGTGTCGTGTTACGCAAATGCTCTATTTCAAAGTTTGATACATATTCGAGTTATCAGACAGCACTTTTTCACTCAGTTAGAGTCTTGCGCATTCCAACAAACAATGGTTGAGTACTGTTCCGGCTCAACTGTAGATATAATGAGGCTAAGATCTTTTGCTCACGCAGATTTTAAAGTCAAGAGACAGCAAGACGTCGCTGAATTTTTGTCTTTTCTCTTGAATGTATCCCATGGTTTACGTTCTATTATTCGCCATACTTTGGTTACAACCAGGATATGCTCTTCATGTGGCTTCGACTATGAGCAACCATCTTATACCAATTACGTATTATTGTGTTCACTCCCTAAAAATTTCCTCAATGGAAATTTGCAAACTATTATCGATTATAATATTAACACTTGGGAATATTTGAATGTTCAGTGTGAGAAAATCCTGTCTGATGAAGAAAAAAAAAATCTCATGACTGATGAGAGAGGTTTCTGTCTCGGCAAGAAGAAGAATAAAGTTAACATTAAATCTAGAAACGACATTTTGATTCTTCAATTCTTGATATTCAATTCCGATGTATCTGGAAAGACATCAAAGCTCCATAACTTTTCATTGAATAATATTTCTGACGCGTGTGTGCGCATTGATGATGACGAATATCGTATCGATAGCGTCATTCTACACCATGGTCCTAGTATCCAGCAAGGTCATTACACAACTTTACTACGAGATGAATATTCTTGGTGTATAGTTGACGATGCAAGTGTTCGATCAACCCCTCACTTCTCAAGCTCTGGAAATCCTTTCATAGTTACTTTACAGAAATGCAATCCTCCCTCGATCGTTGAAATAATCGGTCCTTGTGAGAATGTAATCCGCGATCAGTTCAATTCTCACAAAAAAAATCCAAACGGGACAAGCGAGCCACTTGTTTCGAGCCTCCAGCGACTCCCCCCAGTTGGAATACCGTTTGTTGAGCCCGGTTCTCAGAAATCCGGGTCAGAGCCAGTTTCTGATCAAAACGAGACAATGATAAAAACGACTATAATCAAACCTCTGCATGCACGAGTGGTTCTGCCAACTTCTAAGAATATCCAAAAACCCAATCTTGGGATTAAATCAAAAGTTCATAATAGCTTCCACGATATCCGAAAGTCGATCGGTTTGTCTAGGAAACGTCATAATGTTGATTTTGTAACTGACACTATTCTCCACAAAAAAAGGTTTACACTGAAAGATTTCTTCGAGTACAGTAAATCAAAAGAGATACCAGAGAATCTCACCGCATTAGACTCAAATACAGTAGCAATTTCGAGTCATGTTGGTGACAATCATGTATTGATGAATACTCCCGATGATTTGAGTAAGGTTCTTGTGACGGCGGCGAACAAAAGAAGAAAGGCATTACCGAGTTATAATGAAAATAGACAAAATGACCTACGCGAAAAATCAAGAATACGCGAGAAAGAATACGCCGAGTCTCGTGATCCTCTACCTAACTCTTCGGGGTCAACCGGAACATTGTCGGTGCCAAAGAACTGTTCTTCGGACAATACAACGCATAACTCTCCGGTTGAAATTGCCCACATATTCTGCCGTGATAACAGTAACCAGAAAGAGAAGAAGCAAGAATATTTTCGTCAGTATTATGCCAAGAATAAAGAATTAAAACGCAAGTATGGGCAAGAGTATTATCAACGCAATAGAGAAAAAATTCGGAAGAATCAACAAGAAAATTATCAATCGCGGCTGAAACGGTCCCTCGTCTCTAGGAAACATAAAGAAAAAATACGCATAAGTAAAAAAATTAGGCGCCGTAAGGCGCAAATCAGTTCAAACCGTTCGTGTAAAATCAGAGCAGCAAAGAAAATTAGCAAAAAATACAAGAATCTTCGCCGACGCCTATCACGATTCGAGAAAGGCCCTGTCAATAACATTCGATCAAATGTGCGGCTTCCCAGAAATGTTCGCGTCAATCCTGATAGGAGAACTGAAGATCTCTTATGCTGCAAAGATAGGATCATTGATAAAATTATAAGCGGGTTAGATGAACCATTTTCAGTTGGAAATCGGATTGAAATTGATCGCACGGTGACACGATGCATACATGTCAGAGATGCTCACATCAGACAATTGAAGCAATGTATCAAGAAGACAAAGGAAAAATGTGAGCTGACAGTCACAAAATTAGGAGACGTATCCATGACTGACAATATGGAGTTCGCAATTTCAATCTTGTGTGGCAAACGAGGCCACCATTCCTCTACAGAACCATATTTTTTTGAGACTGCGTACAAAACTGATAGATTTCAACGATGGCAAGAAACTGATATAGATGAAGGCTCTTGCACTGATGATGGAACTAAACAATGTATCTCTTCTCTCGAAAGATCAGATTCAATGATCAAGCTCATCTCGAATAACATTCCCGACGAAATAGGCGAGCCA
Organism: Eretmocerus hayati; assembly: GCA_029851415.1. Taxonomy (NCBI): domain Eukaryota; kingdom Metazoa; phylum Arthropoda; class Insecta; order Hymenoptera; family Aphelinidae; genus Eretmocerus; species Eretmocerus hayati. The sequence goes on from CM056743.1 coordinate 18,175,288, forward strand.
CCGATGACAGACTCGTGGGAACCGATAGATGATATTTTCGTTGTAAATGAGAGCGGACAAGTCATGAATATATTGCCAGCAGTTGCGTCCCACAAAAAAAGAGGTAAATTTTGGTCGTGCGATGATTATTGCAGAGAAGTTGACGTCGATGTTTTGAGCGAAGTGAAAGATTTATTTGAGGAGATGTCGAATCTCACTTTTAAGGGGATGAAGGATTTTATCTCAAACGCCGATGCTTGCTCCTCAATAGGACGAAATTATGATCAATTAGGCCACCCGATCGCTTGTTACTCAGAACCGTTATCTTGCAAATCAAAGATATTAAAATTGAGCCTCCTCGCTCCCCATTTTCCCAGATTACGATCCATGATGAGATCCATCGACCGCATCAAGCATTTATACAAATGCATCTTGATTATCGGGACTGCTTTGGAAGAGGGCAATTTCATCGAATTGCGAAAGATTCAAGAAGAAGCAAAGAAGACCCCCGTCAGATCAGATGTCGGAGCTAGAGAGATTTGTTTAGATGAAGACGAACTTCACGAAATCTACGCTAAAGGAATCAAAATATTCAAAGAGGTAGACATGGATCCTCCGAAGATCCCTTGTGTTTCATGTGAACGTCTATGCACTAGACGTTATACCACTCCCGTAGAAAAACACTTGAAACCGAGTCTCGCTGAACATCTTCTGGGAAATCCAAATGATAACTCGTCCGGGTTGAGTTACTGGCAACAATTGCAGAATCTCTATGATCCGGACAAATTCAAAAACTCTTTCGTTTGTAATAGTTGTAGTCTACATTTGAAGAAAAATCAGTTGCCATCCTTATGTATTTTGAATAATCTCCTCACAGATGAAGTTCCAGAAGAGATAGGAAGATTGAATAGATTTGAGAAAATGTTGATTCAGCGCGCGAAAGCGTTTCAATGCATCGTCAAATTAGAAACAGTTCAGAAAAAAAATATCCCGCATCACATGAAACTGGATCAAGTCAAGGGTCGCACTTTTCATTTGCCTCTGCCCTTGGAAGGCACTCTTGAGAAACTTTGTAAAGATACAGATCCTATCAACTTGAACCATGAAATTTTTGTTCTAGTCCGCAGCAATCCGACAAAAAATAAAGTTGTTTGGGAGGATTATGTTGATATCAAAAAAATTTGGACTGCCCTCGAATGGTTGAAGACTAATAACCCTCTATATAAAAATATACATCTCCCTGGAACGCCTGATGAATTGTTGGAGTCTTTGAATCATTTAGATTTAGAATACCCCGAACAATTGGGGGGCGGTGTGGGTAACGGCGAAGAGATCGCACTTGTGACCGAGAGGAATAGTGGTCCACCAGACCTTGCTGACGATATCAGCCATGAAAAGCAGCCTCAGTTGGTCCCTCTCGCAAACAACCAGAACTGTCCTGAGCCTGAGCTCTTACACTCTCATACTAAGATGACTGAGAAAGGAACTGCCTCTCTTGCAGTAGCAGACGGAGGAGAGAACTTAGAATCTGGAGTGATTGAAGACTCTGAGGTTTGTGATAATGGTCGTGACAAGAGAATGGCCAATGATTGCCCAGATATCACAAACGATCCAGTTCCACCTGTCATTGCAAAAAAACCGGCTCTTTTGACGCAAAAGTCCAAATTTGATATATTTTATGAAGATCTTACGATCTATCCTTTACATACAAAGTCAATCAATGAAAAAGATACTACTCTATATCAAATGTTACAGGTTTTTGCTCCAGCTTTAGATAATCGAGCTATAGATTTGGATCTCAAATGTTTCCCCGAGCTATTCCCTCGTGGTCGATTTGGACAACACTCGGATCGAGTTGTTAATTTGAGAGATTGTGATTATTACAAATCAAGGTTGATTTCGCAACACAGTCAATATAGGTTGAATATTCCTTATCTTTTCCATGCACTACACAATCATAATATGAGGCAGCTTAGTGCTGGCATTTTCCACAAACTGAACGTCTGTAATCCACAATTCGAATACAAAAAGTCAACATTGTGTGAAATGTTGAAAGACGAATCATTTGAACAAAATTTACATACTATTTTTTCCCGTCTGCGGGGAACAGAAGCGTACTGGTCGCAAGTCAGGAATGAACTCAATTGCATGGTTAGAGAATACGGACCAATAACATTCTTCATAACATTCAGCCCATCCGAATGGACGTGGGCAGGTATCGCTGAGTACATATGCGAGGTGAATGGGTGGGATCCATCTGGCAAGTCGGTGAGTGAGTTGATAACTCTAGATCCAACCTCGGCGTCCAGATATATTGAGAACAAGTTCAAAGCTGTGATGGCGTATATTAATTCAGATGCTCGTCCTATTGGTAAAGTGATTCATTCTCATTTTACTCGTGAGTATCAAGGTCGAGGTATACCTCATTTTCACTGTTTTTTCTGGATCGATGGCGCTCCAATTTATGGAGTATCATCCGATGAGGACATACGTAACTTTATCATGAAATATATCACATGTCGTATTCCTCCCGAATCGAGTCCGGAACTGCGACGCAAAGTTCTAGCGAATCAACTACACAAGCACAATGATTACTGTATGCGTAAGAAAAAGACTGCAGTAGGTTTCAAGTGTAGATGTCGTTTTTGTTTCCCACGTACAGTGACCGATCATTTCATCCTCAGATCGGTTTCAGTTGCAATGGCTAATCGTAAGAATCTGAGAAACAATAGTAGATTTTATGATTTACCCCGCAGTGAAGAGGAGAGGAATATTAATGATTACATTCCTGCACTGATGATCATATGGGATGGGAATATGGATGCTCAATTTATTGGTGAATCTTCTTATCTCTTGACAAAATATGTGACCAGCTATGGGACGAAAGGTGAGAAGAGTCATATTGATCTGAGTGATATCAAGTCGAACAAAAGTCTATACAGTAGATTGTGGTCAATAGCAACTAGGGGGTTACAATATCGCAGTTGTGGTTCTATCGAGGCTGCTGATACTTTATTATCACATCCTTTGCATGGCACCGACCGTCTCACCGTCTTTAGATGGTTGGATGTCAGAGTTATTCGTAATAGGAAGCTCAAACCTTACAAAGTCATTGAAAAAATGGATCCAGATTCAACTGACTTATTCTATGATTCATTTATCGATACACATTACCCTCAGCGTCCATCAGAGTTTGATTCGATGTGCCTTTATGATTTTGCTAGATGGTTTGACATTGCCAAGGAAAAACCGAAAGGAAAAGAGGAGAAAAATGGTCGGAAAATGTTTCATGAAATGAAGCATGGATACTACTGTAAACTAAGGGCCAACCCATATTTGATCAATCACTACCGGAACGATCCTGTGAGTCAACCAGAAGCTTACTACCATGCGCTGTTACTGCTTTTTCAACCGTGGAGAGATGTTGGTGAGCTTCTGGGAAATGAAAAAACGTACACTGAAGCTTTCCAGTCGAAGCGTCATGAGCTCGTAGAAGCGATGAAATATCACGATAAAGTTGAGACTATTGAAACTGCCAAGAGACATGCCGAGGAACTCATTCAAGCACAACTTTTGGCTGCCGAAAATGGAGAAGAGTCTCAAAATATTCCTGACGGGTGTGTCCCCATCGAGACAGAGTGCGCAATGAAAGATTTTAATGATAACATGAATAAAGTTGTGTTAGATGATAATTATCTGGATGCAGCTATTCAGAAGTTCAATCGCGACCAGAAAAGAATTTTCGGTATAGTTACTTCCACCGTGGAGTCCGACAAAGAAGTTCTGAGATTATTTGTTAGTGGATCAGGAGGAGTAGGGAAAAGTTTCTTGGTCGATCACTTAGTCCTGTGGATGAAATTGAAGAGGGGAAAGGATACAGCAGTATCCGCACCTACCGGTATGGCTGCGTGCGGAGTCAGTGGACTCACCCTGCATAGGTTGTTTCAGATGACAGTCGATATTGGTAAACCTCCGAAATATAAGGAGTTATCAGCAGCAGCGTTGAAGAAAATCAGGCAAAGTCTACAGAATGTAGATTTGATTATCGTTGATGAAATATCAATGGTTTCGAATATCAATCTGATGTATGTTCATTTGAGATTGACGCAAATCTTCGCAACAGGAGAAGACCCAAATGGGTGGTTCGGAAAGAAACACATCATTGTTTTTGGAGACTTTTTACAATTACCTCCCGTTAAAGCACCTTTTGCTTTCATACAAGTTACAAAAAAAGCCTTAGATGACTTCGCCCAGGCCATGGAACCTTTTAACTTGTGGTCTCTATTCACTTACGAAGAATTAACAATCAATGAGCGCCAAAAAGGTGATGAAATGTACTATAATATACTACAAAGGGTTCGAGTGGGCGCCATCACTGATTCAGATATCAGTACCCTGAATCAGCGGAAAATTAAGTTCACCCATGATCATTACCCAGAAACAATGGAAGAGTTGTGCACATACATCGACTCTCTCCCTCCTGACACTGTTTGCTTGTTACCAACCAAAATCATGTGTCAAACTTTGAATGGTTCTATGCTACAGAAAATTGACTCTGCCGAAATCAAGTTAGTTGCTCAAGATGATTACAAATGCCCCAAAAATTTGGAAAAAAAAATTCAGACTCTTCTCGGAGACGATGATAATTATGACTGTGGGGTCGATAGGACCATTACTTTGAAAATAGATTGCAAGATAATGATTCGAAGGAATATCGACTCCTCTATAGGACTGGTGAATGGAACTATTGCTCGTGTCACTTCAGTGTCCAGGGACAAAAATGACATCATCACCCATGTCAATATTGAACTCGGTTCTGGACTACAATATGCTTTGGGAAGATCTGAGTACAAATTCTTGCTTTCGGACAGGATCTACATTGTTCGCAAACAATTCCCGCTGACTCTTAGTTATGGTATAACGATTCACAAAAGTCAGGGTTTGAGCCTGAAAAATGCAGTTGTCGATGTGGGGTCCGCAATCTTCTCCCCCGGGCAAACGTACGTGGCTCTTTCACGGGTTACACAACTGGACGGATTGCACCTCATCAATTTTGATCCATCCAAAATCGTTGCACATGATGAAGCTCTTCTTGAATATAATAGACTGAGAAGATTATTTCGTCCGGATCTTGAACCTTATCAAATATGTCAATCTGTTGATCGTAACCTAGCAGTGAGAGATGTTTTCTGGGCTCCAACCAAAAATTTAATGTCTTTACATAAGCAACATATCATGGGTACCATTGCGCAGGTTGTTCTCCGGGGACTGCCGAACGTAGATGGGATATCCTGCTACGCTAATTCTGTTGTGCACAGTTTATTCCACCTACCAACAATCAAATCTTTATTGGCGCAACAAAAAGAATCCGATATACTCAGAACCACATTCAATCAGTACACTGCAAAATCTGTTGTAGATATGAACAATTTCAGACAATACGTTGGTAGTGAGTTCACCCTTCTTATCCAACAAGACGCTGCACATTTTCTCGTACGTATTTGTTTACAATATACCATCTTAAATCAAGTCATTGGTTTCCGATGGTCATCCGTAGTCAGGTGCAGAGGTGAGTCTTGCAAAGAGAGATCTGTGTCAGAACTCACAGATGAATATATCTTAGAACTTTGCCTTCCCGCCAATCGTGAAATTTTCACTTTACAAGAGTTATTGGATATCTTTGTCGATAAATGGAGAGAGGTTGATGAAATCTGTCACTGTACCCGCAGAAAGATAGAAACAATTAGATTAGAGCTCCCAAAACCCGTCATTATTCTCAAATTTCCTGTCTTTTCGATAGTCAACGGTGGTATCCGTAAAATGAGAGATATCAAAGTGAACGGTGTATCCCAAGGAAAGGTTTCGCTTTTAGGAAAACATTATAAGGTCATGAGTGGTCTCTTTCTCACAAGCAATACGAACTCGAATACAGGTCGCTACTCCAGTATGCTACGCGATGATAAGCATTGGTACGAAGTTATAGATGATACTGCTAAGAGAAAATCGTGGCCAAAAAGCTCTAAGAATCTGTATATGTTGTTCCTGGAAAGAATCTAGATTGTTCACCCAACAGGAGATTCATGTACATAGATCCCACATAAATGTATCTTTGTCTGAAAACGAAATATTTTTCAGAGTCTTCGTTCAAATTCTCAAAAGACTACGGTGGCACTAATAACTATTCCTCGTTATTCTTTCGCATGCTTATATACAGGACCCCGAAGCATGACTAGGTTCTCGATGAGGAGTCACTCTATCTCAAAGGTTGCCATGCGAGGACGATCTTGGTCGACATTTGGTAAACACCTCTGATGGCAGCCTAAGAGGCTTCACCACTTTATTCTTAACTCGATTATTAGATCAGTCTACTCTAACAGACTATCAGACGGGTGAAGATTATATCATGGAAGAAGAGTTAAGCCTGTCCATTGTCATAAACCAGATGCGGAATCTTCCCCCCCCCCCTGCACTTTTATAAAAAGTTTGACTTGGCGAGTATGATGTCGTGGCCATAGAAATATGCCCTTAAGGGCGCCACCGATTGGAGAAAAAGTACCTTCTCCTCGATGAAGCCGACCATTCTCTTCTTTGATGATCATCATGTACTGAATTGAGGTCGATTGCAATCCAGCACTACATGGTTCCTTCAAGATGAAAATTTTAGGAAGAATAGATGGCTTATCACCTCGATTTTACTAGTGCAATGAATGATCAGAAGAATGGCATCACCTTGCGTATCGTCCGGATTGGGGAAAAAGATGAATCGGCTTTGGATGAGGATTCAGAATTATCCGTTATTCAAACTCTTGAAAGGAATAAAATCAAAATGAATCAGACGAGTGTACTATTGTCACTAAATTGTCATTGGTGAAACTGAATACGATAGAGATTCAGTAATATAATCAATTTCAACTCTTGAAAGGAATAAAATCAAAATAAATCCGACGAGTATTGTTGTCACTGAAGTATCAGTAATAGCTTCATAGGAAATACAAGATGTCAGGCCTTTCTCCTACAAATTTTGATAAATATAATTAGAATCATTTATCTAAATTTTTACGCGGAAAGTTTCTTACTGTCGGACTCCACTTTTCGCACATACTTGCCGGAATCTCAAAGGACAATCAGACAATTGTCTTCCAAGACATCTTGACGAAATGAAGACGCAACGCACCACTGCTTTTTTTGCATGAGAATATTGTGAGATATTGAATGAGGCACTTAGCTATGTTCATTTGAGCCATCTGCATCTCAAGGATTCATCTTTGTTATTTATTCATCGTCTACAAGATTATTCCCTAACATTAACTCACGAAAGAATCAGTATTACTCATCAGACTTGGACTGAGCTCGATGAATAATAAACAGAACCAATATCTTCATTTTCATAGCTTCCACCCTGCAGAACCACTGGATCTCAGCCTTGCCCTCGGGGTGAAATTCGTTGGAATATCTCATGTGAATGAAGAGGTCATCATATCTTTAGCACATTTGGCAGGATAAACATACTCAAATCCATATCGGTTTCATACCCACGGAGAGGTTTAATTGAATGAGTGGTGCTCGACGGAAGAATGACATTAATTTCACGGAGAGAAATCTCAACACTTTTTCAGATATCTAGTTATATACCGTCAAGTTGCGGGTATTATTTCGTATTTCGTGCAACGTTCTCATCATGCACGCGTCTGTGGTCTTTGAGATTCCGGCAAGTATGTGCGAAAAGTGGAGTCCGACAGTAAGAAACTTTCCGCGTAAAAATTTAGATAAATGATTCTAATTATATTTATCAAAATTTGTAGGAGAAAGGCCTGACATCTTGTATTTCCTATGAAGCTATTACTGATACTTCAGTGACAACAATACTCGTCGGATTTATTTTGATTTTATTCCTTTCAAGAGTTGAAATTGATTATATTACTGAATCTCTATCGTATTCAGTTTCACCAATGACAATTTAGTGACAATAGTACACTCGTCTGATTCATTTTGATTTTATTCCTTTCAAGAGTTTGAATAACGGATAATTCTGAATCCTCATCCAAAGCCGATTCATCTTTTTCCCCAATCCGGACGATACGCAAGGTGATGCCATTCTTCTGATCATTCATTGCACTAGTAAAATCGAGGTGATAAGCCATCTATTCTTCCTAAAATTTTCATCTTGAAGGAACCATGTAGTGCTGGATTGCAATCGACCTCAATTCAGTACATGATGATCATCAAAGAAGAGAATGGTCGGCTTCATCGAGGAGAAGGTACTTTTTCTCCAATCGGTGGCGCCCTTAAGGGCATATTTCTATGGCCACGACATCATACTCGCCAAGTCAAACTTTTTATAAAAGTGCAGGGGGGGGGGAAGATTCATCATACTCTTGAATAATCGTCTAGAATCTTACGGCAATAATTATCCCCGTGAAATCCACGCACGAGAGATCCAGCTGTTTCAGCAAAGTGGTCAGCAGTTTCAGCGAGTGGTCAACGTCTAGCCATGAGACGCACTGGCACCCATGATTAGTTTCATATTGATGAGTGCAATAAGACCCCTCAGCCGCCCCTATCAAAATGGTGAATCAATTACAACAAGACGAGTGGATTTCATGATGATTACCGTTGGAACAAAGATAGGAGATTCAATCAGATCCCAACGAACCATCTAGATTTGACAAAAATTAGAAGCTCATCACACTCCGGTCTATGCATGTGTTTTGTGACAGTAAGAATCGATCTTTCATAGAGATTTAGCTCAAAGTTTCCAGAAAATCACGCCTGTCATAGTGCTGATACATCGATCGATATCATGGACCATTGAATCACTTATCACTTTGATGCAGTCGTGACTCACACTACAACTGATGCTTTCATCAAACATATCTCAAAACTTCTCTTGCTGAATTCTCTTCTACCTGAAGGTCCTTCGATGACGTTGATGATATTTGTAGAATACTGTTAAACGGTTGCTGAATCTCCGAGAGCCAGAAGTCAACAGCTACCCTATACGTATGCATTTATTAATAATCATTCTTCGTTGGAGTACTGATCAACCCTTACGGAAAAATTCACCGAGGATATTGACATGGGCGAATAACCTAATTTCCGGAAGTATCCTAGGATATAGCCTTAGATGAAATCCTGGGATAATAGCCTAGGATGAAATTGATTCTTATTTTGAATTTTAAATAAAATGACTAAGGGTTTAAAATGAAAATCAGTTCCGCAATCATATTCTCCTCTTTCTTTACCCACTCCTAGTTGATTAAACACAAATTAATCATTACACTCGATTTTTGTTGAACGTAAGTTCTACCCACCTTAGTTACTACCTACATTACAATAAGTGGGTACGTCCAACTAGGCAAAATTATTGTTTCGGAGAATGAGAAAGATAATGATTTGGGTGAATTTTTTCTGCTTTTTTGTCCGATTCCTAGCAGGTGATTGTAGCTTCAATCAATCAGAAAATTTAGTTCTTCAGATACAATATTACGTTTTCAAAGTTTGGGCTCAAGGTGCATTTACTCGGAATCGAACCCACGACCTTCAGATTACAAGTAGGAGGCTCTATCCACTAGCCCAATGTCCAGTAACACAGGTGTTGCACTGTTAGCCATATTTAAGATACAGAAATTGAATTTACTGATGATATTGTGCTTCATCAACTGAGAGTAGGCAAGAAAGGAGGAGAATATCATCGCAGAACTAATTTTCATTTTGAATCCTGAACTATTTTATTTTGAATCCAAGATAAAAATCGATTTCATCCTAGGCTATTATCCCAGGATTCCATCTGAGGCTATTATCCTAGGATACTTCCGGAAATTCTGGCTCACTAATCCGAATCGGTTTTGTGGATAATGAGCTAGACTATGAACCAGCCTGATGAATGGATCACCTCTCCGTAAGAGATGAATGACGAACTTGGGGCGGTTTTGGGGTGAATTCAAATCTCCATCAGGAGGATCAAGTGAATTACGCAGGTCGATTCTCACAAAGTCTGCTGTGAGTAGGAAAAAGGGTTGCGTCGTGCGAAAGGGTATACCGACGAGGACCACGAGCAACGCAACATACTGGAAATATCATGATTCCATAACCCTATACTGAGAATCGGGAAGACGAATTACCCGATGTAATTATCCTAGGTGAATGCCCGAAAATTGGCGGGTGAAATGCCTAGGGTAATATCGTAGGATAATATCTTAGGCTGTCACCTAGGATAGCACCCAGGTGAATTCCCTAAGTTATTCGCCCAGGATAATATCCTAGGTAATTTCTCCCATAATGGCGAAACCTGAACGGATCGACGGAACGGATAAACGAATGAAACGATAAGCAGCTCCACTTGATCCCGCTGGAATTAATCATTCGGCGGAGGTATTTCACGATTGATGATACTCTCGCTCGAAAATTAATCCAGGCTTATCAAATACTTTATCAGAACAGTCGCATTGATCTCGCGTATTGGTCAGATAGAGAAATGACGTTAACCAGAAAACCACTGTCCATGATTAATTCCGAAACCATTTAGTTGATAATCATCTCTCAATTCGAAATTCAAATCCCTCTTTGCGAATTGATATCCAATCGACAGCTTCCTAGGCGAAAATTCTCGCATTATCAAACACACTCGGTACAGTACATGAATCCCATCGACTCATAAGTGGTTTCCAAATTTCCCCGAACCCTCAAAATTCGCGATCGAAATCCGAAACTAAATCCTACCAAACGTGCAAATCTCCATCGCATCGACTATCTCCAACAAAACGGTTGATTTTTCGGAGAATCATTTCTACAATCACAATTTCATATTTCGCTCCAATTCATTGAAAAATTCTCCCTTCTGGAGCTTTGTAGAGATTTGCGCACGCTCCAGCAACTGAACTCGTGAATTCTTGGAAAAAGGACGTTGCAAATTGATAGCGTGATCGTCAATCAGCCGTGTGAAATATCACGATGGACTACAGGGTGGATAGGAGAGATAGATAGACTCGAGAAGTGAGACAAAAAGAAAGACGTCCACGGAAGCAAGGTTGCGCATCGTCTGATGTACATTTCAGCATTTCCGCGTTGCAGCGTAAGTACGTGATTCAGGGAAGAACAGGAAGGATGTGAATGAGATAAGAGAGTATCATGCTTGGAAAATTTGTGCACTACGTATCCAGACTTTTTATTTAGTTTACTCCTCTCAAGAGCTTCCACAACGTGCGATATAAGCAAGCTTTGTAATGTGAATTCTTTGGAGATATTTGCTTTCTGTTAGCAGGACATATCCAACCTCGACATCATATGCCCTATTTGCATCTGAATTTATGAGGTTATACATGAGTACTTCCGGAATGAGAGATGCTCAGGTAAGAAAGCGAGAGGGAGAGGGATATCAACAAAGATGTGATGGAACTGCAAGGTAGAGTGGAAAAATACCGCGATGGAGAGGGAAACTTGATCAGAGTGAGATTTGAATGTAGCAGAAGTGGGACTGAGCTAAATCCGATGCAAGCTGCTTAAGAGGAGATGATTAGTACTTCCTACTTTCTACTGACTTTTGAGAGTAATACAATGATTACAGGCTAGTATCTATAATCTACATTCATCAAGATCCATCTTTTTGTGTCAGAATTGTATCGGCTGAATATCCATGTGGCAACACATACTCAACCCAGGTATTAGCATATTGAAGCTCTTCACGTCGTTGCAACTTTGAAATCGGTGGATGAAATTGAACTCTGCATGAATTCAGCCATTTTGAGGAAGATCTTCTCAATTCTCACGGGCAGACTGAAGAGCTATCTCTACAACATGACCTACATACGAGTTCGGCAGGATAGGAATGAAGATATTGAAGAAGCTTCGAACAGTTTTTCTTCTCATTTGAGGCAACTTCATCTATACCACGTTCCATCTAAAGAATGCTGTCGTGCTCTATGATTCATCTCAGGGCAAACATCTGGAAAAGATTCACGTATTCAATTGAGTCACATTCGAAGATCTCTCAGGACATTTTATCATTTTAACTTGCCGAATCAATGAAAATTACGAGAAGGAATGAAAATGAAAAATCTGACATCAGTTCCATGTTGATGGCTTATCCTTCAATATGATCTGTTCCAGAATCAAATTGAAATCTTCAAGCAAGGATAGAAGTGAAAATCATATCAAAATTTCATCCAAGACCCTCGAGAGCATTTCCTTGGCACTCCAAAGAATAAGATCTGAGAGAATCTCATGTAACAGATGCAGAGAAAAATTCCGAAACTTGATAGGGAAATAAAGTGATTGAATACCGATTGGATATCTTAGGATCCTCTAATCACTCCGGTGTGTGAACGGTTCTCGATAGATTGCAAGTTGACAAACAAACCTCAGCTCCCGTCATCATATTGACACACGGAGTGATCAATGAGAAGCTGTATAGCATTCAATCAGTCTATCCATCAATCAGTGTAACTGAAATGTTGTTGATGACGTTGAGGTTTAAGTTGGTCTCTGTCACAAAATACGAGCTTCACATGAAGCCATGGTATCGCTCTCACTATACCTGATCATTCCTCATAATATTCAAGAGATGTGCGTGAATATTCTCATTCTCACAATATTTCTGACTACTTTGTGGTTCAGGAGTGCAAGACGGTTCCTCAAAATGTAATTTATGTGCATCAAACAAGATAAGGAGCTAGTTCCTTTTTCTGCAACATAACATTCTGGTTCTCATGCACCGTCAAGAATTGCGTTAAACGATAGAGAATGGAAGATGCTCTATCCGTACATGATTGCATTATCAAGAGGACCTCCTTACAGGAAACTTTATTGTTCTGCAATTTCTGCGGTCTGTGCGTAGCATCAGATAGGATGTATGTATTTATCGAAGAGTTGGTTATTCGGAATAATGGTATCATACAGGGTGCTATTGGATTCGAATCATTGACGAATTTCAATCGTTTAAGATGAGCGTATCTAATTTGTTCCCGCTTCCATCTTATTTGCCTTATATCAGAACATGATAGGATAAATTGTTTTGAGTGATCTCAGAATGGCATATGCGTTTGCTGGGAAAAAAATATTGGTTTTGCTTATTCAGACTCTTCTCTTGATGATTGAGAGGTAAGCTAAGCAAAATTGATCCAATCAATCTTAACGTATTTTGGCTAATTTTCTCTGGCCCTACCTCGAGCCCAAAATGCTCACGCAGAATTGCAAAATTTAATACCTGGTCGATATCACGACAACGATACTGGAAGAGTCAAATTTTTCGTAATTTGACACCATAACCTCTTTCTAGATCTGGTCATCACATCTACAAGAATCTATATATTCAAGTGAAATATTATGAACGGGTGTAGCAAAAACTATAGCATGGTCTAACCAGGAGAGGTCATCATATCCGGATCACGGATTTGGCTGGATCTTCGGCGATAGTCTTCTTTCAGCACCAAAAGATGAAATACAAAACTATAGACCCTAACGCTCAAGCGTTTTCGAGCTACAGCCAAGGACATTAGCATTGCAGGTATACCTATATGTATAATTTTTAACATTAGCCTATATGGGCAATGCTGGTGCTTGAAGCTGTACCTCGAAAACGTCTGAGCGTTAGGGTCTATAATTTTGGGTTTCATCTTTTGGCACTAAAAGAAGACTGTTCCCAAAGTTTCAGCCAAATCCGTGATCCGGATGTGATGACCTCTCCTGGTAAGCTTCAACTTATTTGAGCTCCTGGGAGTAGGTATATCTTTATTCTACGAGAAACTTGCATAATCTTATGGTAACGTGGGCCTGTTATACACGTTGGGACGAATATCTTTTTTTGTAAGATTTGTATAGCTCAGAGCTCCAGTTTATCGGAATCGGATCTACTGTAACGTGGTGAGGGTTCTAGGTTCCAGAGAGAACACGAGTGAATGAATGATAGGTGACTTTATGTATGAGAGTTCAATAGTTGAGAGAGAGTGTGTGAATAGTTAAGTTGGTCAGAGCGGTCTGTCCGCGGCGTGGCCCGTCGTCCGCGACGATGAGTCCGCGACGCGACATCGCACTTGGTGGGGAAACGGGCGATTATCCGTCAGAAACGCTGACGGTGCACCTGGTGCATCGTCAGGTGACGGGGAGAGGCGCGGGCCGGAGGCTCGAGACTCACCACGTCACAGGCGTGCCTGGCCGGAGACTCGCATCGTCCCGATGCGGTGACCTATATTACAATATAAATCAGCTGTGGCCTCTTGAGTGGCCTTCGAATCATATGGTTTGAATCATATGTTATATTATAGTGCTTGCGCGGCGCGAGCACGTGTTAGTATGAGTGTATGTGTGATTCTTGGTAGAGCGAGAGTGTCGTTGTCCGTGTGTGTCACGATACAAATTTTAATCGCGAACTCTCTCTCGGTATAATCGTTTTCATTCGACTTAAATAATTTCATTCCCTTAAATCTAGTTTTACAATATGTGGTTTTTCACAATGTAATCATTGACGATATGAAAATGTCTGCTGAAATTTTTCAAAGTTCAAAGAAAAATTTTTTTCCGAAAAAGGTTCCTGAAATTATTAACAATAAATTGTTTATAAACAATATACCTTAATTCTATGGTTATTCATATGAGATTCTATATCTCAATTTGATTAACGTATTTTTCCCCCAAAAAGTTCATTTTTGTACGAACAATACCCAGAATGTTATTAATAAATTATACAATAAACAAACAATATACCTAATATAATTGTCCATAGTTGGGTATTTTCAAACGTGAGATTTGTTAAACCCGAAATTTGGCTCAATAATGATCTGAGAAAAGAGCTCGACTATTTCTATCGGTCTTTCCTTATGCGTTCCTTCGCTTCTCTGGTATACAATAGGTATACTATATATAGCTATATACTGCTATAGTTGGCTATCGCATTGAGAAATTTTTATCGCTTGCAGCTGCGGGATCATTTTCCATCAGCCGCAAGAAATACTTTTTCTTTCTTGAGATGATTTTGAATCTCATTTCGATTCTAATATTATAATATTTTCGGACCAATTATTACATGGAGTTTTGGTTCAAAAAACATGGCAAATGGTTCTCTCGAAAGATGAAATTGTGAATTTTGCACTGTGACAATTTTCAAAATCTGCTTTTTCTGGAAATTTTTGATGAGATGGTCAGATAGTCCCTGGAAAGACCTTCAATTTAAGCGTTTGAACGTCAAAATCGGATCAAAATTGACCGAGTTATGACGGTTTTTTGGATACTCTGATTTACTCACGAGAAACTGTAATTTTTCTGGGTTTCCATTCTATTGTGGTGATTTGAAAATTTTTGGGTAGTCGGTCGGTTTTGATTCTACTAGTATACGATATGAGAAGTATTCATACCAATTTTCACGTTGATATCATCATAACTTTTCGATATATAACAAAATGCGCACTCATATTTAGTGCCGACGGTCAGTTTTTGAATGTAAATTGGACCATATAACATTGTGGTCTCAAAATTTTTCTGATCACTCATGGGTTTCTGTCGTTGTTCTCACTTCAAGGTATCACATTGATCAATCTATCTTTTACAATTACACTACGAAATTTGAATTCTGAGGTGAGAAATTTGAGTTTTCGCATACCAAAGATTTTCGAGCCGAAACCCTACATTTTTTCCTTTAAAATTCTGTGATCTCATTTTTGGGGCTTCTAATGGTGTTTATAGCTATTGGTACACTTAGTTATATAGATTTGTCACAGTAATAACCGTTCACAACCGTGATTTGAGCAAAATTCATGTCGAGGTATCGACTTCTTCAGTTAAAATACGCATTTTTCAGCTATTTTTCGATGGAAACTCATAACGTCTTAAATTCAAATCTTAGCTTCTCTGCATTTCTTTTGGCTATACAAATGATGGATACAGTTAGTTTTGGATGTTATCTACCTCATCTAATCGTGATACGCAACAATTTATGCGTTTTTGGACTCTACTTTTCGAAATTCTGGAGTTGTCTTTTTTGAACGAAATGACTCGACTTTTGGCCGTTTTTTCGACTTTGAGCTAGGTGTGGGGTTCAAAGTGACTCTGTATGTGTTTGTGTGGGTACCTGTGTGTGTAGTGAAAGTGACCTGCTGTGTTTTGTGCTGAGTTTCGGCGATTTGTGGCGCGGGTGATGTGTCACGCGGTGAAAAGTGGTCTTGCCGTGTGTAATTCGGGTGCACTGCGGTGCAAGTTATAGCTCCGGAACAAAACGTCCGATCGAGCTGAAATTTGAAAGAGTGGCTCCTTACATGATAAGGATGATGGCCCAACAAAATTTTTTGAAAAATTTTGAAAATTCGGCGAAATTGATTTTCGTGATTTGGGGCATGGTCGTAACCCGATCCTACTGATATGCTTCGCAACGCAACGGTCGTCTTTCGAGACCGTGCCGTGCTGAGTTGTCATATCCAGCCTCCGAAGGAGACTTATATACTTCGCTTTATTCAGTTGACCCATGGTATGTACAGTGTTGCCTACTTCGTTTCTCTTAATAGTTGATAACGGAGCCCGTGGTCTGAGTTTGTTCTTCTAAATTTCTGTTTGAATCTAATGCTATCTATGGACTCTCTGAAGTTGCTCGATCCCGGTTCTTGATGTCAAATACCGACATCGGCAGTGCCAATCTGGCTGTCTCCCCGGACAGATCCGCGTGTTCGAGCTCTCGAGATTTTTCGAGTTTCTCTCTGGTTCTGCTCAGTTTCCGAGCTTTTCCGAGGGCTTGAATTTGCCGTGTTTTGTGAATTGTGATGCTAGTGTATGTGAAGAGTGTCCCACGGTGGTTGTGTTTTGTGTGAATTGCTGTACTTGCTGCGCTGCTGGGTGCTGTCTGCTCGGACGGGTGGAGCTTAGGAACGCGATCCGGGTCCGCGTTCTGGACCGTGTATATAGCACTGCGGTCCGAATGCGGTCGCGGAACGTGACCTGGCATTCTCAACTTTGCGTGCCCTGCCATCGCTTTCTGCTCTTGGGGATATCCACCCCATGCAGATTTTTGTTCAGCAATGTGTTTTTGGATTGCACCTTTACGTGTGGTGAGTACCTCTCGGTAATTGTGATTCTCGATCGTGTTGTGTGACTTGTGTGGGCGATGTATGTAGTGTGGTGTGCACGTTTTCCCCCTCACCTCTCTTATCAACAAATCGGCTCATTTGTATTTATACTCCTTTGAGCTTTGATCTTATTCAAAACTGGCTTTTCTTCATTCTACTATCGTGGTAAATTTACTCTGCACTCGCTTGTGACTTTAAAAGTTCTATTTCTCTTTTCGCTTAAAATTCTTTACCCATATGGTACCGGTAATCCTCGATGATGTTAGGTGACACTGCTTGGCGTGGATTTTGATGGTGATAGTGTGTGGCTGCTACTGTTATTCGCGTGCTCGTCGGCTACGCCGGTCCGACGGCATGCGTTGCGCCTGATGGTTTCTGGAGTTGAGGTTGTCGTGCTCGTGCGACGGCGACCGACGGGTAGCGTCCGTGCGTCCACTTTGTGCGTTGCGTTGCTGCCGTGGATTGGGGTGGTCCCCAACGTGGCCCACCTGGTGCAATATGTTCATCGGGATCCCCTCGTCTGCGCCTTCTCCTGGATCGTTTTTCCCAGTGGTTTCTGAACATATGAAAGATCTTGCCCTATTTAATATTGTCAAATATGGGCTCATTATTTTTCCAAAAATCCTCATCGCCAGAATCGCGATTATTGATATGGTGGCTGCCAAAATAAGATACGTTGTGAGGCTATCCTCCAAATTAATAAATTTTTTCGATACGTTTTTGTACTTGCTAATCTCTCGAGCCTTCGAGATAATGTCACGTAGCCTCGGTGCTGCTTCCAGTGCCTCAATGTGTGTTGGGCTGAGTCCTCCTTGTTCTTTCTGCCAAATTTCCTCCATGATGTCGTGGATGCGGGGCGTGTTGGGCTCCTCTGGTGTTTTGCGAAGCAGGTCCGTGATGTTTAGGTCCAGCTTTTGATATATGGGGGATGTATGGCTCATCTCGATGTTTTTCGAAGCTGTCAAGCGTGCGTTTGGGGTAATAGCCATGCATCCTGGAGGTAGCCTCAACAGCCCAGTGCCGTTGATTGGGGTTGATAGGTGTTCGTTCCCTCGGCATTGGATGAAGAGCCGTTCTTCCTCCAATGTCGAAAATACCCAGGTGTTCGTCTCGTGAAGGCGCATCCAATATGCGTCGTGCATTTTCGTTACACGGATGTCACAGCTGGTGATGTCCGTGATATCGCGGTCCAGTGCCATCTCGATCTCGCAGGATGCTCTTGCAATGAGCTCCCTGACAGGCGGAGGGTTTTTGCAGACCATCCTGTCTCGGAGTTCCTTGCACTCGGCGAGGTTGCTGCGATGTAAATTTATATAAGTGTTAGCTGTTAAGTCGAGGGCGAAGTTGTGGCATTTTGGGTATATATAGGCAAATGTGCCGCCCGCACTTCCGTGGACCTTTTGTAAAATTGGGAGAGCTGATGCTCTATATAGAGTGTAGTCTGCTAGATCCAGGAGTGGGATTCCCATTGAATATATAAGCGTCTGATTTATCAGCACGATTGAAATTTCTGAGATTTTTGTAATCTCAGAGATGGACTCGTTGTTATTGGTCCTTGGGAATCTCACTTCTGGCAATGCGTTTCTGATGGTCTCAGCTGATTTTTCGATCAGCTCTGGTGTCATGAAGTGCGGGTGGATAGAGCCTTGAGAAGCAAATGATACCATCTCAATTAGTGACTGAGTGTTGAATTTGTAAGTATTGGCTGCTGCCTGAATAATTTGAATCGCGTTACTGCATAATAACTCATTGTCAATCCTGTTTGCATTGCCAGCTAAATTGCTGATCATTATTTGGAGTTTTCCTAATTTTTCAGAATTTTTCGTAAGTTCCGTTTCAATCAATTCGGTTTGATTGGCCAAAAGTTCGGCAATTCTACGTGTATCGTTTGCTCTCGTCTCTATAATGTTTTTGAGCTCACTCTCTGATTGCTCATCGAGTGTGCCAAAAATAATTTTCATCCCTTTTCCCATAAAAGGGAGCCAAGCTCTCCGTTGGCGGGGGTTTCTATATGCCAGAGTCTCCATCATCCTCTCTTCATCCCTGCTTGTCTCGCCGATCTGCCGGTGGATGGCATTTAGTTGTGCAACGTGAAGTTTATCTGGACAGGATGGACTCAGTTGGTTCCACGCTTCTCTCAAGGTGGTTGCAGATTCAGATAGTTGGGTCAGCTCAATCCGCTGCACAATTTTCCATGTTGTACTGGAAGTTGACAGCTGGGCTATACGCTCCACCAAGATTCCTGGCGTGTGCACCAGGGGTGTGATGAATTTACTCGATTGCGTGGGCCTGTCCGCACTGGAAAATTTTTGAACTAACGTAATTTCTGTTATTTTTGAATTTTCAAATTATCTATGCTAGAAGCCAACTAGTCAATTCGGAAATGACGCGTGCGTGGCTCGTCCCTGGGCCGGAGTATTTTCTACGACGGTCAAGGGCGAGCTCGCATTTTCTATTTACCAAGAGATAACCTCCACATTTCGTGCCTGGGCCGGAGTATTTTTCCGGCTCAGGACCAACATGATGAGCGTTGATTCTTTCGCGTTAGAATACAAAATGAAAACATTGGCTTTCTGAGCTTGGTAATTGGCTTCTGCCATTTCTATTTTAGCTCCTGCGCATCTCTTAATTTGATCAATGCGCACCACTTTCGTGACGGAGTTATTTCTCAACGTGACATTTTTTGTTTTATAATTGATTTGAACGATTTCGTAGGGCCCTGTATATTGAGGGGCTAACTTATTTTTGACAGGTAACTTTAACTCATAGACCAGTTCACCCTCACGAAAATGGCACGTATTTGTAGCTTTCATGTCATAGTAATGTTTATATCTATATCGTGCTAAATTTGCATGCAGTGCAGCTAGAGTTTGCACTTGCTGCAATTCAGTCCTTCTGTTTTCGATGAAGTCGTCATACGTCGGCGCTTCCACTTGCTGCCCGTGTGGTCCAGGTTGTCTGACCTTGTGTCCCAGCAAGAGTGTGAAAGGTGCGTGTCCGGTCGATGCATTCTCCATGGCGTTGATTGAGTATTGGGCCATGGGTAGTACCTTGTCCCAATCCGAACGGTCCTTAGCGAAGGCCTTGAGGAACTCAGTCAATGTTGCGTGCATCCTCTCAATCATTCCGTTACTCATCGGCGAATATGGAGATGTACAATATTTTTTGATTCCAAAGGCGTCTGCAAAATCATTTAATATTGTATTCATAAAGTGTCTACCTTGATCGCTCAAAATCGACCCTGGTGGTCCGAAATACGCAATTACTCGATTAAGTAATGCGTTGGCTACTTCGTGTGCCGTAGCACGGCGTGTCGGGATCAGTATGACATAGCGAGTCAGCTGATCTTGCACCGACAATATGTAATGATAGCCACTCTTTGATGGGCATGGAGGTGAATAGAAATCAATCGCGATTTTGTCAAAAGGGCGTGCTGGTGTATCCACCAGCCTCAAAGGTAGACGTACTTTTTGTCTTACTAATTTATCGACTGCGCATCCGTTACAGCCCTCAACTATGCTTTTGACATCCTCGCGCATTGTTTTCCAATAATAATGTTGTGCGATCAAATTATAAGTTTTATTGATGCCACGATGCCCACCATTTGCCGACGCATGGAATTCCATGATAAGCTTATATCTATCGCTATCAGAGGGTACTTTGAGGTTGTGCTTAAAAAGTACAATTTTGATGTTTTTGCCATTGAAAATCTGTTCGGCCATTTCTATTATTTTTGGCCAAATAGTTGGTGACAACACTTGGTTATCTTGAACCAGGCCTAAACTTTTCAGTCCTCTTTTGAGGATGAGATTTCTCAAATTTTTCAAGACTATTTTTATGTCTTTTTGTAATGGCCTTTCGCCGATGTAATTTTTCACAAATAATGCAAAAGTGCTTATGTTCCAAGCTTGAAATTCATGTACATTTCCAACCTCAAAATTCCCCCCTTGCATAGTTTTTGCATGGATATAGTCTCTTTCTATCAGAGATGCGATGGTCTCTGTTTCAGCATGGCCATCGCATGAGGCAAAAAATGCCACATTTTCTCTGTATCGAAACGGGTGTTCGTCAACTGCAAAAATTTTTTGCAATGGTTGCGCTTGCTCGTCGTCACCCAATGCCCACGGTGGCTTCTCACGAGGTGGTCGAGCTTGCGCTACTTGATATTTATCAAGCGCTGACGAGTGAGCTTTCGCCTGCATCATGTGACTCTCGAGTCGCGGTTGGTGTTGAATTGCGGCTAAAGTCCTATTCTCTGCGCTCGGAGTTTTCTCGGGTTCGGATCTCGCGTCCGGTCGGTTTTCGTCGAGCTCGCAATTTTCGTCGCCGAATTCATGAGAAATTTCGTTCACTATGCTCGGAATCGGCAGCAAAGGAGTAAAATGCTTACTTGGCATGTCCAAGTGCAGGTGGACAAAATCTCCTATATCATTCGAAATTGTCTGAGTATACGACAATTCTCCGAATTCATTCACCACGTGAACGCATACATTTTTATTATATATCCGCGAATATAAGAATATGCAATCGTCGTTGCCATATTCTTCTTCGCTCGTGAGAATTTGAATTGTCGTATCAGCTTCTATACATGATTCCAATAAAAGGTTACCTCTTGTCAAAAGATCATTCCTCATTTCGCGAGCGTTAATTTGCAAATTTTCGATTCTAATCAGTGACCAAAATAGGCAATTGCCCTTTGGCAAATTCGGAATATCCATGATTCTTTCAAAACTGATGTGACATTCCGCGCAAGTGTTGCATGGTTGAAAGTGCTGAAATTTTCCATCTAAAATTGGCTCTATTTCGAGTGAATTTCCCGGCGAATTTTCAGCGGTATCGAAATCGATCTGAGCCTCTGCTGCTGATTCGAGCGCGTTGATTTTTTCGTGCGGCGCGATCTCTTCGCTGCACTGCTCGGCAATCTCTCTACTTGATGATGGTTGGGGCGGTATGAGAGTTGAGAGTTCGCCACGTTCAAGCTTGTCCAACGGCAAGTATTGTGGTGGCTCACTCTCTCTCTCTTTGGAATGCGGCTTATCGCACGGCGAGTTGGATTGAGGTATCGTTTCGCTGCACAGCTTTTCATCATGATGTATGAATCGTTCTGTGCCATCATCATGCAGATCGCGATTTTGAAATTGCTCGAGTACTGTTGTTAAGACTAAAGGGCCCCCGTTGCCCCGCGCAATTAAATTACCACTCACATCGCGTATTTGAAAATCGACAAAATATTTGTCGGGCTGTTCGACTGGGAGTGTCATATTCACCTCTTGATTTTCTATCGTCACTTGGGGGTCCAGTTTTGGATTTTGAATACCCTTTTGAATAATTTCAATATTTTTGATTTTTGGACGAGATTCGACTGTTTCAATATTTCGACTATTTTGACTATTTTTCATCATGTAATCATGATCCAAAATTTGTTGTGAATAATTTCGTGTGCTTTTATCTGGGGTGATTGGAATCGTAATAGTTTCAAGGGGTGAATCAGATGACATTTCCATTCCTGCTTCGTCTATGCACGCGGCCTGAGCTTGATCAATTATGGACTCATGATCCGAATTTTGCGTCGGCTCTCCGTGTGTGTTCTTATTCGCGCTTCCGCTCGTTTGGATAGCTGCTAATTCGGATGAATGTCGCGCATCAGCTGTTTCGCTCGTGTGAGATGGCTTGAGTATGTCGAGATGCGGATATCGGTCTTTCAAGCGCTGCGATGATCGCGTTTTTTGAAAAAATTTTCTCGGCTTTTTCTGCCTCTCTGGCTTCTGACTTGACTCAATTTCGGATTCGGTTTCGCGTGGGCTTTCTACCGATTTTTTCTTTGCTGGTTGCGCTTCGGTATCCGTCGATTCTGTTTCTGAAATTTTCGATTTTTCGGCGCCCGTTACGCGGTGCGCGCGTGTTTTGAATACGCGACCAGGCGGACAATCGGCCTCGCACGATGGATTTTCCCTCTCTTGTCGTTCTGCCAATGCATAGAGCTCGTCTCGCGGTAGTTCCGGGTTCACCTCGCCCTCTTTGATAACGGGATTTCGACTTAAAGCATCTGCTGCCTCATTTAATCGGCCAGCTCTAAAAATTAAATCAAAATGGAATCCGCGTACTTTCGCTTTTTGACGGTTATACCGCGTGTCATTTTTCGTTTTATGAAAATGGCTCAATGGTTCGTGGTCCGTTACCACTGTGAACTTTCTGCCGTACAGATATGGACGGTAGGACTCGCACGCGTGCACGATACTCTCCATTTCTTTATCAAAAATTGGCCACGAGAGTTGGGCCCCTTTCAAAACTTTCGACGCGTAGGCAACTGGTCTATTTTTGTTGATAGTCCCAATCGCCAAAATAGATCCCACTGCATAATCACAACTATCACAAAATACGATATAACTCTCATTGCCCGTTGCAGGGCTTGCGAGTACGCTCTCTGAACATAATGCGTCGCGTAGACTCTCGAATGCGCGTTGCTGTTCCGCGCCCCATACAGAATCTTGCTCTTTTTTCAAGAGATCGGTCAATGGTTTCGACTTTTTCGCATAATTCTCGATAAAGCGCCTATAGTACCCCGTTAATCCGAGAAACTGCCTGACTTTTCGTATGTTTGTGGGTGCAGGATATTCATGGACTGCCTCTACTTTTTTGGGATCTGGTTTAATGTGACCATTGCCAACTATGTGGCCCAAAACTTTAGCTTCTCTTTTCAAGAATTGACATTTCTTTGGTGAAATTGTGAAATTAGCTTCAATAATGCAGGCCATGAATTTCCTGAATTTAATTCCATGTTCTTCCAAGGTATCTGCCCAGATGAACAGATCGTCACAATAACTGGCGAATTCGTCGGGGGTGAGGGAGGAAAATGCCATAAAAATTGCCTCATTAAGGGTGTCGGGACTACCAACCATCCCTTGAGCCATACGCGCGAATTCCATTCCGCCCAGGGGTGTGTCTATGGCCGAATAAGGTGCTGACTCCTCGTGCATTTCTATTTGGTAGAAGGCGTCTAATAGATCAACTACTGTGATATATCGCGCGCTAGACAGCTGATCAATGATATCGGCTGTGAAAGATAACGGCTGACAAGTCCCTATCGTGTCCTCATTGAGGGGGCGGAAATCTGCGACAAACCGAAACCTTTTCGTCCCGTCTTTGTCTGGGCTTTTTGGTACTAGAAAGCAATTTGATCTCCATGGCGATCTGGATGGGCGCAACACTCCGAGATCGCGTAACTTTTTCACCTCTTCAATTAAAGGGCCTTTCAAGGCTGGGGGTAAACGATATCTTTTGGCTTTGAACGGTTTGCCCGATTTCAACTTGATTTTATGTTTTATAATTGGCGTTGCTTGGAGTGGTTCGCCTTTCAGCCCAAATCGCCAAGGGTCGATGCTAATGAGCATGCGTACGTGCTCAATCTCCTCCGGCGAGCAACCTTCGATATCAACGAGTTGCAATAATTTTTCTACGCGTTCTGCAGAGGCTATGTCGCGCGCGCTTTTATCTATATTCTGCGAACTCTCGCGAAGCTGCTCATTCGCTGGGTCAGCACCTGTGTATAACCGGCGGATATAATGTACGGCATCATCCCCAATGATGCTTTTCTCTTCTACATTGTCCCAAGGAATTATTTTTGAAAATCTTCTCAACTTAACTGCAGGAGTGTCAATATATGTAGTTTCATATGAAATATTTATGACCTCTGCTATGCCATATCCATTGTGGTTTTTGGCAATAAATTTTCCAAAGAGAATTCCATTTTTTACATGTATGCGCGGGACCCAGCCCTCTTTAGTATCGTTCAAAATCTTGAATTTAATGAGTCTTCTCATTCTAGGCGGCACTTTTATTTTTTCCTTGTATATAAAAGGGATGGAAAAATTTCCAAACTCAAGGCAGCGGGCTTTGGGGTTTAGTTTACCACCGTACTGTGTCAAAAAATCCCAACCGACTAGACCATCACAGTCTAACAAAATGGAGTCGGGGACAACATGAAATTGCCACTGCATGCCGTTTATTTTCAATAAAATCATTCCCTCTGAAAAAAATTCTCCTTTTGCAACGCCATTAATGCTCAATATTTCTGACTTATCAATGTCTGCAAGATTTTTAACTCTACTCGATTTAATAATGCATACGTCTGCACCAGAATCGATGTATAATTTACATTTTTCATCATTCACTTCTGGGCTTTCAAAATTGACAATTGGTGGAATTCTCCCAGTTTTTAAAAATTTTATACTTGTCTTTCTGATGTTTACTTGGGACGATGTAGAAGACTGTTCACTACTATCACTTCCGTCCGATTCTATTGACTCTGACTCATCTGTGGACGGTGATTCTTCCAATGAAGATGAGTCGATTTCCTGATCCATCAATGACGTACCAGAGCCGTCATTGATGCGCCCATCGCTCGGGGATCGTGATGGACGTGCTTCTAGTTTAAATTCTCAGCGTGATTTTGGGCGTTTTGGGCATCATCATGGCGCTGTGGGCTTTGGGCTTGTCGCGCCTGCGGTGGGGTTTGGTTTTGGGTCTCGGCATAATTATTCGCAGGTGTTTGATTTTGATTTCCCCTTGGTGGGAAATTATTTCCACGATTTTCCGTGCCGCTATTGTGACCATTGAAATTTCTATTCGGGCCCCCACCTCTACTTCTGCCGCGATAACCCCCTCTGCCACGGTTCGTACTTGGTCTATCAATATATACGTTGGCCCTTTTAAAATCGGCCTCTAATTTCCAGCAGACTTTCGCGTCGTGCCCAGGTATTTCGCAATACTGGCACTTTTTCGAGTCGTTCTCTTTCTTGTAGCATTTTGACTCTACATGACCGACAAGTTTGCAATATGGACAGACTACTTGAGAATCTGCCATTCTAATATTTGCCTGCGGATGGGCTATACACGGTGTTGCCCCTTCAATCGAATTCGGGTAATTTTTACGTTGCAACGCCGCTTGTTGCGCAAATTTCACCGCCTCGCGGATGCTACTTGGCTTCTGGCTTCGCACCGCGTTCTCCAGCTCCGTGCCTATGCCTATAATAAATCGTGTTAATGCTGCTTCGTCAGCGTCTCGCGTTCGAGATTCTATCTCTGAGCGCGTGTACTGTGACTTTGAGCTTGCGGTGCTTTTGAATCTCCGTAATATTTTCTGAATGCGTATCCCGTATGATTCTAATGTTTCGTCTTTCCTCTTGGCGCAACTTTTTAACTCAGACATAATGTCGTCTAACGATTCAATAGGTGAAAATTGTTCTACCAGTTCTTTCAAAAATTGTTCAACTGTGTCGAACTCTAAAATTGTTGAGCCAAATAATGACCTCGCTGTGCCTTTCAATTTTCGCGCGACGTTCATTAGAATTATATGGTCCGATCCCGTTCCACCCATCAGCTTTGCCGATCGCACTGCCGAGCAGAATCCAGAGAGTGCGTCCGCCTCTCCATTGAATTCTCCCACATCTTTCAAAATATGGTATAGTTGGACATCCGTCCCTCTTTGCGTTACTAATAATTGTTCTTGTGGATGAGATCCACTTTGGCTGGGTTGCGTTTGTGTATTTTGGAAATGAACTCTCAGTGGGCTGCCCACATTTTGATGAGAAAGGTTCTGTTGACAAGTATTTGGTTGAGGAAAATTCAGTTCCTGACTATTTTGTTGGTAGAAATTCTGTTGGAACCCATTTTGTTGCGAAAAATTTTGTTCATTACTATTCTGTTGACGCAAGTTTCGTTGGAGAAAATTTGGGTGTACTCTATTAGTATATTGTGTGGTCAGTGGCACCTCTCTATAATGACTCGGAATTTCTTGTACATTAAAATTTCGGTCCTGTTGTGTTTCACCCAAATTTGATTTTTTCCATAACTCAGCCATTTGTGAAAAACTCATTCCTCGGAGGAAATTTTCGAAAGAAGGTACATTCTGTCTCGGCAGTGGGTTCGTCGTAGGCGCAGCACTCTCACGAATTTTTACATATTCTGTTGGAATTTGATTCGAAAAACTATTTGGAAAACCGTTCACTCCAGGTGGAAAATCTATCACCTGGGGGGCTATGGGACGCTGTTGTGGGAAATCCCATGGAGTCGGATTATGGATCGGCGAAATTTGGGCCGCGGCCACCGGTGTGGTTGGCCTCGGGCTATTGTTCTGACTCCGCGTAGCGTCCACATTATTACCTAAACTCGGGGCGATCCCACTTTTTTCTACGATGGGACCACTTTGCATATTTTGGAATTCAGGGTTAAGAGAAAATGTATCATTGACTCTAATGGTGGGTTCGTGAGGCTGCTGTTGCCTGTATAAAAATAGCTGACCATTTGGGCCTGCCATATAAAATGCTTCTGGGTAAGAAGCCACCTGCATATTCGCATGTAAAGGGGGCCTGATTTGATTTACCGGGATCGGTTGCACTCGGATCGGCGATTCTTCTATTATCGGTGCGGCTGTGCGCCACTGCTGGTACGCTTGACCAGCAAACTGTCCGTTTGGACTATTGCACCGGCTCATATTCACATATACATCTCCATCCTTTCCATTATTCGTCAAATTCGCATCCATACCCCAAGCTCCATTTTGTCCATTTGAATCAAAATTTGACTCATCTATGTTCGAATAAAATTGATCACGGTTGTCCAAAATTTCTTGGTCCTCTTGTCTATCTTCATCGAACATTTCAGGTCGACTATGAGTCGGTTTTGGCAAGGTGCCAGTTGAATTCACCGTTTCTTTGCTTTTTGATTTTCCAAAAATTCCGAGCATTTTGGACATTTTGGTTTTAATAATTCAAAGAAGCTTGGTTGAGTATAAATGCGATTCTGATCGAGTCGTTCCTTGGAACGAGATAAGGAAGAAAAATGGTTTAGTATTTACGCTACGAAGCTGCAGCAGGCCACGACGATGTATAATGCGGCTATCTGCATTACTCGTCCACTCGTGCAGCTGGCTCGGAGATAAGCCTTAGCGATGATTTTCTGCTGACGGGCGGGCGGGTGGGCAGGTACGATGCTCAGCTTGGCTGCTTGCGGCTTGGCTGGATTCTGCTTTTCTCAACTCCTGTTCTCTCAGTCACTTTTTTTTCACGACACTCTCGCGAAATTGCAGAATCCGAAAAGTTTTTGATAGAAAATTTTTCTAACTTTTTGAAAAAAAATTTCAACTCGCGGGAAACAACCCCACCTAGCACCAAAAAGGGGATGTAACGTGGTGAGGGTTCTAGGTTCCAGAGAGAACACGAGTGAATGAATGATAGGTGACTTTATGTATGAGAGTTCAATAGTTGAGAGAGAGTGTGTGAATAGTTAAGTTGGTCAGAGCGGTCTGTCCGCGGCGTGGCCCGTCGTCCGCGACGATGGGTCCGCGACGCGACATCGCACTTGGTGGGGAAACGGGCGATTATCCGTCAGAAACGCTGACGGTGCACCTGGTGCATCGTCAGGTGACGGGGAGAGGCGCGGGCCGGAGGCTCGAGACTCACCACGTCACACTACCTTAAGTAATCCTGGAATAAGCCCCAGGATGAGTTGAGGTACATTGAAGAATAATTGTCCAAAGTTCTGAATAAAACAAAAACAGTGGAGGCAAATTAGGCACACTCACCTCATCATCTTATGCAGTGAAGCTTTCTACTTCAACACGTTCACAGCGACTGTAAAAACCGGCATTTCGCTCCAGAGTGCGAGAGAGTACAAACGCGTGATTTTGCACCTATGAGAGTCGAAATTTTTGGAATGTTATCAGTCTGATATTCATTCACGAGATCTTCACGAACTTTCGCGAATCCTACCAATGGGACCTGTGAGAATTTCTATCGTGCAATGGGGTATGGAGTGAATGATCGAACCACCAGAATTAGTGATCCTAAGATGTAATCTTCAGCATTTCGGGAGCATTTGTTGATTTCCCGGTACGATTCGGGTAATTCGCGAGCATGGCCTGGATTGGAAGCTCTTGCCTAGTAAGAACCGCAGATTGCGATTGTGATCCACGCACGTAATATTTTCTATCCTCATGAATCCACGAGACACGGGTTCTTATTCGGCATACTCTTCAACTTTTCTGAACACGAAAAGTTCGTCGTATACGGAGAGATGAAACGAACCGAAGAGAGGAAAAGTGCAATTGCAATGTCAAGCATTTACTCGATTTGCTTCATGGTTATTCCGCGTCTAAATTTCTGATCACTCGGCTCTATATCGCTCGAATCACGCTCATCTGGGCTCATTCCGTGGATTCTGGCTTATGCTTCCAAATGAGTGAAGGAACATGGTATAATATTCAGTGAGTACTCATGAATTCACCATTTACTGGTTATTCTTGTGTTACTTATCAGAATTCTTGCGAAAACTGAGTTATTATCGAGAAGCTCGTACAAATCAAGTACGATACTGGAACTGGCGTAGAAACATGTTCTTGGCGTCATGTGAAATCAGTGAGAACCGCAACCTAAGCCATTGGATGTGTCCACGTCGTTTGGTGCACACTCGAACCCGAACCAAAACGGGTCCCGACCGTGGGACCCGTTGCAGTGAATGTGTTGAAATATGAAAAAAGTTTCCTACATGACTGGTAAATGTTTGCACGATTCCTCCTTTGCGACCATTTATTGGAACCGAGAAATTATCAGAGTGGAATGTTGAATCCACTCCAAGAATCATTGAATTCCCCACCTTGGCTTGATTTTTTTATTTTTCATCAACGCACGTTTAACCTCTTTTCGAGGTTATTCTGCGGGACCTACAATTTGAGGTGGGTTCTGAACCACCGAAGCAACTGAAAAGCACATGAAAATTCACATCGGTGCTGGCCGAGATTCGAACCCCAGCCTTCTGCGTTGAAGACAAGGACCTTATCCACGAGGCTGCGGTGGCTTGGCTTGATTTGACCCCAGTGTAATACTAATCTTCCGCAAGGAGAGTGTGTCAAAAAAGGCTGATCAAGATACTGATTGGAATGTGATCCTCTCTAGAAATCTTGTAGAAAATGTGCCGGTTACATCAACTATTCAAAGACAGCATCACTCGCACTTTTTCCATGACGAGTTGAACAGAATGAGTTAGGGTTGAAGAGAATTTTAAAAAAACCCTCTCATTCACTGGGCCAAAAGACGTTAGTTCGGCATGATGTAAGAGAGATAGAATTCAAGTGACCGATGGAAATTGCGTGGGAAATAATTGTTTTATGCAATAACGAGAATGTGTGCACTGGGCGGTCTAATATGAGCCGTACAGGTGTCTCGTATCGAAATAATATGGCATCAGTATGTCACACACTCATCATTGGATGCAGTCAACACTGCCGAAAACAAGGTCGAGCACTACACTGATTAATCGCGCGTCGATCCCAGTTCATTATTTACACGCCCTCCTAAATGTCCCCATATAGGTCATCTACTACACAGGCAAACAATGACTCACTCGTGGCTACCCGAGCACGTGTTTCAAGCATGTGACCGGAAGCCAAAATCATTGCCCCAGTAATGGAGGAGAAGAACCATGGCCAAGGCGAAGTGGAATAAAAGTGTTCAAAAAGACAGTTCATTCTAGTAATGACTCATACTGACTCTGTGCGTTTCCTAAAAGTGCAATCAATATCATCGGCGCAATCCTCAATCCACCAACAACCATAGAGACTATTATCTACTCCCAACTGCATTGAAATACTTCTACCCTAAGAAAATGAGTCAGACATCCTCGTGACCCGCAAAACATTCTCAGAGTCAATCGAGCGCGTCGCGATTCGTACTTGCAAGCTCATCCTTTTTCAGTTCGGTATCTCTAGCCACTAGGGACACCAGCCAGCCTCCAATGCGAAACTCGAGAACGGGACAGTAGTAGAGATAGAATCCACGGGGGCAAGTATATATATACCTATGCAGAATCGGAGGGGAAGGTACAAAATCTCCGTAGCGAGTCCTCCTCATTTCTAATATCGTCGCGGTAAATCCAGAGCGTATAAAAGTCACAGATTTCCCATGGGTGAGCTTTGGAAAGCTGCAGAGCAAAAGTTGTGCAGGCCGCTTCCCGCCTGCTGCGACACCATATATGTATAACCATACCCACCTGGCCGTTCTTTCGAAATTCACTGTGGTTCTCAGCTTGCGGATATTAAAGAATTGAGAGATAAGAAATTGGCTACTTATATAAACGTGCAATTTCAGGTGAGCTTTTGGGTGGGCTTCTGTGACATTGGTTAATTAGCTCGTCTAGCAGGCGTGACGTCGTAATTATTGCGACGCCAAGGCTCAAGGCTTGCTACATGCTGCTGTTGCTTCTGCTTCTCTGACACGACAAAGTTATTAATTGCTTCCTGGCTATATAGTCACTGCAGCACTCGAAGCACCTGCATCTACCTGCATCTGCAACAACGTTTAGACACACATACAATATGTACACTGTGAAGAAAATTTTTTGACACACTGTGCAGTGAAGTATCTTTTTCGCATTGATTTCCCATTTTCTCTCACAGTTTGTCAGAAAACACCGTTCGATTAATGATCGAAGTTCGATCGTGATTAATGCAATGATGGGGAGAGTAGTTGTTCTTCATCACGATTACTGAATGTGAACGATTTTGGATAGAGGAATTGGAAGATGGAGGAAACTCTAATAGAATTATCGTTTCTCAGAAATGTTGCATCTCATCGATAATTAAAACAAGCTGGATCCCGTAATTTACCAATACTTTATTCAAATTATTCCTGAACTTAGGGAAATGCTGATGGTGAAAGAAATATGCGCACCCACCATGAGCAACAACTTTTTCCACTTTCTCGCACAGTGTGTCTGAAAACACAGTTCGATTCACGGATGTAAAACCTATTTTCCGCAACCTCGTATTGATTCCAACCTTCGCCTACGGCTCAGGACCAAGACCCATCACTCGGACGCGAAATAGAGTCTCTCCACCCTTGTATTGACATGTACCATTTCCTATGATTCTGGTGTTAGGAATTTCACGGTCTAGCCCAGGAGAATCTATTGAATTTCAGAACTTCTTCCACACAAGATGGGGCGCAGTCGTTCAATTCAACTCACCTGATTCAAAGCAGAGTGAATTAATACGAATTCGTAAATATCGAAAATCAAGTCTTGGATACATTGTTTCGGG
Organism: Eretmocerus hayati; assembly: GCA_029851415.1. Classification (NCBI taxonomy): domain Eukaryota; kingdom Metazoa; phylum Arthropoda; class Insecta; order Hymenoptera; family Aphelinidae; genus Eretmocerus; species Eretmocerus hayati. The sequence continues at coordinate 18,207,400 of CM056743.1, forward strand.
AAACTCATCCAATCCTCTTTATATCGATGCTTCTTACGAAGAGTAATCTATCCTCTAACAACTACGAAACTTGAGATATTTTGGTACTGGGGTATAGATTAGGGTTTATGCATTAAGTCCACGAAGATTAACACTTACTGTGTACGCCACGAAGATCAATACTTACGCCTCAAGGCCACAAAGATTATCTCTCACTGCTTAAGACCACGAAGAGTAACACTTACTCCTCAAACTGCACGAAGATTAACACATGTACGCGTGCTCTTCTCGAAGGGACGGAGACTAAGTATTTTGTCTTAAGCTCACGTGAAGTAACACATTTTCCTTGGCGATTTGGAGACCAACGCATTCACTTGCCATTTATCGTCCCGTCAAGGAGAATGTATTATTTCTCGCTCCATATTCAGACTAATATGGTATTCGGTATTCACACTGCTAAGGGAAATGTGTTACTTCTCGTGGCGTTAAGACGAATCAGTCAGCCTCCGTTTCATCAAAAAAGAAGTGTGTAAATGTGTTAGTCTTCGTGCCGGTGAAGATAATGTATTACTTTCCATGGGCTCAAGACGAGATACTTGATGTCCGTCTCTTTGAACAAGATCGTGTGTGAGTGTTTCAGTCCTCACCTCGTTAAGGCGATGCGGTCACTATGCAAGCTGAAAATCATTCCCTTCTTTCTCCAATTCTGTTGCGATTTGGGCTAAACGACGAGCGCACAAATATTTGTTATCATCTTAGATTTGTCTTAACTTAGATATGTCTGCTCTTCGTTAAGCCCAAATTGCAATAGAATCGGAGAAAGTTGGAAATGAAAATGTGCGTATATTATAGGTTAAGAGGTGCCCGTGTCCGAGTTATACCCACTTTTCTCCGATTCTCTTATGATTTGGGCTAAGCGACGGATTGAGGAATACAAGTTGGACAATAAGGAGTATTTGATAACTCGTCTCACACTTTGAGTCATTGAACTTTTCATGTCAGGTGTATTTTCAAGGTCCATGGTCACGGTGCACGGTGACCGCATCGCCTTAAAAAGGTAATGTTAGTTGTCGTACCGTTGAGCAGTAAGTGCTAGTTTCTGTGGACTTAACGAGGAATTGTTGATCTTCGTACCATCAACGAAAAATCGTAATCCATAAGGGATGGGGTGTTGCTCTTTGTAAGAGGCGTGGATATGATAAGCATCATTCCATATAATCAATCAGTGCCAGAATTTATGTAGAAACAATGTAACAGGATCCAATCGAGTGTCGTATCATTGATTAATCAGTCCACGTATTGATCGATAGAGAATTAATCGAAGTTGATACAGATCAATCCGATCGAGTATCTGTATCGAATTCGTGAAATTTCATCTATGTACCAAGCACACCAGAATATTCATCTAAATATCAGTGCTCGGAATGAAACAAAAATATGTATTAACCCAGAATCTGCAAATTCCACATGCATGAACTCCATGATATCATAAAAATATACTTTCACGTAAATCATGGCCTCGTAACAAGACTACGCTCGTTAAGAATCTGTGTCATCCAAAACACTGGTCATCCGGAAGAGTCGAGTTAACTCAATTTCGCATTCGCGGAAAAAGGATTTTGTTTGGACGAGTATTCCATATTTGAATCAATTTTTCAAGCGCCAGATCGTGAACTTTGGTATCACACTGAATTAGGTCAACGCCTGATTGCCTAGTGGGCCAAATTTTTAATTCATCGAAAACCTTTTTTCATCGGATAATTCCAGTCACTCGATTCACATTGTCAAAGCGTATGATTCGGATCAGATCTTTCTTTTTTAATGTTGAACACAAAATCGAATCCGCACTCTACTTGTCAAATGGACTATTATTCGAGTCCATTATCGGAATATCTGCGAACACTGCATCATTCACGAGTCTGTTTCACTCCGAAATACTGTGCAATAATACGGATCAATTGTGACAATTTTTCAGAATTCTCCGAATTCACCCAGTAACAACGAGCAATCCTCGTGGTATCAATAACCATCTAATTCACTTTAGTTAAAAATTCCGAGAAACTCGATCGTACCGGACCGAATCGAGCATTCAATCTGCATTTTTCTCTCTCCAACGCTCAATTCGCTCGTTTTTCAGGTCAAGCATCGACAGTATCAATAGACCAATCGAAAAAAGAAACAGCGAATGCAATGAATTCAGATCAATTCCAAACCACGAATGAAATCATACCTCCCACTTTTGCTCATTTAGATTCTCGGCACGATATCGACTCACTTTATAAGCAGACTCCCTAAAGTTAACATCGGCAAGATACATACGAGTGTACCCTAACCAATGACGTGAACTCTTAGGACACCAAACTGTACCTCCCATATATGTTTCCTACAGTTAAGTTTCGCGAGATGCCGCAAAGCGATGTCATGCTCCTGGAGGATCTCGCGCCAATTAGTATGCTATTCTGCACTTGCGGTAAATGTATGAAACGTGACGCTTATCGAGAGAAAATCGTGTCTCTCCAGGATATCTTCAACCACCCTCACTTCGTAACGCCCCACGTACATTCATAGAGAAACTCAGAGTTCAGCCGCCACCAGCACACTCGTACTCATCGATAATTTTCACTCTCACTACCATGCCATGATCCGATAAGCTGACTATTATATTACACGATACAGTTATAGAAACTATAAGGCTACTCCTTCCAGGAGCCAATCGATACTCTCCGAATTTGCTATGGATATCTATACGTTTGTGTACATGAGTATTATCAAACGATATGAGGCTTACGCGGAACGTGTAATGACTTACCATTTCGACTAGTGACGCCCGAACCACTCCACTGAAAATTTCCTACACGTATCCTATTAAAATAAACTTTGTATTGGGGTTTCAGACCGATCCGTCAACTTACTTTCCTCATTTCTAAAAGTGAAGTGTAGAAATGTCGGTCCCATGTACTGTAATGATTGGAGTTCGACGCATACTCGCAATGCTAGGGTCAAGGAGATCGAAACAGCGGGTTCAAAGAGGCGGAGAGATTTTTGCAAAAGGCAGCTAGCGCATACTAAATTTACTCTGGGGGACTTTATTATGAACAAAATTCTAAGAAAATATGTCAAACAACCAGGTCACGTTGCAAGAAACGGCCCAGAATTGAAATTCTGGGTGCTATACATAAATACTTATAGTCGAAAATTAGCCACCTAATTAACTTTGTCAGTTCCATGTATACCACGTTACTCTACCACGTTACTCTATTAAAAGTCAGTTTATCTGGGCGCAATCAATTTTTCCCACAACGTATGGTGGGGATAGATGGGATATACAAGGAGAAGTTTCTATGTCGACCCCATTATTTTTGCGGTCAATATCAAGGCGAAATGTCAGTTTCATCTATGTCAGTTCCATGTACTCAAAAGACATTCCCTGGGGTACTCAATAGCACGGAAAAGACGAAGGAATGGAGATCTGTTTTCCGGATAATGTGTTTTCGACTCAAATCAATCATTGGGACATGAATTTCGAGGTCATTCGGTCCCATTGCGTGAGAATTTCTCGCTAGACAGTGAATCGTCAAAAACCGCAAATGTCATTTCCGTTCACTACTTTCCCTATGTCTTATCATGTGCAAATCACCTGTATCGTTCTCACTCGTTCTAAAACGATTCCTTTCCGAGTTTCATGATGGATTATGATTCTTCATGCAAAAATGAAAAAAAAAAATTCGGCGCAGACATGCTTGGCATCACTTTCCAACTTCTGTCTTTTGAGGACCAAGGCATGTGAGTTTTCGCGATAATACTCATATATATGGTTTTGCCGGAAGGGGAATTCTCCGTGTTCCTAGCTCCCCCATATTCCTTCGACTTTTTTTTCCATGTGTTCAACGGTCGTCTTCAGCCAACCGGCCCGAATCTCGTTGGTTTAACATTCCGTATTTTATCGTGGCATGTTTGAGATCCGGCCACTCACCCTAACCTCATTCTTTCCGCGTTTGCCCGGGAATCATGCCCGTGGAGCGAGGGAAAACTCCTGAAGGGAGTGAACCCGCTCCGGAGAGTTCAGCACATTCATCATGCTACCTTCACGCTTCTCATGCCACTTTTCGTGAGCATGAACACAGCAATTGTAACATTTCGTGTCTCCCGCTCACGTTGCTGAGGTGTAAGTGTCAACTAATCATGAAAAGTCATTAAGTCGAGGGTGATCAGACCTTCAATCTTCAGATATGCAGCTCTAGACTTTTTCGTGCCTGAACGATGGGAAATCGATGGCTACGAGCAACCAGAACTCGTCTGGGGGGGGGGGAGGGAATAATTTTTTGACCCAAATTACTACCCGCGACGATTTCGGCCTCAGGAAATCCCTTTTTTGGCGGAATCACCCATCTAGCTCAAAACTGAGTAGGTTGAATAGCGATAAATACGCAAGTTTGGTGTGGGTCTTAAATTCTCATGGGGGGATTTCAAACCTGAGATTTGAGATTTGAACCAATTGGGGCATGGTTGGCTGGAATCTGACGAGGTTTAAAAACATCGAGTTCTTAGATTTTTGTCGATATACCACCTGTGTGAGCTTTTTGTACTCTTGAGAAATCTTGAGAACCTTGACTTGTGAACCTCATCAGCTGAGATTGATCTGATAGCAATTGCATAGCTCGCTGAAGAGGATGATAGTGATAGCGATATGCAGCAGGATTAGCTCCTCATCTCCATTATCAGAGTAAATGAGCCATATCGCATCCAAGATCGTTGCATCGTTAGGATGGACTAACAAGGGGGACCCACGAAGTGCGAGTCACAAAATCTCACCAAACTTTTTTCACAGTCTCGTCTCACCTAGAATATGAAGAATCCAGAGTAACTCCGTTGGGCTCCCATGGGCTCCCTGTTCAGAGCTACGAGTAAAAATGTTAGCATTGTCAGTATATCTATATATATATCACTTCTCAACATGGGCAATGCTAATGTCATAGGCTGTCACTTCGGACAGAGGGCCCATTCGACGGAGTTACACTGGATTCTTCATATTCTAGGTCTAGAAGACTGTGAAAAATGTCTGGTGAGCTTTGGTGACCTCCACTCCGTGGGTCCCCCTTGTAAGTAATTCAATTCGTTGTGATTGTGGCGAGAGGATACCATCGAAATGAACATGTTTGTAGAATGGTACGGATTATTCAGTGAAAGCTGCATATTTCAGATGCATAAATTCATGAGGAAGAGTTTCTTTCCTGGAATAGGATCATGCAAATATCCATTCACTCATTCATGAATGCAGATGTCCCCCTCTCAAGCATTTCATTCGGTTTTTTGCCTGGGTGGTATGTTTTAATACTCTTTCTGTGAGTGTTCCTTTCGAAAATGAGTCAGGAAAGAATTGAGTACAGATTAATAGGAAAAACTGAGTGCACTCAAATTCATATGTATGTTTTCATATCAAACAATATTCCAAAGATTCCTGTTATTTGAAACACAACATTGATAACATGGCCATGGAGTAATAACGAATGAGAGCGATTCATGATCTGAAGGCGATAGAGTCACCGTGCACTGCGACCATGAATTTTGAAAACACATTTCACATAAAATTTCGATGATTCGAACTCTGAGTCGAGTTGTCGAGACCTTATGTCCCTGTCAAATTTGCATTTCACAATCCATCGTTTAGTCCAAATCACAAGAGGATTGGAGAAAAATGTGAACTACTTGATCGCAGGCACCTCGTGAGCCATAATAGAGGCATATTTCCATTTCCAATTCTTTCTCGATTCTTTTGCGAATTAGGTTCGATAACGAGGAGGCAAATTCACGTTAGATGATGACAAAAATTCGTCCACTCGTAGTTTAACCTCCATCGCAAGAAAATTTCAGGAAGATGGGGATGACTTTCAGTGTGAATGGTAACTGCATTGCCTTATACTTGAATGTATTCGTACTGCGCATCTCAGAAGATGTAACGAATCATCCACAGCTTGATTGACTCCCATAATCGGAGGTCTTTCCATTCAATTGCTTAGCTATTATAGCTGAGTGGCATTCTGGAAACTCTAGGATCAAGACCGACTGGATGTTGTGTGGAGAGGATGACACGACTGACATTTTTCATGCTGAAATATAGGTGTTGGAAATATTCGGGATGAGAATCAAGTCAAATGTTCTTGGACGTGACAAAGATCTTCTTTGGATAACCAGACTCATGATGAACTTATTCGAAAACTATAGTCTTTCAAGGAGAATGCAGAAGAAGTTAATTGCCCTAGCATTTTTAATAAGATTATCCCATACTGATGGAGTATTCTCAATATTGCTTGCTATCATTCTCCGTACGTTGACGATGGAGAACCGAAGTCCTTGATCAGGATTAAACATAATATTGACGCGTGCATACACACATCTATTTTTTCCGTCGATCACATTGTTTTCCGTGTGTATCAATTAAAATCATACTCATATCATTTCCAAAAATTTGTAACGCAAATTCCACATGTAACGACTCTTAGCGTTACGTGACGCACCGGACCATTACGTAACGTTCCCTTTCGGTACGTAACGCAGTTCTGCGTTACGTAACGTAACATCGCATTACGTAACGCCACCTACCGTTACGTAACGGCGCTTGCCATTACATTACACGAGTAACGCTGCTTATCGTTACCACTGACACCGCCTATATAAACCCGAGCTGTCCAAGCTTTAGACACAGTCCAAATTCGAACCGCCGTCGCGACGCATACTCCACGACACTTGGCCCAGCCGTGACCACGCTACTCCGTTGCTCCGACGTATCCTGGTGCCATCAGGAACGTCGTCACCACGACCTAGTGAACATTCCATAATTGTTTCACGCACTTTGCTTCCTGTGTCAGAATTGTGTGAAAATATTGTGTGCGAATTCACTTAACCTCAACTTCATCAACCTCATCCGCACCACGAACCTCAACATCCTCATCGTCCGAGTTGTGCCAAACGTGACCAGTGACAAAGGATCCCTAGGGGGCACCATCAACGCCCCGACTCTTCATCAACACTAGCCCCCTCTTTGTCAATATATCCAACCTCTAATCTTTCCATGAAGTAACTTATCTCCCGGAATAACTCTCATCCTTATCTCTTCATAACAAAGAAGACCTTCGAGTTCCAGTTGCTACAATATCCCGGCCCCAGTAGGAGAAACACTATACCCACCAAATCCGGGAGAGAGGAGCCTGGCCCCGAGATAGGTGCTCGTCGTCACTTTGGCCTTTTTCACAAACTGGAAAGGAGGTTGAAACACTTCGGTATAACCCCTGGAGGTCGACAACCCTTTGGTCTCAGCCAACGTTTGCCGCGGCGGAGATACCACACATCTTCATCCAGTTGCCATGCAGCCATAATGCCTGGGATTGAGGAAATCTGACGACTCGTGACAAGATTGTCCTATGTGTGATCTGCCACAAGGCCTGAATGACTTACTCAAGGTACCGAGGGACTTTCTGGGCTCCAAGGGAACCTGGATGAATTCTAACCCCCTTCTTCTTCTCTGCTTCCCCTGTGGTTTGGCCGTGTGCTGGGGCCGATTCCAAAACTCGGTATTTAACGAGCGAGACTGGAAAGTTTTGGACCACTTGTCATCTAACAATAACATCCCTCCAAACGAACGCGCTCCTAGTGCGTGTTCTTGCTTCATGCTCGTGGAGGCATTCACGTGGAGACGAAAATCGGGCCCTCAGGATACGAGGGACAATATTTTTGTCATTTCTGATCCCTCAAATTCTTTGTTTGCACTCAAACTTGAATATCAATTGAAAGATTTTCGATTTGCTGGAATGCAAATCTCGTAAATCTGATCCACACGTCAAAGAATATATTTCAACTAGTTGATTGAAAATCCAACTATATTGTTCGAGAGCCCAATCCAATTTTTCAGGATATCCGACTGAAAATATCGAATTTTGCGGTCAGATGACTGGTAGAATTGAAAATTCACTTACTTGGGTAATCTAACCCCTTAGAACTCTTAATATCGAAGTGAATGTGCATTCAAGGATGTAAGGGTAAGAACACAAAATTCATGATGAGTAATTTGCACCCCTTTCGCCACTTTCACGAGTCACTATATGATCATGCTCAGATATCGAGAGCTCCCAATGTGACAAGTGATTATGTAAATGAATCGGCTATCATAGCTGCCTCTAAAGCGTGAAAGTGTGACGAGGCTCTTGTAATATAGTAAGATCTGCCTTGTCAGCAGAGGTGTTACTACGAGCTGGCCTTAATTCATTCAAACAACGTCCTCATTAGAGGCAGATTCAACGCGTATGCGACCATGTCGTGTCTATCCGCTGATTGTTTGCCAAACGTCAAACGGCGCACTACGAGCACCACCCAGATCGACACGTTTGCTCTGTCCTCTTTATACTCTCTTCTTTTGTGTTCCCTCTGCTCTCTACCCCCACCTAAAAGTTCACTCATTTATTCTCCACATACCCCTTCTCCCACTCAACATTTGATGAATACAGAGTCGTTGCCAGGGTCTATTTGTCAGCGATTCATCTTCACATCTTAGATCAGCTTCAAAATAGTGTCGATGAGCGTCGAGGCAGCTGATCCTCTCATGGGTCTCAAATTTCACCTCCTCCTCCTTCTACATACTGAAGAGGTTATGGAATTCTAGAAATCAGGAAATATGCAGCCTATCAATTTGGAATAGCTGTGGAGAATGGCTGACATTGAATTTCATGTAAGGAATCCACATCCCAAGAAATCTTAGCACCAAGGCCCATGACTTGACTCCAACATTCTCTGGGCCTCACCCGTAGGGTCTAATGAGATTCATGGAAATACTTCAAGTATGTCTCAAACTGCTAATTTTCACTGAGGTTGGCTCTCCGTAACTTTCGAATAGCCATTTTGATGAATAAGATCAAACAAGGTTTTTCCCCTCTGGAATGGTTGTATTGAGCACTGGAATTCATGAAACGAGGACCGTTAATCCTGACTCAGGAGTAGGATGGATATTCTTGATCCGCAATGATGCAACTCTCTCATGGTATGATCCATCGATGGGTTGTAAGTTCCATGCTACCTGGGATGATGTAGAACGTCTATTTTACATCTGTTGCTCCATCATGTTCTGACTCAATCTGTGCAAGTGATAAGAAAATTGTCATGAATATCAGTCATGATAATCAGTAATCTGTGCTGATGAAAACAGAATGCGAAAGAGTAATGCAACGCAAGACAGGCCTACAGAAGAAGTTCTTGGCGCGGAAGTTTTCCTTAGTATTCCAAATCGATGTTTAAAAAATAGACCTCTCAACCTCTTGTAGTATCCTGAAAATTTTTTCGGACGTATGGTAAGCAAAACTTGATTCATTCTCAAGGAAGATTGAATCACTTCTCTTCACTACAATGCAAACGTCTCGAATTTGCTCACAAATAGCGGGATGCCTCTGAGATCTGTCAAAAAGCCTATCGGAGTGCATTCAATGATGTAATCTTGAAGGTGATGTACAGGTACACTCATCCCGTGCCAAAGTCCGAAAATCACAAGTAAGATAGAATCTAGAGTATTCATTTTTCAAACCCTTGGGGATTATTGTTCAACCGATTTCAAATTGTGTGTACTTTTAGATGAAAACGGACGCAGATATTTTCTCCGTTCCCTGAGGCCTACTCTTGCTATTCTGGATAGCCATTGTTTCAGGCCATCGGGAATGGTCTGTTTTCTGCGCAAGCGCAGGAATTTGGATTCCTGAAACCGATTCTTTTAAAAAACCGAAGGAATTTTCCCTAAAATGATGACTCGACAAAGTTGATGTCATGCATTGTGACCATGGGTGCAACGTTCAGAAGATCAATCATCTCAATAACCCCTAAGAGTCTGGACAAAGGCATCGGAACAGCATTGAGAAAGATTTGTGCATGATGGAGACCGCCAAATTGACGCATTCGGATTGAGGCTTCGTATTCTGAAGGTGGTAGTTCTGATACCAGAGCATGGAATTGACTTCGTCGCGTGGTCATTTCGAGGGAAAATATTTCAGCTTGTCATTAAATTGAGTTCCGGAGATACAAATCCCCACGTATGCACTGGTAATAGACTATTTCCAATTACCTGCAGAATTCAGAATGGATTCTCAAAAACCATCAAGAATAGGCCTCAAAACGCAAACGCAATGTTTGAGACCTTTTTGTCGAGAGAACACATAAGTTCCCATGAAACCACAGAATTCCAAGGCTCTTCAAGAATGAATTCAACTTTTTGGTCGAAAGGAAGGTACATAACCATGCAGTTCATCTCTGAGAATGTATTTCGATAGGTTTTTCCAAGACCGTCTAAACGTCGCATAATAAAATTTTCTCGTGTATTTGGTTCCAATCAACACATGTAAGTACACAGGCTTTAGCACAAGATTTACTAGAATTTCTCGTAGTGGCGCAGACAAGCGGCGCAATGATCACGTCTCTGTATCTGTGAGCAAACTCGAGATATTTGCAATTTAGTGTGAAGACAATGAACGCGGGAATTTTCACGATTTCACAACGAGTAGGAATTTCATGTTTTGGACCATAGAATTGATTGGAAATAATGAAGATGAATTTCGAGAGGTTGTCGAGTTTTTCGTAGGCTTCTTTGGCGTGGGATAACCTAAAGACTAATTGGAGAGTTCCTCATGATTCAAGATCCCTGCGAGTGAAGTAGTTCACACGATAGAGGAAGAATCATGACCTGTACAGGAATTAAAATTCCAGAATTATACCACTTTTCTTCGATGCAATATTAACACGTTTGCAGCGGCAGGGCCCACGGATGGGCTCTGCCACTCCTGGGGGAGGATCACCGATTTCAGCCTCCGCAGCGAACGTGTTTATCTCAAAATTTGCAGTGAGTTACTATGATTTATTGTATTCATTTGTGATGTGACATTTGTGGTTTCATTAATTTGAGCGAGGCTCTGAATAGATTCAAATACCTTTATTCCGCAATAAATGTTGCACCGTGCAAATTTTTCGTCATTTAATCCTTTCATGGCTATGATGGCTGATCAACTCTCTGATGGAAAAATACTATACCATATTTGATTTCGTGGTCAAGTTTTACCTTATCTGTACCATTGTTCCAATATATTACTTAGCAGATTGCCCGAGCCCCCAGACCACGGTGAAGAGATTCAAATCACTCTTTCGCAGTTGTCATCCCAACATTTGATTGGAACTTGCGCAGCTTTTTCTCTTTACCCGTTCTATGAATTTTACCATCTATGCAGTCCACAGTTTTAGACTTCTCCTCAAGGAAATTTCCATGAAAAACATCTTCCGGCCACTCATTTGCAAGCCAAGCTCACTCATCAGTGATACGCAAACCCTTTCCCGCTTACCTGCAGGCTGAGGGCATGCCTTGGATGCAGACATGCTCCAAACTCAAGAAGGAAACACGAGGGAGGGAGGAAAGAGGGAACCACCAACGCATAGGGCCAGATCCGCGAAACCTCATACCTTATGCATTTACCCCGGAGGCAGCCAGCGCTGCAAAAGCTCGACTCAAGATATATAAACGCATATACTCTAGAGCAGAAGGAGCGAGTGGCATGCGTGGCGAGCTGGAGGTGTAAGGGCTACAGTGGGTGGTGATGCAGAGGCGGTCTTGGCCCATCTCGACTCGCCGCGATGCCGCGGGGCTGCACATTAGAATAAGCCGGAAATTTACGTGCAGCTGGAAGACGTGAGGAAAAAGGATGTGTGTGGCTTCCGGCCTCCTCGGGGAGCCATTAACCTCCAAGCTTCGACACTGGAAAGTATTCCCTCCCCCTCACCCGCTCCACCTGTCCGACTATACGAATTCTATGTATATCACTAGCTATAGCCTACGACCAAAGCGATATTCGTATAGGAGTATCACTGTATAATTTCGCGATCGGGGCGTTTTGGATGCAGCGAATCAACAATGAGAGCATGCAAAAAGGGAGGGAATGATGGAAGAGCCCATACATTGCGAATTTTCGGTGCCGACCCCAAACGTGTACCTCTCTCTCATGTGAATACTACACACTAGAGAGCTGACTCTCTGATATACGCGTGATCGGAAGTTTGGCCTTCTCATGTACGAGAGAGGAATTGAGGAACGCTTGCATGTATGGAAATCCTATTGGCATGGAGAGAGTATATCTCATACGGTGAATTGACTTTACGATGCGCTTCGAAAGATGCTCGAATTGTTTCAGTGGGTTGAGATGCGGCGCTTTAGAGTATGTTGGTGATAGGGAATCTTCAAGATATGGAGGAGGATACTAGAATTCTTGTAAGTAGTGGGGATGATGTGTGGAGGTACTTTGGGCGCATATTAAGTTAGCCTTGCTCCCGAGGAAATATCGAATTCAATAAGATTGAGGATCGAAGCCTAGAGCCAAGACTTGTCGATTTGCGTTTGTGCGCTCATCCTTCTTGAAATCCAGCAGCCTGACATACCTTCCACTCCCATTCAAGATCTAATCATTTGTGTTTGAGCACATTCATTTCGTAGTTTTTCTGATTCGTACTTTACAATTCAGCTCAAAAATTGACCCTCCCCCCCCCACCCCCCATCCACTTGCCCCCGGCGGTAAGCTGGTTCAACGGCCATGCTATGTACACGGAGCTCGGGATGTTTACTGACTTGGGTAAGGAAGACGGGGTCCGGGACAGAGCCTCGGGGGAGGTGCAGGGGTTGGAGCCCGGCCCTTCTCCCCGACTGACAAAAGATTCTGGAAATGGTCTGAAAAAGTTCCATTTTTCGAAGTTCATATTGATTCTGCTGGGTTCGAACTAATCTTGATTCTACATTACGTTTCTATGTAATCTCATCCAGTCAAATTTTCGAATGATATTCCGAAAGGTCCTTCATTGATCGGGAGAATACTCGCGGTAGCAGACAACAACATTCTACCGCATGCATCTGCTGATGCGAGTAACGATGTGCGCATGCTTATATCGCGGGTCGCGCGTTGTCTTTCCATTCTCATCCCCACCCCTATTCCTCTCTCTCCGTTACTTGTAAATTACAATATGTGAGTTATGTAGATGTATGAGTCCGCCTCAACCATCTCCCTCCATGGCGCAATTGGTAGCATACTTGGCTGCAATACGGAAGGCTGGGGTTCGGTTCCAATCGTTACCACATTTTTATTTCGACTCTCCTTCCGTGACAACTATATTGCCGGCAGAAATGTGAGAGGAGCCGGGAGGAAAATATTTGCTTCAGCCCTGATAGGGAAGTGGTCAAAGTACGTACTTCAGTCCTACGAAGCTGAGAATATATTTTCGCAGTGAAAGAAGGATGAACAGTGATAAGATATAAATTCCGACCAGTTTTCATTAGATTGAAGTCATACATTTTTCCTTTCGCTTGTGAATGTTTTGATAATGAATTGTCCGAATCCATGCTGTCTGATGTGCCTTTTGAATATTTTCAATCGGAGCTTCACTCGAAAATATCCAAAGAGTATTAACAACGAGAGTGGATAGATTTGACTGCTCAATTTGAGCCTTAAATGGCGTGGGTCAGCGAATCTATGAATTCTCGACCAATGAACGTGTTCGAGTTTTAATTTCAATTGCATGGGCGATGACCTTGAAGCGCCATCAATACATTATTGATTGTGTTCTGAATTGAACTTCGGATCTTCATCTGTGAGTGTACTTTGCGTGCGTCATTTGGTAATGAAGGTAGGCTTCTGTGCACTCTAGAACTAGGAATCTGTAACGGATTACAATTTTCGAGATAATTCGTCTAGAAGTACCCATGCGTAAACTCCGAAGAAAATTGCCGAGAAGCAGATGACATGATTGCAACAGTACCATCCATGTACAAGCAGAAAGCCGATCCTTATCGTATCAGCCCGTTCTCAATTCCTCCTTTCAATTCAAATTATCTCACATCACAAACACCCCGTTCCACAATTGGGATAATCATACTATCCCAAGAGCAAATGCAGGCACTTGATCCATCATAACTGGTGAAGTTCTCTCAGCAAAAAGTCAAAGATTGGAAACGCTACGAACATGCATCTATAACATTCGTCTTCGAGAGACGGAATAATTCACCACCATCTCACGAAGTGAATTGAGGATCTCATATCCGTCTTAAGAACCAGATAACCGAAGAGCTCAGAAGCGTGGAAGTGGTCACGAAATATTATAGCAGCGCACCATTTCCTCCAGTAGATCGAAAATTGTCACTATCTCATAACTATTCTCGCTTCTCCACTAACGCGGATATTGAACGCACGAGCTACGATTTTGTTTTTAATGGGAAGCGAAGGAATGAGCTTCCCGAGATTCGATACGATGTGGAGCATTATTGCACCGCAATGAGAGTTGGGAAAGTGATGAAGCTAAGTATCAATTGATGGATGGTATCATATTGGATTTTTAGTAGAGGGAAGGTGATTGATTATCTTATTGGAGATGGGAATAGCAGACTCAATCAACCGTGAATTGGAACCTGAATTAGAGATAATTACTGATAATGAGGATAATGAGACACGTAATCCATGGAAATTATATGCACCAAAGGTATACATTTGAATCGGTTCAAACTTCAATGATCAATTAATAATCACGATCATGTACCCATGGATGGGTGACTCACAACTAGATCAATGTAAACTTTCCCGAGCTCTCAAACGAGGTCATGAATTGGGGATTGTTTCGAGGATTTTTTTTTCTTGGGAGTGAACAGATGAATGATTCGTCCTTCCTCAATTTTCTACACTGGACCTTGAATAAATCTAAAACTAACGGCTTGCATTGGTTTTGAACCATCTACGAGTATACTCATTCAAATGAAATATAGAATAAGATATTTAGAAATCATTCTTCGTCTGAGGCTAATTGAGAGGACTGTAGAGGATTTGTTTGAAAACCCAACTGCTCTATCTCTATATTCCTCAATTCGTTCATGGGAAATTCTGTAGGAATGACCAACTCAACATGGCACTCTTTATTGCTTTCCGTACTTTTACGGGGCTTATATGAATTCGGTAGGGAAGAGGAGATCATATGGGAGGTAGACTATTCCATTAATTTTCTAAATGGATGCAAACTTGAGAGAGGGTACTGTTGAATGAACTATATTTAGAGAAGAATAGGAGGCAAATTGGATGGTACTGGAAAATCAAGTACACGTTTTGGAGATATCATTGCATATCGGAGGATCTTTATGTTTTATTCTCGTTATCATATATTTTGATATGTACACGATTGCATGTAGTCAAAATTAAGAAATCCGCAGGTTTGACAGTCGGAAATAAGAATAATACGTAGACGGAAGATTCACTAGAGCATATCAGCGTTATATGTTTCATGTCTAGTAATCGGATATCCTCCCAGATAGAGTGAGAAATGTACATTCGTGGGGGGAAGAATTGATAGGAAGTACTCACAACTGAACACATGAAATGTTACGTTGTCTTGCACCGGTTGTTTGTGGAGTTTTTCTCCATGGATTCTCGAGAATCTCGTGTAGCACCTGAAAAATAGCACTGCCTCACATCACGCGATACCACTCTTATTCTTTCTGTGCCGATAGTATTATATTCCCACCCTTCAATGTTCGCGTGCGATTCGGATAGAATTTCTTTGAGCTACAAAGTCTGGATCACGAGCAACTCGATGTGACTTTTCGCAGCTCTGACATCGGCGAGTGGAGAATACATCCATGAGGACGTAGCAAAGCGAGCAATGTTGATGGTGAGACTGGCAAACACGCAATGGTTGACGTCAATTATAGTCTTAATACTCCTATGAACAATTTCTCTTTTATCACACTTTGGCTGTTTGTACATACACAATTATTGTGAGTACCTCAGGAGATTTGTCAGGAATAGTTTTTCAGACGGGAAGAACTTCACACAGCATCATTCACGTCATTAACTGATTAGAAATGTAAAATACGCGCCTTGCGCGAATAGTTACGATGGCTTAAAATTCGACGGTATGGATAATTATCTTGGATGCGAGATCTGAGTGTTGTTCGGCACCTCACGCAATCAGATTTCTGTTCCATCCCGTATGCTTCATTTTGTGATTTTTGCATGAAATTTGTATACGTCAGCAACGATTAAGCTCACAACAGAACTCAAGTGAGAATGAAACATATCCTCCTCCTCTTCTATTACTGACATCTTTTCTCGCTCGTCATTCGTACATGTGATTACAACAGTCTACAATAGGAGAAGTTACTCATAAAAATAGTGTTGGTTTCATCATTAAAGAATATATTCTTCAATTATTTTTGGTGTATACTTATTCATGAAACTACCTCCATAAGTCTGTTTTGAATTCTTTCGGATCTGATCTTCGTTCTCATTTAACGTTCGAATATTCAGTGCGTATGAGCTAGCCTCTACGAATTTGCAAGTAGCAACGTTGAAAAGGCGTGACAGAATAATGCATTTCGTCCATTTATTAGTTGATGTAACACACTCTGGTGGTAGAGAAAGTAGAGGGAAGTGGTAAAGGAGAATTCAAATTGGACGTTGACAGGAAGAAAAAGACTAAATCTAGTGGGATCTGTTAGCCATTCCAATTTAGTGGGATTCAACTAATGGGATTACAATTCGTATCGGACATTCACTATTCCACTCCTTGTACTCGTTGGATTTCTCAACTCGGGATGATTACTTATTCTCAAGCTCACTCCGAAGAATCAGGAGGGGCCAGCATATGAGATTTCACTATCTTTTAAATTTTAAATTTTCCACCTACTTCGTTTTGGTTTTCTGAGACTATCAACGGGATGATCCGGTGGTCAGGGCACAAAAGCGACACACGTTAGTAGGTTTACCTAACTCATCCCAAACAAAATTGAGAGTTCTCATTCGAGCTAGTGCATTTCGAAATTTCTGAGAATTTTTTTATGGACACTAGAATGAGAACTCTCATCATTTGGATGAAGGTGACTGTCTATCCGAGAAGGATGTGTTCCGAAGAAATTAACCTGGAATACGAGGATCTGCGAATACCGAAGAATTACTCCTATGGAAATATCGAGATGAAAAATCACTTTGCTGACCACGACTGACAAAGAGATGTGGACAGCCTTGCGGATCCTGGATTTGTCCCAAGGTTCGGGATTCATCCTATTTTGGTGAAATATGAAGCATCACTAAGGATGTGATTCCATGGGTCTCCTGTCCCAAGATACAGCTATAGAGATTAGCATTAGTAGAATATCGATATGTACGACTTTTCAAGATATGCCTATATGGCGAATGCTAATCTCCACAGCTATATCTCAGGCTGGGAGACTCATGGGACTAGATCCTTTGAGATACCTTCATTTCTCACCAAAACAAGATGATCCCCAAAGTTTGAGACATAAAGACACACGTGAATCTGGTGTTAGAGACGTTGAACAGTTATGATCCACATTCGCAATTCACTCATGAAATAGATTAAAATGGAAGTATCAACTTTCTGTACGTTCCATTAAGTAGAGATAATAATAATTGCATCGTAAATAATTGGTATGAGGAGCCAACCAAATCTGGTAGAACTCCGAGTTTTAACTCAAATAACCCTGTTGATTCGAGGAAGAATATCATTTCTAATCCCACAGATCTTCCTTTGTTATTGCCACACAAAAAATTTCATAGTCACAACCTTCCCAAAGTCATCAAAATTCTCGTAGACAATGATTTTCCCGAGTAGTTCATTGACAAGTGCATTAACGAACGAACGATGTACAATAAGTATTGGAACAATGAATCACCCTCATTCAGAATAGATATGGTATTACTGAAATTGGGCATCCTATATCATGAGAGATTTTTCGAAAAATGCATTCCACTCTTCAAAGGTATTTCTATTTTGACGCTTCCGAGCATTCCTGGTTCATTGAAGAACTGTATTTGATCGTGGAAAAAATGTTTGAAAAAGATGGGAAACACAAGTGTAGTTTCTGAATTCAAATGTAACAATTGTACTGCTCCTTATGTCGGTGAGACAAAAAGAGTCCTTATCTGCACTCATTCATGAAGGAAAAACAAACAAAGATAAAATTTCAGTTATATCAATGCATTAACAAAATTTGAACCATGATCTCAATCGGGACAATGAAGAATTCTGTGATTTAGAGCCCAGGTATGACGAACGAATTATCTCCGAGATGATTCACATTAACCGTGGAAAGACATGCTTTAACAAGAAAGAAGACGTCCAAAACCTTAGTAAGATTCATGTACCACTAATACGGACTCTTTGAATTATCTCTTGTGGTGTTTCCACTTCTTCATTATTATTATTCGCTGATATACACATATGGATATATGCTCGTCAATTATTCCGCAGTTCAAATGGTAACCTAGCAAGTAGGATTGAAACAGACCTCAAATTTGGATTCTACATGGAGATATACGTCAGGAAATAATGAATCAGCCCGTTATTTAGACCTCCATACCCTGTTGCCGAATGCACTCATGAGCCCAAGAGTTGCTGTCAAATCGAGTTCCACTGACAGTTCTCGCGCCATTTCCTCCGCATCTTAAATACGGTTCCAGATATCAAAAATGAGTTGGACCAGCTGATTCTACGGGAAATTTTTTATGAAATTACATGTTTCTTCTCCTGTAACCCACCCAGAAACGTTGAATCAGCAACTGGCTATATCTTCGCCCGTCTAGTGATTATCAAGGCTAACCAAAATACACGTGATCATATGGGGTTTTCACATTTTCTACTCGCGTTTCACGGTCGGAGCAGATCCGATTTCGTTCGAAACAGATTCTTAAACGGGAAAACAAGAGGAAGATAATAGCGTATCCAGTTTTTTTCGTCATTCTTGCAAAACTTTCGAGCGCTTCAGGAACACCGTGTCCTCCCTATTTTTCCCACCCAAAGTTCGGATGATTTGATAAACGATAATTGCGAAATTCTCTAATAAGTTCATTCGGAACGTTTTACAAAAATAACCTGATCAGAGTTTTGATAGTTCTACTCTCTATCAATGGCATTAATTCTCAATAGATATCCGGCAGTACTCGACATAGTTTTATTGGATTCCTTCCCATCCAAGGGTTCAAATCATGTCATGAAACAATCAAAATTCCAATGTTCTAAGAACTGATGTTTTGTGAAATTCATACGCGCCTAATTGTATCGAATCTTCCCTAGGAATATCATTATAGTGTATGAATATCCGTGAAATACTAGGATTACACGAAACTTGGAAGTTTCACGGGAACCCTCATATGCAACTAAGGTACTAGAATACTACATAGTTTAAGTGTACATCTATGGTACAGGCCTATAGCTTATCGGGGATGTACGAACAGTTCGCAATATGAAGTCCCGCTTGGCATTAAGCCTAATGAACTATGTTTCGGCTATTCGCCTTGCTTTTAGCAAGCTTCACGAGATGCCTCTCCTCCGTATACCTGGTATGACTAAGGCCTCCTCTTGTAGGCTGACCACTACTCCAATTTGGCCGGATTACCTGTGTATATGGCCAGTTGCTTTGAGGCGCGCATACCCTCACAGGTGTTTAGCAATTGCCATGTATGGATACGCATTTGGTGCGGATTGTGGACTGTAGTCCAAGTTCGCTGATGAATATGTTCGAGGGATATGTGCCTCATCACGCATTGAATTCAAATAAAGGGATCTTGGAGGTAGGACTACTCCAATGTTAGTAATCAGTGGATGACGACTGGATTGATCTTATCTTGTAGGTGTTTCAGTTTCAAACTATTCGATGATATATCATGAATGTATTGAGTATTTTAGGGAAGTTCAGTACAAATTACAGTTGTCAACATCGTGAGAAATACAAATGAATACGTTCTTGGAAGTTTATTACTGTTCAACCTCCATGTTTCGCGTGAAATTGAGAGAGGACAATTATTTGTCATTTTATGAACTAGCACTGGATTCGGACGTACTTTTTTGGTTAGCATCATGAACCGCGTAAATGACGTGGCAGTTTCGACAACATTCAGGATTATCCGATACCATTGTATGCCCAGAGGCGAAACTACTTACATCCTTCACTCGTTCAATCTGGCTTTGTTACTCAATGGAAGTACCTCGTGAATTTAAGTGAAAGATATACAGATTTTCAAAATTTCTACATTATTAGTGACTCTAGGGTTCATGTAACGTATTTCATGGAAGGACCCATGAATAAATCTTATATTGGTGCTGAATTGGCCATTCTGATAGCTCATATACTCAAAATATCAAACTCAACCTCAAAAAAGCACTGGATACCAAAATTGAGGTTGGCCCATACTCTATCGATAAACATATCTGTGCTTGGGGGTATGATGTAGCTGATGATCTGCTGACTTAGGCTTTTGCTGCCCTGTCAACAGATGCCCGTTTCCTATCGCACCACACTAAGCACTCGCGACTAGAGATCTTGTCACCTCTTCATGCCCGAAAACCCTCAACCTCTGAGATTCGCGTAGCATCAAAGAAATCATGCTTTGCTACCAAAGTGTGCCCTCGTGAGCTCTAAAATTTGGTCTCTAGACTATTTTGTCAGCATATTGAGATTCAACGCAGAATCAGTCAAATTTTGCTGATAACAATCTCAGAAAATCAGATTCTCATTCGCTGTGGACGCATCCTAGCTCTCTGAAACTACTACAATCACAATCAGCAGATTGGAATACGTAGAAAGAATAATTTTGATATGCTCCTGACTTACTAGAAGGACACGTCAACTTGGCAATCATTCCACAAAATCAGCAAAAGACACTGAAACGCTTTTTTCTAGGAGATCAATTTCTTGCAACTGAGAAGAGGTGACGATGTGTAGCGGAAACACGAGGGCCAGGTTCGAAGTTCATAGTGTAAAATACATGAGAGTATTATACTCTCCCAGAATGGGCCCTCCTAAATTTTGTTCCTCGTCAAATTCATATAATATGACTGGGACTATCCCGAGTGTTAGGAGCAACGGAAATCCCCTCTCTCAGTCTTGCAACTTGGAAAAGCATGTTCGCCTAAGTAATGAATGTGTCAGGAATCTCAATTCCCAAACCATCTACTTCATAATAATTCCCAGAAACACGAAGCGGAACAAGGTGTACGTAAAGCCCCACGAATGAGTTTGAGACACCGATAGTTAAGAGCATCTCGAATCGATGTCGAGTGATTGATAAATTCCTCGGAGGAACGGAACCAACTCTTTCCTTTTGAAATAAAAGGCAAAGAGGCCAGAGGTCAGCGTAGTACCCGAACTGAGCTCG
This sequence comes from Eretmocerus hayati, assembly GCA_029851415.1. Lineage (NCBI taxonomy): Eukaryota > Metazoa > Arthropoda > Insecta > Hymenoptera > Aphelinidae > Eretmocerus > Eretmocerus hayati. Next base: position 18,228,591 of record CM056743.1, read on the forward strand.
ATTCCAAATTCTTTTCATTACATGCTGGCAGAGCTCTCTTTTGGTCCATTCATCATTCTCATCCACCTGTAATAAATCAAGATTTTTCTTATCTGTTTCCTCGTCCTCTTCGATAGAATTCGTGACCTGGTTTTCGCATTTCACCATCATTCACGCAGAATGATGTAATAGCATATACGTTAGAAAATCAACGTGCTTAAACATGTCAAACTTTTGAAAACTGCTGTTCCACAATTATTTGATATCTCTGCATTGTTCTGAATGAAGCCTGATATCCTAGCCCCCGGAATCCGAGCGGAATAATCAATATTGTGCAAAACACACTTTACATCACACGTTTTCTCGATATAAAAGTATTAGATTCTTCGATCACCACAAATGTCAAAGATGATGTACAGATGGAATTAGGTAATACAATATCGTTCATTTTCGATGTCTTGTCTCATACCAATCTGTCGAAAATCCTCCCGATGAATAGTTAATGAAGATAACTGAATCATCATGATTTTTGAGAGGGAATGAAATTTGATGGAGTAGAATTCAAAATTCGTCAGATTACCTCGAGAATTTCAAAGCATCAACAAAAGTTTATCACACTTCCTCTCATTTTCTTTGCATCTCGAAAAGATTCATCATAGGTAAATTACTCACTAGGATTGCAATTCCTGAACAAATAAATAATCCAAATTATCGCCCGGGAATCGTTCGGTGGTCCAATGATATATTCGTTCGATATCAGCTTCATCTGCTACCGTACTCTAACTATAGAGGTAGAGATGGTATGGAACCCGGTTGAAATTCAACCGAAAAAGCATAATTGTTCTATCCCTATGCCCCCATGGTTGATTGTAAATTTTGGAGGAATACTGGCTGGAATGACTCCATTCGTAATTTATATCCTCGCTGAATATATACGTTGCAATGATACAGTGATAGCTTTTGGAGCGTTGCATGGGTCACCTAACCCAGTCGATATTGTTCTAGCTGTGCTATCCAACGCCACGTTATTACACACTGTATCATTATTCCTCTTTAATGGTCGTTACATAAGAGAGCGAGGGTGGTATGAAATGTTTTGATAGATATTGAACCGTTAAGAGAAGACTTTTGTGATGAATGCACTCCCAACAGAATTATTTTAACATTCACGATCTTCATCTCTTTGGTTACTGTTATCCATAAGATGGAATTTCATGAAATCTCTGCACAGTAAGATGACTGGACAAGCTCCTTGCTCAAAGATTTTTTTGAGTCCTCTGGGATCTTTATCTGGAACTAGAAAACCAGCGTTAGAAGTGAATTCAGAGACCCACTCTGTTGAAACTCGGAAATCATACCAAACTTCAAAAAGATCATCCAAATGGAGGCTTCTCATTCATAGCTAGACTAGATCTTCATCCTTCATTGGATGGTTGACTGATGGAGAATTTATATTCATACTAGTACGGGAGCAGAGTGAATTTGAGGACAAATATGAATATATATGTAGAACATCAAGATTACCATGAATTGTTACGATCGTCTTGACTATCTGGGATCAGAACTAAACAACGTGGAATCACCTTGAAATCTTATTTTGTAAAATCCCGTATTATTCCTCGACAAAAGATTTCAACACGGGGATGGCTCTCGGGGTACGGGCTCAATCTCACAGTCAATTTCTTCCAGGCAAGCTGTACAAAGGCATGGTTGAAAAAAACATGCAAATTATTTCTCCCATGGTTCGACAACCATATCTAGATCACTGGGTTGAAAATGTTGACGTATTAAACCTTTTGCATGAGTGTCACCTTTCATGATCAAAGGATTGTGAGTGAATTTAGTTGGGATTGTGCAGGTTATTATCGACTACGATAAGACAGACGGAAATTTCCGTTATTCGCCTTGAACTGGCACGAGAATTAGGTTCTCGTGAGATAGTTTCAATTCCAATCCAACGAAATTTGTTTGCATCCTCATAATATCTGATGAGAGAACGCAGATATTGGTTTTCACTTACTATATCATGATTCAAGAGCAGGAATACTCAGAAAGATGCAAATCGATAGCCATAATATGATAAACCATATTCTCCGAATACAAAACGACGGTGAATATCATGGCGAGAATAAATTTGAATGGGATGGTTCAGACCTAACCTATGAGAACACAACGTCATCTCATAGAACCTACGGATTCAGGCAACGATGCCTCACCTTACGGGATCAAAGTGGATGGAAGTCGAGCCGCGTTGTGAAAATGAGTAAAGCAAAAATTAATCCAATAAAACAATACATGTATTTCCACGGAGTGACTGATGATTATTGACTTACTCCTCTTTTATTATTGTACCTGGCTCAATGACTGGATATAATTGAACTGGTAGATGAAGTGATTAGAAGATCGCTAAGATTATAATCGAAAGATTCGTGATCAAGCTATGGCCATCCAAAACTTATCTAATAATGTGGATCAAAGGCTATTTAATCAGTCAACTTGAGCTTTCATGAAGCTGCTTTACGAATATGCAAAATTTATGAGCTAACTTGTGAAAGCAGTTCTCAAATATTTTGGGTCATCTGAAAGCCAACGTGGCATCTATTGAGCGCTACGGAATTTCATTAAGTATCATACAAAGCCTGCGCTTCTCGGCTCAAGTTCTCCTTCTTTGTTGAACCATGGAACAGTGAAATATCATTGCAAGAATAGCTCAGATATTGGCGGTCTGGATCTACATTGTCAGTAGCTGTGGGTCGAGCTCAGTTTACAGATCGATTGCTCCGAACTATTAATGGGTCTAAATGACAAATGACTCCTGGTGCTTCAGAGTAGCCCTGTGGAGGGTTGGAATAGGGGAGTTTGTTCACGAGTGACAATATTCTGTGGAAATTCAAAATTATTAAAATATCTTTGCGAAGTAACTATTTTATCGCCTCTCAAGGTGTGAGTGGTTTGAAAAAAACGTACGCACTGGGTGTCTGAAAGATGTAAAGAGTACCAGAATTATACTTCCAGGAATATTCAATCTCCTCCCCCCCCCCCCACTTCACTTTTTCCAAAAGTATAACTTGGCGAGTATGGCCGTCCTTTCCCCCTATCACTTCATCTGGGATGAAAAATTGAATTTCAACTCTTGAGGGTCGTGAGATCAAGAAAAGCATGTCGAGTAATTGTTTAGCAAAATCTGAACGTGAAACGCATGGAAGAGGATTGATTACATTACGATTTGACTTTCTCGGTAATTTTGACTCAACTTGAGTTTCTCACCATCTCCTTCGTCTATGAAATGTGATGAAAATAATAATTCATTCAGACCACTGAGAAGAAAAGGAAACCAGAAAATTCAATCTAGCATTGATCGGTTTAGTTTAAAATTCAGTAGAGATGGTGAGTAACTCGAGTTGAGTCAAAATTACCGAGAAAGTCAAATCGTAATGTAATCAATCCTTTTCCATGCGTTTCACGTTCAGATTTTGCAAAACAATTACTCGACATGCTTTTCTTGATCTTACGACCCTCAAGAGTTGAAATTCAATTTTTCATCCCAGATGAAGTGATAGGGGGAAAGGACGGCCATACTCGCCAAGTTATACTTTTGGAAAAAGTGAAGTGGGGGGGGGGAGGAGATTTCAACACTCGGCTATGGTAATGACTAAATATTCTGAGATTGAAGAACATGCTGTAAATAGTAGCATGTAGGAAAACAAAAAAAAATTCTATGTATCTCATCCATATGAATCATTCTCCTAATTAACACTAGAGTGCTTTATTCCAAGATGAACATTTTTTGATCATGAACAAAAAAAAATCTGGAGAAGGACAACTTTGTATTTTTGATAGCAAGACTCTTGAAATAAGCTCATGGAATTGACTTGAATTGATGCGAAGACTCCTAACCCACTTGTGATGGTGCTTGCAAGAGAAAATTTTTGGATCACGAGGAACTTTTAGATTGTGAAAATTCCCCAAATGATGAACCACATTCACTCATCAGCAAGAGAGCTAAATATCAAAGTGAATAACTAATAACTGATTGATAAATGAAACATAGAATTATGACACTACATCTGTCGTCCAAAATTTTCTAAGGACCAAAACCTGAAACAAATTCCATGTAGCACATTGCTAATTCATAACACATCAAGAAGTTGGATTAATCCATGCGAACTCATTCTGAGGGAAATGAAGGTTCAGTAGCATTATGTGATATGTGTTTGAATGATCCTCAACATACTTCCAGATAGATGTACGGATCCAGTTTGTTTAGTGATTGACAACTTAAGTGATAATTTTTTCAATTTGAACTCACCACTTCCCACCAAGAGCGTAAAAGTGCCTTTCTTTCTTCATAATACTCTTGATGAAACACGTGAACGCTGTACAACTTTCTAATCCTATTCAGAATTTAATGCCAAGAAAGTAAAATCCACATACTATATGAGAGTAAGAGTCTAGCTGAGACCTTTGGGTTAGAGTATTACGCAATGGACATATGATATTCAAAAGTAATAACCAGAGCAGCACCAAATATCAGTGCTTATATATCACAACAACTGTTCTTGGACAGTCGTCAATTGACTGACCTGTCTTACAACATCTAAATGTGAGAGACGATCCCTCTTAATGTGTTGGACATTGACAGGTCTACGAAAAGCAACACGAAGGATATTCTCTTGGTCGCTCTCTCCTTCAACTATAGAGTGGTTTATCAACTTTTCTTTGAGATGCACAATTTATAGCTTCAGAGTTGGGTCTGTCTGAAGTATTGAGGAAACTGAAAGTCAATACACTGCTGAAATGTAGATTGACATTGGCACTCATTTTTCCTCACGATCAAATCCTAAATTCTCCAAATATTTTTGGAGATCAATTCTTGACACTGCAAAACAGCGAGAATAACACACATTTTGGCCATTGGCCTATTATTCTTATATCACTCCAGACAAGAAAACCCACAACAATAAAGTAGCTCTTATTCCTCCAACAATGAGAGCTGATTTATACAAGCTCGCTGCAGGTGGTGTTACGATTGGCATCCAATCTCTGCTGTTATCTCTACATAATATAATCAAAATAGTCAAAAAAGTTACAACATGTTACTGCTGTAGCGGAATAACGCCGTCTGCTACACATGCGGCTGCATCAAAACATCAGCCGTGTTCTCGCGGTCGATCGTCCCGCGTGGTCGACCCCAACAATCGATTGTGTTCGACTTCGAGTGTCTTGACGCGGCTGCAATCTTGACGCGAAAAAATTGGGAAGGGTCGAAATTAGTGAGTAAGATATTTTGGCACTAAACGCTGTCAGCGGCGAAATGACTTGCCAATATCCTTGTTGAGGACCGAAATAACGGGTTCAGAGGGAATGAGACCCTCCTGAACCCAAAAAAGCATGAAATAAGTAAGTTCGAAAAAATTGGTGAGGTTAAAACGGCCCAACTCAGCGTATATAAGGCACGGCAGAATTGCGCGCGCTCTCTCTCTCTTTCTCACATGTTCTTCTCTTTCATATACTCGCCAGCAAGGCGCTGCCGCGCCTTTTGATCAGAGTGAGCTGCGCATACGTTTTTGGAAGTATTCATCACAGAATATCCACGATCTAATGATAGAATTGGTGATACATTTCAATTCGTAGCAGGAGAACATCATGATGTTCAATTCTTTGTAATGGGTGGATTCCCTGAACAATTAAAATGTTAATCCTGAAATGAGCCAAAGATCCAATCCTTGGATGTGCGTGAGTTATGAACTTATCTGATCCTTCGATTTATGGATCTAAGAATTTACAATTCCTGCGATGGTTGACACAAATATTTTCCATTTCAGGGAAATCCTCCAAGGGATTTATGGGCCAGAGAATGAAGTATGTTTGCCCATGCACTGGTGGTTTTGGATCATGTTCAGCTATTCAAGAAAGCCAATGACCAGAGAACCTAAAAATGCATTCCAAGTCCATTGGTGAGATTTCTGTCTATAGAAAAAGTCACTATTCTGCGGTTCAAGTGCTATGAGTAATGGATGCTGGACTCAATTCGATACTTCAACTGGGGTCTCACACACGCACTGCTATTGCACGTCTACGCTACAAGCCAAGAAATTATTTGCTCATCATTGAACCTACCCGAATTACTCACCACTTTGGTTTCAATAGTTCCAGATGATTCCAGAATCGAACTAGTCGAAGAACTGCTAAGGCATTCCAATGCCTGGTGCTTGAAATCATCCCCAGCTCGAGTGTTTCGGAAATGAGCTGACTTACAAAAAAGACCAACAGAGGTAAATGCTCTTCATCGAATTGGAGGATAAGATTCATTGCATCAGAGTATCCAGTCAATGGTAGGCTCAGCAAGCTCGTTAACCGAATAATACTCTTCTAATGGGACTGACACGGGTAAAGTTTGTGCATTATACAGACCACTTTTTCCCTGGGCACCAATAAATCTTTCTCCTTCGTGTTCTACCATCATGTAAGTCGGATGTTTTTGGAGAGAGAAACATTTGTCGGGCAGACAAGGAAACAGAAATGAGGCAAACCCGAGGAACGCCGTTTCTACTAACCACGCAACGGTATATCCAAGGGATTCTCTGTTCACCTGGTTTATAACATTGACTGAACTATTTCTGCCTAGTATTTTAATGATTATGTGATTGAAGAGAAATCTATTCGCTAGATCGGGATGCTTGATGAAATTAGGAGTATGATTCCATGGGAAACTTCATGATTTGTCTTCAAGTTGAGCTGGGTGTTTGCTGTAATCGTCATTCACTTGAGAACCTATTCTCAATATTAGGAATTTTATGATAAGATGAAGAGATTGAATGTTTTTCTTCTTGATTCGCTCAACTTTATAGCTAACTTTGGAATGTTATGACTCAAAATCAATTGATCCGAGACAATGTTGGAACAGCCTTGAGTCTAGATCAAGATAAAGTGAAGGATGCGCTTGAAACTATCATTCCGTCATGTATATCTTGTATTCATGATATTTATCAGTCGTATTTATATCATAGTTTATTTTCAGAGACTCTCCTCTTATCGAGTTCCTCAAATTTGAGGCATCTAGACAATTTTTTCACAAATCCTGATGATCTTCGTCCATCATTAAGTTCGAATATATCATCATACCACATCACTGAAGTGTATCAACACCGCAAAATACAGTAAAACCCATCTCCATCAAACGTAACATCGAGATCGCATTCCTTGAGAACTTTTCTACCCTCTAGGAACCACAAAAAAGTCTCAGATGTGCTGCAACTCCCTAGATGGAGTATTTTCATCTAGGTCAGAATAATGACTAGATACTCTTCACTGCATGCAATACGCTCCCGTAAATTTCGAAAGCTGACACTGAGCCCGGGCAGGCACGGGTCGCGAACGAGTGATAAAGACTAGCCGAAGAGTAGGTGAGAGACGGACAGTGTATTGTGGTGATGGCTATAAAATCGAATGAAAATCCGTATCTTGATTCATTGAATAATAACGAGTAATAACTCCTCCAAGTCACCTGCAATGCATAATTACCACGAATATTTTTGCAATAGTCTGGATATAATCAATCCACTCATTAACCCGCTTATTCCGGACCCACTCCGAGGTTTAAGAAAAATTTCTTGACGCGAAAATAGTCAATAGCTAGTTGCAAAATGGCCAGGAACGGAAAAATTATGAAATTGGGATTGTTATATTCCTTCCATTCTTCTCCAAAATATCAGCATCCAAAGACCCCGTTGATACATGAGTATGTTCCTCACGCGGTCAAAAAATTCCCAGAATTTTTCAGATTTTCACTGTTTGCAAATCGGGAATCTCCACAGAAATCGGTTTTCAGTCACGTCCTCACACGATGACGTTCCTGGTCAACTAGTTGATCACAAATACTTCATACAAAATACCCACTTGAGGTCTGCGATCTATGAACAATTCTCAATGAGGGAATACGAGATATGCGAGACTGAGCGATAGAAGACCTGCCCCGCGCTCAGAAATTGGTGGGTCCAGGCCCACTGGTAACGCTAATTGTTCTCTTTAGTTTTCTCGTTCCAGAAACCAGCTCCGTAGAAGGGAGTGGGACTCATCCCAGGGTGGTCTAACAATAGTGAAGAGTCAGGTCAAACCTAAACTCTTGATTGCAGACTCGATCGCCGATGAGTCTGCCATCATATATCTCTCTGGAATCCCGTCTATTATCATCATTCTTGCCCTGATTTATCTGTGAATACGCGTGTTATCCTGAGTCATCAAAACGGGGCCTTCTCAGGCCTTCTGCCTCAGAGAAAACGTGTAGAATTGTTTGTTGATGAAAATCAGATAATTCAAATAAGGACTTATTTCCATGATCGATATCGGAACCGAATTTCTCTCATTTTCCATGGTTGCAAGGTTAAAAATCAGCGCATTGCGCATCAAAATTGAGAATTCATAAGAGAGCAGAAGGTTCATTTCGACCACACTCCGTGTCAAAATTCATTGAAAGCGGTCAATGATCATGTTATCAATTTCCACGTGCACCGAATCCATCCACCACACGTTATCTAAATCATCAAAGTTCTGTTATACTCTATTCTGGTCATCAGTTTCCATCCACTCAGAACAAGGCTTGTAATTACAAATCACATAATTCCCCTAAAAGGTCCAGCTAAACAACCACTTTGATTGAATTGCTATCGATTTTGGCGTTACGCACATACCCCTTGCCATTCCATTGTCCAAGTACGGAGCCATTGTCTAGCTTAGTTCATGGTTGCCCTCAAAATTCATGATGACGATCCAATTTTGGCAGCAGTAATTTAACGTTGGATCGATACGACTCGTTTGCACTATCTAAACTTGCCAACAACACGAACGAGTAAACAAGCCGACGGTGATCAACCGATTCCTGGATAATGAGTCTATAATGTTACGTTGACACGAGCGTTCAACGCTTGAAATGTGCTCGCGCGAGCCAGAATAATCTAACGGACACTCAATCAACTACGGTGATTGGAACCCTCCCACAAAATCCTCACTCCTTTTTGGTTGATGATATAAATTGAAAATTTCCAATAGGCATCTTGCATTTTTTTGAAGAAAGGTTTGGCAAATTCGAGCAAATCGAGATAGATAGGGTGCAACTGGAAGAACAAATCCCCAAAAATTTTTTTCATCTCGCGCAAATTGTTTGAAAGTCTGATGACTTGCGCTCTGTGACGTCACTCCGACAAAGTAGTCGACTATCGCTATTGTATGGCGTCTTGCAATTTCTTTGATCCCTCCAGGAAAAGGTTTGGCAAATTCGAGCAAATCGAGACAAGTATTGTGCAATTCAAGAAAAAATCCCAAAAATTTTCTTTGTCTTGCGCAAATTGTTTGACAGTAGGATGACTTGCGCCGTGTGACACAATCGTCTGACTTTCAAACAATTTGCGCAAGTTGTAAACAATTTCTGGGAATTTCTTTCTAATTGCACCTTACTCATCTCGATTTGCTCGAATTTGCCAAACCTTTTTTTTGGGGGGGTCGAAAAAAATGCAAGATACCTATTAAGTTCCTTGTTGAAGCTTGTGTCTTCTTTGAAATTAAAGCGAGATCCTCGTACATTCCATCTCAAAATTCCTGGGAGAAATGCGAAGATGATGAGATGTAGTCAAAATGGTTTGAGTCCATCCAAGGTGTCAATTTTACGTCGGTCATACCTTTCGGGTCTAACGGGCATGGCCAAAGTAGACAACAGCCTATAAATGTTGGGAGGAACAAGTGCTTCGCTTTAGCTGGTGACACGACATTGTCAATTCAATCTGTTACCTCTCAATGCGGCCAAACGACCCGATTGCAGTAGCTGCTTAACATCGATAGCATTGATAGTGAATTACACATGTGAGGCAGTTATCCTCTATGTGGGTGGCTCGTTCATTCTCGTTAATTGAAAAGTGATGCCATGAATGACCAGCACAAGACTTGCCATTGGTGATCAAGTTTCACGAGGACCTCACGGTAAGAGCTGGCTACATTGCGCCATCCTCGTGATTGGGTATCATCGAAATTTTCCATCGATACATCTCTCTATTTCAGCTGGAATTGAAGAAAATGTTATTCGAAGATCTCTCTACAGCAATTTGGAGATTGTCGTCTCCAGATTGTCCAAGGAGATGTTGGACTAGTGATTCTCTTGGAAATGGGTCCTACATCAGAACATATGAAACTTGTTTCAATTCTTCCGTAAGCCAGGAGTGTCTGTTCCCAAGAATGCAAAAAAACCAGGAGTAAGATCCAACTTCTCCCCACTCCTTCACCGTGTTAGCACTGATAATATGTGTCACCGAAACCGAGAGCAAGATAGGTCAAGACCAAATTGCAAGTGAAGCCGTTCTGCCGAGTATTGTAGAACCCGCAAAATTTCGACGACGCCTGACCAAAGCCTGACCCATTCTACTGTCACACCTAGTTACCGCGAGAGGGCACCGTGCAAAGTTCATTCGTTACCTGCTTGTGATTTGACTTGCTTGACTGGATATCATAAGATCAGTACTTAAGTGATTACTGTCTTCTTTGTAAGAAGAATCATCTCATTCCATGAAATAGTTGGGCATCAGTTCCATCTCATTCCTCGTGTGTACATAGAAGAATGTTTCTTTATAGCCTTGGGTCACGTGGTCACAGTAGTGTTCTCAGCATGTCTAATTGCAACGTAGGAAACTGCGAAAGTAATTTTTCATTGAATCAGTTGGTTGAAGTTTTTCGCGAAAGTTTTTCACATTGTATTTTGATGCCTTTCATTCAACGATAAACGGTGATGGAGGAAATTCAGTTGGCTGAATAGTTCATTACGAACGTGATCGAACAGGAGAATCTTAATACGTTGACTGCGACGCTGGTAAGCATTATTCCGCCTCAGAGTGCGAGAGAGTACAAACGTGTGATTCTGCAACAATAGAGAACAATTTTTTGGCACAATATCGATTGATAGTATCGCCGATGTCGATCTCGGCTGCAAATCTTATTAGCCTGGAGTCGATATATGCATGAAGTATCTCGAGTCTAGCAGCCTGAACATCTCAGTCAAATAGAAACTCTTGACTTGTCTAATTCTATCATCCTAGCCCAGTGGTTATGTGTCTGAAACGCTCCCGGCCGATAGCCACCTCTGCCAACACGAGTCTATTTGCCTACAAATTTCAGACGGATAGACTTCTCCCGCGTCGTAAATCCCCTCTCTCTCTCTCGGTGAGTCTCATCACGAGTTTTTCCCAGTACCTCTCTGTTTCGTCATCTTTTCCTGCCGCAAGGTGCCTAAGGGCGTTTCTTTTACAGATCATTGCATGCCAAAACTTGCAGATATTCTTCAGATTGATAAATTTCTGTGGATTTGGGCATATTGCAAGAAATTCATCTATATTTCGACCAGCACATTTTGGATTTCGAGGTTGAGCTACCGAGAGCACGTTCATCCGCTGAATCTTGGAAATTCCACCATCAGTAATCAGATGGCAGCAATCTCAACTAGGTTCCTGCCTTACCGATCCTGAAGCCTGATTCAAACGTGATCTACCCTGAGAAATTTGCCCCGAAGTTGAGTGTGCTGCCTGAACGTCGATTGCACGAGCCTACCAACAGCTGATCGGTTCCTGCATATTGCATCCACGGTTTATTGTGCCAGCATGACTCCAAATTCTTCTACAGTGAGTTCGTCTTAGAAAGATCAAATTAATTCTTACGATTCACGCGATCTCGAAAATAGCTCAGAGACTGCTCATCATTCAAATAATATGCCACATTACTTCAAACTTTTTATTCCTGACTCTAACGCTAGTCAAGAGAAAATTCTTTCAAAATTGTGTGACCTCGAGACCAGAATGGTAACTCGTATCACTGCAATTGAGAATGATATTTCTGGAATTCGTGACGATCTGTCTAAATTCTCAAATCAAGCAACTCTCCTAGACTCTGCTGAAATCATTCTATCGAATATCTCTCTCATAAGAACGGAGATAGAAGCTGAGGTGTTCAATGCGTTAGATGAGCCCGAGCTCCTTAATTTTGGTGTGAATGAGGGAGAATGAAAAGGTCCTCATTCTCGCAACGCACATCTACACGTTCCATTTTCAATTCCAAACTTTTCAAAAACCAATGATTCTGATTCTGGATCACTCTTTATACAGTTATCAACTCTTGTTCGAGATAAAATCATATCAAGCTCATCTAAACTGAAAGGAAAAAGTGTAAGAAATATCTTTGGTTATGACAATGATTCGAAAATATTTTGTAACCCACTTACCCCAAAGAAGTTCATAATTTGTCCAAACAAGCATATTCAGTTAGTATCCGTTTGAAATATCAAGAAACTGTAATAAGAAACCTCACAGTACGCATGGAAGCCTCAAAAAATGAGCCACTGGTACCAATTTTTACAGAGCTTGATCTTGAAAAATTTGTAACTCAGCACAAGGTTTAATCTAATTCGCTTCATATTGTTCCTAGACTCTGGTCAAATTCTGATATTAGGCAGTTATTAAGAGATGTATCTCCTGGGGAACTAGCTCTTCCATCTATCCTGATAGAGGATGCACTTTGGTATGTAAGTTTCAAAAGATTCAAATGACATAAGAGTATAACCTTCTCATATCAATTGTGCTTCAACGCATATATCTCTACCAATTTCTTTCGATTCAATTCATTTCTATTGGCTGTTTTGAGCTATTGTATCTCTGAAGTATCTTGTAATTCATGAATATTAATGAAATTGATGAACATTCCTAAAGCTAAGAACTATCTGTAAATTCTTCCATATTATATAATATTATTTTGTACACTGAGTATTGCTACCTGTACCACATAGGGTAATAGCCCGAGGTACCAAATAAAAACTCATTCAATCTAATCCAGTTCATCGGCCACCCGATACCTATGCGCCGCGGAAGATAACCATCTGGCTGAGAATCCTATTCGCCTGCGACATGTATACGCCATCTGATGCACACTAAAACCTGAAAAAAAATGGTTCTCGCCCGTGGGACTCGTCGCAGTGAAGGTATCAATGATTCTCAATGTTCAAATAATCAATAGAAGAAAGAAGAGAGGGGATTCCAAGAATGTCTTTCTGCAGCGTATTTTGCGTGTAACGATCCAGGTACAGTGAAACCTCTCTATTCGGACACCTCCAAAACGCTGACGCCTCCACATCGCGGACACTTCGCCTGCGACCGGCCAAACTCCTATGTTTTTCCACAGATTCGCCTCTCTTTAAAGCCGACACTCCATAACCCGGACGCGGACAAAAATTTCGATTACATGCGTCCATAAGAGCAAATGTATAAGCACCTCTATTAGCCGGACAGGTGATGATTTGATTCTGATGTTAGTTTTCGCGTATAACGCATCGCTTATGCTGCAGAGAGCAAAAACAACGATTTCGTTCTTATTCAGGGGGATTTCAATCGTTGCCTTGATCTCGATTATCTGCAATCAATTTTGATTAAATTGACACGATTCATTCTCATAGAATCAATGAATAACCGACTTGACATTTTCAGGTAGCCTCTCTATAAAGCGGACACCTCTATAAGTCGGACATATTTTTTGCAACCGAAGGTGGCCGGCTTATGGAGGTTTCAGTGTATTGGCTGTCAATCTTGAGCCAAGGTCGTCAAAGATTGTAGTCACAAGGGGGGAGGGGTATAGAGGCTGACTATATACCCGCATTAGAGTGAACGTCATCGTCTCCACGAATTTTCACAAGCATAGACATCTTTCCTTGCGCCCAAGCATCAATTGATTCCTGAAACTTGTTGGGATCGATTTCATATTGATGGTTGATGATTCAATCGCTCTCCTTACTAATTTAAGTTAACCACTAGGGAGAATTCGGCTAAATCTCAATTATCCTATTCTGACATCTTGGAATGGAATAGCGTAACTAGAATCTGGAACTCTTGTGAATAATCAGACGAGAGCTGGAATTCTTTTTCAAACTGGATCATTTAGAGAATACAAGTTTCATTCCAACGAGAGAAGTGGTCCAAAAGTAAAAGAAATGAGTGAGCAAAAGATGACAAGACAGGGAAAGAAGAGTGAGAATGCAAATGACATACATCTAACCAGAGAATATTCCTTTATTTTAACATAGACAAGAGATCAAAAATGTCCAGCAGATTCAAGACACATTGGAGAAGCAACGTACAAAATTTCCACGTATCGGCTGTGGGGTGATCCAGTTTCGTATATTGAACACATGTGTGCAGAAATTTATCTTATTCAAAATTACTCTAAATGATACCTCCATCATCTAGTATCACTCAACAAATCATCAACATCCTGAAGTAATCTCGAAGAACTTTACATAAGTAAGATGAATTGAATTCATCAAGTCAACAGTCTTCATTCATTGAATATTTTCGAGTCATCTGAACTCCTCAAGTCCAACGTAGCTCAAAATTTGATCTACGGTGCTCGATCATTTGATACAGTAATGATAAATACTAGGACGTACTCTCCACGGGCGGAGTATCACACTTCTCTCCTCGATTTAGGAAATTGAAAACCAGTATCGAGGTGTATAGGTCCTCGTTTGATGGACCCTGATCCCGATTCTTGTGGCATCGATGAAACTTCATTCCATCTATTAAGAAAATCGTATCAAAAATTCCGTCAAGAAACGAATAGAATCTTTCCACCATCTCTTTGCGAAAAGTCGTGTTTTACCAAGCCAAGCTATCATACTAAACGTCTACTCATACGTCTTGGGTTATTCGCATAATGATATGTTTTCACAATAGGATGCACACAAACATGGTCAGAATAGATCTAGAATCCCGTTATTGGTCAGCATGAAATGATCAGAGTCCACAATCAAGGCTGATCAATCAGCTTTTTAGAAGCTTCAAAAAATCAAATGTTGTGATACATGAACAGAGATCAGTGTAAAAATATACATGACGAATGCCAGTAGTGAACACCAGGTCTCTGTAAGAGTTATAAATGTGCGCGCTCAGGGAAGAATTGCACTTGCCTTGGTCTATGTCCAGGCAAGCTTATCCGCTCCTTCGTTCGTCAATTAAATTCTGTACAGGTGCCATTCGATCGATTATGTCTACGATTTCCAACCTACATCCAGACATGTCAATGTTGTCGTGGATTGATGAAAATGATTTTGATTTCTCTCTTTTGGAGTTTGAATGATATATCACCTCGACCTCGATCGTAGACCCTTGAATTCATGGGTCGTTTTCAGAATTCTCAAATAATTTCGTGGATAAACCCTCAATCGTCCGATACAACCGATGCAAAGACGGACGCGAACACTATTTGAGAAACCAGTCGATTTCAAACAACTTCGATTTAATTCACAAGGCTGATGGAGATTGAGGTACTTAGACAAAGAAACTCAAGATGCGCGCAAAGCGTACTTTCCGAGACTATTTCTTCTCGATTGAGCTATGTATCGTCCTCGGAAATCAGATGGGAGGATCCCAGCGGTGCATGGCATCTCTCAAATTTTTGAATCCGTGATCAGATGAGACAATATTCTGGAGTCGTTCGATAGTCTGTTTTATCTGGAATACAAATGAATTATCCTTTAATCTTACACAAGACACAGTAGTCCGCTTGCAATTATATCTTGATTGAATCTCGTTACCATTTTTGCTGCTTCGTCCCATGTCTTCTCCAGTCGATAAACGCTGCTGTTTGTAAAAGTTGCGCCAATTTGCAGGAACTACATTGTAATTCTGGAGAACTCTACTCGTACCCGCTATAGCATCACATTCTTTGATTGCTGCGACGCAAGTTTGTAAACTTAGTCTTTTGATGATTCCAGATACGACTAGTAGAGATGCCTCGTTGAACATTTTTGTTATGAGGGTTATGTATGGAGCACCTGTTGCTTTGTCAGTGTTCATCCACACTTGACCCAGGAATTCCCTAGAAAAATACATTTCGATGGTTCATCGTTCAAAATCATTCGATCTAGTTTTATTCGGAATCTCAAAACCAATGGTTATCATATCACGCAGGAAGGTGTCATACGGAAAAAATCTGCTGGAAAATATCAGCAAAACGATTTCTTGTGCCGAAGGTTCCAATCCCTCGTATGAACAATGAATATATTTTCGCTTGAATAGATGAGAGATTGTCGGAAAAGGTCAATCATGATCTGTGAGGTTACGCGGAAAGGTCTTCAAAGGCAATTTCTGCAAAAAAGGGGAAGCTTCTTTTGGAAGTTTTAGTTCAATTCAATTCTTCCTGTGACCATTTCCGGTTATCGATAGAAAAGTTCCATCACCCTGCCTCCCTGATTGAGACTTTTTGATTGTAGGTTATTTTAGATGAAGCTCATAACAGATCTACGAAAAATTGACTTTTTCGTTCATAATCTGTGGAGGTCTGTTTTATTTCATTTTAACGATTGAATTATTATTTCTCAAGTCTTCCGTGGGTTGGTAGGAATGATAGATAACTACTGGGAGTAAACCTGTTCTGAAACGCCAACATGTTGGCCCCGTGTATTTCTTATGGAAATGTTTTGAGATTCGGCCATACTGGATCTGAATACCATCTCAAATAACATAAAGGTTTACTCTGAATACAATGGTATTTTGACGGAGTTATGAGACCATTTCATCGGTTTGATGAAACGGTTCGTTCCCTGTTCACGAACCTCGATCATAAGACTTCTAAAATTTTCGGAAAATTGGTTCCATGACTCCGAAGTACTTCCTTTACAACTTTCTTACGATTGTTTTGTTTGGCCCGAAGAGAAATTCTATGTGCATGTGCTCGAGTAATTATTTTTAAAGACACCCGAATTCTATTCCATACAGACATTTTGGTATTCTCTTTCATGTGCCAAAGCTCACAAAAAAATCTGTATGTTGGGGCAAATGCGTGTGGAGTATGGTTAGGTTGGTGTTCCGCGCGCGAGAATTGATGCGTCGAAATTCGGCAGCCACGCATTTCGGTATAGGGCCGAAAGCGACATAAGTTGCATTATACGGGAGTGCGAGAGAGACGCTAGAAATAAGACACATGAGAGTGTGCGCGAACAGTGTGTACTCATAGTAGGAAGAGAAAGGGAGAGAGAGAGAGAGTGAGTGAGAGAGCGCGCGCTATATGCACAGATGACATACTCGTAGTGGTGGAGGTATGGTAGTGGTAGAACTCGTGTAAGCAGTATAGTATAGAGTGTGTAAGTATGACTCCCTAATATATCGAATAGCCAGCCTGCTCTGTTAGCTCAGCGCACAGAGCTCTCGACTTCTAATCTTACGGCCCCAGTTCGATCCCCGGTCAAGTCGGATCACGCAAATTTTATATGAATAATTTCGCGGTATTAGATAAGAGGTAATGCGAGTAAGAATGGTTTAACCAAGCTCGTATATGGTGTGTGCGGTCACTCAGAAGAGTACCGACGGGATGTTTAAATTTCACGAGTTCTGTGAGCGTCTCGGACAATATTCGTGGCAGAAAATGTAACTGAAACCCAGATCGATTAACTGTGCGTAGGGATGACGATGGAATGCGAGTGAAGCGAATGATCGTGATAAAGTCTGAAAATAGCTGCGTAAAAATGAGTATGCGTTGAAAATGAATAGTATAGGTGTAACATACATGTGTCCATTATACAAGACGGGTGTATGCGAGATTTGTTCTTATTCATAGTACTATATAATGAGTGTAAAACATCGAATATAAAATATGAAAGAATTGTGAGAAAAATATGTCAACCCAGCGATGAGTAATGTTTAATCGAATTTGTTACTGTTATTGCAATGATTCGAATCTGTTCTGAATATTACCTGTTGCTTACATAATCATTCAAATTTTTTGACAAATAATTTGTAAAGAATTCAGAGCAAGTATTTTTTGTAGAATAGTAGAAAAGTGGTTTATGTTTGAGAATATTTCTGAAAAGTTTGAAGCAGCTTCAAAATGAATGTCACCACAACAGCTAATCGCCGCACCTCGTGGTGCACCCGCAGCCCCAGCCCCAGCCCGTGTTTACCATCTAAACACGTCAGCAATCCTCGATTTTCCCGCATCGGAAAACCATGGAAAAAAACCTGACAAAACCATGGGTTTCTTGAGGGAAAGTCGTAGATTCCGAATTTTGGCTCCTCTGCAGAAACAGATAAGCTGCGCATGTTACTGCAGCGTGCATGCGTGGTCTATTTCAAGTAGAGGATCCATCAATCGGTAGAAATGTTCATGTTATAGGCATCCATGAGGCGCGGCGACAAGAAAAACAATACTCAGCTCAGCCTCGTGTTATATACATATATATGCTGCTGGCACATGCCGGTCAACTCTTGACTCTTGACTCTGAATTCTATATCGAAGCGAGCCCCGCAAGGAGGGGAAATCCTTATCGCAAGGGTATAAAAAGGCCGCCCATCGTGGGCGCGGGCCTTATTCGATCCACATCTCACACGGTACGCATCGCCGTCTTTACATTTGTCATTCTACCATTCATTTGTGAACTTGTAATTGCTTTCACAATTTGTAACATTTTTACAAAGTTTGTAATTTTCAACAGAATATAGCACCAATTTTTGTTTTACCTCAAAACTACTTTTTTCACTCGAAAACACCCAGCCTAACCCCTTTGAGTTCATAACAATTTGGTGCCGAAACCCGGGAGTTTTTTCGGAAAAGGCTGGGTGCGAGTGATTGATCGATCGATCTGAGGCTAAAATTTGCATTCGAGTTTCTGTTCAAAACATTCGACGATGGCTCCGAGGAGAAGGGCAGCAGCATCCGTCGCAGCCGCCGATCAACCACCAACCAAACGGACCAGAGGAAGGGCCCGAGGTGCCGACGTAAACTTCGAGGTGCCACCCGCTCCCGTCACCGGGGGGCGAGGTCGAGGGCGGCCCCCGGGTCGTCCGACAGCAGCACGCGGTCTACAGCCAATCCCTGCGACCGACGTCGGGGCACCCGACCAAAATCGTCCAATACAGCAGCAGCCCGTTCCCATTCCTGACATCGTCGCCGACGCCGACGCCGATACCAGCAGCACGTCGGACTTCGCCGCACCACGTACAGATAGAGGTAGGGGTAGTGCGTGGAGAAATAGCACCACGGTGCCTGATCGTGTCAATGTGCAAAGTGACCCGGCCGCGCAATTTGCGAATGTCCTGATGGAAACGCTGAGTGTGATCCGCGAAGCCTCTTTGAGTGAGAACAATTCGCGTCTGATCAATCGACTGGCTTCCGACAAAAAATTGCCAGAATTTTTCGGTGATCCTTTCGAGTGGTTGCGCTTCAAAGAAACATATGAAACTACTTCCGAGCGCGGAGCGTACACCGACCAAGAGAATATGACGCGCTTATTTGAGTCTATCAAAGGCGATGCGCGCAAAATTGTAAGCCCGCTCCTAGCCTCGAGTTCTGATGCACAAGCTGTCATAGAAACTTTAGACTTACATTATGGAAATAAGGGCCGTGTCGGGGAAAAAATAGTGCACGATTTGAAAAGCCTGCCGCACCTTGATTCAAATAAAATCAGCTTGACGGGATTCGCTACAAGAGTCAAAACGGCGACGGTTGCATTAAAATCGTTACAACTTGATGGCTATTTGACGAGCCCGGAACTATTTCAGAGTGTCGCGAGTAAACTGCCGGCAGTGTTGAAACACGCATATGCTCGTTACCCTGGAGATCCAGGAAGCTCAAACCTCGAAAAGCTCGGTGTGTTTTTGTACGCTGAGGCCAAATTGGCTGCGGACTCCGGTATATTCGATGACCCAGCAATACTCGCGGCAGAGCGAGAACCTGCACCCGCAGCCAGACGAGCCCCCCGTGATACACGTGCTCGCGCTGGAATGGTACACACTGCGAGCGGAGAGAGCACGTGGTCGGAGAATGACGCGGGAGAAAAATCACGGCATGTGTGTGAGATGTGTGAGAGAGACAAACATCACCCTGCTAGATGTAACGTTTTCAAGAAAGCTAGCGTAGAGGAGCGCTGGAATCTAGCTAGAAAGCACAGACTCTGTTTCAATTGTTTGCGGTCGGGTCACTCCGTAAATGAATGTACAGGTACTCTCTGCCTCAAATGCGCAAAGAAACATAATAGCATGCTTCACTACCCTCCTCGCCCCGCCGACGAAAAGCCCGAACAAACTCCGCCCGCCAACCCGCGCGATGACAGCGCAGCGGTAGGAGGATCTGTGTTGAATACAGGAAACTCACAAAGCTGACTAGATAAAACGCGTGTATTCCTCAAAATTCTACCTGTGCGAGTGCTGGGCTCAGAATGCTCAGAAATGACTTATGCTTTGTTGGATGACGGCTCAACCCTCACAATCATCGACAAAAATCTGGCTCTTAGGCTAGGCTTGAGAGGTAAACGTTTGAATTTTACGATGTCGACCGCCAGCGGGTCAATGGCGATTCCAAACTGCGAAAGTGTGAATTTTGACATTTCCAATGGTGTTGAAAAGTTTAGAATCAACGGTGCGCTAGCTTGTTCGAATGTCAAGCTGCCTGGCCAAACAATCACGTCAAATTTTCTCTCCAAGATTCAGTTTCCAGATAATATTAGTATCGAGCCACAGCACAGAGCACAGGTAAAATTATTGATAGGTCAAGATCAGTGGCGTTTGTTGAAAACCCTAGAGTTAAGAGAAATTCCTCGATGTGATTTGGCACTCTCTCGCACCCCGCTAGGATGGGTGATTCATGGTCAGATGGATCTAGGGGCACTCGAGTCGCGCGCCACGGTGATGAGTCTACATGCAAAACCTGTCGCGAAATCGGGCCGCGGGCGCGCGCGCAAATACAACGAAGACGAATCGCTTGATGAGCTGATGCGTGAATATTTCGAGTATGACTGCATGGGGGTAGAGCCAAAGGGACCGCAAAAAACCGAGCATGACCGCGCGCTGAAGCTCATGGACGAAACAAGCCGTCGCGTAGGTAACGCGTGGGAGACCGGGCTACTGTGGAAGAGCGATTCTCCCCCTCGCATCGACAGTTACGGAACAGCGCGTAAACGACTCGCGCTACTCGAAGCTCGGCTAGATCGAAATGCAGAATTCGCTGGGCCTTATTACAAAGAAATGGATCGGTTTATTGAAAACGGCTACGCGCGAAAAGTTGATAATCCAACGGTGCAGACACGTATCTGGGTACTCCCGCATTTCGGTGTGTATAACGTCAATAAGCCCGGGAAAGTCAGGCTTGTTTTTGACGCGGCTGCGAAATCCATGGGAATGAGTCTAAATGATCAACTAGAATCGGGGCCAGATCTGTTGAAGCCGTTGCCGGGAGTTCTGCTTCGTTTTCGTCAATACCGCGTGGCAATCAAGGGTGACATATCTGATATGTTCTTGCGCGTCAAAGTTAGAGAAGCCGATCGTGGGGCGCAGCGATTTCTCTGGCGCGGCGCGGATCGGTCAAAGGAACCCGAGGTTTATGAGATGACAAGTTTGATATTCGGGGCAAAATCGTCTCCGTCCAGCGCAAATTATATTAAGAACAGAAATGCGCAAGAGTTCAGCGAAACAAAACCGACAGCTTCCCGTAGTATTCAGAAAAATAGTTACATGGATGATGAGTTGGATAGTTGCCGCACGGAGGACGAGGCTGTAGGGCTGGTGAGAGATATAATCGAGATAAATGCCGCCGGGAACTTCGAGATGCATGGATGGGCCAGTAACTCTCCTCGCGTCGTGCAATCGATCTTACAAAATGACTTGAATCGAAACGGGGCTCACGAGATGCGCTTGTGCGACAGGGGGGAAGAACGAGTCCTGGGGTTATACTGGGATACGGAAAATGACAGCCTTAAATTCAACCTCGAGTTATCAAAAATCCCGAAAGAAATAATCAGCGGCGCGAAACGTCCGACTAAGAGAGAAGTCCTACGCGTCGTCATGTCAATTTTTGATCCGCTTGGCCTCCTCGCCCCTTTCATCTTACAGTCAAAAATACTCATGCAGGAAATCTGGCGCAGTGGTATTGAGTGGGACAGTGAGCTGCTGGACGTAGAATACACAGCGTGGCGCACATGGTTCGCGAGAGTAGAGGAGGCTCGCGCGTGTGTGGTGCCTCGCTGTCTCACCCCGATCGCCGATCAACACGCGCAAGCCCAGCTGCATGTTTTCTGCGACGCGAGTTTGTCCGCGTACGCGGCGGTAGCATATCTGAGATTTGAGCCGAGAGAAGGTCAAGTTCACATCGCATTACTCATGGCGAAAACAAAGGTCGCGCCCCTCAAGCCCAAAACTTGGGATATCCCTAAACTCGAACTCCAAGCAGCGTTGCTCGGTACCCGTCTCGCCCAGTTCGTCAAGGAAGAGCTTGAGATCAAGATAAGCAGTAGATTTTTTTGGTCTGACAACACAGCTGTTCTACACTGGATAAAATCGGAGCCACGGGCGCGTCAAGTTTTCGTCGCGAACCGATTAGGTGAGATCGCAGAATCCACGCTGCAATCCGAGTGGCGCTGGGTTCCTTCTAAACAGAATCCAGCCGACAAAGCTACGCGTTTCGACGACGAGCTAAATGAAGGGTCGATGTGGTTCACCGGTCCGGAGTTCCTTTTGCGCGGGGAAACTGAATGGCCAAAGCAAGAGCAACTGTCGGCAGAAGAGACGCTGCGTATTGACGCGCTTCATTCGCGTGGAATCTTCTCGTGCGTGGTAGAAACCGCGAAAGCTGAAAGACATACAGCAGCTCGATTCCCGATGACGTTGCTTGGTTGGCGAGGGCTCATGGTTGTGGCACGGCGCGTGTATAGAGCGGCCCAACGCTGGAGAATCTTCGCAGCAGCTAAAGCCCAAGAGCGTCGCGAGCGCGTAGGCGCCCCTCAGATCTGCCCCGTAAGAGCGCGACCCCCACTCACCGCGTGGAACGTCGAGTTAGGCGAAAGCTACTGGTATCGTGAAATACAGAGTCGGTGTTTTACGGAGGAAATTCGAGCTTTGGAACGCGGAACAACGGTGGGCGTGAAAAGCGCGTTGAGACATTTCTGCCCGTACCTAGATGAAAACGGCTTCCTCAGGGTAAATGGTCGCGTTGCTCGCGAAACTCCCGCCGAATTTCATAATAATCCGATCATCCTCGATACAAAACATCAGGCTACGCGCTATCTGATAGCCGAGTATCACCGCAAATTCTACCACGGTTCTCGCGAAACAGTTTTGAATGAGCTCAGACAAAAATTTCACATCGTCGGGCTGCGCACGGCTCTGCGGTCGCGAATAAGTAGGTGTTTGACTTGCAGAATTCGCAGAGGGCAACCGTGTCATCCGCTTATGGGCGCGCTTCCACCCGCACGCGTCGCTTATCATCAGCGCCCGTTTACGCATTGCGGTGTCGACTACTTTGGTCCTATGTGGGTGAAAATCGGGCGCCGGCGAGAAAAACGGTGGGGAGTACTGTTTACGTGCCTGACGACGCGCGCTATACATGTAGATTTTGCAGAATCCTTGAGTGCGGACTCGGCTATTCTGGCGGTCCTCAGGCTCGCAAGTATTCGAGGGGCTCCGCGCAAGATGTACAGCGACAACGGGACAAATTTGAGAGCAGCTGATAAAGAGCTCAGAACGGAGTTCGAACGCATGAACAAGGAAGAAATGATCTCTCGCGCGAATCTCAAACGCATAGAATGGCACTTTAACCCCCCTGACGCTCCTCACATGGGAGGGGCGTGGGAACGATTGATCCGATCGGTGAAAACCGCGCTTACGGCGATTCTGAATGGTCAGGCTACGAGACCGGAAGTTCTGCAAACAACGCTTTTAGAAATCGCGCATACGGTAAACTCACGCCCGCTGACCCATGTCTCGATTGACCCGCGCGACGCTGAAGCCCTTACCCCAAACCACTTCTTGATTGGCTCATCCTCAGGGGACGTGGCCCTCGGAAACTACGAGTTGGGGAAAACTTGCCACAGTAAACAGTACCAACTTAGCCGGGCGCTCGCGGACGCTTTTTGGAAGCGCTGGATTCGTGAGTACCTTCCGGATCTTAGAGAGCGAACGAAATGGACGGATTTAGATAAGAATTTGGTAGGCGACATCGTCATGATAGTAGACCTGCAGGCACCGCAAAACTGTTGGAGGAAGGGTACGGTGACGAAAATCTACCCCGGGGCGGATAAGCAGGTTAGGATGGCCGATGTCCGTACATCTACTGGGGATTATTCGAGGCCCGCGCGGAAACTCATACGCCTCTTGGGCGTGAAAGAGGTGCAAGACTCATTAAGTCTTGCACCGGGGGGAAATGGTTCCGCGCGCGAGAATTGATGCGTCGAAATTCGGCAGCCACGCATTTCGGTATAGGGCCGAAAGCGACATAAGTTGCATTATACGGGAGTGCGAGAGAGACGCTAGAAATAAGACACATGAGAGTGTGCGCGAACAGTGTGTACTCATAGTAGGAAGAGAAAGGGAGAGAGAGAGAGTGAGTGAGAGAGCGCGCGCTATATGCACAGATGACATACTCGTAGTGGTGGAGGTATGGTAGTGGTAGAACTCGTGTAAGCAGTATAGTATAGAGTGTGTAAGTATGACTCCCTAATATATCGAATAGCCAGCCTGCTCTGTTAGCTCAGCGCACAGAGCTCTCGACTTCTAATCTTACGGCCCCAGTTCGATCCCCGGTCAAGTCGGATCACGCAAATTTTATATGAATAATTTCGCGGTATTAGATAAGAGGTAATGCGAGTAAGAATGGTTTAACCAAGCTCGTATATGGTGTGTGCGGTCACTCAGAAGAGTACCGACGGGATGTTTAAATTTCACGAGTTCTGTGAGCGTCTCGGATAATATTCGTGGCAGAAAATGTAACTGAAACCCAGATCGATTAACTGTGCGTAGGGATGACGATGGAATGCGAGTGAAGCGAATGATCGTGATAAAGTCTGAAAATAGCTGCGTAAAAATGAGTATGCGTTGAAAATGAATAGTATAGGTGTAACATACATGTGTCCATTATACAAGACGGGTGTATGCGAGATTTGTTCTTATTCATAGTACTATATAATGAGTGTAAAACATCGAATATAAAATATGAAAGAATTGTGAGAAAAATATGTCAACCCAGCGATGAGTAATGTTTAATCGAATTTGTTACTGTTATTGCAATGATTCGAATCTGTTCTGAATATTACCTGTTGCTTACATAATCATTCAAATTTTTTGACAAATAATTTGTAAAGAATTCAGAGCAAGTATTTTTTGTAGAATAGTAGAAAAGTGGTTTATGTTTGAGAATATTTCTGAAAAGTTTGAAGCAGCTTCAAAATGAATGTCACCACAACAGCTAATCGCCGCACCTCGTGGTGCACCCGCAGCCCCAGCCCCAGCCCGTGTTTACCATCTAAACACGTCAGCAATCCTCGATTTTCCCGCATCGGAAAACCATGGAAAAAAACCTGACAAAACCATGGGTTTCTTGAGGGAAAGTCGTAGATTCCGAATTTTGGCTCCTCTGCAGAAACAGATAAGCTGCGCATGTTACTGCAGCGTGCATGCGTGGTCTATTTCAAGTAGAGGATCCATCAATCGGTAGAAATGTTCATGTTATAGGCATCCATGAGGCGCGGCGACAAGAAAAACAATACTCAGCTCAGCCTCGTGTTATATACATATATATGCTGCTGGCACATGCCGGTCAACTCTTGACTCTTGACTCTGAATTCTATATCGAAGCGAGCCCCGCAAGGAGGGGCAATCCTTATCGCAAGGGTATAAAAAGGCCGCCCATCGTGGGCGCGGGCCTTATTCGATCCACATCTCACACGGTACGCATCGCCGTCTTTACATTTGTCATTCTACCATTCATTTGTGAACTTGTAATTGCTTTCACAATTTGTAACATTTTTACAAAGTTTGTAATTTTCAACAGAATATAGCACCAATTTTTGTTTTACCTCAAAACTACTTTTTTCACTCGAAAACACCCAGCCTAACCCCTTTGAGTTCATAACAGTTGGCTTGCATACATGCATAGATAGCGAAGTCGTCGAGTGATTGATTACCCTCTGGCTCTAGAGGGTTACCACCTCCGGGGATTCTGAATGAATAATCCAACGATGACTGGCACGCCTTGATATTCAATGAATAATGAATGTATGTACACGAATATGACCGTACTATGACTTTTCCTTGCACATATTGGATTCTGAATTTTTGGAATCGATAGACTTCTCAGCCAGTACTTTTTTATCCACTCCTTAGATTGAGGAGAGGGTGAGAGTGTTTGATAGCACAAATTTCATGAAAGAAGGAGTGAATAAGGGATTTACTTGACTTATAGGAGTATAAAATTCTCGAAACTCATTCAGATGAGAAGGTATGGATGCGGATGAGTAGAAGTTATGATAATCCTTGACGACTGTGCTTTTGAAATATCTAGAGAATGAATTGACCGTGGAGACTCCCTTAGTTTTCGATGGAGACCTGCATAGGATGTAGCATAGATGGAAGAGATAATCGTGAAGTAAGCTCTAAGAATGGACGTTAGAGTGTATTCCAGATGAAGAATTCATTCCATTGTTTTTCATTGGGATAAAGAACGACGGCTACTGATAAGTATCATAGATACTCAGAGATCATCCATTCTTCATTCTCAATTCATTCTTTTGTTCAGTATTGATGAACTCAATCATCCTCTTCTCAAATTCTGGCAAATGTACAAGAATTTCAAGACTCGCAGATTTCATACAAAATCTGTACCAATGTTCCTGATCTGATATTAATACCCCTCGATTATCTTAGGAACTCGCAAACTGCACTGTAAAACGTGAACGGATTTTTAAGGATCTAATGATGAGAAATTCAACCGGACTTTATTATAGTGATTCAATTTAGCCTTCAATTCCTGGTTGAATAGGAACTCTACCCAGCTGTATGGAGTTTTCCTTCAGAAACTTTTTTCCAGTGTGTGATCGGTCCACTGGAGACTGATAAAACCAACCAACAATCTACCCTCCCTGGGATCCAATCAGAATCTCCACCTCTTTGGTTTTTCTTTTGGGAAAACTATTAGGTTAAGACAAACCAAGCATTCCTACAACGAAAATTAATTTGAGATACCTTGACTCCGCATCAGACACGGGGTGGAAGTCAAAGGTTTGCTTACGGATGCCTGGTGAGATTGAAATATTTCTCAACCACAATGACCTCACCGAAAGATACTTCCAATAAATTATCAGGAACTCATCTATCAACGTCCTACTCCCACTGCAAGTTATCAACCGGTGCCTCCTCCCTCCTCCGTCTGAATTCCATCCTTCTATCTGTCTTTGTTAATCCTAAACGTACTCGACTGAGGATTCCATTCTCAATCGGAACTGAGCTTTCCAAAGGAAAATAGTATCCAATATAAGGAATACAGAATAATCGATAAATTAGATTGTAGGGAACATTCTACTGCATCGCGAGCCCGATTAATGTTGTACCCGCGATGAAATTTTAATCTCGACAAATTCCACTTCTATCACGGGTGATGAGTTGTACATGACCTTTTCATGAAGTGGTGCACAGAAGTGGAACTCTCGAATGCATAAGAGATAAGAGCTTTAGTTCTCCATGAGACTCGTGCGTCATTCACATTTATGCGAAAATTCATCAGCCCCCATACGAGATTTACAGTAAATTTCACCACTCAAAATTTGAATAACAGTAGAGATTAGCTGATCTCAGTTCAAAACAGACTGAAATGAAGTAGTATTTATCTGTGAATGCACTGAACTTCTGAGAAATTCGGAATCCAAATTCCCTCAGTTTCCAAGAAAAATTTTGATGACTTCGGGCAGCACTGTCTCCAGAATTGAAAATTAGTCACGAAAAATCATGTTTTGTTTCTCCGATGCTCAGAATGAGACATTTTTGAGATGAGGTCCTCTGGACGTCTCGAACGTTTTGAATCAATGAGGGAAGGACGAAGGGTGTAATTATGCAAAAGAATGCTCTCATGGTCCCAGTTGTATTCCGAGGGCTATATAGAGGGCAGGAAGAGATATCACTCATTTGATTTTTCATGTCAAGTACAATTTGACTCTTTTCAAAGAAAATCTGTTATAACATCAATCCATTACATTTGCACTCTCTATTGAATTCGCGTCATTCATATCTTGTCAATCTCCATGAATGAGCTCTTATTCTCAGCAATGAACGGAGTAATCTTTGAAAATTCCGGGATGATCTACGTGGCTGGTTCTATTGGTGTCCGAGAGTACCAGAGTGATACCATGCTTGAATTACGTTATTGTTGACACATGATACATAGAAACAGTATCACAGAAGCTTATACGCGAGTCCCGCTTACACAGATTTATCGCTCTATAGACTACGAAATTTACTTTAACACCATTCTCTTCGTTGATTTCAACTAATTAATGACATTGTTGCCAGAGAAAGTACTCAAAAACACGGTCATCATCGATAGAGACTCATGTCACACCTTTGGAGCTTAGAAGTGATCAGAATCAGTCAGAGTCGAACTTAATCCCGTCCTCTACTCACCCTCTTCATTATCTCAAGTCAAAGGGTGAAGAATACTTGCCTGGCAACACAGTACAGGAATGTCACATTCAAACTCTCATCCTTCAAATGCGAAGAGCTAAGGTACTGAACTAACCTCAAACTCCTCTGTTGAGAGTGGATTCCGTTATGATGTATTTAGGAGAATAAAAGTAGAGCAATTCATGATCCATTCATCAAAATGGAAAAACTGTCTATCAAACAATGTGAGTTTTGAGACACTGCTGATACTCACAATCCAAAAAGCCTATGAAAATAGTCCCAATAATACAGGGCGTAAGTTATCAGGGAATTGAATGGTATCTCACTACATTGCCTTCGCTTCGAAAAAAATTACGCGTATCTTCATACTTTCACCTCCAATCATTCGATCTCGGCACACCCTGTACCTCGGAATGAATGCCAAAATCCACCATCATTTTTCTACTACTCCTCAAATCGATCCCTATTCTAAACAAACACGTACAACAGAAAACAGGTGTAACCGAGCACAAACTGAAATTACCACATGATGCAGGATGTCAAGAGTAGACTTTGTAGTCTAGATCCACGTACATACGTAAATCACTAGACACTGATGATTCTCAAACATCATCAGAAACAGCAGTAGTAGCTGACGGAGACCATGAAAAATCCTTTCACTATTGAAGATACGAACACACGTGGGTGACCAGAAACTTGAATGAGAGACGCACAGACTCTGCTCGGCAACGGCCTACACGCGACTGGCGTTCAAAGCGCGCGCAACGATCGATCTCGACTAGTTTTGAGCTACACAGCTTGGTTCTCAAATTGGCCACCCTCTGGCGCCACTTTCCAGCCATACAGATGCGGGAGCTGCTCTTTTCAGCCAGGCTTCAGATTAAATCTTCTCTGACAGGAAAATCGTAAAGAGTTTTGCAGCTGGGGCTCCCCTGAATTGAAGGATGTGGAACAAGACTTGAATAATGTGTTCTAATTGAAGCTCAATTTCTCTTGCTGATAGGATCCATCCAATAGGAGAAATTGGACTGATATGGATTTCATTGTGAATGAGATTATCGATCTTGCGTGGATTTTTGGATTTGGAATAGTGTGATCTGCACAATAATATTGGTTCAATTGATCGTCTGACACTACAAATAGAAAACATCGAATTGAGCTGAAATTCCTACTGAATTTTTTATGCAAAAAATATATAAATAATATAAATTAATATTATTATTAATGAATAATATGATAAATTATAATTCATATTATTATTAATAAATAATATAAATTATGCAAAAGAATTCAGGCCCAATTCGTGCGAAATCAGACAAAATTTCTCTGAAAAGAGCATCAAAACATTAAATCAAGCTCATGCTCGAGCTGAATTTTGGATACTTCATTTATAAATATTCCAAGAGGTAAGATGACTGTCTATGTTTTTTTTTCAATCATGAAATATTATATTCCACATAGAAATAGTATTTCGGAGTGACGCGTGTGAGCCAAGGCAATAACAATGTCATTCAACTCAGGCTAAGTTGGTGACGATTACAGATGAATGAAATTAATTGCAGGACCATAATTGGAAATTGTATCCCTTGTGACAGATTTTGAAATTCTTCTAGATCATCTGGATATAATCGGCCGGATGAAAATTCTTATCCAAAACTCACAATCGAGCGATTTCCGGATGCAACATTGAGGGTGCTGTGCATTCTGAATTCGAGATTCCCTTTCTGTACGGAAGATCGAAAAATGATTGATTTCGATGTCAATTTTCGATGAAAATGATTCAATCCTCTTAAAGCTACACGATGACACAAGAAAACCCCATCAGGACAGATTATCACAGTACCAATTCATTCAGTATGCATTCGAAAATCATGGAGTTTTGGAATATAATGCTCAGCACAATGTCTTATGAGTATTTTCCACACAATTCACATGAAAACATCATATAGATGATCGGAAAGTTGTGAGATTCCAATATCAGGTCATTCATCAGCAATTCCATTTGAGGGCCAGATGAATTGAGCTCATTCTTGGTTTCAAATCATTCCCTCATTCATTCATTCGTAAGAACCTGATTTTGAAGAACAGCGCTCGATTTCGAATTCTCGCATGCTCATCACTTAACCAATCCGAGTTTTTTGATGCTCAAGATTTCTGTGATATACGATCATCCTGGGATGGTTATGGAGAAATATCTCCATTCTTCTATTTCAAGATCACAAGAACTGATTTTGCTCAAATGGTGGACGGGGAAATTGAAAAAGGCCGAAGAAGTCTCAACGAGGATGGATACGCCAAGAACCAATATCTCACACTCATGGTCTGTGTCAGGACTCTAGTGTTGATAGAACTCATCGATACGACTAACATTTTCTCACTGATGATCCCGACAGCTGATATGACAGCATCAGCATCGTCTCAACAGCTGGACACTACTCGGAATCGCAGATGGTCTCGCTCATGATCTGCTGTGTAAATCGATTTCAGTTCCACCAAGGGTCACACCAAGATTTATCTGACAGTAGGCTGTTTGAGCCACGTGTCACTCGTAAGCTCAAGCATCATGCTTCCTATATCCTCCCTGATCAGCAACGGGAGCCATGGAATGCGTATCACACCAAGATGACCCCGATGATGACGTAGCACATATTCTCCACATCCAAGGCATTCGCCAACATCTAACCATGAACATCAACTTGTTCACCCCTCTCACCACTCAAATATCAGATTATTACACAAATTGCCCTCACTCACTACTACACTCTCCTAGATAGTCATCTACAGCTTGAATGTATCTTATCTTGTAGCTCCACCCACTTCTTGAGAGCATGAATTTCTTGAATTTTCATTCACACCGGTCGGGCTTTATCTATAATTACAGCGAGCGTGGGGTCCTGGACATAAGTCGTTGCACTCCACTATTATACTTCGAGATTATCTTAATGGCGTCGCAACTCTTTCTGTTACTCTGTGTCCTATTCCGTGCTGTTCTGCTCTTACCTCTTCACGCATCTCCTCTGATATTTTTGCTGGTTTTTCCAAGGGGTTAAGGATAGACTTCGGGATAATAAATAATTGAAGGTAATGTTGAGTAGCCACGAGTTGGGCTGCTCAAAGACGAGACGTGTGGTACATAAAACACATTTATACTGAATGGGGATGAGAAGAGGATGAGTGAGGTCGGGCTCCGAGGTAACCCGGAGAGTGAAGCTTGGGCTTCTGAACGTCTGGAACTTCCAAAGAGAGGGAGGAGCCTTTAGGGTAGCGTGACCTTTGCAAGGCTGTGACCCCTCGAGCTCTGGCTCATTGCGAGTTTACTTTGTGAGGGAACGTAAGCATATCTGAAAAATTCACGCGTTCTGTATGGTGCAGGCGAGGCCCGGGTAGCGTGGACATTTTGAATGGGTTTATCGTACAAGACTATTCATTCGGATTTTCCGGATCTCATGAGCGGTTTGAGCCCGTGCAGGTAGAAAGAATTCACTTGGTATACTAAGAATAGAGAAGAATGCTACTTTAGAGAAGTGATCAAGACGTCGATGAGTACTCAATGTCTGATCAGCCGCGGAGTTTACTACTTGTAGCCAAGTAGAGAAGGTCGGTTTTAGTCAGACAGAAACCTGAGATCGTTGAATTGAACGATCTCATACTTTTTCGATGTTAAGGCGATACGGTCACCGTGCACCGTGACCATGGACCTTGGAAATATACCTTACATAAAATGTTTGATGATTCAAAGTGTGAGACGAGTTGTCGAATATTTGTTATTGTCCAACTTGTATTCTTCAATCCGTCGCTTAGCCCAAATCATAAGAGAACCGGAGGAAAGTGGAAATAACTCGGACGCGGGAACGTCCTAACCTATAATATACGCACATTTTCATTCCCAACTTTCTCCGATCCTATTGCAATTTGGGCTTAACGAAGAGCGGACAAATCTAAGTTAGATGATAACAAATATTTGTGCGCTTGTCGTTCAGCCCAAATCGCAACAGAATCGGAGTAAGTTGGGAATGATTTTCAACTTGCGTGGTGACCGCATCGCCTTAAATCAGATGGAGCCACCCGATCAGAAAGCCGATCAAGCGCCTCGATCCAAATATCAAGCCTTGATCAACTTTCTTGAGCGCCCCTTGGTCAAGAATGTAATGCCGCCTTGATCAAGCGTGGGTCAACCCTTGATCAAGATCGTGATGTTTGCTTCGGGGTAGATTTTTCATGACCTCCTGCCATTTGAAAGCACATCAATAATATATGAATGATGGAAATTAAGTTACGGATGAGTGTCTATTAGTTTTTCATGCGTGTTTCCAGTGAAGTTTTTGTATTAATAGGAAACGCAAAGTAATAGAGACTGGATGTATGTACCATGAAATTTTTTCTGAAAAATGTTGATGAGCTGAGCCGTGGAGCGTCGTCTGCTCGCATATAGGTTAGATACTATTTGTAAAGTCATAATAGCCTTTCCGTATGAATGAATATATATTACTCTATTTTTCCATCTTTTGATGGATTTTAGCAGTGCATACTGCACAATACTGGCCAGGATGCAAAGATTTTATTTTACCCACTAGTTGCACCGTGGAAAGTGACAATTCTTGCGAAAAATGTGCTAAAACTCATTGACATAACCTATGGGTAATGGCTATCAGTTTGTGTATACACTAGATTATCTCCACATTTTTCCATATTTCCGGAATTCTCAATAAAAACGTGCATTTCATCGCTATTCCCGTGATTATTCAAGGACGCAGTTCTTCAATACGCCCGCAACACGACAATACATGTATGTATATCTGGGGCTACAACAAATTCAAAAATATTCCGTGATCTTGATCAAGGCTTGATCATAGCTTGGTCAAGGCGGCATTACACATCTTGATTCAAGGGATCAAGCCCCTTGATCAAGCCTGGATTGCAGCTTGACTAACTTTCCTGATCGGGCAAACCACCAACCATACTTCATCCTTAGGCTGGTTACTGTCTACTTCATCAGAAATTCTGTGAGAATTTCGAGAATACTCCAGCTTTAATAATTTGAATCCAGAGTATGAAGCGTGACCATATGAAAATCTTGAATTTATCGATAGATTGAATAAGTGTGAACTCTAATGTATGTTTCTGCAGATCACGATGTTCGATGTGTTATGGATGAATGTATATTATGGGCTATTCCTTCCACTCACTCAGTTCATATGTTAATTTGACATAGAGCCAATTTGTAATTGTAAATTCAGTGTATAACTACTGGTTTCGTTCAGATGTTGGAGGAATCAGTTCATTCTGAAAGAAATCGAGTGTTAGTTCATTCCAACGGGATTTGAACACCGTGTTCCCGAAATATTGTGTTTCAGTGCTCCACGCCACAGTAGCCTGAGGAAAACATGTCAATCATCATAGATCCTCAATGAACTAAGAATATACATGTTGGTTCTTTCTTCAGCCTAAATGGCACTTAGCTCTCAAAACTCGCAAGATACCCCTCGTATCTTGTATATTTTGGCATGATGCCGGGAACTGATCACACTGGGTTCCAGAGGAGCTTCTCTCTAACATCTAAAGAACCCTTCAATACCATCCCGTGTTGGATCGAGAGTTGAAGGTGCTCAGACAGAATTTCCAATCACAAATTAGATGTATGTCGAATGAGTCCATGAGCTCAATATGTGAAAGGAACAGCTCGTTATAGCCATCTATCCACGATACATTCGAGATACCAAAATCCGTCTTTAGCTCAATTCGGAGAACCTTGAACGTTTCAAAACTTTCCATTATTGTACCGATAATCTCGAGAGTCAACAAGCGATCCCAGTGCTGACACTAAGAAAGTAGTTCTCGATTATATAGGAACAATCACAATATCTAAGATTCAGGCAGACTAGGGTTCGATTCTACTGCTTCAAAACAAATAGTTGGTTTCGGGAAGTATCAACTTCCGTACAATTCAGTGATGAATTTCACATCCTCTATTGGTAAGTGACACCATCACACGTACTTCTTTCCGTTCCTCTCCACTAGAAACTGTATACTGCCATAAAAGGCCCACGGGCACCCTGTTACGGATCATTGCACGCTCGATTTTGCAAGCTTCCGTCCCATCCATAACTATCAGTGTATTTCGACTGCTTGTAATCAGTTTAGTACATCTACGTAGAAACTTTCTTGGAGGTTATGTTATAACCTATAATTCAACAAACACATTGCTTGCCACACGTGTTGGAGAGATTGAGACTCCATTCGGCTACCTACGTCAGTCGTCAGGTTGCGCTAAGAGCCTCCCACCACGCAGAGTTACACTGTAAAAAATTGGTTGACTTTCCACCAAAGTCAGCTACCAGTGATTGGTTGGCATTCAACCACCGGTTGAAAATTGAACCACTGGTTGACTCTTTCCCCACAGCGAATATATAAAGATTAATGCGGCGCCCACGATATTGGTCGATGGTGGTGTCCGGGTGACACTTTAGAGTCAGAAAAACAAGTTTCGTCATGTTTTTTTCACAAACAAAAGAGGGATAATATTAGTGCCGGTCGCGTATGGACGACAAAGCGGGTTGCCTGCCCTGCAGGAGTCGAATACACGTGGTAACGCTGGAGGGATGGATAGATGGAATGGAACGGAATGGAATGGAAGGGAACGAGATTGGAAGAAATAGGATGGAATAGGATGGAACGGAATGGAACGGAGTGAAATGGAACAGAGCGGAATGGAACGAAGTGGAATGGAACGGAACGACCGGGATGGAATGGAACAGACTGGAATGGAATGGAACATAAAATTCCATATCATTCCGTTTCATTCCATTCCGTTCCGTTCCATTCCGGTGCGTTCTATCCTATCCTTTTTCCCACAAATTTTCGACAGTGTTTACTGTATCATTTCAGTGATTTGTTTTGATTCTGCAAGTCTGAAGTCCACTTCCAAGTTCAGAGTCATTTTTCTGCTACAATTTCGTGTGTGTGAAAGTGTCAGTGTTCTTCATAAGTGCTTATCTCTTTTAGGATGCAAGCGCAGGAAATTGAATTCAAGGACGATCTTGAGGCTCTTCCTTGGTTTAACCGTTTCACACGTAGCTTTGATGAGCAGAACAGTGAAAATTTCAAGATTGTCGAAATACTTATTTCGCACTTGAATAACCTAGAGAAATCAATTCGTAATCCTCAAAATCAACTCCATGCGGAATTCTGATGTCCAGTCTCAAGTTGACAGTCTTGCTCAAAACCTGCTTATCGTTGACACGTCTGAAATTCGTATTGCAGGCATTCCTGATGAACTCAAATCTAAGCCTGTACAAGCAGTCTCTAGAGCTCTGAAATCGATTGGAGTGGAATAATGCTTTGCTTACGTGAGTAAAATTTCTAAATGGTCTCCGCATAAAAATGTGGCTGATTCCGCAGCAACACGCAACTCGACTTTGCTCTACCCATACTTTGAAAATCGAATTATCCTCGACTGTTACGCGAGACCAGATTCTTCCTCGTGTTCCTAAACTCCGAAACATGACTGCAAATCCAATATTTAGAGCTGGTGGGAATGAAAGAGTTTATGTATCGGCACTCTGGGCGGAATCCGTGTACGAACTGTTTCGTACTGCGTGTAAAAAGGCTAAAGGTATTAAGTACGTGCATCCAACTGTCCGCAACAATATAGTATGTATGCGCTCCCAGATCAATTCGCTTCTCGTCCCTGTGTACTCCCAAGGTGATCTCGATCGCTTCTCACCAATTATTCCGTGGATCAAGATAGTTTCTGCTGATGACGTCCAATATTCTGACGTGTGCTCGGGGATATTGAATACATCAGATTATTCTTATTTAATCAATCGCACACTTATATTTTTTCGGCGCACGCATCGGTTGCAAAAAATTTCCAACCCCCCCCCCCCTCATTCACTTTTTTTCAAAAGTAAAACTAGGCGAGTATGAGGTTTAGAAAAAAACCATTCATCCCTAGTATATCGAAACGTCAATTTTTTATATGGCATGGTTTAAACTCTTGGAAAGAATGAGATCTAGAAAAACCATGTCGAGTATTTTTTGAGCCGATTTGTCACGATCAACATATCATCGCTGGAAGAGACTAGAGCCACTTTCCTCCAATCGAATCTTTCTTTCAATTCATCCTAATGGTGGTGGTTTGACAATTTCTTACTAGCTAATTGTCGCTAAAATACCCGAAGTTTAGGTGAGTAAAAGAGGTCGCT
The DNA here is from genome assembly GCA_029851415.1 of Eretmocerus hayati. Taxonomy (NCBI): domain Eukaryota; kingdom Metazoa; phylum Arthropoda; class Insecta; order Hymenoptera; family Aphelinidae; genus Eretmocerus; species Eretmocerus hayati. The sequence continues at coordinate 18,265,222 of CM056743.1, forward strand.
AAAATACCCGAAGTTTAGGTGAGTAGAAGGAATATCGAGATAGAGAAAATATAATTGAGTATGATATGAGATTTTAGTGAATCATCATGAACACCAAATTAAACTCAGTTATTTTCTCTATTTAGATATTCCCCTGTACCTCTTCTACACCTAAACTTCGGGTCATTTCAGCGGCAATTAGCTAGTAAGAAATTGTCAAACCACCACCATTAGGATGAATTGAAAGAAAGATTTGATTGGAGGAACGTGGCTCTAGTCTCTATCAGTGATGATATGTTGATCGTGACAAATCGGCTCAAAAAATACTCGACATGGTTTATTTTAGATCTCATTCCTTCCAAGAGTTTAAACCATGCCATATAAAAAATTGACGTTTCGATATACTAGGGATGAATGGTTTTTTTCTAAACCTCATACTCGCCTAGTTTTATTTTTGAAAAAAAGTGAATGAAGGGGGGGGGGGATCTCACTCCTTGGTTATAAGAATCCAAGGGTAACCACAAATTTCCTAAGCACTTGTCCCCACCGCACTTGAGGATTCCTTACACACGGCTCCGTCATTTTTTCCATAAAAATACACTACTATCAGTGTATATTTTGTTCAGTTCAATCTGGAGAGCCATTTAGCTACAGGCAAGAGCAATATTGCGGAGCCGCAACGAACACACAACACAACAAAGCAGACGAATCTCTCCTCCCTGTCCTTCTCGCGTGGCGCTTTGATCTTTACGTCACCTCTAGTCGTGGCTAGTTTCGAGTATCCACATCTGATGCAATAATTAAAGAATCGAGACATTCGGATCTTCCGAAAATTCATTTATCCGCGATAACAAACCAGCTGGTCGGCGCCCGCGTTACAGCTACAGCCTCATTGCAGACTGCCGTCGCGTCGCGCAACCGGACAGAAAGATCTTGCGTACGCGCTCCTATCTCTCTCTCTTTCTCTCTTTTTTTTTTAAGGTGGTTAGAGGGCAGAATCTGCCTCAGGATCCCTCGGATCCGTCCCCAGACACCGGACTGGTTCAGCTTACGCGGACTACGCATAGCCCACGCAGGCCATACCAGGCGGGACACGGGTTTGGGTGGGGCCCACCGAGAGGTGGGCCCGGCCGTGTAATATCCCTCTCCCCTTGATGTCCGATACCTAGGGCATCGGGTAATCAAGAAGAAGATCCACCTGCATCTACCATCTCCGCCCGGAACCGCGTGAGCATTACTTCAGGATGAGCGGCATGTCTCGCGCTCGATTGCGAGCGTTCCTCTTCTCCATCTTCTCTCTTCGGCCACTTGTCGGCATCTTCCATCTTCATTCTTCATTGTTCCCTCTCTTTCTTCTTTCTTCTCTCGTCTTTCTTCTTTCTTCCCTCTTCAGTGCATCAGATTCCTCCTGGAATCATTTGGGCCTCTTTTGTTTCAATCGGCAGAGTCACTGTAATTCGCCTGCTTCGAGGCGCCTTACTTCCCTCTCTTTCTCCTCCTTGCGGGTCATCACCAGCCTGATGTATCCGGTGACTCTATCCCATGTCTCCTGGTTGCGGAGCAAGTACGGGACGAGATTCTCAGGTGTTAGTTGACCACCCAGCCATCTATCCAGCTCGGCGCGCTCTCTCCGGGTGTCGCTGCACTTGGACATGGCATGTTCGGCGTCATCCCATTCGTCCCCGCATGACTGACATGCTGGGGTCGTCCTCTTCTTGAATCTCTCTTTCTCTCCACGGTTGGCCTGAACTGACTTCAACCCAAAGATGCTTGCCCCTCAGAATCGATTTTTCTCACTTCAAGTACATGGTAAATGGAAGTTTTTTCCGCAAGAATGAAAATCTTTCGTCGAGCCGTTTTTGAAAAATGTGAAATTTATGGTTTTTATTGGAATTTCCATAGTTATCTATCCATGCACGATTGAAATGCAGAATTTGTTCCTTCGCCAGAGTAACATCTAATTATTGGCGTAGTCAATTTTATCCTCATGCATATGATGAAATATTTTGAAGCAGAATCTCTGGATTGGGCAAACGCTTGTCACGTTCAACGTGAGATAACTCGAGGTTATCCCGCTTTCAAAGGGAATTCTTGCAAGAAATTGCTGGAAAATGTTGATCTACTCCAGACTCCGAATCATCACCGCATCAAGAAATTTGCTCAATCATTCAAGGATTTCAGGGAAGTAGTGAGTTCGTGTTTCGGGAATGAACTGGAAACAAGTTACAGATCGTGTGTAGGAACCTTTTGAAGAAGTTATTTAGAGTTGAAGATTCCAGTTTCCCCGAAGGTTCACGCGGTATTCTTTCACCTTGAATAGTTTTGTGAGATGAAGAGGATGGGCCTCGGATTCTATAGTGAACAATTCATGGAATGAACAAATTTTGACTTCAACTTAACATGAAAAAATTGCATGAAGCAGAAATCCTCAATATAACGAGAAACTTGTTACAGCTTTGTGTGTGTACAACAGTATGCACAATCAAATTGTAATTCATTATTCATAAAATTGTTCCACTTTGAAGTGTGTTTTTTCTAATGAACTTCCGAGCATTGATTATTGTTGATCTATCCTTTCTGGATAATAATGATACACGCAAATATGTATCAAAGGTCGATTTCGAAGCTCATCCGTGATTATTCTGAAAATAATGTTAAAATCAAGATTCAAAATATTTCAATTTGACTTCTTTCAATTGTAGCTCCGTCGGATGTTCTCATTCTTGCGGGAAACAACTACCATTCATCACGTACTTGATGGCAAAAGGAGAAATCTGAGTAGCAAGGACCTTTCGGCTGAAGTTAGTTTAGGCCGACCGTGCGACATCATTGCTTGTCTCTCGACATCGTCGGATTATGGATATTCGCCTGTACTATAAAATCGTTTCTGAGAACTATCCTTTCGATGGATTTTAACGTATTTCGATGTAATTAAGGATAAATTTCAGGGAATAGGCCGACAACTGCATTTTAATCGCGCATGGATAGATTAGTATGGAAATTCCTATAAGAAACCATAAATTTCACTTTTTTAAAGAACGGCTCGACGAAAGATTTTCATTCTTGCGGGAACAAATTCTATTCATCATGTACTTGAAGTGAGAAAAATCAATTCTGAGGGGCAAGCATTTTTGGGTTAAACTCAGTTCAGGCCAACCGTGTCTCTCTGTGCATCTCTCTCTCTTTCTTGACTATCTTACGTACCCAACACATGTGTAGTAGAGACGTTTCGATATTTCTCGAGTCGAAGCACGGGGCTGGTGAAATCGAACTGAGATGTGAAGCGAAGGCATGAAAATTTTGCGGTGCTGAATAAAACGCGTCCAGTGCTCGGATTGAGAAAATAATTGTACAGAACTCTGAATCGCTTGAGAAAGGCTTTGCTAAAGTATTGCAGAGCTCTATGAGCAACGTTAAGAGATTAATAATCCAAGTAGAAAAACAGTGTGAGGTTAAAAAACCCCAATTCAAAGTATAGATAGGCACAGCGCCTCGCTCGATTTTTCGTCTGCCCATACTCGCCAGCGAGGCGCTACCGCGCCTCTTGATCACCAGAGCGAAATTCGGAGCTAAGGCTTGCGACATGTAGAAAACCCGGTCGGTGTGGGGGAGTATGTTTAGCCCCACGACAAAGGAGCTATATGGATCATGATTCGAATACTAAATCGTCGTAACAAGAATGCAAGTTCGCAAACTTGCTTACTTCTAAGTTAAGACGTGGAACATAATCGATCACATCATAATCCGGCACGCGATGACCCTAGTACTTCAATAGAATCATAAATCATCTATTCAGAGCTTCCCAAGAATTCCGCGTATTATAAAGAAGTAAAAATTCAAATCATTCGTCGCAATCGAGATTTAGTCACGTAAAGTTCGCAAAGATGTGAACCCATAAAACTTCCTTCCTTTCAACACGCGGGAAAATAATTACGGGAGTTTTATTACTTGACCAGGATATATGAATAACGACACGGATATGAATAAATTAAAACTTGTGAAAATTGGAACGTAAAAAGAACGTGATTATCGTAGAATTACTGTATCATTAGTTTTAAGACGAACGTGCCATCTGCAGGTTCGCAAAAACGCGGACGCATAAATCCTTCTGCCTGAAATTAAGGTCCAATGCAAAATAAATTCATCAGGTTCGCAAACTCGCGAATCGGTGAGGGTATGTAAGGCCTCGCCGCGCTCAAGGAAAGACACTACGATCGGGACATGGTCATGCCGCTTCTCGCGCGCGCACTGCAGCGCTTCTACCCGAAATTAGACGCGTCCACGTATTTTTGATCAATGTTATACATGCCAATGCATAAGTGTATCTGTCCGGTCCTCTGCTCTCTCCAATAAAGGAGATATAATTTCGAAGTCTGAAAAATTCTCGTGCTTATTTGAAGTGTGTGTGAGTGCTCCCATCCCAACAGGATAAGACATGTCGTATCGATTCATTGTTTTTTTTCCTCTCTTCTTTTGGTACCTTCTCAATAATTTCCTCTTTTTCACTCGTAATGAGCTACTTCTCCTTCTCCCATCTGTGTAACTATATTGAGTGGTAGGGCTGTATATTCCACAGGATTTTCGTACTTGACACATCTTTAGATATTCCCCCAATACCAGTGTGGGAATAAGTTACGTATATTCGTATCTGATCACGCATATAAGTCCAGTACCTCTGTAATGACACGATTTCTCGAGCTATTTTTGATATCATATCTCATTAATTATCTGAATATGTAAAATATCGCTGTGAAAATCCATAACAGAGCTGATCGCGGTCCCACCCCAAACCGACAATGAACGAAATCAATCAATCAATCAATCAATCTGATTCGATTTGAAGGTTCTGGTGCGGTTAGTCATCAGAGTGACTTTTGCCGATAAGAATCTATTCCCAAATCTATTCCGAAATATTTCCTCTGTGTAAATATCAACAATTCAGTAATGGATTCTACATCTGATTCAATTCGTAGATTCCGGTGTCGGTAGTCATCAGAGTGATTTTCACGGATGGGAATCTAGTTCCAGTCGGAGATGAATCTTCGCGTCTCTTCTGATCCAATAAGACAGCCAACATGGACCCTGTCTGCGATAGACTGGAAAAATATCTCGCACTTCCAGATGGTTTTCACAGTTAATCTTTCACTCGAGATAATTCACCATCACTCCCGTGGTTCTTAGCCAGCATGAAAGTTGACACCTTAGTCGCTGATCAAGAGATTTGAAGTTGAATTGGCGTACTTGAATCAATGGATCAAGTACTTGGGGTCCGGGGACTGCATCTCTGTGTCGAATTCCCCGAAATTAGTCCATTGAGAGACGAGATGGACGCATTGGTTGATGCTTTGGGTTGATTACTCTACAAAAATCTCCCACAAAATCACCTGTCAGACGATCGAGTGAGGATAGAGTGAAATGATGAGTGGTTTTGATAACACAGAGTAGGATATGACATGCAAATGATGTAAATATTTTGATGACTTCAGGATTCCTCTATACGCAGAAAAATTTCAACCAATGGATGAAACAATAAAATGAAATGATCACTCCATTCACCATCCTCTATGAAGTCCAGAGTCACGAAGAAGTCAGCAAATAGCACAATTTTTATCCCAGAAAACGAACAAATGCTCAGCTTCTTCTAGGAATTTCTCGAGATTTTCTAAGAAAGTAGGACCCAAACAATCATTTGTGGAAACCTGCTCTTAGTGAAACTCGTGAGTCTTTAACAGTAATTTCAATTCTACCAGGGTGGTCTTTCAGATCCGGATACCTTCTCCTAAAACTTTGCGAACAGTTTATCTTTAGCACCAAAAGTAGATATCCAAAAGTTTAGACTCAACGCTCGAGCGTTTCCTAGTCAAAGCATAGAACCTATGCATTACTGTCTATCTATGTATGTATATATCAGGGTGTTCGTTATTTCCCATTAATTTTTGAATATCCCTCCGCCTCCTAGAAGTCCTATTCATGGGAAGGAAAATGGAAGTAAAAACTTTGAGGAAATTTTCTAACTCCCCCCGCCCTCCCCCGTACAGCCATCTTCAGTTACTCTTGATACAAAATTCTCCTCCAGCTATTGGCCTCTCATGTGCATGCGCGTAAATCAATGCCCCTGCAATTATTCGTAGGATCCTCATAATGGAAGAGTATATCCGCACTTCGCTTGCAAGCCCATTTTGGGCATGGGAGGACATGTCTGCGAAGTGCCCAAAATGGGCTACCGCACTCAATACAAACATATACCAGCCATTGATAGCTGATGAAATTTCCATCAAAATGACCCCTCGATAAGGTTGATTTGGTGCACTACAACCAGAGCTGTGACTGGTTCGTAAAAGTCAAAGAGTCCGAGATGCCAAATCCGTGAGCACAAGAAGGGCAGGCAACTTCTGTTTGACCCACAGATTTGATACCTTGGACTCTCTCATTGTTCGGAATAAATCACAGCTCTCGTTGCAGTAAACCAAATCAACCCCATCATGGTATCTTTTCAGAGGGAATTTTGTGAGCCTACTTCCATTGGACATGCAACCACGTGCATGCGCAGAAAACGCCAATAGATGAGAAAAAGATTTGACAAAAAATTATTAAATATGGCTGTGCAGGGTTGGGGGGGGGGGGGGTTGGAGACCTCTCACGCCTACACTAGAGCCTTCACTCCCATCTTCGGTCATGAACAGATCCTCGGGAGTGAAGGAGTCTTTGAAAAGGTCTTGGGAAATAAGGGAACCTTAATATATATAGGTATTCCACAATGAGCACATTTGAGCAATGGAGAAGCTTATTGCTGTAGCTCAAAAATGCTGCAGTGTTAGGACTCATGATTCTGGATATCTCCTTTTGGATCTGAAAGAAGAATATCCTCAGAGTTTTAGGCAGATCCGTGAAGTAGAATCAATCAATTCCTATGGATCATACAATGAATCTAGCCATTCGTCAACTAGTCACATCAGTTCACGCGTACAGGATGCAAAAAAAATGAACTTGGGGATAAAGCAGGACAGGATGTGTGGCTGGAACTCGGGGGAAGAGAAATGTCACGTTGGTAGAAAATGATGCATGGCCAAAGCGATACAAGCGTAACGGCATCGATGCACGCAATGCGCGCGCGAAAAGGCGAATGATTGTGTTTACAGCGAGAAAGAATGTGACCGGATGAGTGAGAGAGAGGGACGAGGGTGGGATGGACGTAGAGGTGGAGAAAATCGAAGAGTAAGGAACCCATTGAATGGGTGAGGATATGCATATATGCGTTAGCTCAGAGGCAAAGGAGCCAGCTCTTCTATTATCGGGGTACTACCAGGGCTTTGGCTTGTACTACGCGCCTATATTCTCTTTATCGCTGTGGTGACGACACGACATACATTGACTATGCAGTAGCTTCTGTCTTCATCTATATATTCACGCCTCACCATCTCACACCTTTTCTCTCGTTCGAATTCTTTTGAAAAGTTGACGTGCAAAATAAATTGGCGAGGTCTCGCGACATAATTATGCATGCGCATCTTCTACAACTTCTTTCTATTTCTCCAAGAATGAAGTTGTATTGTTCTCGTGCTAGAGCTATTAATCCTCCGATTGTCATGCAGCCGATTGTTATCACTTAATAATCATATATATAACTTAAGATTCTCCTGTCTCTGATTGTGTTGATTGTCCTATGCTTCTCGATTGAGATATTCCAGGATCGTTTGATTCTTACAGATTTGATATCCGTTGTTTTTGAGCAAGTATTGCCTACGGAATAAAACCTTTAGAGCAGTGGATCAGGGATCTCTACGTGCTGTGTACATTTTTTCATTACTAAGGATTGAAAAAACGCGTTTTATTCCCGCATCACGGAGCGTGAATGATGGGAATTTCCGTTCCCTCGAAGTTAAAAGTAAAGTATGAGACTGGGGAGTAAAAAGAATGACCAACTCCCGGGTTTTTATCGCTCTCAGCTGCGCCTCGAGTGCTAATATCCGACCGAGAGGGACTCGTCCTCTTCTATTCTCTAGTTGCGAGATGTACTTTTCACCCATGAGTCAGAGCAGAACTCGGAGCTAAAGCAATCCGATTTAATTTTCGATTCGTTACAATTTCATCATAGAGTCTACGTGTTATCGAATAACAGATTTCGTGAATATTGGATAGAGATTCGATCAATTTCTGGGAATGAACGAATGTGTAGGAGACAGGGGAAGCAGGGTTGGCCGAGTCACCTACCTACCTCAGGTGGGTCCAAGTTTCGTCGGGTCCGCCGTTTCTGATTGGCCGAGAGAGGTCCGCCGTATGCGCCGTACATAAGCAGCGGCAGAAGCGAGGGTGGGGGCGCTTTTGCCGTAGATGACGTCGAACAAGCAAAACGACAGATGAAATTATCTGGTCGTCTGCTCGACTTTGGCCCAGATAGGTGCGGTGTTTTGTTTTGGATGTTAGCAGATGCGGGCAGATGCTGGCCATGCGGGGTGGCTCAATGCGTGCGTCATGGTATTTGCAAGTCATGTATATTGCAATCTTGCAGGGAATTATTCTGCGATTGATAGTTATCAGCTATATACAATTGAAGGTAAAAAACAAGATGAGGGATAGCAGCATATCTGTAAGTTCACTGTTCGTGAATAAAAGACAGGTTACCCTAACCTTGTCAATTATGCAAAATCATTCTTACTGATTTTCAGGATATTATAAATTCATTTGTCTGATTTTAAATTAATTAGACAAGATTGTCAACCTCTTCGAAGTTGATACGCTGTATAGAGCTGTAAGTAGAATGATAATCTTAGATACAACTTTCCATCATTGGCGTTGCCCGAGTCGTGTGTATACTGTGAAAAGTGACTTTTCAACAGACCTGGTTTTCAGCTATTCTGAATCGTCGGATGCTTCTGGTAGTTCTGGTCATTATCTAGATTTTGTACAAGAATAGACGTTCAATGACACGCTTATGGCATATGTTCTGTCTACAACCAATTGTATACAAATAATATGCCACAAGTGTGTGGTGTAACTAAGTATGTAAACAGAGTCAACCAGTCGAATTTAATATTCCATCCATCTCTGAGCACTATTGATGCATTATGAATTCAATATCCGATTATCCAATAGTTTTGTTCAAGTAATGACTAACTGACCAAAAGGGAAATTCTATCATTCTGTAGGTTACTGATAAAAGTTGAAGATGGGCATCTTCAGTTGGCAGGTACTTGTTGAGTGGCAGAAATTAATCAGTTGTAAGTTACGCATATTCTTCCTAAATCGTAGGTTTGTGCAACCAATAGCTGAACCCAGATCTGGATCTATTTATAAGGTTTGTAAGGTATTATCCATTGGCGGTATGAATGAACCACATTTCATTTCAGGATTTAAGAATAATACTCTAATTTGGACACAATGGGTACTTTTTTGATGTTTGGAACAGTTATCTTACAGCTTATCTTCCTATAAAAATTTTTTGCAATCTGACATTTCATAGCAATATTTGATACACTTCATCTTACTTTTGAATATTTAGGAGTGTTGGGGTGGTAACAATTACTGAAAAGATAATTGATCACAGTCATGATACTGGAAATTTATTTGTACATAAAAATTGCTGTCGCACACAAATCCTTGATATCTATTCCATTCCATACATAATCGTTCTTATATGTATTCTAAAATTCACGGTTGGTCATACAAAAAATCATCTTCTGCCATATGCTACATACTAGGTTTATATGTACATTATACAGGGTGATGCCGATTAACTAAGATGAAAATTATCATGACCGTCATTGACATTGAATCAGTTGAGACAATATCAAGCTAAATGTAAGATTGCTCTCCTTATTCATCCATTACTGTCAAACTCCTACTACTTGTGCACTCCCCATGAACAGAATCCGTAATATTTCATCTTGTGAATTGATTGGAAATTTCTGATTGATAATCATTTAGTTTGAATCACATATAATATTGCCATACAGAGCTGATCATAATAATAATGAGTCTTCACTTTTGGTACGTCAGACTTGTAAACCTTCTTTCATTACATTCTAATGATACAAGTCAGGCTTTGGCAAGCTGGAGCATTATGCTCATTTGCGTATTCATTCTGTCCCGAAACAGTGACGTAGTTTGTTTTTAAGATAATATATTTGCCGATTTTGTTATTTATCTCGCAACTCACTCCTCAAAAGATCGCTTAGATCGTACGACATATCGATCGAGATCGTCACAAAAAAGGGGCTTGGCTCAGGTTTTTTGTTGTTTTTCACTCTCATTCTACGGTACGAAATATGATTTCTTTACTCCCTATTGCGACTTATGCCAATTTTTTTTTAGGTATCTAGAGTGAATGTTACTCTATCGAATCATCTAAAAAAAGATTGGGGCTTTAATTCAGTACAAGTCATACATCTTGAATCTGATAAGAGTTCCAAATATTTGGTGTGCAGCACGGTTTTATTTTTGTTCTAGAGAGACTGAAAAATACAAAAATATTAATCGTTCAAAAGCCTTTTTTTATCGTTGCAAAATTGAAATTTTGTGTAAAATTCTTTTTTTCTTCAAAGGTCCGAACATTTATTTCGCGTTGAGGCCAATTCTTGCTGTTTTCTCCAAATTCTCAGACTATAAGAGGCCATCTGATTTCCACGCATGCATGGGAATTTCGATACTTGAAACCAATTTTCTTGGGAAGCAAAGAATATTCCCCCCAAGACGACAACTTGGCCAAGTCACTTCCATCTAGTTGGACCAAAGCTACAACGTCCAGATGATCTTTGAATTTCAATAAATACCAAAAGGTGAGTCGGATGTACAGAAGCCAGGGATAAGAAAAATCCGCACACGATGGCTTCCTGCCGCGGGCTATTTGCCGCACTCAAGATGACGCTTCATCTTTCATATGTTTCGGTCCAAATTGATGGAATTGAATTCGTAAACCGTGCTCTCTAGCTGTTATATTGCGGTAAGAACGGTCAATAGTGAATAATTCGTCGAAAGAATTGTGGGTCGATAGCGGTGCAGACCTATGTGCGGGGAATTTCTCCGAAAATTTAAAAAAATATTCGATTGAGATTGGTGCAACATTGAGCAAGAACAGTTACAGCAAACACTTGTGACTGTCAAAATTTTTTGCCGCAAATACTCTCGCTCGATTTAACGCCCATTTCAATGAAATTATTTCCAAGATTTGCAGAGAAATGCCGCGCAAGTGGGTCTGCATAACTATCCACCTGGATTGGTTCGGCTAATTGATTTATGTACAGTAAAATACTCGGAGCGCAAGATGGCGCCACCGCTGTTTTTCAAAACCTGGGGGCCACTGTGACGGTTGAGTAGATAATCTCAACCATCATCTCTCTCTCCTGTTCCTAATCAATGTAATCATATAACTTTCTTACAGAATGTAGCAGAGCATCCGAGGAGAGAGCAGTAAGTTACATGTGTAAGAGAGAGAGAGACAGTAGAATCACGCGTTTGTCGCGAACCATCATATCATCGAACCTTTAGAATCGCCGCACCGCGCCCCTTGTGTCCATGCTAATCAGCTGACCGGCATCGCGCGTTGCGCCAAATTCAGACTCTGTTCGCCCGTCCTACCGAGCAGACCATGTTGCCGCGATCGGAGCAATATCCCGCGCTCTTCGCGATTTCCTCGTGCCCGCGCCGCGTGTGCACCTGCTCCTGATCGGATACCTTGGCGACGTGCTCGAGAGGATGATCATCCGGCAGTCCAGATCGACATTGCGTGCGACCGATACTTGCGTCCTGGACATCGTCCGATTAGAACAATTATTATCATGCGAGCGGCCGATAGCCAATATATAATTTGTGAGTACAGCCTTGAATTGTTCTCTCTCTGTTTGGGGCTTCACACTTTGCTCTCTTCGTGCTCGCGTTCGATGTGCTCGTATGCACCATGTTTATTTATTGAATAAATCCTATCATTATTATTTATCTCAAAATCATGCTTTGTTATTTGGCGCGCTCGATACCCAATCTCTCTCGCGCGCAATAGCAGCAATATATACATCTATATTGATATGCAGTAGTAGCAGCAGATGCAGAGTTCCAGTTACAATTATTATATACAAATTTGCTGGGCATTGCACACAGCCCAGCATGTGCGGCTAAATTAACTAGGCAAATCTAGCAGCCGTCACATTGGCGCCCAGATAAAAGTTCCCGAAAATTCAATTAAAATCAGTTTGTACGCGTCACATTGGCGCCCAGACCAAAGGTCCTGATTAAAATTCAAGATTCAATTCATTAAAATCATATTACGTGCGCCACATTGGCGCCCAGACAAAAAATCCTGGAACAATCAAAATCATTCCCCTGCTGATCATTCAAATTGAATTAAAATCAGTTTGTGCGCGTCACATTGGCGCTAGACAAAAAGAACTGTAAAAATCAAATCATCAAATCATTTAACCATTATCTTCTCTGCGCATTTAAATTTATATGTTGCAAATTAAATTTTTGTTGTATTGTGCGCGTCACATCGGTGCCCAGAGATAAATTCACCAAAATCTGTGTGAAATTATACCGCGTGCGTCACATTGGCGTCCGATCAAAAAATCCCAAAATTAATCCAATTCCTTCTGCTGCTGCAAATCAAAAATTTTTCCTTTTCAAATCGAAATTCAAATATATTAGTCTGCTGCACCGAGAGAGTTGGATATTGGAGTCGCCCGTGAGCGAATTAGATACATGAGTGTGAGTGTCGCGCGATCGGAATCTAAGCCCAGTGCGAAGGGGCGGAAAGTAAACAAAGTCGCGGTCAGACGTTAGCTCGCGTTTCGAACGATTTTATGTTCGAAAAATTATATCATAGGAGTGAGAGAGATGGACAATCGAATCGTCCGATATATAGCCTCTCATACTCATTTAAAGTATTACTGTAGTGTTTGCATGCAGTAATGAATATGAACAATGTGTAGTGCAATTGATGTATAAATCAGTGAGTGCACAGGCCAATGCGTGGCATAAGATGAGCATACGCGTATATATAGGTATAGTGTAGTGCGTATGTATTGAGTAGAGTGACATTACAATCGTGCGTATATATAGTTATAGCACAGTGTGCAGTGTATGAAAACTTGATGTCAGCGGATATCAAGAGTGTATGAAATTTTCCCAAAATTCGCGAATCAAGTGCGAAAGAGTCTCCGGGTGATATATATACGATCGTCCAAATTAAATTCAAATTTTTTTCAAATCACTGACGCCTTGTGAAAGCGCGAATTAGCTTGCTCATTTTCGTCCGATTTGGATTAAAAAAATTGATTTAAAATTAATAACAATAATATCCGCTCAACATAGTTTGTTTTCAGTGCAAATATTCGAGTGAGAAATCAAATAATTTTTATTTCTGCATGAACAAAGTGATCAGATCATGGACTTTCGTAGATATTATCGTCCGAAAAATCGTAAAATCCCTGTATGTATGAGCAACTGTATGCTAGTATGTGTATGGGATGGCGTTCGAGTGAATACTCAATACACGTGCCGTTCAGATAAGGTCATCGACCGTTCCTGAAATCGAAATCGTACCATCGAGATGTACAAGTGTAACTCCATGAGTTACAGAATCAATGTTTACGAAATCAATAGTCAACTGAAAATTTAAAATATTGCCAATTTCCAATCCAATTTGGACTAATCGTTCCGAAAATTTGAAAAAAGAATCGAAATCATGGAAATAAGTTCATATTTGAAATCATTTTATAAAATTTCTGCGATGAATTGAATCAATATTTTTTTTTCTTTTTTTTCGCAATTGTGAGACTTTCTAAACGAACAAGCCGATTATTTAGTGTAGTTCGGTTGGTCATGCTTAGTTCGCAGACTGAAGACACCGTCCTCAATCTCTGTGTTCGAGATACAGTCGACTCAAAATTGAATATTTCTGGTTAATGTTCCGATAGTTAGGTGAACAATAGAGAATTTTGAAACAATTTTTTTTTTCACTTTTTCTCAGAATTTTTTTTATGCCATTATGAATCCAAATATCATAAATTCAGAGGATTTACCCTCATTACTGAAATATATTACTAGTCTTTCGGACGATGGATGGCAAATTATGCTCACGAAGCTTGAGCTCAAAAATGTAACATTGCCACGTTTATTGCGACGCCTCGCAGGCAATTATGAAATCGATGATTTTGTCGAAAATGAAAATTTCCATAGCGACGCTGCGCTTAGAAATCACCGAGATGCGATGCTCAATGAATGGGTTATAGACTTCAAGAGTCGATTATCGCGTAATCAAGAAAGTGAGACATCCGCGCGCGCGCAAATTACCATCACTACCAATCAACAGAAGGATGACCATGGATTACATCAATCTGACAATTTTAGTCAAAGTTCCCTTACAACTTCCAATTCAACTTCGAATCGAGTTCCTGTAGATAACTTCGACAGATTAAGATCACACCCACATTGTGCGGATAGTTGTACGTGCTCATTGTGTACGCACGAATCTGCAACAAGTACGCAATTCAATTTGACCCCCATTACAGAGCCTTATCGTCTCAGGGGGAGGGGTGGTTCGCATTGTCCAAATTTTTTTTCGGACGAGAGTCGAAATATTCAAATACCTCATCATAACTTTTCATCAAATTATGATTCATCAGAGCAAAGACCTTATTCGTCTGTATTGACGGAAATTCACACTGCTCAATCAAACGCAATTTTTGATTCATTGCCAGTCGTTGGACTTGATTATGTCGACCAATTTGGGCATGAATCGCGTGAGCCATGGTGGATACGCTCAAATCATCATTTTGATTCCTCAAAATCCCAATCACAGTGCCAAGTCAAACCTAATCATGCACACTATTCAGTCAAAAATTCCATATTTCGCCGGAAGAATGACGCAGTTGCAGTACTTCCGAATAATTCCTTGGACAATATTGTCGTCCGAATCCCGTTTGCTACATATAGCAAATATAAAAACAGAAAATCAACATCTTTGAATGGACCAATTAATTCACAATCCTGTCATGTATTAGACTTCTATTTAGCAAACCATCGAAGCCAATTATATCGCTTGGCATATAGCCAATCAGCACAATCACTCGTGCGGGCTGGATTGCAATGGACAAATGTCAATTTGTGCAATAAATTCTCAATTTGTGTCGAGAACGTTCCCTGCGACCGATTTTTGGTAGCAAATTTTGCACATGCTCCTGAAAAAATTCCTGAGTCTTGCAAATTCACACTGACAAAGAGCGAGATGGGCCCTTCAAGCTCTTCATCCGTCAAATCAGCTGCTCAGAATTCATCTATCAAGGAGGCAATTTCTACATCTCATGACAAGGCTGAGAATGCTAGATCAGAAAGTCAACATTCTAATGACTTGGATCCATCTGTAGTCCACATTTCAGAATTCAATCTCGCAGAAGCAAATGAGCACATCATCGGACTTGATATTCCTCGTTCGTTTGATGAACACAATTATCTCGTTTCTAATATGATCGAGACGGACAATAATGCTCACAATTGCCTAGTGCAGAAAGATCATTCTGATCAAACTTTTGATTCAATCACAACCATAGCGCAAGGAGTGAATGAGTCACAGAGACCATCATGCTCCAAATTCCCATCAGCGCATCAACATCTATTTTCAACATCTAAAGGTATATTGCCAAATACAAATGCGTGCATGAATTACGCGTTCTCTGCACACGAAATGTATACGAGAGACGGTCACAGTCATTCGACCGAATCAATTCAAAATGTTCGTATTCGAAATGATTCACTGCACCGGACTATATTTTCCATGCAGATTGGGTCGTACGACGAATGCGTCTTCGAGAATTTTTTCCTAACGGACGCTAGCTATTTTATGCAGTTCGTGTCAAATCAGATTCGTTCTGGTAGCACAACTGAGCGATTTCAAACGAATCCAAAAGGACATTTGAGGTCATTCCGACCGAGACATGTCAATCTGACCGATCTAGAACGAGAGGCTGGTCCAGGAGGAGGAAAATTTGATCAAACCAAGGTGCAGGAACAACCAGTACGAGAGGATGACGTCCATGTATCACAAACCGGAGCTGAGATCGACATCATTCCTGCGGAAGATTCATCGATGGACGGCGACGGTTGTGTGCGCGCGAGTCTCACTCGGTGTGTGTTGTGTCCTTTCGACTTTGCGCCGATCAGTGCTATTGCTGACAAGACTCTTTCAGTGAAGTGTTAAATTTAGTTTTTTCTTTCGAATGAGGAAAATTTAGTATTACAATCGAATTAGGATCGTTAGCTAGGTCAATCGATCGATGATTATCATTTTTAGTTTGCATTGTTTTGTCTGTCAAATTTTCTAGCCATGTTACTTTCCCCATCACTTCATACCAATGTGCCCGTTGAAATCAATAAGATAGGTTCCCGGCCGATCCGTAGAAGAGTGGATGGATGATATTAGTACATAAGGATTGCTATTTTAGTAGGATATTTTCAGGTCTACGACCGATCAGTAATTCGTATCTATTTATTCCTTCAAATTTTTTCAAATTAATCGTCGATAATCAGTACGAAGACGTACGAGTTGAGTATTATTCTAATTCATATTATTAAAATCGAAATCTGATAATTTATTTTGTATCCAATCAATCAATCAGTGCGAATTTTTGTGAAGCACAAATTCGACGATTCTTGCCAATCAGGATATTTGTTAATTTTCTTCATAATCTTTTTTTTTGGATAATTTGTCATTCAATCTCATTATCATCGTAGTTCAATTATTCTTTTTGTTCTAGGAAAATTTGAAAAGTTCATTCGTACGATATGAGTACAATCATTTATAATCTAAAGTTTGAACGGATGGATGTTAGCGATGATTCTAAATTTCCGTTCAAGAGAGCAATCGAGTGACTTCACCAGAATCACAATCATTCATTTAATTCATTCTTCCCCTTAGGAAATTTCTTTTCAACCTCATCTTTCACATTTTTTGTAAAGAATTAACAATTTCTCTTTCTCTATTTCAATTTTCAAATCAGTCTACGTTGATTTCGGCCAATTCCATTCCATCCATGGCCCAGATAGAGAGAGAATATTTCTCGAGCTGCTACGCCATCCGGCTAAACAGCGTCTGGGGGAGGGGTGTGACGGTTGAGTAGATAATCTCAACCATCATCTCTCTCTCCTGTTCCTAATCAATGTAATCATATAACTTTCTTACAGAATGTAGCAGAGCATCCGAGGAGAGAGCAGTAAGTTACATGTGTAAGAGAGAGAGAGACAGTAGAATCACGCGTTTGTCGCGAACCATCATATCATCGAACCTTTAGAATCGCCGCACCGCGCCCCTCGTGTCCATGCTAATCAGCTGACCGGCATCGCGCGTTGCGCCAAATTCAGACTCTGTTCGCCCGTCCTACCGAGCAGACCATGTTGCCGCGATCGGAGCAATATCCCGCGCTCTTCGCAATTTCCTCGTGCCCGCGCCGCGTGTGCACCTGCTCCTGATCGGATACCTTGGCGACGTGCTCGAGAGGATGATCATCCGGCAGTCCAGATCGACATTGCGTGCGACCGATACTTGCGTCCTGGACATCGTCCGATTAGAACAATTATTATCATGCGAGCGGCCGATAGCCAATATATAATTTGTGAGTACAGCCTTGAATTGTTCTCTCTCTATTTGGGGCTTCACACTTTGCTCTCTTCGTGCTCGCGTTCGATGTGCTCGTATGCACCATGTTTATTTATTGAATAAATCCTATCATTATTATTTATCTTAAAATCATGCTTTGTTATTTGGCGCGCTCGATACCCAATCTCTCTCGCGCGCAATAGCAGCAATATATACATCTATATTGATATGCAGTAGTAGCAGCAGATGCAGAGTTCCAGTTACAATTATTATATACAAATTTGCTGGGCATTGCACACAGCCCAGCATGTGCGGCTAAATTAACTAGGCAAATCTAGCAGCCGTCACACCACCCATGAGTGATCTCTTTGGAAGTAATTCTCTCGAGTTTTTCATGAAATTTTTTGTAGGAATCCGTATTGTTGCGCATGCGCGGAAAGAGACGATTCAGGGTTGGGAAAAAAAAGATTTCAATATGGCGGACCGTGCCTCCCGCCCCTCTCACCCCTCCCCGCTGCCCACAAGCTGAGAGGCGCGCGCGAAACGGTCTGCTTTACGGTTTATCGACACCCGGGATGTTGTATATGGATTCTGGGTTAGAGCTGATAATATGTGATAATATGCTTTTGCTTTTACATCAAACCTTTACAAATTTCAAAGCAAAATTTCCGCGTGCGGGGTTTCTATTTCGTACTGCAGTCTACTGCAGCGTGCTAAGGGTAAACGCGTCTCATTGGCTTTCTATATAAGAATTGATAATTTACGAGAATTTTGGATTTTTGGGAGGAAAGAAGATAATGGGATATTTTTATAAAAGAATCGATTGAACAGCTAGATATACAGGTATGCTTTTTTTCCAAACGAGAAATGAATGGAAAGAATTTCGGAAAGAAGTTTTAATTATTGAGGGCTAAAGGAAATTTTGTTGCCTTCTTCCGAAAATACATTCGAGTTTTTCACATTCAGGAAAGAATGAGGAAATGTTTGTGCAAATTGAGGAGGTTTTAAACTAAGTTAGCAACAATCAAAACCCAAGCCCCCCACTGGGGGCTGATGAACATATGTAACATTTGGTACATAATGAAGTATTACATCCGTGGTCTAGCGGTAACGGCCTCGCTCCGAACCTGGGAGATCTGGGTTCAATTCCCGCCCGGTCCGATTTTAAAAAAATTCTTTTTTTTAATTCATTTATTTATTTATCTTTTTTTTTCGTATCTTCTGAGAATATATACACCTCATTTTTCACATGTTGTTACACATTTATTATTATCAATAGAAATAATGTACTTTCAGTGCATTCACCTGTAAATTACACTGGACCACACGATTCTTTCTCATTTATTTATTGACGGAGACATCGAAACCGTGCTCAGTTTTGCTCCAACGCGTCGAGAATTCCTTTTTTAATCACAAGAAACTGATTTCCTACAGAATTTTTCGGATTTTTTTCCAATTTCCGAAGGTGATGATTACTCAGCGAGGGAGTACCATTTGGTCAAAATGCATATCAAGATATGTTTTGTCATCATTTCTGACCCACTAAACTTGACCCTGGTGGTTATAAAACGCTACAATGAAACCGTGAAGTCATTAGTCTAATTCGTCCACCTAGTATTTGGCAAAAAGGCCAATTCTGCACTGAATTTCCAAAAAATCTTAGAACGAGCTAGGATGGACCAAATTGAACGTTCAAGGTCGCACTATCTTCGTTTTGTTATGAACTTTGAGGAAAACATTTTTTTGGTACCCGTAGAAAGTGTGATTTGATGCCACGAATATTTTTTTAAAAGCTGTTCTCGCAACAAGTTTTGCTGTGTTGAAATCACGAGCAGAAAAATTCCTCTTCGCACGGGGTATCCAAACAAAGTTGCCAGACGCAAAATGACCCCTGAACACGGTCCCGTCGTCAGTTTTGAGGTACCGAATCAGGATTTTTGTCAAGGTCAAGAATCCCTGAAAAACTAGGTTTCTTGGCTGTAGCAAAAAATCCTGATGCAGTAACTCAAAACTGACTACGGGGTCGTGTTCAGCGGGTCAAAGGACGTAGGAAAATATATATTGATGAACATTTTGACCAAACGGTACCCCCTCGCTAAATAATCATCAACTTTGAAAATTAAGAAAAAAATCCCAATAAAATCATTTTTCTTTGGGAAATCAGTTTTTCGCGACTCAAGAAAATCCTGACGAGTAGGAGCAAAACAAAAATTTCTATAATTCGGAGAGAACACATCATTCAGAAAAATGACGAGGCGCTTTCTACGGAGATCTTGGAAAGATCTATAAATGTTACTCTTCACGTTATTAGATAAAATAGATACACTGTATATAATTTATCTCGAAACCTTCAATCACCTGGTTGAATGGAAGCCAGTCTGGTTGAAAATTCGTCGCGAAGAACTGATTTCCCGAAGATCAATGATTTTGGGATTTTTTTCTTGATTTTCAAAGTTGATGATTATTTAGCGAGGGGGTACCGTTTGGTCAAAATGTTCATCAATATATATTTTCCTACGTCCTTTGACCCGCTGAACACGACCTCGTAGTCAGTTTTGAGTTACTGCATCAGGATTTTTTGCTACAGCCAAGAAACCTAATTTTTCAGGGATTTTTGACCTTGACAAAAATCCTGATTTGGTACCTCAAAACTGACGATCAGGGATCATTTTGCGTCCGGCAACCATGTTGGGATACCCCTGCGAAGAGGAATTTTTCTGCTCGTGATTTCAACACAGCAAAACTTGTTGCGAGAACAGCTTTTAAAAAAATATTCGTGGCATCAAATCACACTTTCTACGGGTACCAAAAAAATGTTTTCCTCAAAGTTCATAACAAAACGAAGATAGTGCGACCTTGAACGTTCAATTTGGTCCATCCTAGCTCGTTCTAAGATTTTTTGGAAATTCAGTGCAGAATTGGCCTTTTTGCCAAATACTAGGTGGACGAATTAGACTAATGACTTCACGGTTTCATTGTAGCGTTTTATAACCACCAGGGTCAAGTTTAGTGGATCAGAAATGATGACAAAACATATCTTGATATGCATTTTGACCAAATGGTACTCCCTCGCTGAGTAATCATCACCTTCGGAAATTGGAAAAAAATCCGAAAAATTCTGTAGGAAATCAGTTTCTTGTGATTAAAAAAGGAATTCTCGACGCGTTGGAGCAAAACTGAGCACGGTTTCGATGTCTCCGTCAATAAATAAATGAGAAAGAATCGTGTGGTCCAGTGTAATTTACAGGTGAATGCACTGAAAGTACATTATTTCTATTGATAATAATAAATGTGTAACAACATGTGAAAAATGAGGTGTATATATTCTCAGAAGATACGAAAAAAAAAAGATAAATAAATAAATGAATTAAAAAAAAGAATTTTTTTTAAATCGGACCGGGCGGGAATTGAACCCAGACCTCCCAGGTTCGGAGCGAGGCCGTTACCGCTAGACCACGGATGTAATACTTCATTATGTACCAAATGTTACATACGTTCATCAGCCCCCAGTGGGGGGCTTGGGTTTTGATTGTTGCTAACTTAGTTTAAAACCTCCTCAATTTGCACAAACATTTCCTCATTCTTTCCTGAATGTGAAAAACTCGAATGTATTTTCGGAAGAAGGCAACAAAATTTCCTTTAGCCCTCAATAATTAAAACTTCTTTCCGAAATTCTTTCCATTCATTTCTCGTTTGGAAAAAAAGCATACCTGTATATCTAGCTGTTCAATCGATTCTTTTATAAAAATATCCCATTATCTTCTTTCCTCCCAAAAATCCAAAATTCTCGTAAATTATCAATTCTTATATAGAAAGCCAATGAGACGCGTTTACCCTTAGCACGCTGCAGTAGACTGCAGTACGAAATAGAAACCCCGCACGCGGAAATTTTGCTTTGAAATTTGTAAAGGTTTGATGTAAAAGCAAAAGCATATTATCACATATTATCAGCTCTAACCCAGAATCCATATACAACATCCCGGGTGTCGATAAACCGTAAAGCAGACCGTTTCGCGCGCGCCTCTCAGCTTGTGGGCAGCGGGGAGGGGTGAGAGGGGCGGGAGGCACGGTCCGCCATATTGAAATCTTTTTTTTCCCAACCCTGAGACGATTTCCAATCGCCTGAACAATGACCATGCAAAACATAGAATATTGTCCTCGGGACGCAGGAGAAATGTTCAAGATGTGTTTTTTCCATCAAAAATCAAGATATTTAAATCAAAGATGGAATTATGAAAGTTGAACAAAAGACTTCAAGCAATTCATATTTCTGTGTGCTTTCACTCTTTTCCTCGAGTCCGTAAGCACAAAATCATCCCCACTAGGCCGATTACGACAGATTTCTTGTTAGCACTGAAAATAATTTTTTCGAAAAACTTCAACCAATTGGTTGAATGAAAAATTCAACCAGATGGTTGAACGGAAAATTCAACCATTTGGTTGAAAATTCAACAAGAGGGTTGAAGAAACTGGTTGAATTTGTAACCAAATTGGTTGAATTTTCAATCAAATGGTTGAATTTTTCATTTAACCAGCTGGTTGAATTTTTCATTCAACCAAGTGGTTAAAGTTTTTCGAAATTTTGTTTTACAGTGAGACCTTTAAAATGCCGTAAACCGCACCCTCGCTTCTCTAATCGAATCACAACAATATGCATTTTATTGTCAAGAAGACTCAAATTTTTCCGTTAGAGATAATCACAAAGGATAAAGTCAAATGTATTTCTGACACCTGTGAAACTTTGATGGAGCCCCATCCGTGTTGAATACATATCGACGGCTCCTCAGGAGACTAACACTTGTCTTATGACCAACGAAGACCAGCACATTTTCTTAACAACGACGAAAAATCACATTTTCTATCATCAAGGACGAAGATTAACACTCTTCTTATGATCGACGAAGACTAGCACATGTTCTCATCAACAACGAAAAGTAACACTTTCTCTCATCAACGTCGAAGACGAAGACAACACTTTTCCTTATGAACGACGAAGAGTAACACATTTTAATCGTATGGACGACGGAACGGTTTGCCTGTCTTGCAGAGGTCAAATGCTAGTCGAGGGGCTGTATGAATGAATTAATGGACGGGTGCATGGATGGATGGATGGATGGATGCATAGATGGATGGGTGGATGAATGGATGGATGGACGGATGGACGAACGGACGGACGGACTAGTGTGACGCTTCGTCGTTGATATAAGAAAAAGTGTTATTCTTCGTCGCTCGTAAGAAGAACCGTTGTCTTCGTCGTTGACAAGAAAAAGTGTTAGTCTTCGTTGTTGATAAGAAGAATGTTTATTTTTGTCGTTGATAAGAAAAAGTGTTACTCTTCGTCGTTCATGAGAAAAAGTGTTGTCTTCGTCGTTGATAAGAAAAAGGTTAGTCTTCGTTGTTGATAAGAAAAAGTCTTAGTCTTTGTGGTTGATTAGAAAAAGTGTAACTCTTCGTCGTTACTAAGAAAGTGTGCTGGTCTTCAGCTTTCATGAGCGGCTCGGTGTTACTCTTCGTTAGAGCCGTCGATATTTAGCACCATAGAACAGAATAAAAAAGCTTTGAAAACGATCTGAGACATTACCTCCCCTCGTAGGTCTCTCGCGTGAAACCACTTATATTAGGTTATACTCTCCGTTTTACAAAAATCCGTCCGAATCGAACATAATTGAACAATAGAGGTTCCTGGTATCATGATTGTGCTCAACTTGAATGCGCGACCTTATGTGGAGGTAGCCTTCTGGCAGCAGCAGGGATGGACAGCATGTGTAATGCAAACTTGCTCATGTCGGCGTTGAAGATGGCTACTCCTTCCCAAAATTTCGTGGGGTTCCCCGGATTTCGATGAAAAAGATTATGGAATTGACTCTTCTTCTCCACCATATAGTGACCGAACCCGGTAAATGCACTTTGAGGTGCAAAATCTAGTATAAATGCGGTTAATTCATCTCTATCGTCATCACGATTTCCAAAGTAGCTGTTCTTCATAAACCGTACGTCGAGATAATTAGCCATTACATGGACTCTATTCGGCTCTTCGGCAAAGTATGAGATAAGATTGGGATTGATCAAGAGATCTTTACGATTACGAAGATCCAATATATCTTGGAATGCATCGGCGACACTGTAAGAGGCATGCTTTGTCTTTTCTAGTAATGCCAGAATTACCGAGGAATACTCTTCCAATTTACTCCGACCTATCTTCTCCGCGGTTTTTATATCAGAAGTGAGAAACGATATAATTAAATCTCGGAAGGACGGAAATCGAATATGAGTTGAATCATTACCACGGCTTTCCAGGGCTTCCTCGTGCATAAGAAATCGCAACTCTTTGATCTGGAACTTCTGACGGGCCAGCTGAACGGAAAAATCATATTTCGTACCATAGAATCAGAGTAGAGAACAACAAAAAACCTGAGCCAAGCCCCTTTTTCGTGACGATCTCGATCGATATGTCGTACGATCTGAGCGATCCCTTGAGGAGTGAGTTGCAAGATAAATAATAAAATTGGCAAATATATTATCTTAAAAACAAACTACGTCACTGTTTCGGGACAGAATGAATACGCGAATGAGCATAATGCTCCAGCTTGCCAAAGCCTGACTTGTATTACTAGGATATAATGAAAAAAGGTTTACAAGTCTGACGTACCAAAAGTGAAGACTCATCATTATTACAATCAGCTCTGTATGGAAATATCATATGTGATTCAAACTAAATGATTATCGATCAGAAATATTCAATCAATTTACGAGATGAAATATTACGAATTCTGTTCATGGGGAGTGGACAAGTAGTACGAGTTTGACAGTGATGGATGAATAAGGAGAGCAATCTTACATTTAGCTTGATATTGTCTCAACTGATTCAACGTCAATGACGTTCATGACAATTTTCATCTTAGTTAATCGGCATCACCCTGTATAATGTCCATATAAACCTAGTATGTAGCATATGGCAAGAGATGATTTTTTGTATGACCAACCGTGGATTTTAGATTACATATAAGAACGATTATGTATGAAATGGAATAGATATTAGGAATTTGTGTGCGACAGCAATTTTTATGTACAAATAAATTTCCAGTATCATGACTGTGATCAATTATCTTTTCAGTAATTGTTACCACCCCAACACTCCTAAATATTCAAAAGTAAGATGAAGTGTATCAAATATTGCTATGAAATGTCACATTGCAAAAAATTTTTATAGGAAGATAAGCTGTAAGATAACTGTTCCAAACATCAAAAAAGTACTCATTGTGTCCAAATTAGAGTATTATTCTTAAATCCTGAAATGAAATGTGGTTCATTCATACCGCCAATGGATAATACCTCACAAACCTTATAAATAGATCCAGATCTGGGTTCAGCTGTTGGTTGCACAAACCTACGATTTAGGAAGAATATGCGTAACTTACAACTGATTAATTTCTGCCACTCAACAAGTACCTGCCAACTGGAGATGCCCATCTTCAACTTTTATCAGTAACCTACAGAATGATAGAATTTCCCTTTTGGTCAGTTAGTCATTACTTGAACAAAACTATTGGATAATCGGATATTGAATTCATAATGCATCAATAGTGCTCAGAGATGGATGGAATATTAAATTCGACTGGTTGACTCTGTTTACATACTTAGTTACACCACACACTTGTGGTATATTATTTGTATACAATTGGTTGTAGACAGAACATATGCCATAAGCGTGTCATTGAACGTCTATTCTTGTACAAAATCTAGATAATGACCAGAACTACCAGAAGCATCCGACGATTCAGAATAGCTGAAAACCAGGTCTGTTGAAAAGTCACTTTTCACAGTATACACACGACTCGGGCATTGCCAATGATGGAAAGTTGTATCTAAGATTATCATTCTACTTACAGCTCTATACAGCGTATCAACTTCGAAGAGGTTGACAATCTTGTCTAATTAATTTAAAATCAGACAAATGAATTAATAATATCCTGAAAATCAGTAAGAATGATTTTGCATAATTGACAAGGTTAGGGTAACCTGTCTTCTATTCACGAACAGTGAACTTACAGATATGCTGCTATCCCTCATCTCGTTTTTTACCTTTAATTTCATATAGCTGATAAATATCAATCGCAGAATAATTCTCTGCAAGATTGCAATATACATCACTTGCAAATACCATGACGCACGCATTGAGCCGCCCCGCATGGCCAGCATCTGCCCGCATCTGCTAACATCCAAAACAAAACACCGCACCTATCTGGGCCAAAGTCGAGCAGACGACCAGATAATTTTATCTGTCGTTTTGCCTGTTCGACGTCATCTACGGCAAAAGCGCCCCCACCCTTGCTTCTGCCGCTGCTTATGTACGGCGCATACGGCGGACCTCTCTCGGCCAATCAGAAACGGCGGACCCGACAAAACTTGGACCTACCTGAGGTAGGTAGGTGACTCGGCCAACCCTGAGGGAAAGGGCGAGAGTAGTTTGCCATGTTTGCAACTTTTGTGTAATATATCGGATGATGATGAATAAATGTCTATGAAAGTCTGCGTGCTGATTGGGATTGGATTCAAAGTTCTCAGAGAGAAAATTCCTCGCATGAATATATTTGGACCGTATCACAACAATAAACCAACAATAAACACGTGAAACTACACATCTGCCCTCACATTGAAGAATATTTCTCTAATTCCAATTCTAGAGTGGGGAATGACTGAATATTGGTTCAAAAGTATCCATCCCACGGAGAAACCCATATCTTTGTCTAGGATGTCCGAAGCCTTTCACAAGAAGGAATCTAAGGAACTTTGGAAGGCACAACATGTTCAATTCGAGGAACTCTTAGTATTCGTTTCCATCGGCTCGCAAAAACACTAGCACAGCACATCCAAAGTTCCACTGTAGGTATTCGTTGTGCGACCACATTAATATTTCCCACGAAGGAGAACATTCTCCGATCTATAATTCACATACTCATATTATAGACAGTTACTTTTTCTGTGGGGAGTTTCGATTTTATTGTACTTGACTAGGGATCTGGTACACTTGTGAGTAACAGAGCTGAACGATCGCGATACTTTAATATACACAATGTTCCTTGCGGATGATAGTTGTGGAACATTTCTACCTCAAATTTTAGTATGCCACGATATTATTCCGAAACAGATGACTCAAAATTCAATTCTTCGAAAAGTGATTGAGCAATGGTGGAGAAATATATTCAGATAATTATTCAACTTTCCTTATCATACTTCATAGTAAATACACGAATTTCCCCAACAACACTGATCCATTTTTTCCTTCTTCCAAAGTTCCGATACAATCTTTAGGGCTATTCGATCTAAAAGATCACAGTGCTCACAGTTTATAGACTAGTACTGTCCTCAGCAAACCTTTGCATTACAAATCATCGTCTTGCAGACTGATAAGGACTTCGTGATACTTGCTATACATTCGATCATCAAGATAAGATGAGCGAGTGAATGGATGTATGGCGCGCTCTTGCGCAAGAGCGCGCCACCATGAAGTATTCGAAGCCGGGGCCATGGATTCCAGCCTAAATCACCGTGTATTAGAACAGTTTTTCATGGCTTCGGCCACTCTACCAACCACCCATCGCTTTCGAGGCATCCAAACACTCCCCCTTGCACACATCAATTCTTGAACATCAAAGTGATTTAAGATCTTCGTCAGTTATTTATTCTCCCAGCTGAATGTATAATATATTCCCCCCTCCCACTTTACTCTCTCCAAAAGTCTAACTTGGCGAGTATCACCATCCTCCCCCCCCCCATAACTTCATCTGAATGAGATCAAAGACAGAATTTCAACTCTTGAGGGACATGAGATCAGGGAAAACATGTCGAGTAACTTTTTACCATGTCTCAACGTCAAACAAATGGAGAGGAATTGCAAAATATTGATTCCAATTCTTGAGAGTCATGAGATCAGGAAAAATATGTCGAGTAATTGTTTTGCAAAATCTAAATGTGAAATGCATGGAAAATGATTGATTACATTACAATCTGATTATCTCTCTGTAAGTTTGACTCAACTTGAGTCACTCACCATCTCTCTTTTCCTTAAAATATCTTGCGAATAATAGACCGAAAAAAAACAGAGGTGAGAAAATTCAATCTAGCATTGATCGTTCCAATTTGGAAGTCAGTAAAGATAGTGAGTAACTCAAGTTGAGTCAAACTTACAGAGAGATAATCAGATTGTCATGTAATCAATCATTTTTCATACATTTCACATTCAGATTTTGCAAAAAAATTACTCGACATACTTTTCCTGATCTCATGACTCTCGAAAATTGAAATCAATATTTTGCAATCTCTCTCCATTCGTTTGACGTTGAGATTTTAGTAAAAAGTTACTCGACATGTTTTCCGTGATCTCACGACCTTCAAGAATTGAAATTCATACTTTGATCTCAGATGAAATTTCATGGGAAAAGGATGCCCATACTCGTTAAGTTAGACTTTTGGAAAAAGTAAAGTGGGAGGGGGGAAGAACCCAGGACTTGGCTATGGCAATGATTGAAATTTCCCAGATTGACAAATATAAGATGTGAACAGTAACATGCAGAAAAACCGAAAACACTCATCCATATCTTATTTTTAAAAATCATCCCCTCAATGAACAGCAGTGCGCTATGTTCCAAGATAAATATTTTTGAATCCCAAGCAACAGAATCTGGAGCAGTACAACTTTTTGTTTTTGATAGCAAAACTTGGAATTAGTTCATGAAATTCAACTTGAGTTGATGCAAAGACTCTCAACTCTACTTTGAATAGTATAAGGTTTTCAATTGATGAGAAACTTCTGGATTGTGAAAATTCCTTACACGAGTTGGTTCATCCATTCTCCAAAAAGAGAGGATCCCAACCACCAAAATGACCAACCAATGGGTGACTAACAAATGAAACATGGAATTATGACAATACATCTGTTTCTCAACACTATTCGAAAACCAAAAACTTGAACAAATTTCAACTAGGACATTGATTATCTGTGACACATTAAGAAGTTTAAGTGCTGCGTGAGAACTCATTTTAAGAATGAAGATTCAATAGCGTTATGTGAGGAGTGCTTCGATGCCAGACAGAATGAACCTCAAAGTACATCCAGATGAATGTATGGATCCAGTTTCTATATTAATTGACTTCTTCGTTCTACATTTTTCCAAGTTCAACTAACCAGTTTTCTCTGAGAGCGTAAATGTGCTACTTTTTCTCAGTACCAATTTCAATGAATCAGATGAACCCTGAACAAATCTTAATTAGATCTATTTAGGAACTGACATATGCCCACTAACTCTTGATGAAGTTTTTAGCATGTATGTAAGTGGCACGTCAAAACAGCTCAGACCCATAAATCAAGAGTAAAAGTGTAGCCAAGACTAAGATGTACAGTGATATGCAATGAAAATATATAAAATTGATTAGAGCAGCATCAGAGATCTCTAATACACATATCACAACAACTGTTCCACAGTCACTAATAGGACTGACCAGTCCTACAACATCTAAGTGTGAGAGATGATCCCTCTTGTGTTGGACCTGAATAAGTTTTTGGTGAGATATGAGAAATACCTTGAATGGATAATGCAATGGTTGCAATGTAATTCTCTCACTATAGAGTAGATTATGAACTTGAGATACCCAATTTATAGCTTCAGAGTTAGGTCTATCTCAAGTATCGGAGGGAGTAAAAATCAATTCACTGATAAAATGTACATTAATGCTTAATGGCACCCATGCATCATAAACTCTCCAAATATATTTGAAGATTATTCTTGACACTTCACTTTGCTCTGCACAACAGCAAGAATGGCACACATTTTGGCCATCAGACCATCAATTTTAAATCACTGCAAACGAAAGAGCATACGTCAGATGGCTTCATTTTATTAGTACCTAGACCAACAATGAGATTGGCATCAATTTGGATTAAATCTTCACTATATTCGATACACGTGCTCATCTGGAACAGAACCTGAACTGAAAAGTGAATATGGTCTGCTAGCTTGCTTTAGTTGGACATTCACGCACGCAAGGCCGATTGTGTCACATCGACGCAGTGTCGACTTCGAGATGAGTCGAATCTCGAATGTGGCTGGAGACGAAAATCCACGATCAATTTCGTCGGGGAGGGTCTCAAATTCGTCGGTCGTGGAACGATGCCATTAGTTCATACATCGACGAAACAAAATAGTATTACGATAGAGAAATGATCAAACTTGCGATAACTGGGTCACATTATGGCTGATAAGCGCAAGAATCCATAATATTCTATGATGGAGGCAGAACGAGAAGTTAAAAACCCCAAATTGGCATATATAAGGCTACGGCAGCGCGGTGAGTTTTTCTTCTATATATACTCGCCAGCAAGGCTCTACCGCGCCTTTTGACTTCGTGACTCTACAAATCGGGAGGTGCTGATCAATTAATTAATGTCTCTCCCTCAATCCAACTCATGAAGAATGAGGACGATATTAACAGAGTTACAACTCTACCGCAATTGTACAGAAAATGAACATCTAAATTACATGATTCCAAAGGATAGTCGGCTGCCCGTCATTTGATACCGCATTAACCTAGTGAGATGAACAGCAAGGCAGAATGTCTTGAGAATGACCACCCACTTGATACATCTCTTAAATGAGTGATTTGATGTGAATCGAGGTTGCTTGAGAGTCTTGAATCTCCTGCCACCAAGATTGGCGAATAAGATCGCGGTTACGAGTGAGGGTGCCATAGCGTGATGATAATGACCCGCTGGGTCTAAAAAGCCAAGGCAGAAGACGAACAAGATTATAAGAGTTGTAGGAGAGCGAGAAACCTTAAATCATACGTATATATGCATAGTATCCGGCTGAAGTACCACGAGGTAAAGAAGACAAATGTTCCAAGATGAGTGTTATGAAGGGGAAACGAGATAGCTTGTCGTTTCTCGAAGCTGGAAGATGAAGCGAGTGCACTTTTGCACGACCTTGGTGAGATACTTGCAAACCACGGTTGCGCTTATTTCTCTCCACCTCAGACTATTCCAGTTGCATGTATCATCTACATCTGTAGTCCTACGTTGCCTGCAAAATAGCTAAGGACTGCGCAAGGCTAAATTCGTGCTACCGGATACTATTCAAGCTCAAATGATGTCTCTCATCGTCCATCTTAGGGCTCGTGTGGATGCAGACGGGGCTCCCCGTATTTTGCAAGTGGACAAATTCCTCCCATTGATATGGACCTACCGTGAAATGGGGTAACTTTGCCACAGGGGGGCGGTAACTTTGACACACCACCAGAGAAAGATTTCAGAGGCTGCTGTAGGTGAGGTAGCGAATCTTATCGCTCTTGTAACAATTCCCTCCAGTAGGGGCATGAGTGAGCTGTGTTTTGTGCGCGTAGAACGCGGCTGTAGATGCCTCAGAGTTGTTTATAACCTACTTCTGTACCGCAGTGCGAGACAAGAAAAAAATCACTTCCCAAAAAATTAACCCAGTCCGAGCACTTGTCGTCGAATGACAGGTGAATGCTGCATTTTCTCATTGAATACCATCAGCTTGATAATTCAGTTGTTATAAAGCATTATTTCTCCACGGTACAAATTATACGTCGAGAAGGAGAAAAAAAGCTGTTTTTTTGGCTATGGTGGGGTAACTTTGCCACACTTTCCTACTGCAGCTTATCTGCTCACGTCTACAGTTATTTCGTTCAACGTCTCTCACGTAATTTTCCATTTTATGATACTTTCATTTTTCCAATCCAAGTTCCACCCATCTGCTCTCACAGATGACCTGAAACTATGCACGGCAGAAGGGTAGAAGGAATGACAAGAATTATTCACTTCAGAAGAGCCTTAAGTAAATAGGATGTGGCAAACTCTCTTACCTCTAATCGCGATAAATTTCAATGCGAATTTCAATAACTCATCTCTTTATTAAACGAAACAATTCCATCGAAATGGATTTTATTTAGATTGAAAATCGCTAATGACTGCTTTGCGTTAGGCTCTCTTGAGAATACTCGTGCATCATCGGTAATTTCATACAGAGCGTTAAGGCTGGAATTCATAGTCGTTAATCCGAGATCAGGATCGGCGGATTAGGAGCGCTGCGATCGCTGTTCTCAGATACAAATTGGCTCGCCATGGCAATCGCAGCGCTCTAAATCCGCTGACTCTAATTTCGAATTAATGACTATGAATTCCAGCCTAAATGCAAGAAAATTCCTCTTAGAACGCAGAGAAGTGATCATAATTATCTAGAACTCAATTAAAGAGATACATTGACTTTCATTTTTCAATCTTAAATCCTAGCTAAAAGGGCAAGTACTTGGGGCATAAGTCAACCATCATCTTTCAACACTCTTCTATGAAATTTTGAAGAACCAAACTCATATAAACAGTTTTGATACGACTTCAAATCGATCATTTGACTTGTTCAATGCTGCACAAAGCTTGGGTTGTCAAGAAAAACGTTCCCAATGGGAACAATATCTCTTAGAGCTGATGAGATACAAGATATGCTCGTATTCTCACAAGAATATTAGTCGTAATACTGAAATTCCAGTGGAGATACTGGAGTGTGGCGAAGTTACCCCGGCCCAGGTTTTGTAAAAAGTGTTTTGCTCTTCGAGACCGTATCTTCAAACAGGACTCTCGAATCGAGTTCTACCTTACGTCAATCAAAAACCAAGATTCTAAGCTTCCGATTGGTTACTTATACGGGTAGGTTTTGTCGTAGTCTCTCCAAGCTTCACGAAAGACAATGCCAAAAAAAAGTCAAAAGTGTGCCAAAGTTACCCTACTTGATGGTATATAACTCGGAAGCATTATTTTCTATGCTATATTGTATCAGGGACTCAGAAAGATGCACAGAGCATCAATTTATCACAATAAAATGAAACCTGTTCTCGTTTGACATCTCTGGTACCAATCTAAGTGGTTCGGGGAATGTACACTTGGCGGTAGTTGATTCTTTTCAACGTCTCGACCGAGTATGCCGATCACAACAATTAGTTGTGAGTGAGGTTTTCGGCGCGCGTGCGCAGCAATCCAACTCTAAATGGTTTTGGCATGCTCCGTCGTCGAAAATCATCAGACTTAGATTGCTGCGCTCGCGCGCCGAAAACCTCACTCACAACTCAATGTTGTGATCGGCATACTCGGTCGGGACCACGATCATGAAAAGAGGTCTGGCTACTCCGTAGAATGCACGCGTTGCTCAGGTGATGCCACCGCAGTCGGCTCTCGCCAATATGGCCGCTTCGGGGGGGGGGGGGGATCTGATTGTCTGAAAGAAACAGCAGCTGGCAATTTTGAAACTTCAATATTCACAACAGTACGGCGATGTGTTATGAATCTTCAATAGCCGGACTACCGTCAACCTGGAGCAAATGTTTGCTCTAGTTTGTTGTTCCTTTCAGTCAATCAGGTCACCTCCCTCGAGGCGGCCATATTGGCAGAAATCGATTGCGGTGGCATCACCCGAGCAACGTGTGCACCCTATGGAGTGGCCAAACCTGTCTTTATGATCGTGGTCGGGACGTCGGGAAGGATCAACTACCGCCAAGTGTACCAAACGACCAATTTCATATTTTCGTTAACTTGTTATAGTATAACTCATCGAGACGAAAGAATGAAACGGTCGCCAGACCATGAGTCTCAAAAGTGATGAAATGTGACGTATCAAAATAGCCGATACGTTGGCTTGTCTTGTCCGTTATTTGGATGATAGGAGTCCTGCTGCTGGAGTTCCACCCTCGCTGTTCATAGTGCGTTTCTTGGGGTGCAGGGCGAACGCTTATGCCCCTCTTTGAGTGCATTGGCGCCGTTCGGATCATCTGTCGTGGTGTCAACTGTCACCTTTGCCAACTAGAGAACCGGTTTGTGATTAAACGTTGCCGCCTCGTCGACAAACGGGGGCATGTTCAGCCCACTGGTGTGATCGTCGCCGGCCTCTCCCAGTGCATCGATGCCTAGTTCTTAAATAACCACCTGCATACTTTCCGCTTGCGTCGTCGTCCGCTTATACGGTGCCAGTGCTGCAATCAAACCGTTCAAACTCTCAACGGCGCATGCTTCTTACTTCAATTCGTCTGCTCTCACTCTATTGAAGTTGTTCGAAGTACGTGTCCTGTGACCCGGCTCACGCGCTGTCAAGTAGTTTGCACTTGCATTATCTATACAATTTCAGCTCACTATTCTGGCTGTCTATGCATACACTCTGTATCTGTACACTCGGGCAGTCGCAATTCTCTTCGTTCGTCTCGGAACTATATAGACTCGGCGCGCATTGGGGTCAAAACTGTGGGATTGCGCATAAATTGCCTCTACGCGGATTCTCAATTGATCAAAATAATTGACGAGGAAATTCCTTCGTTTTCCTCTGCTGTTTAAGCTGTGTCTTCGCGAATTCTGATTCGAGCTACAAGGTGCCTCAGAATCATAATTAGATACAGACGAGGATAAATGTGATATAACGAGAATGATCGAGTCCCCTCAACCTTAGCAGCGATGTACAGAGCTCTATTTGGGTTGAAACGACAGATGATCATCATTCTAGTTCACCAAGATCGCTCGCACTGCTGCAGAAGTCGTGAGAGTCAGCTTTGTGTCATGATTCTTGATTTGATAGTAGTCCCCGTGGGATAAAAATTCTGGAAAATCGAGTTTTGAACCTTAGATGCATTAAATAGCTCGACCTCGGTTCAATTCGTCTGGATCCCATAATAGTCGATGTCAAAAGTACATTGGAAATCACATAGCAGCATAAAACGGATTGATTAAGCCTAGAATAATATAAAATCTTGTATTTCTGAGGTTACCGACCACAAGAGATCCGCGGTGCTGGCGGACTCAAGAACGATTCGGTATGGTCTCAAAATCTCATTCAGATACTTTCCACCCACTAGTCATGTGATTTGACAAAAATTTTTCCTATGATAAATCACTATCTGAGCAATAAAAAGATCACGTTACCTTGTATTCTTTCGATTTCGCCGTCTATCATGATTCTGATGAACCGGGAGTGTTCAAATCAGATTTTGTGCAGACACAGCTCGTACAACAGGAAGAAACGAAGGAAATTCCTATCAAATCATGCCGATTGGTTGAGAATTTGCGTGAAGGCCATTTATGCGCAATTTCATCGTTTTGGTCCGACTGTGCGGCGGTTTGGTGCACTCCGTCCAGGCTTAATCAATTTTTTGATCGGGAATGGAATGATGAAACAGATTAAGTGTGAATGAGGCTATAGCGAAAAAACGTCCACCAGGGCGGCGCTGATTGTCATTTAAGCTCCCCAACACATGGATTTTGCTGTACGTGTACATCGGTGCGTGCTAGTGTCTATCTGTGTGAGAGAGTATGCGGCAACTCTCACAGATGCGCACGGACAGGGAATTGCATGTGTTGGACCACCAGCGCTCCTTGCGGCCGTTTTTTCGCTATACCCTCATTATGTTCATTCTACATCAAAAATCGCGACAGGGTCTCTTCCTCGGTCGGTTGCTGCTCCAGGAGGCAGGTCGGGATGGAAGCGCCGAGGGTTTAGGGGTGCCTACTTTGCAACGGGCTCTCTCAACTTTCTTGAGTGAATCCAAATGTTATTAATCTAAAACTGAACATTCTCATTCAATCAATACGTGGTGGGCTCTCAAATACATGAATTATCATTGATCATCCAAATGTTGGGAAGAGAGAAAGAAGCTACCCCGCCCGTGAAGGCATGATGACTTCGATATTTTTGTAATTTGGGAAGTGCGGGTCGTCTTACTCAGAAATCGGGCTGCTCCTCCACTGGGCTACCGCTGCTGTTGACATAAGGAGTTCCATAGCATTTTCTCGTGAGAATAATGCACCGTGTAACTTCATACGTGTCGTATGTGAAGATGAGGATATGGAAACTAGCTATCGTTTCGAGTGAGAGAATTATGGGAGTGAAACCCACATCTCCTCGGCAATAGGACATTGCTTATTATATAATAGAGCCCACTTTATTGATACGGTTAATGGGTTTTCGACAATATGTAACATGATGAAATATTGGGCTGTATGTTTTCAAAACTCATGGAAGACCATATAGACATTCCTTTGCTCAGTTCATTGATAAATATCAAGGCCAAACCAAAGACTGACAAGGGGAGCACTTAACTTCCGGGTCGCCAATCTTCCCCAAAGTTTTTTTACGATTTGATATCACTTAGAATATGAAGAATCCAGAGTAACTCCGTCAAATGAACCCTCTGTCCGAAGTTACAGCCTATGATATTAGCCTTGCCCGTATAGGCCCATGTTGAAAAGTGATGTATACAGATATACTCGCAATGCTAATGTTTTAGCTTGTAGCTCTGAACAGGGGGCCCATTTGACGGAGTTACTCTGGATTCTTCATAATCTAAGTAATACAAAACTGTGAAGAAATTTTGGGGAAGATTGGTGATCCGGAAGTCAAGTGCTCCCCTTGTGAGTGAAATCACCGCCATCGCTGAAAAAATTATTCCCATGGAATTTTTTCGCGGAGTCCCCTCCGGAAGACCCTCCTGAATCCAAAAATCCATGTGGCCAGCTCAAATTCGAATGCAAAATTGTTTAAACTGTAATTGATCGAACTAATCATCCATATCAACTCTTTTGGTCCCAATGCAAATTTTTGTGGTGACTTGGCCAATTTTGAACAGAAAGTTGCTCCTGTCATTTTCTTCTCAAAGTGATTGTTCTTGAGCTGTAAGCGTTTCAAAGTTGAGAAAACGTGGAAACTCCGATTCTCAGCGACTGAAAACAGTACGGAAAATGCAAAAATCTCATGTGCCCAGGATGGAGAATTGTTAATTGGGATTTTTTTAACGATGTCCAATTGCAAGAGTCCATGTTTCCGGGTGATAACCCTATGTTCCTTCAATTTGAACAATGGATAGTCACGCACGCTGTAGCCATCATACGGAAAGGGGAGAGCGCGGGGCTCGCTATATCTCGAGAGCGCGGGGCTAGCTATGACCGAGTCTACATGAGAAAGCCTGGAAACTCTGTTAATAGCTCATCTCAGATTCGGGAATAGATCATTTCCCCGATCAAATTCCCAATTCATTAATACTCTCTCGGGGTTTTGCGAACGATTTTCCTTCCCAGCAGGAAATTTCGATATGAACATTTAGGTTCCATTGCAGGTCTATTCGTTATTCTGGGATTGGAGATTGATTTCTTCACGGACGTAGTTTTCGGCTCTAGTATCCAAGTATTCGTGAGATTAATCATCCTGGTGAGTTTTTCGATTGAGTTTTGATTGGTTTCTGGTTTCTGGCAGGACTCTTGATCAAAATATCCGGATGTTCACAAGTTTGGTTGTTTTCTTAGGTTCCGGGGATGATTTTCTCTCGAACAAAATTCTCAGGCCCAGTTCCCAAATATTCGCGGTTTTGGGGGCTTCTTGAGTTTTGGGATTGACATCCCCCTCCCCCCGTGATAAATCCTAGCTTTGGTATGAGAATAGTATTCATATAGTGCGAGACTACCCGTCAGTTCTCGCGCGGTATTTTGGAACATGTTAGGACCTGCGTTGTTGAGCGGCGAAAACGGATGCACCCCGCAACAGTAATCTTGGACCCCGCTCGCGCTCTTATTTAGATTCGGCTTTTCTACCGAAACCTGCACTCGGAAAAAGCGAGCGCGGGACTCGCTCTTTGGAGAACTTTGAGCCTCAAAGATCGGATGATATGGTGTATTCCAAACTGATCACAATCCCTCGTAGCCAAGCTCATGGCGCACGGGGGTCACTATTCGAGGTGTCAGCTCTGATTTTGGTGCCACCAACGGGCGTATCGCAAACTGTCTGACTGCCAACATCTGAATTAAAATATAGGCGCGTGATCAAAACTTCATATATTCAAAAGTCGACGAAATTTCTTATCTTAAGTATCCTGGTAAATTCTCCTGTCTATTTCTGTTATTGAAAACTTGGAATAAGACATTTTGCGGATTTGGATTATACGAAGTTCCAGTAGCTCGCTTGAATTTGAAGTCAGATGTTGGCAATTGGACAGTTCGCGAGACGCCCGGTATTGGCGCCAAAGTCAGGCCTGATACCTCGAGCAGAAGCCACATATTCACTCCCTTATTATGACTCCATCAAACACTAGTTGATGAATTGTCGATGGTTTCTCCTCCTTGTAGAATCAATTTAAAGTCTCACTGGAGTTGATCATGATATCAAATGTGCTACACCCGATTCGAATTGATGCATTTGTGACTCATGTGAAATAGTTGTGTGATACGGAACTAAGTTTGTTTGAGCCGAATGCTGCTCTTGTCAAAAGTTGCAAAATCATCGAACAAGAGCACAGATTCAAGGCATAGCAAAAATATTGAATTAAGCTAGAGCTATTGCCGGAAGGACTAGTTCTATGAGCCAATGAGAATGACTTTACATGTAGTGTTTTTCATCTGGGAATGAGAGACGATAATGATAAGAGTCTGAGCTGCACAGAGCCAGACTATATAAGCTAATATACATAGCTACATACATCCTGTGGGAATAATTCTAAACGCATGAGACTTGGACTCAATGAATCTGTAGCTCGAGGGCGAGATGACAAGTGCAAAAATTCTCCGTGACTGCACCACCAAGGTGGGATTTCGTCTTCCCGCACGCTCCCGGAATCGGAGTGGAGAATCGAGAGCAACCGACCTCCCTATCCATTGCATCATGCACTTCTAAATCGGAGCCGTGATGATTGACCAGACGCAGTTGCACCTACTGCGCTCATCAGGCTCTACTGCGACGTGATAGAGTGCAGTTTAAACTCAATGGTAGTATCGGTTTTAAGGATTGTGATTGGGTAGGAATGCCGTCAGATCCCGCTTCAGATGTTTTATCTTGATGCCTAGCTGCTTTTGAGAGGCTTCGTGAGCAATAGATTTGCCTTCTCGTATCAACTCTAACTTGGATTTTGTTGCCTGGAAAAATTCGTCTGATCACCGGCAGCTGCAAAGCAACACCGGGATCTGCGATGGATTTTGCAGAGAATATGATACGTAGCTTTGAGAATCGCCACCTCCAAGGTTAGTTGCACTTATCTTCAGAGATTGTAAATTTTGAGATCTAGTGATTTCTCCTCACTCTACGGGAGATTCGAGCCACATTATGTGATGAGTAAAAGTGATCTTCGTCTGTATAGTGTTCCATTGAAAGTGGTTTCATCTTTATTCTCAAACAACCCATCGGTGTACGAATAGTCATGGGTGAATAGGAGTGTTTTCAGCTATTGATCGAATTCAAATGTGGACTAGGTTGGTTGTGTAATCTGTTCTGGGTGGTCACAGCATTGGCTCCGAAGTGATGCAATGCTCACACATGACCGCGGCGTCAGCTTCGAAATGTGTGCTGCACGACTCATTGATGTGAATAATCAAGCTTCCTCATTATTTTGTGACGAAAAGTTGGAAATTTGATAGCGTTTAGGATCTGTTACGTGTTATCGCTGCACACGGCAGCATTTGGTCCGGAGTGGCGCAATGCTGACTGATGACAACGCATGGCCTTGACATGTGCTTTGGAGGTAGCGCACGCCGTTTGCTTCAAAATACGCGCTGTACAGCTTCCATACAAGAGTCTTCAGACGATTATCATCTACGGCTACTATCGTGGATGTCTCTTTGTCGACAGATTGGAAATTGATGATGAAATGAGACTCGACAAATGTTTTTTATTGATTTCCAACAACTGTTGACTCTTCATTCGGCACATATTAGAAAAGTCATAGAATATTCTCAAAATCGATTGATGAGGAATTAATGGGACCACGGTCCCATCTCAGATATGCCTTTGCAGAGGAAAATAGCATAAGGAGAAGAATTTGAGGCATCTCGAATCTTGGCGGATCATGTCGTGTTCTATATCAATCATTATTATTATCGAAACACATCAGAGAAATCTGAGAAATCCTCAGAAGTCCCTGACGATACGAAGATCATGAATCAAAGAGCACATCAATGCCCAATTTCTGATCACAGAACTATCTAGAACATGTGAGAAATTCTAGTTTTGCCACTTCTCAGCTCAATTTCATCAGACCTATTCCATGTGGAGGAACAAAATCCTGAAGTCCGAATGTCAAATCCGTCAAGTTACGCACAAACCGAGTACGAGATCCGAATTGCTCCTTATGGTCTGGTTCCTCCTTGAATAGTAAAGAACTCACTTCTTCCATCGAGTAAAATATATAGGCATAGAGTAATGAACATTTCGAAGATCAAGCGTACTGAAATCTCACTACCAAGCAGTGCAAGCAGTAAACCATGAAGTAGAATTGATATGATCTGAAAAAACTTGCTAAACATGGGATTACTCGTGGGAATTCTCATAATTGAGTTGGTTGAAGGCTTGGTTGAAGGAGTGTCGCCCAGGATTTCCTGATTCCCAGGTTCGATAGACACCATAAGATTGGTCACGAGGAGAGATACTCACATAATTTTCCCCCTCTTCGTAGCGTTTCGACCAAATCAGGAACACCTGGGACATCTCTTGTGCCGTAGTTATACTGCACATCTGCGGCGATAGCCCACTAAAGTTTGCAAGGCCTTCTTTCCTGTATACAACAAAGAATATCATCATACAATTTGATCGTATCCTACGTAATATCTTGAGAACCATGTTCATAGATATTTGACGCACGCAAGCCTTGCCTGTGCAAATGAATGGCCCCTGCTAGCCATTTGTTAGGCGGTTAAGGATAAATATTCTCATTTTCGATGTGCGCGGTTGGCTGCCTGATTTTCGATGTGCGTTGATGGCTGGTGATGATGCTCAGCTTCCCAATCGGAAACTTTCTAGGGGCGCCCGGACCAAAGATCAGCTCCCTATCAGGTTCTGGCAGGGGTACCCCTACAATCTGATCTGGGTGCGGCAGGGCTTGGCGACCGTTTTTGTTCAGCCTCCTATCCGTTTCTACCTCGGCTACCCGGACTTAGGGTTACCCATATCTAACCCTTGGCCACCCCTGGCGTCGATTGGAAAAATTGGATTTCTCAGTGAGCCGCTTAAGGCCAGTCTGTAGTCCCCGCAATAACGCAACCAGACACGCACCGGAGTACATGCAGGTTTTTAAAAAATATCTAATTTTTAAATAATTGCAAACACTTTTCGGATCAAACCATTGAGTCAGCGCGCTTCCCAATGAAATTTCCAATCATTTAAGCTTTGTTGCGTCTCAAAAAACGTTATATACGGTACCCGTCGAAATTAATGGAACACGCATACGTTCACTAAAACAGCGACTGCTCCGACGCCCTTGGGTCTACGGCAATTTTTCAAAAAGCATTTGAAAGATGAAAAAAAAATCTATCGATCCATGTCTCTCGAAATATTTTTTGCCGCAAAATTCTCGGTTTTAATTGGCTCCGAAAAACGAAACATTTTCCATCTCAGTCAATCATCGACCATTCATTGGGAAATCATGATAGAGCAAAAATCCTTAAGGAATTTTGTAGCTCTTTTTAAGAACTTCAAAATCGTTTTGTATACATTATTCTACGCTTGTTTCCACCTTAGTTACGAGCGATCTGGCAAAGAGAAGTTGGCGCGGGTCGAGGGTACTGGTCATCTAGAGGTATGAGCTTTTTCTTCTTCAAACTGTCTTAGGTCGTTTCGAGTGCGTTCTTAAACATATAACTGATTTATGTTGTATAATTTTTAGAAGATTTTACGTCGAAATCGTGGATTACGTATTTTTTTTGTATCTCCGCTACCCTCAACACGTGTGAATTTGCTCTCTTTTGATCGCTCGTAACTCGGGTGGAAAAATTCGTAGAACAATGTTCAAAGAACGATTTTGAAGTCTTGAAAAGAGCTACGAGATCTCACGAAGATTTTTGCGCTATCGTAATTTCCCGATAAATTATCGATAATTGACTGAGATGGAAAATTTTTCGTTTTTCAGAGCCAATTAAAACCATGAATTTCGCGGCAAGAAATATTCTAAAGAATATGAGTTGATAGGTTTTTTTCTCATCTTTTAAACGCTTTTTGTAAAATTGCCGTAGACCCAAGGAAGTACGAGTAATCGCTGTTTTAGTGAAGGTATGCGTGTTCCATTAATTTCGACGGGTACTGTATTTTGCAGGATTTGGAAATCTGCGATCTTGAGCTGGGCTGCCTCATCGTAGGAACCACGCTGTCATGCACGATTGCCATTTTCCAAATCTCGCAAAATATATCACGAGTTTTGACACGCAACAAAGGTCAAACGATTGGAAATTTTATTGGAAAGCGCGCTGATTCAATGATTTGGTCCGAAAAGCGTTTGAAACCATTGACAGATTGAATATTAATTACGCTATGCAAATCAACGTGGCGCCATCCAATTTTATGGAGTAGTATACGACTCATAAGCAGTACGGGCTGGCCTTAATAGCTCATACTCATCGACTTCCTGACCACACGCGTGACTAAATACTTGACGTAATCATGCGTGCATTCCATCAAACGGAAAATCCGCGTTGACAGGTATGTGGTCGGTCGAGCATCACGACGGCTCAAAGGCTTTTTTCTGAAGATCTGATGATCATCCGCCGCGCGTGACGGATCTATCTAAAAGCTAATTAATGGTCATCCAGGGAATCCGCGGATTTCTCAGATGCCGGGTTGAGTCTCCGTGAGGGCATCCACAATTTCCCTGAATGCAGGGCGGTGCACGGCTTTCCTGCGGATGCTGACCCGGTCATCCGTCGAATCTGCGGATGCCCCGATGATGCATCCGCTCCGCCAGATGTGCTGATATGTAAAGATAATTGTAAAACTCCATTGACGAGTCGACTCCGTATGTTCGCCATATGCGAAAATTGAGGAACCTTACGATATTTAGATGTATCCTGAAAGATTGCAAAGGCGAGAAAAATGCAGAGGTGATGTATTCATCCGTAAGCGTGTGAAGAGAGAGAAAAGCTAAGACAATCAAGGTCACTGGCCTTGGTTTTTCCCAAGTGATCGCCAGAAGGGCGGTCGCGACATATTCAATCGTTGTCATACCTTCTGGTACCTTCATACACCCTTGAACATATTTCATCGCTCTCGCTTTTCATGAATTGCGTTGGGATATCAACTGCTGCTTTGAGGGAGTGGCGCTCTAGCTTTTTGAAGTATCGGACCTTCCCATTTTATTTTGATCATGGTCAGCCCTGATCTCACGATTTTTTGACGGATCAGTGGCAGAATTCGTGGTAGTTGACCTGAGTGGAATACCTTTTTGGCTGTTCGTAGTGAACTGTTCCTGTAACTGCTCCACTACGAAAAATACGGAACTGATAATCACGACTTACTCATCCATTTTTCCCAGCGTTGGGAGATGATAGATTCGGAGAAAAAATCATTATGTATGGTTTTGGACCAAAGTGAATACAGGCAAACTCCGGTATTCGCAAACTCGGTATTCGTGAACCCCGCTTATTCGCGGTTGGAAAATTCAGGACACACCCCGCTATCCGCGGAGCCTGACCCCGCCTATTCGCGATCTGATGTTTCCTCAATCCTTCGATGACTCGTCAACTCGATGCAGAGTTCACTTAATGTATATCAGACGCATATATTCACAACTGCCATCGCAAGATCGGAGATTCGAATTTGAATTCAAGTTGGAGTGAACTGCTACCATGATTAGTGATTAGTAGAAAAGAATTAAGTCACGACTCCTTCTGATTCTATTTTGCAAGAAGTCATGCAATCGACAATAAACGTGGTGCAAGAAATCGGAGGTGGAGGGTTCTCCGACATGCAAGAGTTTGATGTGTTGAGTATGGTATCGACAGATAGCAACCAGTTAACTGCTAGAGAAATCGAAGAGATCCTTGGAAACGCAGAAGGAACCGAACTGCTGAGCAGAATGTCGAAGAGAGTCCAGAACCAGCTCTATCCATCAGAATTTCGGCTCAGATAATCAGCATGGTTCAGAATATGATTGATAACGCGCTAGCTCAAGATCCAATTTTGACCCGCAGTCTCAAATTCAAACTTGAGTGCGAGTCAGCTTTGATGTCTTACAAAAAATTGTATAAGGATCTTTTTCCACGGTCTCGGCAATCACTTGTAACTGAATTTTTTGCTAAAAATCATGCTCTTCCCTCTTTATCAACCTTTATGATGATATTTGATGCACTCCACCATACTCACGATTTTATATTGGTTTATAAAACCAGTCAATCAGTTTATACATCCACAAGATAATGAATCGTCTATTCTCCAAAATGGAGCTTCAAAAGTTGGATTCATCCGCGTGAATTAGAGGTTCTTCCCGGATGTTGGCAACAATCTCCATTTCCCCACAAGAACAATGGCCCAGTGTTTGCGGTTTTCATATTCGCGTTACATTTCGGGGCAACATCAATCGTGGATACCGGGGTTTACCTGTAATCCACTAAGTCTCGAGTTCAACGAAAATTCAAGAAATGTCTTAACCCTCAAACACCCTTGAACCCTGTGAATATTCAAGATGTCATAACCCTTAAGTCCTCATCTTGACTTTTACTGGAGCAACTATAGAGCGGGGAGTATCAATACGTCAATAATTTGTTCTGCGTTCATCTTGTTGCATAGTCCATTTCGGACAATGAACATCCGAATTTGTGTGAAGATTCCCGAATCGTAATGTATGGATTTCGATTTCACCACGTGTTTCACGCGCTATGTTGATGAATTATTAAGACAACTGTTGTCACAATTTGCATGAGGCCGACAACAGTGAAGGTGTATGCGTCATGTCGCAGAGACAGGAAACATGTCCACAATTAGTCCTTTTTTCGATTTACAGTACACGCGGTGGTCTACGGGTCTGGGTGAAACAGTTTCCAGCACACCATCTCTCAATCAAACAAAACAAATCCGAGGAGTATTATCAATTCTTCTCATGACCAAATTAACTAATCAGCATGACACAACCTCAGTGATTACATCGACAAGTCATGATCAGAAATTTACTCTGAAAATTTTGAGCTAGACTTTCCATCAAAGCCACTCTTAGCTACTTAGCTGCTCTCTATCCTTCTTGTCCGATAACAGCTCAACGTCACTCGTATTGTAGCCAATATAGATGGGAACTTTCGCGAGTCTGCGACTTGA
This sequence comes from Eretmocerus hayati, assembly GCA_029851415.1. Taxonomy (NCBI): domain Eukaryota; kingdom Metazoa; phylum Arthropoda; class Insecta; order Hymenoptera; family Aphelinidae; genus Eretmocerus; species Eretmocerus hayati. The sequence goes on from CM056743.1 coordinate 18,309,871, forward strand.
TGAGGAATACGGATCATTTTGTGCATTACTGAAGAGATTCAGATTTTTTGGAGCGAGACGTTTCTTGTCATTTGACTGAGCCATGAAATTTTCGTGGGCTAAGAGCTGGTCACAGAAGACTGCAGAGGTATCGATTCTTTCCGAACTGATTTAGATTGTGAACTGCTTGCTGATGAGACACATCCTTCTCATTCCCGATTGGGCCTCTTCAAGCTGAAATGTAATAAGATAAGAAAGATGAGACCAATTGTGTCCGACAGCAATCGCGTGGAGAAAACGAAGGGAAAAGTAAGTAAAGACACAAACTATTTGGAAGAGAGTTCATCTATGATTATAAAAGAATCCAATAACAAAATGTATGCCTCAAGAGTGATAGATACCGTTGAGACGAACACTACTATGCTGAACTTGTATGTGTACAAAAATAATTTATACAAACGGTGGCTCCCCCAAGAACGATTTCTCCGGCATAATGATATCTTTCATCTCTTAGAAAGGGCAAATTCAACAAATACCTGAAAATTCGCTGCGTGGCTTCAAAGCATCACCATCATCAAGATCCTGATTGCTTCAGTGACCGGTTACTCTTTGAACACGATGAGGGCCATTGCGAGTGCCTCTGCCATTCCCCTCTTCCACGTCCTCGTTCTTTCCATTGCGATTCTCCCAAATTTGGATTATTTCCTCGTGGTAACGGAAATCTTCCCCAACGTACATTTTCATGATCTGTCGCATTCGTTTCGTGTGATCCCTGCATCAATGTATCATCATGACGCGGGCGAGGGGGAGTAAGTGGGTGCATCGGTGATGAGGTGTGCAGCAATGTTGACAGATGGAAAAGAATAGGTACCACCACTGAGAGTTGAATGGTTTCATCTTTTCGGAAACGCCATGAGAAAATTGAGTCCTCAGCGTGCAATCAAATTGTATTGAGTACAGTGAGAATAATGAGTGAAAGTCCTGATCTTCAAGTTATGAAGCACAATCAAAGTGATGAATGATATTTCATAAAGCACTGTGTGCTTCTTGATTTGTCACTGACTTCAGACCCTCTCTTCGTTATTAGTATTGTATGTCTCACGGAACACCAGATGAATGACGGAACTACATTCATTTTAGATAGTCACAGTGGCTCTACGCGCTATGAGCTTCTTTATTTGAGCCATCGAGGATACTTCCTGGCTTTTCTTGATGCATCACAGAAATTCAACAATCTTTTTTGTTTGAGTTTTCATGGGTCCAATCATTCAGGTATAGCATACCGTATCATATTTGGCTCGAGATTCATTCCAATTCTTTCAAACTCAACTCTACTGATTTAGGAAAATGATCAACCATGCTCGAGCTTTGGCATGTGATGTATCATATAATCCTAATGGGTAAAGGCATCCTGATGATAAATCAATGTATCATTGAGTGTCTTCATATTCCAGTAATTAGGGTGACAGCTTCCTAAATGTGATTTGACCGTAGCTTGTGGATTAATTCAGAATTATCGGTATGCTCAACATGAGATGAAATATTATTACTGATCAACCATAGCTAACTGATCCATTCCACACTTACGCATTCGTATTCTGAAGCGCTTAGGCAAGAATGAATACCAAAGGAATCTTAAAAATAATATCGCAATATTCTGGCTGATATCAGTATCCTCCATTCATGTTGTATATTCCGAGCGATTAGGAGTAAACTGAAATTGGGGAAATGAAATAATTTGGAAAAGACATTTTAAAATTCATCTTCATGTGAACTTTTAAGCATAATTGCATGTCGATATTTGAAGAAAATAAAAACCATCATCTATATTTCTGTCATAAACAAAGTATGAGTCAGATGACGTCCAGCTCCACGATTTTTCTGATTTCAACATTTGAAAATCATGAGAATCGTGGAACTGCACGTCAAACTGACTCATCCTTTGTTTATGACAGGAACATGGATGACCATTTTATTCTCTTCAAATTTTGACATGCTATTATGCTTAACAGTTTACATAAAAGCGAATTCTTGAAATGCCTTCTATAGCCGGGCGACTATAAGGATGCGTATGCACTTCGTTGCGCAATCTACTATTTTAAATCATTATCTCCTCATGATGTACTTCGAGGTATTATGACATACTCCGAATCCGTTACGATCAATATCTTATAACGAGTTCTGGACAATATCTCATAACGAATTAAAGGTCAGCGAGCCAGATCTCAGATATAGATTCACGGCAATGAGGAGACACGATCCTCTACTTCTCAGCCAAATCCGTACTCTGGAAGTCAAATTCCCTCCCCTACGCCTGAGATAATGAGCAAGCAAGTGTTTTGTGATAGTGAAAACCGGGTTTCCACGAAATTTTAGCTAAAAATTTTCGAAAAATCACGTATTTTACTGTGCTGAAACATTGATCGATGTCATGGACCATCAAATCAGTCATTACTTTGATGCAGTCGTGACTCACACTACAACTGATATTTCATCGAACATATCTCACAACTCCCTCTGTTGACTCCTCTTCTACCTGAAAATCTCTTGGTGAAGTTAATAATATTTGTAGAGTTATTGAACGAGTGCCGAATCTCTGGAAGCCAGAAGTCAACAGCTGTTCTATACGTATACATTAATTAATAATCATCCTTCATTGGAGTAAAAGGCCGGATGGACCTACAGAACGGATGAACAAATAAATGGATGAACAGCTCCACTTGAGCTGGCTGAGATTAATCATTCGGCGGAGGGATTTCACGATGAATGATATTCTCGTTTGGAAACTAATCCAGGCTCATCAAACTCTCTATCAGAACAGTCGCATTGATCTCGCGTATCGGACAGATAGAGGAATAATATCAACCAGGAAATCACTGACCATAATTAATTTCAAAGCCATTCAGTCGATTATTATCTTTCAATCGGAATCAAATCCCTCTCCGCGAATTAATATCCAATCGATATTTCTCAAACACGAACTCTCTCATTATCAAACACACTCGGTACAGTACATGAATCCCATCGATTCATAATTACGCGATTTCCGAATTCTTCCAATTTTTCCCAATTCCCGATTGAAAACCCGAATCCAGATTTTGAAACAAGTATGTGAATCTTCAGACCATAGACCACCTCGAAATGAAGGGTAAATCCATTTGAAAATTTTTTCTGGATCTTCGATAAATTCTTATCTTTCAAGCTCTGTTGAATTCGCGCACGCTCCAAAAATTGGTCTCGTGAATTTTCGGAAAGAGGACGTTGTGATTTGCGAGCGTGATCGTAAATCAACGAAGTGAAATGTCAAGGCAGACCGGATGGTGAAAGAAAAAGCTTGACTCAAGAAGCGAGATGAGGAAAAAGACGTCCTCCGGGGCGAGGTTGCACGACGTTTGATTCCAGAGTTTCTGCATTGCAGTGTAAGTACGCCATCCAGGAAATAAGAGGAGAGATGTAGATGAGACAAGGGAGTACCATGCTTGGAAAATTCGTGTGCTAGATAGCCTGACTTCCCCTTAAGTTTACTCGCCCCGAGAGCTTCCACAGCGTGCGACATAAGTAAGCTTTGTCATGTGAATTCTTTGGAGATATTTGCTTTCTGTTAGCAGGACATATCCAACCTCGACATTATATGCCCTATTTACATCTGAATTTACGAGGGTATACATGAGTACTTCCGGAATGAGAGATGCTCAGGTAAGAAAGCGGGAAAGAGAGGAAGATCAACAAAGATGTGATGGAACTGCTAGGTAGAGTGGAAAAATACCGCAATGGAGTGGGAAACTTGATCAGAGTGAGATTTGAGAGTAGAAAAAGTGGGACTGAGCTATATCCGATACAAACTGCTTGAGAGGAGATGATTGGTAGTTCCTATTTTTTACTAACTTTTGAGAGTAACACAGTGATCACACGCAAGTTTACATAATCTCCATTCATCCAGATCCATCTTCTTGTATCAGAATTCTATCGGCTGAAAATCCATGTGGCAACACATACTCAACCTACATAGGTGTTGGCATATGAGTACGTCCATGTCAAATTCGAACGGTTTCTGCAGCTATTTTTTTAAAATTCCCATACCATTTTTTTTCGACGTGGGGTACCAAAATAAGATGCTTCCTATAGTTTGTAGGTCCAAAAAATTTTTTTTGTCTCAGATAGGCCTACAAGAGTGATTTTACCGAAAAATCAAAAATTGGAACTATCCTACCGTATTTTGCTCGTAACTTTTGATTGCTTCGACCAATTTGGATTTTCCAAAAAGCATTTGAAAGGTGATTCCGAAAGCTATCGATTAACCACTAGTAAAACCTCTCCCAGTTGTTTTTTGAACATCCGAAAGCTGAAATACTCAAAAATCACTGTTTGGCTCATAACTTTTTTGACGTATATTTTGATTTTTTTCATTTCATTTTTTTTCGATTTGCATAGTAATAAACTACCTGCAAAAGAATTTTCAGCCATTATTTTTACTTTTGGGGCCTCCTAGAGCTGTTTAAGTGCGCAAAACCATCTCAAAAACTCGAAAAATGCGTTTTTACCTCGTTCAACTTTCTCGGGCGACCTCGCAACTAATTCCATTGTACTTGCAAGACTGTTTTACCTCAGAAATGACTGTTCTGAGTATTTTTTTAGTGTAACAGATGCTCAGATTCGTAGAAATTTATTTCAAAAGCAAATTTTTATTCAATAATTAGCATCTCCTGCGCATGCGTTGTTCTCTACGTCTCTGAAAATGTTTCCAATCAATAGCTGGTTCAATTTCCTTCAAAAAAACCTCTTGCTGAAGTCGATTCCATGCAGTAGAACCGGAGCTACAGCTGTCAAACTAAAAAGAAATGTCTCAGGTATCAAATCCGTGAGCCTGGGAAAAGATTGTCGGTCTCGTCTGCCGGTTGAAGCGTGTATTTCCGCTTCTACTCCATCAAATTAACTTCAACAAGGGGTCGTTCTGAAGGAAATTGAGTCAGCTACCGATTCAAATTAGTTTTGGAGCTCTAAAGTCATTTGCATGCACGAGAAATTTGAATCTAACGAATCATTGCCAGCAATTTTTTCCGACTTTGATCAGACGATTGTGAAATTTCTGCGCAGGCAAATGATTTTGGTGCTTCAAAAACGATTCAGATCGGTAGCTGACTCAATTTCCTTCAAAATGACCCCTTGTTGAAGTTAATTTGATGGAGTAGAAGCGGAAATACACGCTTCAACCGGCAGACGAGACCAACAATCTTTCTCCAGGCTCACGGATTTGATACCTGAGACATTTCTTTTTAGTTTGACAGATGTAGCTCCGGTTCTACTACATGAAATTGACTTCAGCAAGAGGTTTTTTTGAAGGAAATTGAACCAGCTATCGATTGGAAACATTTTCAGAGACGTAGAGAACAACGCATGCGCAGGAGATGCTAATTATTGAATAAAAATTTGCTTTTGAAATAAATTTCTACGAATCTGAGCATCTGTTACACTGAAAAAATACTCAGAACAGTCATTTCTGAGGTAAAACAGTGCTGCAAACACAATGAAATTACTTGCGAGGTCGCCCGAGAAATTTGAACGAGGTAAAAACGCATTTTTCGAGTTTTTGAGATGGTTTTGCGCACTTAAACAGCTCCAGGAGGCCCCAAAAGTAAAAATAATGGCTGAAAATTCTTTTGCAGGTAGTTTATTACTATACAAATCGAAAAAAAATGGAATGAAGAAAAACAAAATATACGTCAAAAAAGTTATGAGCTAAACAGTGATTTTTGAGTATTTCAGCTTTCGGATGTTCAAAAAACAACTGGGAGAGGTTTTACTAGTGGTTAATCGATAGCTTTCGGAATCACCTTTCAAATGCTTTTCGGAAAATCCAAATTGGTCGAAGCAATCAAAAGTTACGAGCAAAATACGGTAGGGTAGTTCCAATTTTTGATTTTTCGGTAAAATCACTCTTGTAGGCCTATCTGAGACAAAAAAATTTTTTTGGACCTACAAACTATAGGAAAAATCTTATTTAGGTACCCCACGTCGAAAAAAAATGGTATGGGAATTTTAAAAAAATAGCTGCAGGAACCGTTTGAATTTGACATGGACGTACTCATATCAGAGATCCTAAAGTCGTTACAATTTGGTGCCTGCCCTATTCTGCTCATTGCCAAGCACAGGTGAATGGGTGAGGGTTTCCCGCGAATTGACCGATGTTCGCAATCGACAATAGTTTGACACCTACCGTGTGCACAATTGCTTATGTTTGGGGCGCACCAAAAGTAACCGTGAGCGCAATTAACGGTCGACCGGAAATTTTATGCTCAAAGTTCGTACTTGGGTGAAATTTCGTTATCTTACGTGAGATGAGGAGGGATGATTCACTCATATTTCACGACCCTCTACAAGGTGAAGAGGAAGGAGTCAAAATTCGAGAATCTCCCTTTACGTTATTTATGGATGCTCGCATGAGTATACTGCAGAGTATATGAGCGTTTCTCTGGAACTTTTGCACTTTGCTGAAAATCGTTGAGAAACGAAAAATGGAAACCACTCAACGCACACCTGGGAACTTTTGCTCGCATATTTGTGTAGTATTGAAAATTACAAATCCACTATTGAAACTCATATAGAGTAAGTGGCATCGCTAAAATCACGTTAATGAGTCAAACAAAAAGTAGTTTTTCGCCGATTTTCCAGAATTTCTTAAGCAATTATCTAGCAAAATTGACAATTTGAATGTATGCCTTGGGCTTTTTGCAGCTTCGTAAGGTCAGGGTATCCGATCACAATTGGTTTTATCAACATGGAGCTCGATCCGTCAATGTGGGATGAGAAAAACTGAATTTTTTTTCGTGAGTCACGTTTTTTCTATCTCACTTCAGAACGGTCGTATTCTAGATCAAAATATCGTACCAACATGAGACTCGTCGCAAAATACCCACAATTGCATCTACTTCAGATACGCATTCCAAAGATTGCGTTCAGAGTCACGGCAAGAGCTTGGCGTAGTTATCTTTGAGTTGAACGAGACATGATTGATTTTTTATTCCCTATTTTCGAAGTCATACAGTTTTGGCTGAATTGGTAGTTCACGATCGCGCTTCGGCTCCATTTGAGTCAGCTAGAACGAATCAACTTTTTCTGATCATACAGAGGCCCAAGATATCTCATATTGAGACTTGAATGATGATATTTCCACTTCGATTGGGGCCGATAGATTTGATTGTTCTCTTATATCATCATCCATAGCTGTATTTCAGCCGGTATAAAAGTTCCAGAGAAACGCCCATATAAAGAATGTGTACAAGGTCCTCATCTATTGTATCAGTCATCCTCCATCAGTATACCTTGCAGATAATCGTTCCACCATACGTAAGTCTATATATGGTTGAAGATGAATCCGTGTGAGGTTATGTTGAGTCTCACGTTGACATTCCACCCTATTGACACTATCCCTCCCCCCAGTTCACATGACTTGTATATGGGGCATTTCACTCAACCTTTCTTACTGAACGTGGTCCGCTAGGACGGTAAAAATTGACTGATACATTCCCTTGGAACTTTTTCGTTAGTCAAAGGAAACTATGTTGAACAAAATTCATCCAATCAATTTCAACGTATCTAATTTTGGCTCATTCTTTTTGTCTCTATCTCGATCTCAAAATGCTCTCGCAGAATTGCAAAATCCGGTTCTTGGTCGATATTACTCGACTGATACTTGAAGATGTGAATTTGACGTGATTTGCCACCATAACTCATTTCCAGATATGTTCCTCACACTCACGAGAATCCACCTATCACAGTCAAATAGTATGTAAAGGTGTGATTGAAGCTACAGAATCATCTAAGCCCTGACTTATTCGGTATCCTGAGAACAAAAATGCCTCAATTCTACGAGGGACTCACAAAATCTCATGATAATATGAGCTTGTTGTACCCGTTGGCACGAATATCTCTTTATGCAGATTTTGAGATAGCTCAGCTCCAGTTTATCAGAATTCGGTCTCCCTCAGCTCACCTCGGAGTGAGCTTCAGAATGAATTGAGGTACATTGAAGAGTATTCATCCAAAGTTCTGAGCAAAACAAAAACAGTGGGGTCGAATTAGGCACATTTTCTTCACATCTCATTCGGAAAAACTCTTTATGTTACAATTTTAGGAAAAAAGAGATTCTTGCTCAACTGGGGGATTTTTGTACTGAATGATCTTCATGATTCTTTGAAAAAATTCTTAGGGACTCGGTGATGTAGTATTTTTCCTTCGTGATTGCTGATCGGAAACGGTAAATTCTCAAGGTAGAGTATCAAACACCCCCCCCCTCCCGTAGAATATTACATTCTTCACTTCACCTCAATTTGAACCTCAGTAAGACACTTTTCCTTTGTTATAGGGATGTGTCAACAAATGTTCAAGTGAGATTATAACTGAAAAATTATCCTTTTGGAGCGATTCCGAATGGAATGTCCATATACACTTCGAACACATCACGGATCCGAAAATGAAATCACTCAAACTTCTTCGATGACGAGTCCAAGAAAAAGACAGCTCATTTTCGTGATAGGTCATACTGACTTGATGCATCTCTCAGAAAAGCAATCAATATCATCGGCGCAATCCTCAATCCACCAACAACCATAGAGACTATTATCTACTTCCAACTGCACTAAAATACTTCTGCCCTAAGAAAATGAGTCAGACATCCTCGTGACCCGCAAAAGAGTCTCAGAGTCAATCGAGCGCGTCGCAACTCGTACTTGCAAGCTCATCCTTTTTCAGTTCGGTATCTCTAGCCACTAGGGACACCAGCCAGCCTCCAATGCAAAACTCGAGAATGGGACAGTAGTAGGGATAAAATCTACGGCAGGAAGTGTATATACCCATGCAGAATCGGAGGGAAAGGTACAAAATCCCCGTAGCGAGTCCTCCTCATTTCTAATATCGTCGCGGTAAATCCAGAGCGTATAAAAGTCACAGATTTCCCATGGGTGAGCTTTGGAAAGCTGCAGAGCAAAAGTTGTGCAGGCCGCTTCCCGCCTGCTGCGACACCATATATGTATAACCATATCTATCTGTCCTTTCTTTCGAAGCTCACTGCGATTCGTAGCTTGGGCATATCAAACAATTGGGAGATAAAAAGTGGCTACTTATAAAAGCGTGCAATTTCTTTTTTCAGGAAGAGGTGAAATTTTAGGTGGGCTTCTGTGACATTGGTTAATTAGCTTGTCTAGTAGGCGTGACGTCGTAATTATTGCGACGCCAAGGCTCAAGGCTTGCTACATGCTGCTATTGCTTCTGCTTCTCTGACACGACGAAGTTATTAATTGCTTCCTGGCTATATAGTCACTGCAGCACTCGAAGCACCTACATCTACCTGCATCTGCAACAACGTTTAGACACATATGTATATACGTGTGGGATGGATATGTAAAGAGGTAAGTAGTAAACGGGTCGTAGCTTGATTTAGAGTGAGATGTCACTTGATGGTTCGGTGTGCGGGAGTGTTGGAAATAGGATGATACTTCGAATTTTAGGATTTTGTTGATGTTGAACTCGAATTCTTGTGGATTTGTGAAGGGGAGACTGGAAAATTGCTGACCATGAAGAATGGTGAATTGTTAAACTTTGACTCAATTTTCCTAGATTTACCTCGAGATGAAATTTCGACACAATTTTTTGCCTAAAACTCCAGTTCTGGAATCTTAGCATCATCATGACCAATGCATTGATGAGGGGATTATCAGTTATCCTCCATCAGAATTACCACATTTGACCGATCTCAAAGCGACAAATGTAAGGATGGGAAAAAATTGCGATCAAATCATCTTCTTTCAAGGATTTTGCACCTTATCGATAACTGAAACGAGATAGATCCCGTAATTTTTTGACAATGTACTCGAATTATCTCTCGATCGTCAAAGACATGCTGATCGTGAAAAAAAATTAGCGCACCGACCGTGAGCGAAATTTCTTCCTATATTCCTCGTTTGAGAAATGTCATTGTCTAACCTGGGAGAATCAATTGGATTCCATCACTTCCTCCACGCAGGATATGGTGCAGTCGTTCGACTTGACCCGCTCAAATCGAAGCAGAGTAAATTCATACGGATGAGTTATTATCGAAGATCAAAAACTAGGAAAATTGTCACAACTCAACGAGAAATTCATCCGATTCTCTCTCTAAGATCGAACATCATTCAATATAACAAACCAGTGTGAAAAATTATGTAAGAGGAATGTAATATTCATGATGTGAATCTCATCGAGTGTCATATCATGAATATTCAATCCTGAATTTTATCGGTAGAACAATTATCAAAGTCGATACAGGGCAAGAGGATCAAGAATCCCTATCAATTTCATGAAATTCCATCTATGAACTGAGCACACCAAATTATTCATCCGAATATCAGTGCTCGGAATCAATCAAAAATATGTATTACCCCAGAATCAGTAAATTCTACATGCATGGACTTCATGATATTACGTAAATATAAAATCGCGTAGATCGTGCCCTCGTAACAAGATCAAGCTCTTCAGGGAACTCCTGTCATTCAAAATACTGGCAATCTGGGAGGATCAAGTTACCTCGATTCCGAATTCATGGAAAGAGGATTTTGTTTGAATGAGCTCCCCATAATCGAATCAAATTTTCAAGCGCCGAATCGTGAACTTTTGTACTACACTGAAATAGGTCGACGCCTGATTGCCCAGAGTGCCAAATTTTTAATTCATCCCAAACTTTTTATCATCCAACCACTCCAGTCTCTCGATTCAAATTGTCGAAGCGTATAATTCGAGATCAAATCTCTCTTTTTTAATAATCTACCAAAATCGAATCCGCACCCGACTTTTCAAATGGACTGTTATCAGATTCTATTATCGGAATATCTGCGAACAATGCATTATTCAGAGGTCTGTTTCACTCTGGAGTACCGTGCAATATTACGGGATCAATTGTGACAATTTCTCAGCCTTTTCCAAATCCACCCAGTAGAAACGAGCAGTCCTCATGAATTCAATAACCAATCAATCCATCTCAGTTGAAAATTCTGAGAAACTTGATCGTACCGGACCGAATCGAGCATTCAATCTGCATTTTTCCTCCCCAACGCTTAATTGGTTCGATTTTCAGGTCAAGCATCGACAGTATCAATAGACCAATCGAAAAAAGAAACAGCGAATGCAATGAATTCAGATCAATTCCAAACCACTCCTGAAGTTATACCTCCCACCGTTTGCTCATTTAGATTCTTGGCACGATATCGAATCACTTCATAAGTCGACTTCCTAAAGTCAACATCGGCAAGATACATACGAGTGTACCCTAACCAATGACGTGAACTCTTAGGACACCAAACTGCACCTCCCATATATGTGTCCTACAGTTAAGTTTCGTGAGATGCCGCAAAGCGATGTCATGCTCCTGGAGAATCTCGCGCCAATTAGTATGCTATTCTGCACTTGCGGTAAATGTATGATACGTGACGCTTATCGAGAGAAAATCGTGTCCTTCCAGGATATCCTCAACCACCCTCACTTCGTAACGCCCCACGTACATTCATAGAGAAACTCAGAGTTCAGCTGGCACCAGCACACTCGTACTCATCGGTAATTTTCACTCTCACTACCATGCCATGATCCGATAAGCTGACGATTATATCACACGATATAGTTATAGAAACGAAGAGGCTACTTCCCCTAAAGGGCAATCGATACTCTCCGAATTCGCTATGTACATTCATACTTATGTATACAGTTCGAAACTGAGTCGATTAGATAGCGCTGAACATTCGAATTCGGTGTGGGTTTTAGATTTCCACGGGAAGATTTCAACCATCAAGCGCGGATCTGAGATTGAACCCGTTGGGGCATGGTTGGCTAGAATCTGACAAGCTCAAAAATGATTGGATTCTGAGATTCTTATAGATATATAGCATGTGTGTGAGCTTCTTATACTCTACAGGAATCTTGAGAGCCTTGGCTTGTAAACTTCATCCGATGAGATTGATCTGATAACACCTGCATAGTTCGGTGAACAGGATAATAGTAGTGGTGGTATATTGTCGACTTAGCTGTTGATCTCCATTATCGGAGTAAATGAGCCTTCTCGCATCCAAGGTCGTTGCATCGTAGGAACGGACTGAGTGATTCAATCAGTTCCTGTTTGGGGCGAGAGTATATTATTGAAATGAAAATAGATAAACGTAGAATGGCACGGAATATTCAGAGACAGCTGCAAACTTTAGATGTATGGATTCATTGGAGAGGGTTGCATTTCTGGGATAGGGTCATGCAAAAATTTATTAGTCCACCTTCCAATGCAGATGTCTTTCTTGCTCTGTTCTGATTCAGTTCGTTGCCCGGTGAATATTTTTTGATATTTCCTCTGTAAGTGTTCCCTCTCGAAAAATGTGGCAGGTGAGGGCAGATCAATTGATAAAACTAAATACACTCAAGTATACGTGTATGATATCATATCAAACAGTATTCCAAAAATTCCAATCATTCGGGGCGCAACAAAGCGGATACGAGAATGAAAAGCTGATGGATGAGGGTAAATCATGATATCAGCGATAAATATAATTATACTGATCAGCAAAGAAAATGTAACGAATTGCTCATCAATTTCCATGATGAGAGGTCTTTCATTAGTGAATAATATTTTCCGGTGCTTTGGGCTTTGTGGAATACTGCAGTAGTTGTACGAACGAATAGATTGGGAAATCTGGCTTCTATATCAGTCATTTGATTTTTCCAAAATATATTCACTCATATCAAATAAGTATGATTGGATGAAGTGCATCATCTATTCGATGATATCTCTGTGTCTGTGAGAGGAAATGATAATTAAGAATCAAGATTTGTGCAATTTTTCAACCATTGCAGCTCAGTACTATGCTGAAATCTCCGAGAGCGAAGAGGATTGAATGATGAACAAAGATGATGATAAAACTAACATTTTCCATGCTAAATTATAAGTTTTGTGATGCTCTGAGATGAAAATCGCATTCAATGTCTCTGGAACTGAGGAGAATCTTGAGACAATAAACAGCCCTTTGACTGACTTATTCCAGGTACCACCGTTTCATCAAAAAAATAGAGAGGTTAATCATCCCAGAAGTCTGAATTTAATCATCGCAATACTCAAAAAGGATTTGCAAGATTGCTGGCTTTCATGCCTCATGCCTGAACGACAGACGACCAAAGTCCTTAGTCAGGATCGAATATAGTCTATCCTACCCTTGATTCCCTCATATTGTTTGTTCCAGTACGACTCTCATCCTTATTTCTCGACCGCAAGTAGAACGTTTGGGTCCCGGGGAGTTGAAACCCTTTGACCTGAGTTAAAGGAACACCGTACTCGACAAAATCCGGTAGGGAGGAACTTGCCTCCGAGAATGATGCTCGTGGTCGCTTTGGCCCCATAGACAGAACCGCAAGGAGGCATGAATTTTTTCGGTATATCAACCCCTGGCTCTCGACAACTTTCCGGCCTGAGTGAATAGTTGCCGAAGCGTACAGACCTTACATTCGCATCTGGTGGCCACGGCAGCCATAATGCCCGGGCCTGCAACGAGTCTAGAGACTCATGGCAGGATTGTCATGTAGAATGTCCTATCGCAACACCTAAACGACTTGCTAAAGGAATCGAGGAACTCCTTGATTTCCAAGAGAGCCTAGATGGATTCTAGACTCCCCTCTTCTTCCTAGGCGCGACTTCGGCCATGTGCTGGGGGCCGACCCCAGCACACGGCCACCCGTGAATGGTGAGGAGGAACGGAACATTTCTGAGCCACTCGTCTTCTAGAGATGACTCCCTCAACGCGCTGGTAGGGCGTATGCGTGTCCCATGACCGTGGGAGCAGGTGGGGTGGAAGCAAAAGCTAGTTACTCAGGATACAATTTCCCTCCGAATCATATCTCTCAGATTATTGATCCAAGTCGATTTAGATTATCAATTTGGGGATCTTTGATTCTCTGAGATGCATGAATCGTAATAGTACATTTCGATACAAGGGCGTAAAACGTTTTATTCGCGTCCGAGTGATGAGTTTCCAGCCCAAGCCGCAGGCGAGGGTCGGAATCATCACGAGGATGCGGATAATGGGTTTTACGTCCGTGAATCTAACTATACTTTTCGATAAACTGTGAGAGAAAGTCGACAAACTGTACGCAAAGTGCACTTTTACGCACAGTATATCGAAGAAACTATTCCACCGTCAAACGATATTTTTCAACCAATTAATTCGGAATTTGACCTTATTGTTCGGAAACCCAACCCAATATTCCAAAAGATTCGACCAAAACGATCAAATTATGTAGTCAGATGACTACATAATTTGCTTGGGTGTGAAATTCAGTCACTTGGCTTAGATCATTCCTTACACTTCTTGACATAGATGTGGATTCAAGAATGTAAGGGCGAGAACTCAAAATCCATCATGAGTATCTTGCATCCCTTCAGCAGTTTCCGTGGTAGACTATGCGCTCAAATATTCAGAGCCCCTTATCAGAGATGTAGAAATGTTAATGATTAGACTATTATACATATATGCTTCCAATGCACGAAATTGTAATGAGGCTCTCGTAATAAAGCAGGACTTGCCCTGTCAGCAGAGGTGTTACTACGAGCTGGCTTTAATTCATTCACACAACGTCCTCATTAGAGGCAGATTCAACGCGTATGCGACCATGTCGTGTCTATCCGCTGATTGTTTGCCAAACGTCAAACGTCGAACTACGAGCACCACCCAGATCGACACGTTTGCTCTGTCCTCTTTGTACTCGCTTCTTCTGTATTCCCTCTGCCCCTCACCCCCACCTCGAATTCACCCCGAACTTTCACTCATCTATTCTCGACATACACCTCCTCTCACTCAACATTGAATGAATACAGAGTCGTTGCTAGGGTTTATTAGTCAGCGATTCATCTTCACATCTTCGATCAGCTCAAGAACAGTGTCGATGAGCGTCGAGTCAGCTGATCCTCTCGTGGGTCTCAAATTTCACCCTCTCCTTCCTCATTATTTTAAAGTGGTTGTCAGATCCTAGAAACCACAAAATACGCTACCTATCAATTTGAGAAAGCAGTAGAAAAGGGGCTGAATTTAAATATTCTGGGCCTCACCTACGAGGTTTTCTAAAATTGATGGGGACGCTGTAAGTATATCGCAGACTGCTAATTCTTCCCGCGGTTCATTTTTGTAACTGATGAAGTGCTATCCTCGTAATTGAAACCAGAACAAGGATCTCCACCTCTGCAATGAACGTATCGAGCACTGGAGTTCATCAGAAGTAGGACAAATATTCTCGATTAGTAATGATGCAGATTTTTTGTATCGTGATTTACCTATAGATCGTGAGTTCCGTGCTATCTGTAATGATGTAAACTGTGCAGTACCCGCCAGAATTAATGGGTCATGGATAACTTCAGTGAACGAACGATCACTCTGGCCCACTCAATCGTAGAGGAATTTCGGAAAGAGGAAATTAAAGATCAGAAAAATATTCACAAATTCAAGTGTTCCAAATATTCGTCCCGTGCCTTCTATGGAGTCATGAGTAGCGACGGAAAAACACTCTTCATTTTCTCCAGTCAACCATCTGCATTTTACGGACATGATCCGATCGTATTAATTCTATCGAGATCTTGTAGTTTTTCTCAAAACCTTTATGTTCCTTTTTCCAGAACCCTCTGTTCGACCTTTCCTGGCCGAGTGACGAGCTTGTGAAGGTAACTTTCTATCACATAGGCTGCTCGTGAAAGTACCGAGTCATGCGTGAGTAATCGGGATTTCTAAGCACTTATACGAATTCGAGTATCAGAACTTTTGTGGTGTAACTTATGTGGGCGTTGTTTGTCGTGTATGTCGCAATGCAAGATTCTTATTTCGGTCGGAAACATTACCCGAGAAATTTCCTACCCCCAAGAAAAATTCCAAACTGATCCGACCGGGTGTTCGATCCGTCGTCGCTCGAGCGCCCCGAGTTTCAGCTAACCAAGCGCTCCCCAACACTCAATCAACTGAACCACCGGACGCTCAATGATCAGCGGGTCTACAGTCTGCAGCGCCTTGGACCTGTGTGGCATGCTATTTTGCCATGCAGTCCTTCATCTTCAACATGTATCTGACAAACGTCAATATTCTCGGATATATGTCATATATTGAAATCAAAATGCCCTGGAGAGGCTGACATGGAGGTTGGTGAAACGTTATCAAATCAGCCATGATGAGTAAGGATAGTCCAGAGTACCCATGAATTTTTATAGGAAATCAAGACAAATCTGATTGATCGATACTTGTGTTATTTGCGGCCTAGTCTAAGCAGCGCAGATGATGAAAAATATGTCATGAATTAATATTACTGGAACAAATTGTGCTGATCGGATAGATTACGGAGGAACGGTCGCATTTTGCGTGAAAATGGCCTACAAGAAAGATCGTGTCACGAAATTTTTGCTGAGTATCCTGAATCGATCCTGCAGCTGAAAAATAGACTCTTTGCCCCCAATAGGGTCCCGGAAAATTTCTTAGGCTCATGGTAACCAAGTTCTGATTCGTGCTCGAGAAGTGTTACATACTTCCTTCACCACAATGCAAACATTTCGAGCTCACTCACTGTTAGCAGAGCGCGCTCGAGGGGATTCCAGAGGTCTTGCAAAAACTTCCTGGAATGCATTGAAGATTTGTGATTTCGGCGTATGTACACTTTATTGGCGCAAAAACCGAGAATCATGAAAGAGTTGATATCCCGAGGAGCAGTATTCTAAATTGTCGGAAATTTTTCATGGCATTCTCAATTGCGTGTACTTACAGATGAGAACGAACCCAAATTCTTTTTTGGGTCGAAGGCCTATCTTTGCTATTTTTGGAGGTACCATTTCCTCATGTGATCAGGAATCGTCTGCTGTCTGCACAAGCGCAAGAATTTGGATTCGTGGAACCAATTTCATTGAAAATCCAAGGGAATTTTCCTTAAAATGACCACTTGACAGAGTTAACTCCAAGTATTGAGACGAGGGGTAGAACGTTGAGCAGATTAATTCATCTCAATGACCACTAAAAGTTCGGACGGATGCATCGAGACAGCCATGAGAGATTCGGGCATGATGACGTCTACCTCAATGCACTGGGATTAAGACTTCGGTTTCTGAGTGTTGAAGCTGTGATACCCGTGCATGGAATTGACTTTGTTCAGCGGACATTTTGAGAAGAATTTCCTTGGCTACCAAATGAGATTGGTTTCAGAGATACAAATCCCCCACACATACGCAGATAATTGACGATTCCTAAGAACCTGGAAAATGAATTCTCAAAAACCAACAGGAATAGGCCTAGAAACACAAACACAATTCCTGGGACACTTCTCTCGTGCGAGAATACATAAATTTACATGAAGTAACGAATTTCCGAGGCTTTTCGAGAATGAATATTTTCGTGATTTTCAACTCTTTGTCCAAAAAAAGAGTCAATAACTGCGCAATTGGACTCCCAAAACGTTTTCTCGATAGGTTTTCTCAAGACCTCCCAAAGGCCGTGCCGCCCACTATGTCTCTGTATCTGTGAGAAAACTCGAGATATCTGTAATCCAATAAGAAGAGGATATTCCATTATTGTCCAAGATCAATTTTTTCTCATTTGCACGAGTGCTCACTATGGGTTCAAAATCTCTGAGATCCCATAAGAGGTAGGGATTTGATCTTTTAGATGATAGAATCCATTGAGGGTCTTGGGGAAAATTCAAGACAAGGTTCTCTCTCGTTGGTCGCTCTTACGTGGAATTACTCAAAGACAATTTGAGAAACTTCTCATGATTTGAGATCTTCGCGAATGTAGTAGTTCTTATGGTCAAGAAATGATCATGACCTGTGCAGGGATGGGAATTTTAGAATCATATTACTCTTTTTGACGTGAGTTCAATCTCAAAATTGGCAGTGCGATACTATGATTCCTCGTATCGGTTTGTGAAGTAACATTTGTCACGTCTTTAACGTAAGCGAGGCTGTGAATAATTTCGAATATATCCCAGAATAAATGTTGCATCATCAGAATTCTTCATCATCCCATCCTCTTGGAACATTCATGGTTCCATAATTCTTTGATGGAGGTATTTACGATCCTTGATTGCCTGGACAAGTTATACCTCATCTGTAACATTTCTCTGAAATATGACTAAACCAATTGAGGGAGTGGGTGGAACAAGGGCCTAATTACAAAATGGCCATTTCTAGAAAAACGATAAAAACTAATTGTATCTTCCTTGTGTCATGATTCTATGCGCATGCCCGGCTTATTTCAAAGATTTTGGCGCCCCGAAAACAACCGCATAGGATTTGGAAGGTAGCTGTCGATTTTGAAAGGTATACATCCATTCAGAAAAAATCAAATTCGGCCCTCTTTCCCAATACTGAATCAGTTTTCGGGATAGTTGGTCCATTAAAAATTGGATAACGATGCAAAATCAAGTTCAATGACCTCCAAATTCCATCAGCATATCTATGGGTTCGTCACACAAGATATCAGATTGCGATTCAACGTCTCATTGCGCTTTCATCGATTCTGCACGTGGAAGATGGTTCCATTGAGTGGGTAAAACTGAGTTCACTGAATACTCACTAAGCAAGCATGAAGATACATTTTTTGAAGGCCGGAGAACATGATTGGATAACCAGAATCGGTAGAAAAGAGATATAGAGGTCATGAGCAGAAAAAAAATTTCGTAAGAAATTAGGCCCTTTGTACCAATGCCCCACCATTTAGGCCCTTTCTCCCAATGTCGATAGTGAAGTTAGACCCCTTTCACCAGTACTGTTGCACTTAGGCCCTTTATACCAATACTGATGCACCTAGGTCCTTTCTACCTATACTGTTACACTGAGGTCCTTTCTCCAAATACTTCTGCATTTGAGCTCTTTCCATCAATACCCTCCCACTTAGGCCCTCTTTCCGAACAAGCTTGGGCTCTTTTAGAAAATCATCGAGGTTTTGATGACTTGATGAGTACTTCTCTCTGCAGTGATAAGACCCTTTTACGTAGTCACATTCGTGCTGAGATTTAAATCCTACACGAAGCTCCCTTCCAGATTCTTATGGTTATAATTTTTTGATCGGTGTTGGGAGTATCTGTCATGGTATGCTCGAGACTATTCTGTTCATTTTAGAAGTACTAGTGATGTACACTCGCAAACAAGGTGAGTTGTAATGGGATGACGGTCAGCGGCCATTCGACAACTTTCGTCTCGCTCGCACCTAATGGGTTGTCGTACAAGTGTGAGTGAGATGACAGATCTTGAACTTTGACCACTTTCCGTTCCGAACACTGGTACTTTTCGGGACGGTTTTCACTGTGGAATGTCCTGGCAAACACGATGAAGTGGTTAACTAACGCCTAAATTACAGGTAACATGGTTAAAAATCGATTTGTGTCTTTTATGAATTCTTTTAGTGGCCTCAATCACAGGGTGTTGATATGAGAGTTCTTTCCTTCTAGTTGTTGAAGTTTTAAAGATATGTAAGGAAATATCATTCTGATCCATCGTAACCCATCAGAACGTGCTTTTATCAATCGAAGGCCGATTTTTAGCCTTTTTGGAGGACAACTTAAAACGCCGTACGACACAGAGGTGACTTCGGGACCTTGAAGAGGTCTTTCCTCACTCGAACCTAATGAAATAGTGAGGTCATGCTTTTTGCTTCAGAATGATTTGCGAACTCCTCGTGTCCAACAGTGCAGCATCGTATTTAGACAATTCATTCTTCCCCGTCAGAATTTTCAACTAGATGTCCAAGGGGTCTAACTGCCTTCAGATAATAGACAAAGGACCTCATCATAACTCTCATCATACAATTAATAGAAGGGCCTGGCCCGCATCATATGATCGACAAAGGGGCCTGAATGCACTTAGACCGTTTCATCGAATACATAGAAGGGCCTAAGTGCACTCAGGCTCTTTTTCCAATTCATGGGATTTTCGAAATTCGTCGAAAAACAATTTCGATGGGGTTATAGATCATGGTTCAAGGGTTCAAAAAAGCGATAGGCCGGAAGGAGGTCCTAAGTGCACTTAGGCCCTTGTTTCACCCACCCTCTCAATTGCCTGATCCCTTGAATTATAATACGGCTCTCCAGGATCGCTCTTCCGCAGTCAACGAATGACATTCGATCGAGATCTACGTGGCCCATTTTTTCACTCCGTCCTGCGGATTTGACCATTTGTGCAGTCTACCATTCTGGACTACTGCGGAAAATTTTCATCAGAAATATCTTCCGGGTACTCGTGTACAAACCAAGCACATTCATCAGCGGTGCACTAACCCTTCCCCGTCCACTTAGGGCGGAGGGCATGCATCTGATGCAGACATGCTCTCAGCCCAAGAAAGAATCACGAGGGAGGGACCAAAAAGGGAACCACCAACACATAGGGCCAGACCCGCAAAACCTCATACTTCATGCATTTGTCCCGGAGGCAGCTGGCGCTGCAAAAGCTCGACTCAAGATGTATAAACATATATACTCTCGAGGACGTAAAGTGAGTAGCACGCGTGGCGAGCTAGAGGTCTAAGAGTGATGACAGACAAAGCGCTACGCTACGATTTTGTGCCACGCCACGACGCGCTATTGCATGCCACGACCCGAAAATTAATTCCAGCGAAGCCGACCATCGATAGATTTAATCCATTTTCGTAATCAGAGACTGATGCTGTAACATTCAATCCAGTGCATCAATGGTCGGGTTCACTGGAATGAAGTTTTGGGTCGTGGCGTGCGATAGCACGTCGTAGCGGGGCGTAAAATCGTGGCGTGAAGCTTTATCTGTCATCACCCTAAGGGCTACAGTGGGCGGTGGTGCAAAGGCTCGACTCGCCGCGGGGCTGCACATTAGAATGAGCCGGATATTTACGTGCAGCTGGAAGACGTGAGGAGGAAGGATGTGTGTGGCTTCCGGTCTCCGCGGGGAGCCATTAACCGCCAAGTTTCAATGCTGGGAAGTTTTCTTCCCCCTCACCTGCTCCATCTATCCGATTCTACCATTTCTATGTATATCTCTAACTATAGCCTACTACCAAAGCGATATTCGTCTAAAAGTATTACTGTATGATTTCGCGATCGGGGCATTTTGGATGCAGCGAATCAACAATGAGACCATGCGAGAAGGGCCAAGGGGAGAGGGAGGGCACGATGGAAAAGCCCATACATTGCGAATTTTCGGTGCCAGCCCCAAACGTGTACCTCTCTCTCTTGTCGAGTCCACATACTAGAGAGCCGACTCTCTGATATACGAGTAATCGGAAGTTTGGTCTCTCTATGTATGAAAGAGGAATTGAGGGACGCTTGCATGCATGGAAATTCTATTGGCATGGAGAGGGTATATCTCATACGGTGAATTGACTTAACGATGCGCTTGGAAAGATGCTCGAATTGTTTCAGTGGGTTGAGAAGCGGCCCTTTAGAGTATGTTGGTTATAGGAAATCTTTGTGATATGGAGGAGGATACTAGAATTATTGGATGTAGTGGGGATGATGTGTGAGGGTACTTTGAGGGCATATCGAGTTGGCCTCGCTTCCGAGGAAATATTGAATTCGGCAAGACCGAGCTAGAGCTGAGACTTGTCGATTTGAATTCCCACGTTCATCTTTCTTGAGATTCAGCACTTTCACATACCTTTTACTCCCATTTAAGATCTGATAATTCACGTTCGAGCACATTCATGTTGTTTTCCCTCTGATTTGTACAAGACAAATTGACTCTGTAATTGATCTCAAGGTCCAAAGAAGAAACTCTCTGATCTTTGACATACTTTTGGCGAATATTTAATGAGTGACGGTATCGTCGAGATATATGAGAAATATACTGCCTGAACCACCTCCACCATCTGTCCATGAGTCATTGGAGAGTAGCAGGTCTATGTTATGACCCGCATGGCATGCGTATATACTCGACCTAGCCAAGGATTGTACTGATGCCCGTTCTCTCAACATGTTGGAATCATGACAGAACTTGGCAAAACCCGGATTCCAAAGCTATCATTCACGTCACAGTTTACAAAGAAACATACACGAATTGGAAACTCCGCAAAGATCAAAACCCGGTAGCGAAAAAGGTAACTGACGAGTACATAATTTGTAGATTATGTTCTTGTATGAAAAAATCGAACAATTGCTTCATATTATGTTCTATATTCGCAATTTATACGCAAATGTATACCTGTGACGAGTTACCAAAATGAAACGATGATCTAGTGTGCGATTCAGTAATAGGTATATGTAATGAAAAGAGAAAGTGATCAGATGGTACTACTCACGATCATTAATTATCGTGAATCATATTATTACATGACTCGGCTAATGCAAGCTAATTTTAACCAACGAATTTGTTGATTAAGTGACATAGATCAATATTGGATTACTCCAATTCGATCTATGTACCTTCAAGGCACCTCGCAATTCGAGTGTCGCAACTTGAAGGATTTTGATGGAATTTCAAATACATGAGAAATGAGATGAGAAACGAAAAATTTTTGATTCTACGCTAGATGTTGGTGCGTTTCGTCTTTCCTCTCCGGATCAGACTCTTCAGGGGGGCTGAAGAGATCCGAGTAGAGGTTGGCCCCCGACGTCACCTAGCCAAAGTGGCTTGATGGTCATGATTTTGATCGGGCTTATATGTTACACGAGGGCTTTGGCAGCCACTCGCGAGAAAGGTTTTCATCTCGGTTGTGTATTCGCCGACAACCGACACATAGATCGAATTGGAGTAATCCAATATTGATCTATGTCACTTAATCAACAAATCCGTTGGTTAAAATTAGCTTGCATCAGCCGAGTCATGTAATAATATGACTAGCGTCATTGCCTCGCGCTGCTCGGCTTGTAAATGGTTCAGATAGGCGTATTGGCTCCTGGAAATGCTTGCAAATCGAATAAAATTAGTTTTCTAGAAGTAACACACTAATGCAATCACAGAACGTGTACCGAGTTAACTACAAAAAAAAAAAATTCGAACGAACGTAAACGCAACTACGCCCTCAGAATTCCTCCGATCACCTTATAAAGATATGGAAGAATAGCTCAACCCACCATGTCTAAATTCTGAAGAAGCGTGAGTCTGATTGATTCAATTTAGAAGACCGTAATTTTTCAAAGAAAGGCGTAAGTTAAACGAGATTCAGAAGAGAAGCGTAATTACCGATGAAAAATTCTTCAAAAAATCCCCCTCGCCACAGAAATTTATTTTCATGGGTTCCAACTATCAGAACATGTTCTTCTGTTTCCAAAATAAGTTCCTAAATATTAGTTACTCGATCCAGTTTAGATGGGGCAGCCAAAAAGGTCGATACGATGGATCTTCCCTGATCTGAAATTGATGATTCTAGGGTCAGAATAACGAGATACGTATTAGTTTGTTTTGTCTAAAACTTATCTATACAAAAGATATGCGATTTTTCAGTTCATGAGCCGAACTTCGATTTTTGTTCCTTTCAGGTCAGTAAAACTTAATGAATCAGTGGAGTCTTAGAATTTCCTCGGAAACTCACTTTCATATGGTCATGTTGTATAAGATAAACAAGGAAGGATTGTTATAGGGCTAATATAAAATGACAATTTGTTGGAAATGAATTTGTTGGAATGCCTGCCGTAGTCGTGCATACACTCGACCCGCGAACACACGTGTGCCAGGAGGAGCAAGTTACACATGCAAAGGGGAGCGGAGGGGGAAAGTGCCTTCGACACACGTTTGCTCTCGCGCCGTCAGTTCCTCGCGTGCTCTCCTAGCGAGCACATCGATGCCCAGGCACTCGCACGGAATATAACAGCAGAGCAGCGGCAGTGGAGTGGAGAGCTGCGGGTGCTATACAAGGTTCAAGCAGCACCAATCTCTACCCATCCATTTAATCGAACACATCATAGTGAAATCAGAAGATGGCAGCCGAGGAATTATGGCAAAAGTAAGTACACCCAATAGTGCGCGTTGAGAATTCTAATCATTCGAGTAGAAGCATTTTTGAAATCCGAAATAGTGATTAAGTCGTAATCTTTGAAGATATGAATGATACACAATTCAATCAGTCCGTGAAGTCTATGAACGGAAATTAGATCAGTACAATTACAGATATTCATATCATTCTAGAAGTACCAAGCTAGGAAAAATAGAAATTCAACTCATGCGTGATTTTGGGGAGATGAAAAGGAATAAGATGAATTTATCACGAAAATTTCTAAAGATCGAAAATTAAATTTTTGCGCAATTTCGAGTGGATGAAAATAAAAAAAATGGATTTTCTATCGAAGATTAAAAAAAAAACTCTCTTGCGCGCGCGATTTCGAGAGGATGGAAATAGAAAAATTGATTCTCCATCAAGAATTTGCCGAAAAAATTATATTTTTTGCGCGACTTTGGGAAGATCAAGATGAAGAAATGGATTTTTCTTCAAAAATTTACAGAAAAAAAAATTATATATCTTGCGCGATTTTAGGAAGATGAAAATATTAAAAATGATTTTTCCATCGAATTTTTCCTGAAAATTTTTTTGTAACTCTCAACTTGCGGCATATGTAGTCACGCTACCGGAGGAGAGGGAGGAGAGTCTATCGGTTCGCGCGTGCCCTTGCCTGCCGCAGTCGTGCATACACTCCGCGCGCGAACACACGTGTGCCAGGAGAAGCAAGTTACACCTGCGAAGAGGAGCGGAGGGGGAAACGCGCCTCTGACGCACGTTTGCTCTCGCGCCGTCAGTTCTTCGCGTGCTCTCTTAGCGAGCACATCGAAGCCCAGGCACTCGAACGGGATACAACAGCGGAGCAGCGTCAGTGGAGTGGGGAGCTGCGGGTGGTGTACAAGACTCAAGCAGCACCAATCTCTACGCATCCCTTCAATCACACACATCATGGTGAAATCAGAAGATGGCAGTCAAGCAGTTCTAGCAAAAGTAAGTACACCCAATAGTGCGCGTTGAGAATACTAATCATTCGAGTAGAAGCATTTTTGAAATCCGAAATAGTGATTAAGTCGTAATCTTTGAAGATCTGAATGATACACAATTCAATCAGTCCGTGAAGTCTATGAACGGAAATTAGATCAGTACAATTACAGATTTTTATTTCATTCTAGAAGTACCAAGCTAGGAAAAATAGAAATTCAACTCATGCGTGATTTTGGGGAGATGAGAAGGAATAAGATGAATTTATCACGAAAATTTCTAGAGATCGAAAATTAAATTTTTGCGCAATTTCAAGTGGATGAGAATAAAAACAATGGATCTTCTATCGAAGATTGAAAAAAAAACTCTCTTGCGCGCGCGATTTCGAGAGGATGGAAATGAAAAAATAGATTCTCCATCAAGAATTTGCCGAAAAAAATTATATTTTTTGCGTGACTTTGGGAAGATGAAGATAAAAAAATGGATTTTTCTTCAAAAATTTACAGAGAAAAAATTATATTTCTTGCGCGATTTTAGGAGGATGAAAATATAAAAAATGATTTTTCCATCGAATTTTTCCTGAAAGTTTTCTTGTAACTCTCAACTTGCGGCATATGTAGTCACGCTAGCGAAGGAGAGAGAGGAGAGTCTATCGGTTCGCGCTCGCCCTTGCCTGCCGCAGTCGTGCATACACTCCGCACGCGAACACACGTGTGCCAGGAGAAGCAAGTTACACATGCGAAGAGGAGCGGAGGGGGGAACGCGCCTCTAACGCACGTTTGCTCTCGCGCCGTCAGTTCCTCGCGTGCTCTCTTAGCGAGCACATCGAAGCCCAGGCACTCGAACGGGATACAACAGCGGAGCAGCGTCAGTGGAGTAGGGAGCTGCGGGTAGTGTACAAGACTCAAGCAGCACCAATCTCTACGCATCCCTTCAATCACACACATCATGGGGAAATCAGAGGATGGCAGTCAAGCAGTTCCAGCAAAAGTAAGTACACCCAATAGTGCGCGTTGAGAATACTAATCATTCGAGTAGAAGCATTTTTGAAATCCGAAATAGTGATTAAGTCGTAATCTTTGAAGATCTGAATGATACGCAATTCAATCAGTCCGTGAAGTCCATGAACGAAAATTAGATCAGTACAATTACAGATTTTCATATCATCGTAGAAGTACCAAGCTAGGAAAAATAAAAATTCAACTCATGCGTCATTTTGGGGAGATGAAAAAGAATAAGATGAATTTATCACGAAAATTTCTAAAGATCGAAAATTAAATTTTTGCGCAATTTCGAGCGGATGAAAATAATAAAAATGGATTTTCTATCGAAGATTAAAAAAAAAACTCTCTTGCGCGCGCGATTTCGAGAGGATGGAAATAGAAAAATTGATTCTCCATCAAGAATTTGCCGAAAAAATTATATTTTTTGCGCGACTTTGGGAAGATGAAGATAAAAAAATGGATTTTTCTTCAAAAATTTACAGAAAAAAAAATTATATTTCTTGCGCGATTTTAGGAGGATGAAAAGAGAGAAAATGATTTTTTCATCGAATTTTTCCTGAAAGTTTTTTTGTAACTCTCAACTTGCGGCATATGTAGTCACGCTAGCGAAGGAGAGAGAGGAGAGTCTATCGGTTCGCGCGTGCCCTTGCCTGCCGCAGTCGTGCATACATTCCGCGCGCGAACACACGTGTGCCAGGAGAAGCAAGTTACACATGCAAAGAGGAGCGGAGGGAGAAAGGCGCCTCTGACGCACGTTTGCTCTCGCGCCGTCAGTTCCTCGCGTGCTCTCCTAGCGAGCACATCGAAGCCCAGGCACTCGAACGGGATACAACAGCGGAGCAGCGTCAGTGGAGTGGGGAGCTGCGGGTGGTGTACAAGACTCAAGCAGCACCAATCTCTACGCATCCCTTCAATCACACACATCATGGTGAAATCAGAAGATGGCAGTCAAGCAGTTTTAGCAAAAGTAAGTACACCCAATAGTGCGCGTTGAGAATACTAATCATTCGAGTAGAAGCATTTTTGAAATCCGAAATAGTGATTAAGTCGTAATCTTTCGAAAATTAAATTTCTGCGCAATTCCAAGTGGATGAGAATAAAAAAAATGGATTTTCTATAAAAGATTAAAAAAAAAAAAACTCTTGCGCGCGCGATTTCGAGAGGATGGAAATAAAAAAATTGATTCTCCATCAAGAATTTGCCGAAAAAAATTATATTTTTTGCGCGACTTTGGGAAGATGAAGATAAAAAAATGGATTTTTCTTCAAAAATTTACAGAAAAAAAAATTATATTTCTTGCGCGATTTTAGGAGGATGAAAATATAAAAAATGATTTTTCCATCGAATTTTTCATGAAAGTTTTTTTGTAACTCTCAACTTGCGGCATATGTAGTCACGCTAGCGAAGGAGAGAGAGGAGAGTCTATCGGTTCGCGCGTGCCCTTGCCTGCCGCAGTCGTGCATACACTCCGCACGCGAACACACGTGTGCCAGGAGAAGCAAGTTACACATGCGAAGAGGAGCGGAGGGGGAAACGCGCCTCTAACGCACGTTTGCTCTCGCGCCGTCAGTTCCTCGCGTGCTCTCTTAGCGAGCACATCGAAGCCCAGGCACTCGAACGGGATACAACAGCGGAGCAGCGTCAGTGGAGTAGGGAGCTGCGGGTAGTGTACAAGACTCAAGCAGCACCAATCTCTACGCATCCCTTCAATCACACACATCATGGGGAAATCAGAGGATGGCAGTCAAGCAGTTCCAGCAAAAGTAAGTACACCCAATAGTGCGCGTTGAGAATACTAATCATTCGAGTAGAAGCATTTTTGAAATCCGAAATAGTGATTAAGTCGTAATCTTTGAAGATCTGAATGATACGCAATTCAATCAGTCCGTGAAGTCCATGAACGAAAATTAGATCAGTACAATTACAGATTTTCATATCATCGTAGAAGTACCAAGCTAGGAAAAATAAAAATTCAACTCATGCGTCATTTTGGGGAGATGAAAAAGAATAAGATGAATTTATCACGAAAATTTCTAAAGATCGAAAATTAAATTTTTGCGCAATTTCGAGCGGATGAAAATAAAAAAAATGGATTTTCTATCGAAGATTAAAAAAAAAACTCTCTTGCGCGCGCGATTTCGAGAGGATGGAAATAGAAAAATTGATTCTCCATCAAGAATTTGCCGAAAAAATTATATTTTTTGCGCGACTTTGGGAAGATGAAGATAAAAAAATGGATTTTTCTTCAAAAATTTACAGAAAAAAAAATTATATTTCTTGCGCGATTTTAGGAGGATGAAAATATAAAAAATGATTTTTCCATCGAATTTTTCCTGAAAGTTTTTTTGTAACTCTCAACTTGCGGCATATGTAGTCACGCTAGCGAAGGAGAGAGAGGAGAGTCTATCGGTTCGCGCGTGCCCTTGCCTGCCGCAGTCGTGCATACATTCCGCGCGCGAACACACGTGTGCCAGGAGAAGCAAGTTACACATGCAAAGAAGAGCGGAGGGGGAAAGGCGCCTCTGACGCACGTTTGCTCTCGCGCCGTCAGTTCCTAACGTGCTCTCCTAGCGAGCACATCGAAGCCCAGGTACTCGAACGGAATACAACAGCAAAGCAGCGGCAGTGGAGTGGTGAGCTGAGCGTGCTGTATAAGGCTCACGTGGCATCAATCTACAGGCACTGCCCCATCAGGCGAATCACAATGAAATCGGAAGATGGCAGCCAAGCAATTATAGCAAGGGTGAGTACTCCTGACACTACAATTCCATAATTTGATCATCCTAGTTAGAGAAGCTTTGAAATTTACCATCAAATTCGAGTCATAGTTCACAATATTAGCATAGGATTAATGATTTCGAATCATACGCAGCCTAGAAAAGATATACAGATGATTCATTCTGGTTCAATAATCCCGCGCAATCCAGAATGAACAAAATCTCAGTAACAAATTTCCTCTTGAATCGTTGCGCGATTTGAGAGGTTTAAATTAAGAAAAATTCTTTCCCTCATTCATTTCCGTGGTATTTTTTTCAAATCCCCGTTTCGCACTACATATAACGGTGCACATTTCAGTAAATAACAACAGATGAATCTGCTCATTTTTTAAATGAGCCAAACTTGATTCCTAGAAAAGTTTGAAATGGAATCTAATCTTATTCACAGACCAATACCCACCAGAAAGTAGACCGTGGACAAATTGACACCAGTGCCGATTTCAAGCATTTAGAGTAATCTTGGAGAGGGACACTGGAGATCTGAAGGATAAAAACACGTATCGCGGTGGCAGAATTAAGAAGAATTTTGAAGAACAACGATGGAAAAACAGTAAAGTGGAATGCGACGAATTCACCCAATGTTCATATGTGAGTGCTACTGTATTAACAGATGATAAAACTTGGAAATTCAAGCTAAAAATATGTGAATTCTACAAATTGAATCACAATTTTTCAAACAACGTATTCGGATTGTACTTCAGCTTTTTCTATCTTCTCGTGAAGGTATAAAATCATTCATATCATGCATTCACTAGATGAAACTTTCAAGGATGATTTGATAATTTTAGGATACCCTCAAAAGCTTTTCACATGAAAAAATATCAATGTATTCCTATCATACACACACAAATGAATCTCACAACAACACCAGTCCTTCCACATTCCAAAGAGCAATTCCTACATTGCCAGTTGCAACATTTTCGTACAATGCCATGGCTCATATAGAGATCGAGACTATCATCTCTGAGATCGACAGACTACGAAATCATGTTGCCAAGCTACCGCAATTGTAGGGTCTTGTCTCGGAAGAATGTTGAAAAAAACAATAAAACACTAACGCCACTCTTCAAAAGCAAGTTGCTGGATTTCCTCTGATCTGAGCATCGCTCTGGCCCGACACTGGTAAACCAGAAAGACGTTTCAGTCTCATCTGATCATGTCTCCTTCAATTTTTGCGAAGAAGAGTTACATTTCCACAATATCAAAAAACACTATCACATTGATACTCGACATGAATTGGAAATCATGAAACAGGAATGATGAATTAGTATGTTGATATTTTCAACAATTTGTTAAACAGCAAAATATCGCCAATAGAAAAATATATTTCAATCTAATCGAAGAAGTCCTTGGAAGTTCCATCTACTCATGTAGTAATCTTTCCATTCGTTCCATCAGATGTAATCAAACTTTATCGACGGCCGAGAAAGCTTCTCTTTCCGACCCACTACAATGATTATGTTAATACAGATGTAATTCATCGACTAAAACATAGCAGATCTCCAAATTACCAACACTTACCATAAATTTCTCGAAATGATATGAAACCCACCACTGTTCAACCATTAGATGGTTTCCGTTGTATGTAAGGTTTTCACATTTAACTTATAACAGAACATAATGTGTTAATATTTAGATCTGAATATTTCGATAACGAAATCAGCTGGTTGGACATATGTCCCCAACCATCTATTCGTATTTATTCACTCTCTCTAACAATAAAATGAATCTATAGTGTCTTATATCGATATATATAAGAAATCTTCAATTTCGGAAAATTGGTTGTCATTTGATTCCAAAAGGGTTGATTTGTTTCCGATTATGAAGATATTTAGATGAAATCTACAATATTATCAATTCGATTCCATTCTCTGTAAATGATGTTTATCGTAACCGTAAACTCGATGTGTCAGTGTTTGAATGCCATAGAAATGAATAAAAAAAATCATATGGTTGAGGGTATGTCCTCAACCATCCCTCGTGTCTATTTACTCCCCCTAACGAAATCATTCGAAGATAGCATATATATATTATTTGTATCAAGATGAATCAATATTAGAATCTCATTCTTTGAATAAAATAATCACATGGTTGGGGGTTTGTCCCCAACCACCTCCTCGTGTCCATTCATTTCCTCTAGTATTAAGAAATTAATAGCATAAAACGAACCATGATAGATTTTTTCAACTATCTTCATTTTCGAAAGGTTTCTTCGAGTTCAATTTCAGACGGATGAAAAATTGAATAGATAATTTTTCCATCAATTTCTCTATCACTCGAGAAAGAAGTCGTATTTCCCATATTCAAATGATAATATTTCCATATTTATCTTTATTCACATGATTCAATTTAGAAGTCATTCCATGATAAGATCAATTCATCCCCTTTATACATACTCGTAAAACTCCTCAAAATCACACCACTCCATCCACATTCCGAAGAGCGATTCCTACATTGCCAGTTGCAACATTTTTGTACAATGCCATGGCTCATATAGAGATCGAGACTTTCATCTCTGAGATCGACAGACTACGAAATCATGTTGCCAAGCTACCGCAATTGTAAGGTCTTGTCTCGAAAGAATGTTGGAAAAAACAACAAAACACTAACGCCGCTCTTCAAAAGCAAGTTGCTGGATTTCCTCTGATCTGAGCATCGCTCTGGCCCGACACTGGTAAACCAGAAAGACGTTTCAGTCTCATCTGATCATGTCTCCTTCAATTTTTGTGGAGGAGAGCTACAATTTCACTCAAAACAGAATACACTATCCACTTTTCACTCCAGTTTCTATTCAACGTCAGTTCAAAAACACATAATGGGGATGATAGATCAATATCTATAATCGCCTTTATAACTATTCAAATAATCTTCTACAAACAACAATCGTATCAAAGTAGCTTCATTGAGTCAAATACTTTACATAGATACAATTTTTCGACGACCTATATCATAGTCCGAAAGCAGAAACAACTTTTGTTGTGGATAAAACTCAATAAATGTTCTGAATATTCACGAATAATTAAGTGTCACAGAACATCATTCAAGCTCTTCCGGAACGACTTCATGTATCAAGTTATAGAGAATTCATTCACAAGAATCATTATAACAATCTCAAACTTATTGAAAGCCAATTTCAATTAACGTCGAAAATTTAAAGAACATCAGCGATGAGATAAAATTATGTTTCCATTAGCAAAATTCACCAACCCATCGCCCCTCGTAAATTCACTTCACTGATTGAGTAATGTATATTCGAGAGGGCATGACATTCGATTTCTGACGATTTTCAAACTCCAAATACACATTCAATTCAAATTGAATAAAAATCTAGGCTGATACACTCAACATTGAGAGGAAATTTACAATCTTTAAACAATGAAAGATGGAATGATTTATTTCAGTAAATTATTTAACAATTAGTTTTCAAAATCAAATTCCTATCCCTCGAAGTCATTCCACGCAAATTCCATGAATTAAAATGATCCATCATCTACATCGATCATTCTATACAGAAATTCAACACATCACACTAACGCCACTCTTCAGAAGTGAGTTGCTGGATTTCCTCTGATCTGAGCATCGCTCTGGCCCGACACTGGTAAACCAGAAAGACGTTTCAGTCTCATCTGATCATGTCTCCTTCAACTTATGAGATGAAGAGTTACATATCCACTTGAACACTGTCCAAACCACACTAAACATTCACAGATGATGGATCAACATTCCTCCAATCGCAATGATTTTGAAAATTTAGTACAATTATTTGACACAAAATCTTTCTTCGGAGACCAGTTGAATTTGGAACAATTGTTCG
The DNA here is from genome assembly GCA_029851415.1 of Eretmocerus hayati. Lineage (NCBI taxonomy): Eukaryota > Metazoa > Arthropoda > Insecta > Hymenoptera > Aphelinidae > Eretmocerus > Eretmocerus hayati. Next base: position 18,342,338 of record CM056743.1, read on the forward strand.
ATATCACTAAATCTTCCTTCGAAAACCACAGATATCAATTTTTTGAAAGAATGTCTGTCCCATCTCGAATAATACAAAACAATAATAAATATGAATGATAATAATAATCGAATAAACTCGAATACAAAACAATAATAAATATGAATGATAATAATAATCGAATAAACTCGAACATCCGAATTGTCACATCTGAAAGTAAGGCGGCCGCGTTAACCTTGAAAAGTTACCCAGCTACCTTCGATGCTGACAATGACGATGTCTCGAACTCTTAAAAAAAAACATTAAAAAATGCCTTAAAATCGCTCCCTGCATGTCATAATATACGAAAATTAAACAGAATTTTTAAAATCGATTGCTCCCGACCTTCGCTAACGGATACGGAAGCTTGGGCTGTGTTCGAAAGGGCTCTGTGAGACCGATCAGCGACCATATTCACGGCAAGTGTAAGGAGCAAATCGAATATGTAATACCAACGTTTTAATACATGCGATAAAATATTCTATAGATCGCGAAAATCTAGGGACATTTGAGCCGAGCTAGGGACTTTTCGTACACTCAAGTTGGCAACACTGATTTTGATTTTATGTTGGCAAGCCTGATATAGGGATTCCGTGGGGGAAAATGAACCGACTTGTCTCTTAATATTATAATTTGAAATTCCCGCGAGCGATATAGTCTCGATCGTTCATATCGATCGAGACAAAAATTCATTCTGATTGTCACCGGTTGTCGGCGAATACACAACCGAGATGAAAACCTTTCTCGCGAGTGGCTGCCAAAGTCCTCGTGTAACATATAAGCCCGATCAAAATCATGACCATCAAGCCACTTTGGCTAGGTGACGTCGGGGGCCAACCTCTACTCGGATCTCTTCAGCCCCCCTGAAGAGTCTGATTCGGAGAGGAAAGACGAAACGCACCAACATCTAGCGTAGAATCAAAAATTTTTCGTTTCTCATCTCATTTCTCATGTATTTGAAATTCCATCAAAATCCTTCAAGTTGCGACACTCGAATTGCGAGGTGCCTTGAAGGTACATAGATCGAATTGGAGTAATCCAATATTGATCTATGCCACTCAATCAACAAATCCGTTGGTTAAAATTAGCTTGCATTAGCCGAGTCATGTAATGATATGATTTGAAATTCCCGCGAGCGATAAAGTCTCGATCGTTCATATCGATCGAGACAAAAATTCATTCTAATTAATTATCGTGATTGTAATTTTAGGCTTGAAAAAAGGGACAAAAAATCCCTGAAACGCATGAATGAAATGCATGCTTGGTCGTGCTACAACGGTCCCACAGATAGGACACTTTTCTGGCGGACGTATACGCTTTGAAATTATGCGATGAATTTCCTTTTGATGTCGATTGAAAGCTCACTTTGTGGAGGCTCCAAAGTCACAATCCTCGCAGAAATACTTATGGATGGGGGTCTGTATCAAACGCACACGAACATTTGAGTTTTTTGAGATAGAGGCCACCTTCTGGTCATCACATCCACACACGGACTCCTGCCCAGTAATCAACTGCCATTCGGCATCACCAAAGTTAGACGCCTCAAGACAGTTGGGAGACAACTGAATTACTTGATGATGAACACCCGGCCTTAAATAGACCACATCATTTTCATATTGTCTAAAAGTGAAGTATCTAATTTTGTGTCGGTCAAGGAAATCAGTATTAATATAGCAACTCTTATGGTCTAACAGACGGGAACAACACCTTTTCTTCATTCTTCGAGTGAGAACTTTTGACTTGCTTGACCTCTTTTCATTTTTGGTGACAACGGGAACGGCCGAAGGGGATGAATCACTCTGAACGGACCTCTGTATTGCATCTTCCAATGCCTGTCCATCCGGAACACATAACCACAACTTGCAAGGAAGAACGTCAGGGACGGCGGTAGTGTCACTCACTGACGCCTCATTTATGTCTTCTTGGGCAGCTGACATGTCGGCAGCTGATGATACTGCAGAATTATACTTTGTACTCAAAACAGCATCGCAGGATGGATTCGCAATAGGCACCTCCCCTGCCACCGATTCTGGGGTACAAGGTGATGACACGACTAATACTTCTTTGGGAATCGGGAAGATATTATCGAGGGAAGCTGCAACTGCAACCAACTTTGCATCTTCTCTATGCATCTCACTGCACGAATTAATCCCCCCAACATAATACATACTGGTGTTTATACCAGGCATAACACCCACAAACGGGTTAGAGCGAGAGTGAACGTTGCTGGCCGACATGACAGGATTCTTCTCTAAAACACCGGTAATGAAGTCATGAGTCTCCAAACTAACACAATACAACCCTGGAGGTTGAAGAGGTACACCATCTATAATCTCCTTGTCACTTTTACTGTAGAATGAGAAATCTTGTGGCACAGCAAGATGATTATATAATTCTTTGTTATCCGCAAATTCGAAGGAGAAATCTTCCTTAGTGACACTAAAAAGTCCAGGGTCTAAAAACTCGGGCGTTAAAACAATGCGGAAACATGGAAGCTTGCGTGGATTTTCAAGGAAACCCTGTCGTAGAATATCACCACTTATAGTGCCGGGCACTCCAGCAGCACCTTGAGCCAAAATTACACGAGCACCGTCGATTTTAGGATCACCACATGACTGCCGACACTTGTTCAATACGTCACTCAATGTAAGATCGGACAGCTCACACAGGGGATCCACGGCACCCATATTAGAGTCAACAAACCCAAGATTTAAGAGAGATAGGTCAATACCTTAGACGAAACGTCGGAAAAAAGTTCTGCTAAATACATGTTAATGAGTTGATATTGCATCCGCTGGGATTGTATTTGATCCGGGGAAATTTTGCACTCCTAACACGTGCAAACATTTTTTATAAATACATATATGAAACACATGGTTGAGCTGCCATTATAAAGTGGACTGAAAGAAGAAACCTGCATTTTCGGCGAGATCTTACTGGGCAAATCCACGATAACGCGGACATGAGAGAAAGGACAAAAATAATTGAGGAATGAATTACATGATACCATTGAGACAATTGATGAAAAACCATTTACGTTTGAGTCATGATTGAAAAACGCGAAATTTGCATACGTGCGAGAATTTTTTGAGGAAAATTCATCTTACCGTGAACGACTATGACAAGGCCGTTGTTACATTTGAAAATTTCGTTGATAACTTATAACAATCTCAATGGGTCACTTACAAGTTAGAATTTTTACATCGATCTAAATTGTTAAAGGAATGGTCAGGTATTGGTCCGAAAATGGCTGAACATTTTTGTCCGGGCGACGCATCCGTGTGACATAGTACTTTAATCTAGTTACCCATCGCGCGAGCTATGAAATTTGAGCTAAGGACAAGTTTGAGATTTTTTTTTGTTGTTAACTAAGATTCATGAAGTAACTCGGCAAATTTAAAACCGGATTTATTGTTCATAGATTTACAGATAGTTGATGAACAAGTGCAATATACCGAAATCCACGTCCGAAAGATGTCCGTGCGGCAAACAACTTTCATTGATTTTTCACGCCGAACCTATTAACATAAGAATCATGAAAAATTCCTCGAAGTGTTAATCTCGAAATAGTATTCTTGAATCAGAGTCTCTTGAAACTTATTTAGAGCAAACTTATAGTTGGTTCTGATCAAAAACGCATTGCGTACATCCGTGCGAATGTCGTGGAAATGCCCTACTATGAACTGCTAGTTCAGGTAGATTTTATTTGGACGCGATTACGCAGTAAGCTTTCTCTTCCTCAAATTAAATGTATGCTCCCATAGCTGAGTTGAAGAATCTCGAATTGCATCACCATTTATAGAGCTGAAGATGATGCTGGGTCGGTATTATGGCACATAAAGAAAGGAAAATTAACTCGCGATGAGTCGTGCTTTTGTGAACGTGCAGCTCACAATTAGAGTCGATTTTCACCTTCGGCTTAGCACAGAGATGCCACAATAGTTACGAGTCGGTGAAACAACATTCGGACGAAATTGTAAAGAAAGACACAATCTTACAAAAACGTTTTAGTCTTCAGTATGTCGTCAATAATGAATGACTATTGGCCAATCAATGTTGCGGATCACTTCTGAAAATCAAGATGAGTATCTGGATAGATTCTCCCCATAGAGGACGATACAGATATTACACACTTGTAGTTGTTTGAAATATGAGAGCGAGGTTGGATACGACTGGTATATGTTGATGAAAATGGAGCTCCATGAAGAAATTTCGAATTTTGGAACGAAAAATAAAATTCAATCAAGCATAACATAGATGAATCGAATTCGATTTCAACCAATTAGCATAAATGTTAGAAAAGAACTTGCCCGTGCATTAGAGTTGGATAGATCAACTGTAGAGGGGAATCTAGAGAAGAATTTTAATTAAAATCTTTTTACAAGATTCTATTCAAACTTTCAGATGTCATAGACAGTAGCCTTATTTTTAACGGTTTGTCTATACGGCCGGACTCGCGTCCGCGAAACGCCCGTTTCGTGCGCCAACGAACGGGCCAATTTTGCAAGTCCTTGGAGGATGTGTCGCGTACGCAAACGGTGAGGCCCTTTTCGCGCACGCGAAGGGTACCCCTCTTTCGCGTACGCGAAAACTATCCGGCCCGCGTACGCGAAGGTTTCCGCCAGCAGCCCGTCTGCGGAGTTTCACGTACGCGAAAGGTACCCCTTTTTCGCGTACGCAAAAACCATCCCGCTCGCGTACGCGAAGGTCTTCACCAGCTGTCCGCCTACGAATTTTTGCGTACGCAAAAATTTTCTGGCTCGCGTACGCGAAAGTTTTCACCAGCTACCCGCATGCGAATTTCCGCTTACGCGAAGAGAGGTGGGCAGCCGGTTCTCCGCGGGTACCGCAGCCGTTTTGCGCTGTGGCTGAAATGGTTGCAAGCTGCCTTTCATCCGCGCACGCAAAACTCGTCCTTGTGAAACAGGAGCGAAAAATTTACGCATATGCAAAGGATACTTTCCCTTTGCTCACGCAAAATTCACCGTCGATTAGGATCGCTGCTATTTGGTGTCCGATGATATCATTAGTTTTGTGTGCGAAGACCCGCGACTGAGGACGAGACATCTCTCGTTCACGTACGCGGATTCAGAAGCCACTTTCCGCGTGCGCGGAAATGAGCGACATGCACGAGTGAACTCTTTTCCGCGTGCGCGAAAAATCTGGAAAAAGGTCGAACTTGTCTCGGGTTTGCACACGCGAAACTCACCATGGCGCGGGATCACGGCCGTTTGTTGCATGTGTAACGATGTGGGACCAGGTACAAGCCGTTTCTCATTCGCGTACGCGAGGAGAGACGGGCAGCCATGCGGTCGCCACAGTCATTCTTCGCATGCGCAAAAGTCCGTTAGGGCTCGTCCATATTGGTACTGATTCAAGCGTTTCTCTGTGACATTGTGTCGTACGAGAAATGCTAGTGTATCGCGAGGCTTCATGAAGCGCATATAGAGACTTGCAAGATCTCGCATTTGTGTCACAGAGAAAATCAAAAATTCTGCATTGAACGTGGCAGTTACCGACTGCTCATTCGCCTTCATGGACTCTCTTTCACAAATCTTCCTCGCTATTCTCCATGTAAAAAGAATAATAAAAAATTGACATTTTTAACATCTCAATCTGATTAAGGCGATCTTTTGGACAATTGAGTAGAAGAAATCAATCAACTTTAAATCATCAATCAAAATAATGATGATGTACGTGGCTCGTGAAAGTGAAAACCAACCGATTCTTTATATCAAGAGTGCTCTGTAGCTGTTTTCAGCGCCATCACACGGCTCAAATTGCTGTATCGTAAATACCGATTGAATAAAGCAAACAACGTAGACGGACGTGTGAGTACCCTTCTGCGAAGGTTTTTTCTCCAAATTCAAAAAAAAACGGTCGCCAAAAAAAATTTCCTCGTGATCGGTACAGAATTCAGCCCAAAAAATTGCACGGATATCTTTCAAGTGATGTTGGATTTCTCCCGCAACTTCTCGGACTCAATTTTACACCCATCCTGATTGAATGTTTCCAAAATTCGCAGAAAAATATTCTGCGGGTGGCGGCACAATGAGAGTTACTACCCTCCAGGGTCCGTATTCTAAATTTTGCGGTAAAGTTTCCCGGCAAAATTTCCGGCAAAATTTAGAATACGGTCCCAGGCGACGGCACTGTCTAATGCAAGGGTGTCTCATTGGAATAGCATAGCCACCCTTGCGATTCCGAGTGCCGCCACCTGGTGGTGATGTGGCTGGAAGCACCTCTCATTGGTTTTCTGCATCTTTATTTATAAAAATTGTTACTGAAAATATACCAATTTGACTGCTGGCGGCACCACGATCGCATTCCAAAAGATAGAGAGCACTTCCAAGGAAGTTCCCCTGGTACAGAATTGAAGAGAAAATTTGATGGAATACGTGTCATATGTTTATCGTGATGAGGCAAAAATTATACAAAAAAATTGAGACTTGGCGTTACCCGCATCCTGAGGAATCGATCATTCAAATTCGGCAGATTCAACACGGTGTCTTGTAGGAATCCTGCACCTTCTGAGCTCGTTTCATTATTTACGGGTTGCACGAACAGCAACTTTTCGAAAAAAATTCAGCAGGTGACAGAAATCACTAAAACAATCAAAAGGTGGACTTGGTTATTCATGAGTGTCAGGATATCATGAAGTTCGTGAAAAAATTGGAACGTGACAATACGCTAAAGCGACACATGGGGCTGCGGACGTGGATTGAAGCTGAGGATTGCTTACGATTTTGCAGCCATTGATCGCATGAAGACTCTAGTTGGCTGTGTTTGTACAGACCGCGTTTCCGCGTGCATTTCTGCAAGCGACAGGCAATTCGAAGCCAGTTAAAGTTTCGAACGGATCATAACCGAGAAAACTCCTTAAAGTTGCAGGATAGTTGTGTAGATGCCAGTGCGCAGAAATAAGTGATATGCACGAGTATACAGAGTCTGATTCTCGCGCACGAAAAATCTGGAACGGATGGAGCTCATCTCTCATCCACGCACGCAGAATAGGAATGAGCAGCTTCATATACAGAGTCAGACATATGGGCGTTTCTCTGGAATTTTTCCATCTGCTAGAATACAGCTATGGATGATGATATAAGGGAACAATCAAATCTATCGGCCCCAACCGAAATGAAAATATCATCATCAATTAAATTTCAAAATCAGATATCTTTGGCCTCTGTGTGATCAGAAGAATTTGATTGATTCCAGGTCACTCAAAGAGAGGAAATGTGGGGAAGATCCTGTGGAAATACTTGGTACTCTCGTGCAGTCTTACGGATATTCTGGTGATGCCGCGCAACTTTTCGGGTTGATTTAAGCTGCATTTGGTGGCTCATGTATCGAAGAAAAATGGCCCAGAAGCGCGATGTCGTGCTAGCAATTCAGCCAAAACTGTATGACTTTGAAAATTGGAAATAATTAATCGATCATGTCTCGTTCAACTCAAAGATGATCACGTTGAGCTCCTGCCGTGACTCTGGATGCAAACCGTTTCCGAAATGCATTACTAAACTAGATGCAATTGCAAAGACTTTGCGACGAGTCTCGTGTTGGTGCGATAATTCTGTCCATAATACGACCGTTCTGAAGTGAAATAGAAAAAACGTGACTCACGAAAAAAATTCAGTTTTTCTCATCCCACATTGGCGGATCGAGCTCTATGTTGATAAAATCAATTGTAATCGGATACCCTGACCTAACAAAGCTCCAAAAAGCCCAAGGCATTCGTTGAAATTGTTAATCTGGCCAAATAATTGCATAGGAAATTCTGGAAAATCGGCGAAAAAATACTTTGAGTTCGACTCATCAACGTGATTTTGACGATGTCACTCACTCTGTATGAGTTTCAATAGTGGATTTGTAACTCTCAATACTGCACAAATATGTGAGCAAAAGGTAACAGGTGTGCGTTGAGCGGTTTTCATTTTTCGTTTTTCAACGATTTTCAGCAAAGTGCAAAGTCTCCACCTCCAGAGAAACGCTCATATTCATGAACATGATTTCAAAATAGCGACTCATAGTCATTATTCTGCCCCGCTGAAAATAATCCCATAAGACTCCGTGGGATCTAGCGCTGGAGAAATGTTCAAACTCAATACTTGCGAAATTTCGGATTAGAGACGTGCATGGAATCCCGTGGGATCAGGTCCCGCGAGGTCCCACTGAATTTTACTCAGCAGGGTGAGATTGGAATGTGGATATAGGGCGCTGCAATTTGCAATGGGGAACATTATATGTGTATGGGCATCATTGGTCTCAGCTTTGTAAATCCGCGGGTTCCAATCTCAGACTGACTTTTTTCACAACTACCTTATCTTTTTATTGGATAAATACACACAAATGTCCAATTTCTGCGACTCGCATCTCATAAATGCGTGAATTCATCCCTTTCGGTCGATACCAAATGTCAAAGTCCGTATATAATAGCATAGTTTTGAGAAATTCTCAGAAGCGTGAGGCGGATGCTTTCCAGTAACTTTTCTATTCTCAATCGTGCGTAGACCATCGGAACCACGTTTCTCGTCATTTCGACTTGCAAGTACGTACAGTACCTACCAAAGTTAACGAAACGCGGATACCTTCACTTCAACAGCAATTACTCCGACGGACTTGGGTCTACCGCAATTTTTCAAAAAGCATTTGAAAGATGAATAAAATGCTATAAATTCATGTCTCTTGAAAATGTATTTCATGCCGAATTCATGAATTTAATTAGCTTTGAAAAGGGAGAAAAATTTTTCTATCCCAATCAATAATCGATCATTTATCGGAAAATAATGATAGCTCAAAAGCTCTCACGGAATTTTGTAGCTCTTCCTAAAACTTTCAGAAACCTCTCTCTAAACGTTTAATCTACGGTTTTTCACACCTAAGTTACGAGCGATCGAGCAAAAAAGAATTGGTGCAAGTCGGGGGTACCGTGGATATTTGTTTTGAGAAGCATTCTAAAACACACCTGACTCATATTTTACGATTCTGCGTCAAAATCACGGCCTGCGCATTTTTACCGTTTTTTCATATCTCTACTACCCTCAACACGTAGAAATTCACTCTCGGTCGATCGCTCCTCGGGTGTGAAGAATCATAGAGCAATGTATGAGAATGAGATTCTGAAGGTCTAGAGAAAAGCTGCAAGATATCGAAAGAATTTTTGCGCTATCGTAATTTCTCGATGTTGATCGATGATTGAATGGAATGAAAAATTTTCCACTTTCCGGAGCCATCTTGAACCATGGATCTTGGGTTGAAAGGATTTTTGAAGGAATTGAATTGATCTTTTTTTCTCGTCTTCCAAATGCTTACCGTTGTGGAACATTGCCATAGACCCAAGGGCGTCGGAGTAACCGCTGTTTTAGTGGAAGAATCCGTGTTATTCCCTTCATTTAGGCGGGAACTGTATCGTTATCCCGGGTCTGGCCAAATTACTGATGAGATTTTTCTGAAACATCAGGCATGGCCAATTCGAAGAAATGCGAGAGTAAATGCTGTGAGCAGTAATATTCCTACAACAGATTTTCATTGACTAGCTAGCAAATTCGCCGGATGAGTACTATGAAAATGATGTTGCTCAGTAATGAAGAAAAAATTTACTTCCGTGGTGAGATTTTTATTCAAAATCAAAGTTGACAATTCTAGAGTTCAAAAAGAAATACATTAATCATCGAACGATAATTATAGTAATTCTACTTCCATAATAAGTGTGGGATAGCTTATTCAAGATAAATATTAGTTGAAGAGTTGAGGATAGGTGATTTTGACTTTATTCACGTTTCATCTCGATCGCAATCGTGCTTTTTCGATTAGGATAGGACTCAAAGAGGGTATCCTCTCACGCAGAAGATCAAACAACACTTTTCCATTTAATCATCTCGTTGAACGAATTACATTATACCTAAGTCTCATGAAACGAATTATAGCATTCTTAATCAAAACGATCAAGATTTGGAAATCAATACGAAATTATGCCGATTCGAATTACCAACACAATCATCACTTGAATTGCCTGCAATTCTACATTGAGTGCGCTATATAGGAGCATATGAATTGAAACTATTAAAGCTTGGAGACCCATACAAAATCATCGTGGTTCGAATCATAGTCTTATCTGTTCCACGTACAAAAATGCATATGAAAAGAGCGATGGCCAAGTATATGAAGAGGCCACAGCATCCAAGAATGAAACCCTTATTCTACGAAAATCGAGACCGCGAATTAAGAACCCGCGTCGTAATTATAGTACAACACAATTTACCATTCCGAGGGAAAAAAATTATCTAAGGAAAAAGGAATACAAAGTTCAAACAAATAAGTTGAGTTGACCTTATCGCAAAGTGGCTAATTTTACAGTTTAAGCATTTACTACGAGTTCAATGGGTAAAAATGTAGCTGTGCGGGTAAGAATGTAAAAAGTACTTGAGGCGGAAAAGGCACAGTATCGCAGAGCTATTGAGATTAGGATCCAAAAGCACTCCGAATCATGTCTTTACCTATCGAATTCTCGTTCAAGTGAACGAATTTCCTATGTCTACGATTTTTCTTACCTGTTTCATACGATCTTGTCTTTGATAAACAAGTCACAAACTTATCATTCAAGGTTATTCACTGAGTGAGCTATCATCGTGAGGGTAAGGCTACTCTAAGCCTGCAAATATCAAACTAATCTTTTACGTGTGCGTAACACTTATTCCAAGATAATACTCTCTACCTGAATTGTCTTATTAGGTCTGATATCTTCCAGTTGAAAGGTTTTTATTTTGGACTCTGACGATGATAGTCTCCTACAACAATCCTTATCAGGGATCTGAGTCTCTCTAAACTAGATCTCCACCGTACATAGTTTATTGTTGGCATCGTTGTAATTTCAATCGAAATTGTGGATTGGGTAATTACCATCGAAATTACAGTCAAAATCAATCTTGAAAGAGATACTTGTGCATTCATAACACACATACTAATCAGATATATCTAATAGTGAGACCCTCAGAACTCAGAGGGTGATGTAGAACTAGATTTACATCAAGAAAATCGTGAAAGTAGATGAATGAAACGCTAGGATTCCTACAAGAATAGCTTATTATGCGTCGAGTGCTGGTAACACTTTTTCAATATCACGCTAATGATCACCCACTTGCAATCGTTAAGTGAGGAGTAGATAGCTCATTCGAGTGCTATAAGAAAGTAAAGCTGAGCTCTCTTCCTTTAACGATTCACGTCTGAGCCAGCATCGAGGCAGATCAAAATTGATTGGTCTTGCAAATCTTGTGAATCCAACCTCCATTCTTCGCTCGAGAGTCTGATTTTACACATTTCTTATGATACCAAGAAAGGCACGACACACATTCAAGGGACAAGTTGTCAGTTTTCTTTTTGCAATCTGGACATAGTGAAATTTTTTTTTTTTTCAACGATTGCATCTGCTTCATTCGCTTGAATGCATCTTTTTCCATGTACTGCTCCAGCATACCTACATCGACAACATCTGATGCATATAAATGCGGCAAATCATCAACAGTCTTCAAATGATTGATATCACTCAATCTAAGTTTGTATGAAAAACTCATGACATTTTTGCTTGATCCAGACTTCATGACCAAACTGAGCATAAGCCTAGCTTTTTGGGCGTCACTTTTCTTGTGGAAGGGTTGTAGAGTGGGAGTCTTGGGCAGGCCGATAGCTGTCTTTGCTTCTTCTTTAGGGCGACCTCGAGTCCTACGAGGTTCTTCAAATACGATGTCACTAGCATCCTCCGAAGTCTCCATTTTCTTAATCCGGAAACGGGGCTGCCCGGCCGAGTTGATTTCGTCTCCGATTTCCATGCCTGAAATCCACAAATACTATCTGTCAGCAGATCTTCATGAACTAGTAGGAAATTACAAATCCATATAGAACAAGGAATATTCATTCAAGTGGTACAAAGAATTTTGCCGGTATTGGGGGTCATTTTGCGCTTGAACTTTCTGTATTCTCGCTCATCGTCGCTCATTCAGGCAACTTGAACGACAACACTTCTTGACCCGTTGCACAAATTATCGCAAGACTCATTCCCGCTGCGGATTAGAAGATAATGTATCGATTGCGTCCTAAGAAAGAAGTTTGACCATGGACACCGTTTGTAGAGGCGATTTGGGCGGAAGAATGAAACTATTGCGAATATAAAGATAATGAATCAGATGAACAATATGCGGGGTACCTAGCGAGAGGAGTTGGGAAAGTTCGAGGTTTTTTCCACAATTCAAGGGAACTTTCTTCAACCACTCAAATGAAAATCAAGATTTTGTTTCGGAATTATTCTTGCCTCGAGGATCTGACAAACCAATAAATCGATCTCTCCTATTGTGAGATGGTGTTCAATGATCAGTTATTCGAATTTATCTCAGAGGAAAATCAGAGTGGCTTAGCCATTTTTGTTCGAGTCCCGAATTATCAGCGCTGTTCTGATATAGACAACACTGATAACTCACAGTATTACGATATATTTTTCTCTGTCATGAGAAAACAGAATAAATAAATAAACGTTAAATAATTCATGTTCAAAATTTTGGGCAAGTTTGAACATCTTTTATGGCATCCTTGTTTAAACACCGGATTATTGAACGTGTATTCGCAATCTTCCGAATACAGTTATCGAGCAACTTCAAAATCTTCTGCTCAAAGTATTTCGGAAAATCGAGCATCGTGCGTCAATTCACGATACGGAGCGTAAGACACGAGTTCAACGAAGTGGATTTTGATTTTCAGTACGACAACCTACACTTGGAAGAGCTCCCCGGCTGTTTTCAGTGGCATCTTCTGGTCGAATTGCATTGCGAATCATTACCTAACCAAACGATAAAGTCCGACTCGCAATATTCATCCATCTGCGGCTAACTTTCTGCAAGACAAGATTCCAGAGAAATTTCATCGCGATTACTGCAAAACTGACTGAACTGGTTGGCGGGAAAAAATCCCCGACAATTAAAAAAATGACTGAAATCATTCCGGCATAATAGCTTTGTCAATTTTGCCTCGATCTCGATGGAAGTTTTTTTCAAAATTGGCTGACACTTAAAAATTATTCACAGATGGATGAATACCGTGCGTCGTGTTTGATTTTGTACTAGCAATAAAGAAATCCAACCACAAATTGGCACGTCGATCGACTTTTTGAGTCTGGGAAGCACTTTGAAACCACGAAGATCAAGATAAAAGTAGATCTGACAAAAATGAATATATGCAATTAGACTCTAGATTCTTCCGAGGAGAAAGGTATGAGGGGGAAGCACCAGGGTTTTTGATGATGAGTCAATACCGTACGGGAGAGCAGCGAAGACACTGTGGTCAATGTACATTGAATTCATATATCATCATAATTCTTGAACTTTTTTTCTTCTATTTGGATACTCACATAGATTTTCGTGAGGTGCTTTGGAAGTCTCCGGGGGTATTAATTTAATAGCATCAATTTTAGCAGATTTTACAGTCCGCATCCTCATTGACCGGGTACTGTTGACACTGCCTTGACCGATTCCTGAAAGATGCAATTTCAATTTTATCGGATGAAAAATTGCATCTGATAGTGTTTGTAGATACATCAATTCACGCAGCGCTAGGCAGCTAGATCCCGTACATTCAAGGTTTTGCAGATTCTACAGTATCCGAAATTGTAAATGACGATGAATCCTTCCAATATTCGAACGACGCTCTGGAATATATGTATAGGAAGTTTCCAACATCTTATTCAAGTACTGGCTCTGTGGATATATATACATAGAAATTTGAGGTTCTGAAATTTCTCGGAAACATTCCAAGGATTTACGTTTCTCAGTTACTGTGAACTCAATCGAAACTCAATTTTGTGTTACGAAGTTCAACCAGATAGTTCTGAGCGAACAAGTCTTTACATAGATTTAGGTGAAACCTGATGATGCAAATAGGCATGAAAGCAGGTAGAATTTGGTGAACAGAGGCAGTCCCTTGGAATGAACTGACTGACCGGCAGACACGTTATATAAAAATTGATGTTATGGAAAGAGTCTAAAGCTCGCCCAGCAGGATCCAAAAATTTGAAACTCATAGCTTGTTACTAGGTAATATGGGCCAATATTCAGCATTTACTATTCGAGTTTGAATAGCATTTACTATTAGAGCACAAGTTGAAATATTCTGTGCTATTCGTTAAAAACCCTCACTTGGTTCATTCAAGTGATGATTGGTCTCCTCTTCGGCAGAGTATGACTCACTCTCACCGTGGTCTACCGAGGGTTTCGACTGGTTTGTGGGTGGCTTTTTCTGTACAACAGGATTAGCTACCGATTCCATCCTTGATTTTGAGCCGGCACCTAGAACCAAGACATTGAATCATGCACTGAATTAGTAACATCCCTGCTGATAATGATTCCGAAGGGAGATTTTATAGGAGTAGAGAATCAACGGCTCATCACAACGAGACAAGTTTTGCATGATTCATACTTACATTTATCTTCCTGATAGTTTCGTGGAGGTTGCTGGATGGAATTCTGTTCATAGTTCAACTCTTGCGATGGCAGACTATGTTCAGCAGGCTGTGAAGAAGCTCCTTCAAGGAGATCACTCAGAATGAAATCTGGAGGAGCTATACGCCTTATTCGCATCGCGGGATCTTGAAAAAATCAAAAAGTGAAATGTAAATATTACCGTGGGTATTAACAACACATCGATTGATGGAATTCTTGGCAGAGTCTCGGTGACTGATAGGATACAGTGTGAGGGGCGAAAAAAGATAGGTCACCCTTTACTCTATTCACTAGTGAGTAAAAATTGTTAGACAGCCTTTACAAGTAATATAAAAGTCAGCACTATTTAATTCTAAATCGATAGATCTCACTGAGTAGATTCCAATGATGTGCTAGTTTTGCCACAGTATCAACCAAAAGTGAGCTTGATAGTGGTAGATTGATGGTTGATGGCAAAGATGCTGATGTTTGACTAATTCTTGTATTTTGTGTTTGAACTCACCAGCAACTGCCATAATAGGCTGCTCTGTTTCCCCAGTATTGTTGACTTGATCGTCGTTGTCATCTAACTCCTCAGACTGATCATTATCGCCATTGTCATCAGAGTTTATATTTCCATCAATTAGCTGGTCATGTAGCGGTGGTAACACATATCCATGCTTCTGAGCACGTGTTGCAAATCTGGTCTTGAGTGTTGAAATAGTATCAACAGTGGGTCAAGAGATACAGAGAGCTGAGAATATATCAACTCCATAACCAAGTGAAAACTGGTGCAATGATTCTTACATTCACTAGGAAAAATCTTGGTTATGCAAAATAATCTGTCTATGTGGTTCCACTTGCTTAAATAATAAAAAAAAGAAAAAATCTAGGTTTACGAAAGAGCCAAAATCGCAGTGGGTCATTTAGTTTGTACACCGAGTACTGCTGATCAACATTATGAATAAGGTATATTAAGAAAAAAGTATGAATCAAACTTATTAAGAAGTGGAAAAGGTTAGATTGAAGCCATAATAGCATGTCCAGTTTCTACTTTTCTAACTCTGACATAAACTATGAGATTGCAAAAACAGTTTCGGTTCAACTTGCATACCTAAAAACTCTAGGATTGTCTGACTCATTGATTGATGCGCTTGCGACTACTGGTTAATAAAATGCACAGATGACTTCAAGATGGAATTTTGGTAGTCAATAGAGATCCGGAAATGTACTGTTCATTGATCTCTACAAACATCTACATCCAACTGCTGTAGTTCCCCCATGAACCCTTCAAGCGACACTTGCACAAACTCTACGCACTATCAGAAGAATTAAACTAGAGATGTTTTGTTCAATATGCATGAAAAATATTTAAGCTTCCGTGAACCTAATACGTAACCACTGTTCCTCAATATAGTGATCCAGTCTCACTTTTCAACAAATTGGACTAATAAACAAGATAATTATGGAAGTTTCTGTATTTTAACACTGATAATGAGTTGCGATCAAGAATCAGGTTATCTGAATTAAATCAAGTAGGCTTATTTGGTTAACTCAATCCACATACCTGCTTTGTCTTTGACAGTCATAACTCTGTCATCGCACTCTTCATTGTGATTCAAAACAGATTGAGCACTGATGACAAGACCTCGATTTGCAATATAGCTGACTTTTATGATGAATGGACATTCACATTTTTTGGAGTTTGTTTTCCGGGAAGCATTCTCAACTTGGCGTGGTTTCCCATAGCACCCACATTTGTAGTTTAAAGAATGGTATGGAGCTCCGTTCTCTGAATTTTCATTATAGTGGCTCCCATGGATTGATACCTCTTTGCCATTTCTTCTGCAATACTTGATAAGAAAAGAATCTAAATCTCCAAGAGACAAGAATTTTTTGCCAATCCGGTCGCCCATTATCAGCTGTGTAGTTTGGTCAAAGACTGCTGTGTTATCACTGATAGCTCTGATTACATTGATACTGCAGCCGGCGATTGCAGTTATACGGAGGCTCTGCGTGATGGAACATAAAAATGATACATGGAATTTATAATTCTGGTGATTGGCGAAGGGATAATAGTTGACCTTATCAAATTCCGAATCTTGTAGTTGTACTCGCCTCGAACACCACCCTATGCGAGGTTATGTTACCCTCGTGGTCGCGGTGGTGGTAGAGCGTCCCGTTATTGAAAGTTCGTAATATCAGTCAGCACGAGATTAAAAACAAATCGCACCTCCACCTCGTCGTAAAATACCTTCCAGATATTTGCTCGCGTGTCTTGTATTTCGTATCTCGATCAGGATATTTTGCACAGAAATTGCCAGAAAATCTGCTTTGCGGTATCAAATTTGATCTCTGGTATCGGCATTAGTCGGCAGGCAGCAGTGCCCGTTGAGATGGACGGCTTCGGCTGACGTCGGCTAACGCCGGCAATGATCGGCGTCTCCTCTCCTCTCGTCAAGAGAGAAGGGAGTGAAGAAGAGAAAAGGAGAGTGAGGAGAGGAAATCGTCTGCAATCAGTGCAATCTACAACTATCCGAGCAAAGTGAGTGTGAAAACGCGAGCACAAATAATTCTCGAAGATTCCTGAACGAACCGTTGTTCTGCAGGACTTGATAATAAGATCTGCAACCTTGCAAGAAAACTCGGAGACCCCTCAGATGAGTTGACATGAGTTGAAGGATCTTATACCTACGGATTGCTGAGTTGCTGGTAATTTTGCTTTTGATTACCTAGATTCTAAATTACGATCAGATTTGTTGCAGAACGCAGGGAAACTTTGTGTGAGTTTGCAATTTGTTCATCGCTTACTGGTTTGAAAAAAGCTCTGAAGGTAGTTTGAAGCAGGTAAGTATTACTTCTATGGATAGAGTCGGTATTTGATAGCCTCACACGCATCAATATTGTTATTGTGTAGGTCACCTAGGCTGCATCAAGTTGGTGCATATCCATGAATATTAGGTTTGAAACATGATGGAGATGGCACCTACCAGAAAACACATACTGTATTCATGAATGAAAATGCTATACTCGGTTCATCTTTTGCCAACATGGTCACATTTGGTGGTGATGAATAGAGCTCGGAATTTCGTGTTACAACACTTTTTTTCGTGTTATTGCACGTTTTGGGTTATTGCACGTTCGAAAGAAATGAAGTATATATCAACATCAAGTGTGAAAATAATCAATAAAATTGCGAGAATTCTGAACATAGATCTCATTGAGGCTGCTCTTTTGGGGTTATTACTAAATTTGTTTATGTTTTGATTGCTGTTGGAAAGTTTTTAAGCGAAATTTCGTGTCTAATCCAAATTTGAAGTCAATTCAAGATGCCTAAAGTAGCGCAAAGTCTTGGTGCCAAAATTCGATCGTGGATTGCGCCGTATAACAAGGAATTTGAAGTCTTCACCACGGATGGTACAGTGGTATACTGCAACATTTGTTCGAAGGGTATAGGCTGTGAGAGGAAATCTCAAATCGACGCGCATGTCATTACAGGTTTGAGTTTTGTGAAATCCTGGCTAGATGCCTGGAAAGAGCAATGAGCATTCACGTTCATGAATAATTCCAGGCCAGCATACTGGAGCGTTGGCCCGTAAAAGAAAATCTAGAAGAGAAAAACAGACATTGCTAGCGTCTCAATCGAAGAATGTGTTTTTCATGGATCTATGCTACGCTCTCGTAGCCTCTAATATTCCGTTGCATAAACTGAGCGCTGATCCATTCCGTAATTTCCTCCAGAAGTACACGCAAAATCAAGTGCCAACGGAAAGTGGTCTTCGCAAAACTTACATTCCTCTAATTTTCGAAGAAAGTCTCCGTAAAATCAAAGAAGTTGTCGGTGAGAATTACGTATACATTTCGGTGGATGAAACAACCGATGCTAGAGGAATATATATTGCGAATCTGTTGATTGGAGTTTTGGCGCAGGAAACTTTTGGGAGAGCATTTCTAATAGCGAGTCAGCAGTTGAATAAAACTAACCACGAGACCATAAGCCGATTCATTAACACCAATCTCAGGCGGTTCTACGAAGGCGAGTCATTTGAAGACCGAATTCTACTACTCTTGTCAGATGCTGCTAGTTACATGATTAAGGCTGGCAAGGGCTTGAGATTATTCTACGCTAATTTACATCACGTCACGTGTGTAGTGCATGGTATGCACCGATTGGCTGAAGAAGCACGAGCGATCTGTCCCGATGTGAATAAGCTGGTAAATGCCGGGAAGAAGATGTTCTTAAAAGCTCCATCCCGTCTAGAAGTGTATCAAGAAATAATGAACAAGCCCTTGCCACCACAGCCAGTGCTAACACGTTGGGGTACATGGCTGTCTGCAGCACTTTTCTACGCAGAGAATTTTCAGCAGTTCAAAATTGTCGTGCAAAATTTGGAAGAAGATGCGGAGTCAGTGACGAAGGCTAAGTCACTAGTGCAGAATCAGAACGTTCTGAGTCAGTTGACATTTTTGCAGGCAAACTTGTCGTTTCTGCCTCAAAGTATCGAAGATATGATGGTGGCAGGACAGACGTTGCGGGGCCAATTCGAAATCCTTAATGTGGTGGAAGAGAAAATAAAGTCAATCCCTGGCGGTAGAGGAGTCCGTCTCCAGAATAAATTTGATAGTGTCTTCGACAAGAATTCAGGACTAACATTCTTACGGGAAATTCTCAAAGTCCAAAGTGGCGAACAAGTGACAACTCGTGAAATAAATGATATGGAACCAACGATAATTAATAGTTTCGCATATGCTCCCCTCACATCTGTTGATGTTGAGAGATCATTTTCATATTATAAACATCTTTTGAGTGATCGGAGATATAGTTTCAACCAAGATAATTTGGAGAAGCACCTGGTTGTCGGTTTCAATAAAATTTGAGCAATGAAAAGGCGTATGAGTCCACTTTTTCATCTTCGAAAGACGATATTTTTTATTGCACGTTTTGGAACTTGATACTGCACGTTTCTCGATTTTTTGCTGCACGAAACATGGCATTTTTTGGAGTTTTTACTGCACGAAATTCCGAGCTCTAGTGATGAACTTCTCCAGCGCCCTAATCTACAGATAAAATGGGTAAGTTTTTCAATTCCTCAGACGTAGCTACTGGATCATCACTTTGATCTAATTGATGAAGCAATTACATTGGTATTTACTCAGTATGCACCATCAGATGATACTCGAGCGGATTAGAACAACTCTAGTGAAACTTTCCTGTTATAGAAAACTGAATCCATAATTAGTTTATAGTTCCACAACCAATCACAGGAAACATTTTTGTGCAGTTGATCACTCGAGAATCATCAAGTTTCATTCATGATCTTATATCAATGGAAACAGATTCAATGATAGAATTTTGTAGACTAATTGTTTGTATCCAACAAATGAAGTGCGCACTCATCATGCGTGTGAAAGACCAATTCAATAAGATAAACATATTCTGTATAATTTATTAATATTGAGCCATTACACCCACCATTCCGCTCAAAAAATCAATCATATCCCTAATGGAATTGTATCTTTGCAAGAGTCCCCCACTGCCCATAGTTTAGATAACAGTACATTCCATCCTCATCGCTCTTACGAAAACATTATTCAAGTTTCAGGACACAGATTGTTTGAAGATGAAGATGCATGGCATCAGTTGTGATGATTGGTCACTGAACCTGAATGTGGAATATGTACATCAAAAACTTAGAGAGACAAGTTGGCGAGATCCAGGTTCTCGTCAAGGACCATTCAACCTTGAAGTTTATATGAATGGCATCAACAGAGAGTGTATTATCCTGGATGCAGACTCAAATCATAAGATTTTGATTTCAATATCGGTCAAAGTAGTTGAGAGATCCAGCTATTTCCTTGGAATTCCTCAGTCGCTTTCTGCAGTTCATTATCAACAACCGCACAAGAGCGTACATAATTCATATTTTCTCCATTGCATGCTGGTAACTCTGAGCATGTTGATTAGATTACTGGGGTGAGTAACATGTATGATTCAATGCTCTCAAATTCTTTTGACAACTCTCGAGACTCATATAGACGAAACATACTTTGTAGTGTTCACATTACCTGATTCTCAATCGAGTCTTCAACTCAGAGTCCAGATGAGCTCGATGGTCATGAACTCCATTGAATAGTGTTTCTTTGATGAGAGGTGCACCCCTGATTTTGAAGTCTTGGCTTAAAAATCATAGGAGGCTGGAGATTCATATTTATACGTATTTTTTTGATCTAAAAACGATGGCGTAGTTGGTTTTTCGGAAAAAATTTTTCTCGACCATTTTTGTCTACTGCTTTGCGCCCCCTTCGCCCGATCGCCGAACCCACCCGACATTTTGTTCAAAACCATGAGAAGTACCCTCAAAAAAATTTACGGACTGATCCATCAAATTCAGTGTTTTTAGGTACATTTTTTCTGGTCAAAAATCGCATTTTCTTGCTAAAATGCCTCAGAACTCGAAAAATATCAATAATTTCAAAGAATGACTGGAATCCTCCCTTGCGTTCAGATTGAAAAGTTTACATCGGATTAGTGAACCAAAAAATCAGTGGTCAAAAATGTTTATATGAAAAATTAGACATATACATGATTATATAAATTTCTGGTGATATTTTTTCTTGATTCTTAGAATATTTTGTTCACTTATTCCATGTAATTTTTCAATCTGACCGAGAAAGTTCATTTGTGATGTTTCGAAATTATCAATATTTCTCGAGTTCTGAGTCATTTCAGCAAGAAAATTCAAATTTTTGACTCGAAAAAATGTATCTAGTCGCACAGAATTTGATGGGTCGATCTGTAAATTTTATTCGGGGTACTTTTCATGGTTTTGAACAAGACGTCGATGGGTTTGGCGATTCGGCGAAGGGACCACAAACCAGTGATCAAAACTGGTCGAAAAATGTGTTTTTTGAAAAACTGACTACGCCATCGTTTCTAGACCGAAAATATATATATAAATCCAGAACTTCAGCCCCCCATGATTTTTTTTAGGCCAGACTTGAAAAACAATGGTGCACCTACCCTTGAATTACATGTATTGAGTGCTTGTATTTGTTCTTGAAGAACTATTTTTAAAGGAATAATATGATATTTGGATAAGTGGACGAATTCTAACGGACTCTACTTTCATAATGCAACTTGGAAAAGCTATTCTTCAAAGTGATTGAGCACAACATGGCCTCATCATCATGAGAAGAGAAATTGCATTTAATGTATCATGTTTTTCTAGCATCAAAGATCAAAAAGCACATACGCCATGCCTTCGTCAAAGCCTTCGCATATTGTAGAAGGAGCTATTTTCAACAGCTGGAATGATTTCGAGAAAGCTAAGCGATTGTACCAGAATGAAAGAAAACAGTGTTTCGTTCGTAAAGATAGCCGGAGGCTGGACACTCACCCACTCAAAGGAGCTAATGATGACTGTGAATTTCAGTATGTGAAATTGGTTTGTAAATATGGCAAAAACAGGCACGAAGTGACGGAGGAGTATGAACGCGAGACAAGGTAACCCACTTCGAGTGCTTCCTTGGTTTAATGCTGGATTATTGGCAAACGTTGGCATATAAAATCCATCATCTCATATCCCACGAGTGAAATCTGAATATCATATTTCAATATTTCAATATTCCAAATCTGAACGCCACAAAATGTTCGAGGATTTCCATGAGTTGATATGTTTTCGTTTATTTGTTTCAGAACATTTAAATGTGACTGTGAATCATTTATTTCTTGTAAGATTAACGGCTGATTACCAGAAGCTCTTTATAAAAAATCTGAAGCTCGATCACAACGGCCATGAAGGATCAGAGGTATGAAATATGTCCCATCAGAAGTGCATGGCGTTCTAAATTCTATGATAGAAATGTCTATTTCGAACTTGAGACTATTCGGACCTTTTGGTACTAGGAGATAGCAAATTTTCTATTCAACTTTATTACAATCCCTGCGCACATTGACTAGAATGACTGAATGCTCGTTGATGTGAGATCTCATTCTATGATTGCGTATTTTTTGGCGAGTTGAAATATGGTCACAGCAATAGCATAAAATATCGTAAGCAACGGGGCAAACATTTGCGCACTCGTTGCGGGCACTCGTGCGCAAATTTCTGTTCGACCCCGAATTGCTTAATATACTATCCTCCAAAATTCATTTTTGTGAGCATCTGAAAATTCATCATTTGATAAGGATCCGTTTCATCATCCAGAGAAGAATATTCCCGATGTTAGTTCTTGGGTTTTACTCATTCATCTTACACTTATTGGTTTTTTCTGCCTCCGTGGTAGACAGAGTGATGTTTCACCCCGTATGCGCAGGAAATTTAGGCCTTTGAAACCAATTTCATTAGAAAACCGGGAAAAATTCCGCCAAAACCATTGGACTGGGATCAAAGTTACGAAGTTTCAATGATAATGACAACTTCACTGGAGCTGCGACCCTGAAACAAGTTTGATGGGGAATTTGTGCAGGATTCGCAAATGCCTCTCTATCGCATGCTCTAAGATTGGGGCGTCGTGCCTTTGGTCTAGTGCATCAAATTGACTTTGCCAAGTGATCATCTTGAGGAAAATTATCTTGACTTCCTCTCGGGATTGGTTTTGAAAGCCGAAATCCCTGGGCATGCGCAACGAAGATCCCTTTTCTACCTAGGAGGCTGAAATCACCAATAAAACGTCAATTGAATGGCGTTGTCCCCAAAAATCAAGATCGGGACTAGTTATTTGCTTTTTGTTGCTTCCTTGGGGAGATATATTGTATCGGTGCGGAGATTTTCACGAGGAATTTTTTTAAATTCCTCATTTTTGACCTCCTAGTTTGTGTCTTACGTCAATTAAAATTCATGCATCTTGTTCTACTCGCCGAGGAGTATCTAATTGAGGGGGTGGGTGGGAAAAGGGCGTAATGGCAAAACGGTCATTTTGAGAAAATAAATAAAAACTTAATAGAAACCGCTAGAGACATAATTGGACGAGTTGAGCTGACTTATTTCGAAAAAGATAGCATTCTTGAAATAGCCCAACCCAAGCCGGGGGATGAGATTTGAATTTGAGCTTTTTTCAGCAATTTCAAAAAATGCAATCACGCCCTTTTTGCGAATACAGGGTCAAATTCCGGCCTTTCTTCCTCACACAAAGTGGAATTAAGTCTCGAGATCGAGTCCAATCGTCTCCACATTTTTTGAGAGTGTTCCTGGGCATGTTTTGAAAGATATCTGATCGCTAGGGGGTGGTTCGATTCATGCTCCACGGTTCTATGGACACGAAAAGCTTCCATCAGTCGTGTGAAAATGACGAGAAATTCTTTCCACTAGGAAAGGGTAATAACACTCCATTTGAAAGTAAAACAACATGTTTTCATCGTTATATTAGATGGAAAAGCGTTTCCAGGCTCTGGAGAATTTTTATAATATTTTCCCTCGGTAATTAGGCCTTTTTCCAGAGCCGTTTTCAGATCCGCTCTCACTTACGCCCTGTTACAGAGTGATTACGCACTTTTAAATCCTTTCAGTCAGACAGTTAAGCCTTTTTTTCCAAATCCTGTTGGGCTGAGGAAAAATCAAGCCCTGCTTTTGAAATGTTATCACAGCAGTTACGCCCTTGTAACATTCTATCATTTCACTTACGCCCTTTTATCGTGCAGATGAAACGGCGTAATGGCGGTTACGCCCTTTTATCTGCCAGACGGTTTTCGGGATCTTACGAAAAATGGATTTCGGGGGGTGGTAAATCTTGGTATAGAGGCTCAAAAAAAGCGATATCCGGAAAAAGGGCATAATGGCGGTTACGCCCTTTTTCCACCCACCCCCTCAATGGTATCCTTCCACATTGCACATCTCGTGTACGACGCACAGTGAGAACTATTTTCAATTAAAGCTTATATATGTCCGTATGTATGCGTCTCTGTATGGTGTCGTATTTTGTCACGCGATATCTACTGAGCCCCTCACCCAATTTTGATGAGACTTCCAAGGTTTGTTGTAAATTGGTCAGTGACGATCCCAGTTCATTGACAGCTTCATACTCTCAGTGCTTCCTCTTTCACGTCAAATTGTTTACCTACAATTCAACATGATTTTCACACCATGTTCTACAGTGGACTGGAAGGTCAAACAGGTGAACCAAAAGTGTCAAGAAGAACGGTTGACGGGGTTTTGTTTGTTATGTTTTGAATTGGAGCTGATTCGCTCTCTGCTAAAAAGCTGAAAACTGGTTCTTTTCGAGAGTTTTTCGCGTTCCCTACCATGATGTCCAACCGAAAAACTGGACAAGAAGGTCTCTTCTTATCAGACGAAATTTTTTGTCGGCAGTATTTTCAACGTATCCTGGCTTGACGAATACGTTTACAGTGGTTGAAGAGGGCTAGTATGGATCCAAAACGAGTGACTGAGTGATTTTTGGAGTTGCTACCAGCAACATTTCACCGACATTGCTGTGAATTCTGGGATGCTCACAGTATGGGCCAAATACATCCTATTTGATTCTCGAGGGTGTATTTTCTCCATCGTACACAAGACAGTAGTTCAAGAATAATGAGTAAAATATACGGTTATGCTCACAAAAGTTGCGCTTGATGCAACTTGTGACCTTGGGCTCGCTTGTAACGAAACATTTCTTACGTTTGTTAGCTCAACGTCTTGCTACAACTACGGAAATCGCCTCTTTCCCGTGTTATAGGATGGTATTTTCACTCCTCGTAGGCTTGAAATATATATGTTATCCAGATTCCGTAAGTATTTTCAGGTTCAGTGCAAAATCGGTAGAATCTCGACGATGACAACTCAGGAGATCAGCTCGTCACTTGTTCTGATCACAACATAGCCCACTCAAACTACCAGCATCGAGTTCAGATGGTTCAAATTTGTTGGGAAAATTGTTGAGACAGATTTTCTTCAATCAAGAGAGAGCTTCTCGTCCAGTTGATCAGTTTGACATCATTACAATGGACGCGAAAAATGCTGTTCTCGAAACCAACCATGTTTAGCATTTCAGTAAAAATTCTGACAATTGGTGAAAATCTGGGCATTGGCTCTTACGTCCTAGAATTTACGAGAATTGATAGTTGAGTGAATGTTCCCGAACATGTTTCGACCATTCTTAGCAATGAGTGATTCAGAAATTCGAAAATCTGATTTTTTTTCGAAAACTCTACGTGGGCGATATTGATTCTCATTAGATCTTGTTTTTGACTCCCAAAACTACCATTCAGAACGAAAATTGGCAGGGGGTCTCCAGGTTTATGCTAAATTGGTTGAAAATCACCGTGTGAAGGAAATGGAGAGGGTTGTTGAGTGAATGAGAATGTCAGAAAGAGATTTCCACGATTTTCCATTATCATATCATCGGCGGGAAACGGGGGAGAAACCCAAAAATCTCTCGTTGCAGCGAATACTGAAAGAACACACCAACCTACATCATATTATGAATATTCAGATTTTCAAAAAAATGGGTTGTAGAGAAATCGAGTTTTTTCTGTTTTCGCCTTCTTCCTCATCGAAGGCGTCCATCAACTTAATATTAACTCCACAAGACCGATTGCCATATGTTCTTTGAGGTTCTTTTGAATACCGTGGAGAACCTTTTTGTATCTTGTGTCCCTGATGGGTGGGAAGGTGCTGAGATTGCAGATCCAATTTAGATACAAGTGAACCTACATCGAGAATATGCGAAAAGAGTGAAAATATAGCGTTCATAAATTGCTTTATCCATATAGTACAACTGCCTCAGGTTTCGCCCCCCCTCCCCCAATATACACTCTACACAGTTACTCTCCCTACCCATGTAATTCGAACGGATTTCGGATCCTTGTCGAGTCGTGCCAATGAAGATATCATCATTCCACTCTTCGGCTAGCTTTAATCAATTGATCGTCGAAATCTGAACAGGTGAAGCCGGAAATATACATATAATAAGATCGCGATGGCGGCGCTCGAGACCAGGGCAGTGTAGGGTCCCTATAATAGGTCTAGACAAGGGGGGTAAATTTTTCTGACTGCCTCCGCCATTTTCAGCGATCCCGTACTCTTCAGATGGGGGCGCATCTGTGTGAGTGTGCACACACCGATGCGCTCGTATACGTGCAGCTCGCTGAATATGGCGGCCACCGTACGGCGTAGAAATAATTTTGTTTGGGAAATGTTTGGGGACTGTTTTCCCCTCGCAAGCATTGGGCCGAACTTGAAAAATGAGACATCCCCAAACTTGGTGATTACGACCCAAGATTGGCATGCAAACTTCTCGCAACTTCTCAGAAACTTTGCGTAAGTTTGGGAAAACTTTGGGAAATGAATGCTTCCTGGCATGTTTCGCAAATTGTTACCTACCCAAACTTTACAGATATGAAATTCTAGTTGCGAGTTTCGTTTGGGAAAACGTTTGCATAACTTCGGCACTACTTTGAGAAGCTATGGCAGAACTTTAATGAAGCGCATTAATCGAGGGTTCGTAGAGGTCTTCTCGAAAGCAGTTATTCCTTTGAATTATATGGATGAAACGAAAACATTTTGAGAAGTTATCTGTAAACTTATCAATAGTCTAGTTTGCGTTTTCTTGAAAATACCTCGCATACACGTTTTTATCATACTTTAGCTCAAGTCTAAGTCAAGGCACGCGCTGTATTAATTTGGAAAAAAGCAAAAACTTACTAGAACCTCTTAGACGAAGAAGATTAGAATCAAGAGTCGCGGAAAAAATTCAAATGTGTAGAGAGGTTGGAAGTTACCCCGGAGGTTATCATACGGCTCTGCTAGTTACAGTCGGCGACAAACACATCATACCGATACGAATTTACATATCTGATATCGAGTGCTTCTGACGATGAGTACTCTAATCATCCATACACCATGTCTAAATAATCTTTCTTCAAAGCTTTGGTGGACGCAATTTCATCACATCGAAGCCTTGGCGTTTGTTAGCAGCAGACTCTTCTGCATCTGCAGACCAGTCTGTTTGTTTGGTGGTTGTCAACATAGAAAATCGATCGTAACTAAGGAGATTGACACATATCCACACTGATTCCATTTTTGCGTTTGAAAATAATTCAACCATCCTAGACTTCAACGCGTACTTACGAAAAACCCTTCAAAGCTCCAGAGAATGATTGCTTGTGCATTAATGAAAAGAGAAGCACTCACTGTCAACGGCAATAGGTATCAGATGAGTATATTCGTGTCGAGATGATGTGTGCCGCAACTGTGCCAGGGTACGCAGAACCGTGTGATAACCTTCAAACACTTTCCCGATTCGAATATTTTGATTCTAATCTTCTTCGCACAAATGGTTCTAAATTTCTTCCGGAAGTGCGCAAGATTCCTTGTGGCTAATTATTTTTTCAGGTTAATGAAGCACGTGCTTTGTTTCAAATGTTGGCTATAAAGTAATGATAGAAACGTGTACAAAACATTCTCAAAAACGCAAAGTAGACTATCTAAGAGCT
This sequence comes from Eretmocerus hayati, assembly GCA_029851415.1. Classification (NCBI taxonomy): domain Eukaryota; kingdom Metazoa; phylum Arthropoda; class Insecta; order Hymenoptera; family Aphelinidae; genus Eretmocerus; species Eretmocerus hayati. Next base: position 18,370,247 of record CM056743.1, read on the forward strand.
TGCAGACAGCTCCTCGAAACGCTTGCACTTTTTCCATATAATTTCAAAGTACCCACTGCTTTCGAAAAGACTTCTGCGAGCCCTGCCATAGCTCCTCAAAATAGCGCTGAAGTTATGCGAACGTTTTCCCAAACGAAATTCGTAACTAGTTTTTCATATCTGTAAAGTTTGGGTAGGCAACAATTTGCCAAACATGCCGGAAAGCATTCATTTTCCAAAGTTTTCCCAAACTTACGCAAAGCTTCTGAGAAGTTGCGAGAAGTTTGCATGCCAAACTTGGGTCGTAATCACCAAGTTTGGGGATGTCTCATTTTTTAAGTTTGGCCCAATGCTTGCGAGGGGAAAACATTTCCCAAACATTTCCCAAACAAAATTATTTCTACGCGGGTACGTACCATGACTAGACCTGTTAATTATGAGACCTTAGGGCAGTGGAAGCTCAAGATTACAACTCTTTATATCTGTAATGATGAACTGGGTGAATTCATCCACTTTGCATCTCACCTCATTTGAAAATAGAAAAGAGGGCGCGAGAGAAGTGAGGGGTGAATTCGCGGCGCAGAGGGATTGAATTCGCGCATGAATGCGATGGAGCTCACGGCATTCAGAAAGACGAGAACGAGCTAGGCCTACAATATTTAGCCTGCTCGCGTCGGTAGTTAACTGCCGGTTCGCTGAAGCGACATCGCCGACGAGGCCGAGAGGACCTGAGGGAGAGCAATGTTGCCAAATTTATAAGAATTTTGAATCTGCCAATCAGCGTGCAAATCATGCGATTTTGAGGAGAGAAAAAGTTCATTGTTCTATCTCAGACTCTCTCGTTCTCAAAAGCTCTGGGAATATGTCCGAATACAAACGACTCTCCCGAGCAAAATAAGTTCCCTCCGGATTCGGAAAATTTTTGCGGGCTCCACCGATTTGACACATCGAACACAAAAGTATCAAACTTCCATGTGTGTGACGGGTCCTACCGAAGAGACCCGCCAGAATTTGTGGGAATTCTGTGAAACGATATGTGCCTGATTCATTCTCACCAGGTTTGATAATAACAACTTGAAACGCAGAGGTGAGACAGATCATCTCAATGTAGCGTGCGCGAACCGGAAACGAGTTTCATCCTTTTCTAGATGTTTCGCGCACGCAAATGAGAGTTCACTCGTGCATGTTATTCATTTTTCCGCACGCGAGAAGTGCTTTTTGGATTCGCATACGGGAACAGGAGATGTCCGCGGTGACTTGCGTGTACCCGGAGGAAGAGTATCCTTCGCGTACGCGAACAGTTTTCGCTGCAAATCGCACCTGGACCCGGTTTCTCGCGCACGCGGGCAGCCTTCAGCCTTCTAGATTTCGTGCACGCGAAATGCCTGTGACACCCGCAGGAGGAATGGCTGCCCATCTCTCTTCGCCTACGCGAAAAACTAGTAGCCTTCGCGTACGCGAAAATTCGCAGGCGAACACCTGGTGAAAACCTTCACGTACGCGAGCCGGAAAATTTTGGCGTCCTCGAAGGGTACCCCTCTTCCGCGTACGCGTAACTCCGCGGACGGGCAGCTGGGGAAAACCTTCGCGTACGCGAGTCGGAGAATCTCGCGTACTCGAGGGCTACTAATGTTTCGCGTGCGCGAAACTTCGCGTACGCGAAACTCCGCGGACAGGCTGCTCGCAAAAACCTTCATCCCGCGTACGCGAGGGCTACTGGTCTTTCGCGTGCGCGAAACTTCGCGTACGCGAAACTCCGCGGACGGGCAGCTGGCGAAAGCCTTCGCGTACGCGAACCAGAAAATTTTCGCGTACGCGAAAGAGGTGTAACCTTCGCGTACGCGAAAATTTACCGGTTCGCGTACGCGAAGGCTTTCGCCAGCTGCCCGTCCGCGGAGTTTCGTGTGCGCGAAAAGGGCCTCACCGTTCGCGTACGCGACGCATCCTGCAAGGACTTGCAAAATTGGCCCGTTCGTTGGCGCGCGAAACGGGCGTTTCGCGTACGCGACTCCGGCCGTATACACAAGCTAAATAGAGACTCCGTGGAGATGGACGTGTGAGGGTTTCCATGGGACCTTTAACTATAAACTCCCCAAACTTTATTACATCACACGCGTTGAGTGGGTTTTATTTGGGTATACGCCCTTTGAAGAAAGGGTCAATCTCGTTCAAGTCAAAGTTCTGATTCAGAATGACGGTATACACCTTTAAAACATAAGCGGATCATTGCCGATCGAGTGGATTCAATTCAAAACATTACCTAGATGATTAGTAAGGATCATATCTCACAGGACTTGACCTTAAGGGATTCCATAATCTCTTCCAAACAAAACCCAGTGAGAATTTCGGAGCCTAATAATTCCAGTTTCTGACCATACGCCAAGTTGTGCAACCGAGAGTTGAATTCATATACACGCATATATCCTACAAATCGACACGGAGACTGATGACCACTATAGTACAAGCATAGGAAAATGACTCAATCTGAATGCTTCAATCAATGGCACTGAGTTTACAGCAACCCTCAGAATTGATTCGACTGTGTATCTAAACATAACACTGGTTAATTTGGAACCCACTAGAGTTGTTGAAAAGAGAATTATAACCCCTTTCCAGCACAAACTAACACTCGTAGATGAACAAACGAATTCGAGCCTTGATCAAGTCGTTACTCGTGAAATCAAAGCATTCAACTCGCGCACATACACGTCTATGCACTTACCACCATGCGCACAATAATAGTGGTTGTCACGAGACGCAAAATAAAATCCCGAATATCCAATTCAAGATAACTGAGAATTTTAGTCGAATACCGTTCTTAGGGGTTCAAATATACGTTCTTTTTATTATATTCATCAACCACCATTTTTTTTTCCACGTTCACAGATTTATCAGAAATATAAGCAATTCTTGCTTTCCCAAAGTTCTTCACTTGAATTATGATAAGTTACGGTGTGGAAATGGTGTAACGATTACATACAAGTCGAAGTTCGACATCACAAATCGTTGACAAAAATAATACACCGCTGCAAAACAGAGAAGCATTTGATTGTAAATTCTAATCCTTCAATTTACTACCACCCGATTCACTCTAGCCGAATGTTATTTTCTTTTACATATGGAGGAAGGAGGATTCTCAAAAGTAAGTCACACACTTTATGTAAGCACGATTTGGACCAAGCATCTGAGTCGCTGTTGAAACAAACCTCTCATGATGATATCAAGTTCAAAGAATCAGATGAAATTTCCTCGAACTTCCGGGGTAGTGTTATTACTTCAGGGGCAAAAAAAAATTTTTTTTGGGAGACCCACCAATCCCACTGAAGAAATACAAAACCAGACGATTTTTTCTCAGATTGTATTGAGAGCATTACACGCGCGTCATAAGAAAAATCGATAAAATACCATCCTACAAGCTATAGAAACTGTCTAAAAATCCCGATCCCATCAAATACTGAACGGTACAATGAAGTTGAAGGCCCTGTGGATTTCCCCTTAATACATGCAAAAACAACCATTTGGGAAAAAAAAAACAGAAATATGACGTTTTGTTGGGGTAAGATTTGAATATAGCGGTATGAAGATGACAGAGTAGAGGCCTTTGAAATATTTTATTTCCGGAATGTAACAAAATTTTGGCTGTATCATGACAGACTGAGATGGGATTATAAATCAAACAATCGATCTAGGATGACGAGAGAATATCAACTCAGTTTACAGAAATATGAATATGTTAACTGGGAAGAAATATGGGGAAAATGCGCATTTCCGCGGAGCTACGCCACGAGATTGGAAACATAAAATCGAGATTGGATGGGTATACAACCATATAAGAACTCTGATAAATTTGCGATATACCAAATTGCGATCTTCTCCATAACTTGAGATATTGATTCTCAGATAGTTCGAAAAAAAGACCACATTTTGGGCATCCCGGAGACACATAACATTAAAAAAAGCAAAGTGAACCAAGTTTGAATGACGATAACAAGCTTGATATTGCTCGGAAAATTGGATTGACAATTCTACATCATCGACCATCGAATAATTTCTCTATCGCTGAATTCTATCCCACCACGGTAAACAATCACCTTTAGAATGGCAGGACATTTTCTTCTCCCTGCATAACACGTTCACGCAACACGCCCACTTTGTTCAATGCACCTTTGACAAGAGACTCCACTATGATCCGACAGATATTACGAGAATGAAATGGAATGAAGATACTGGAGTGTACAAAAAATTTCTCAAAAATTTTATCGTTTATCAATCCCCTTATTTTGCTTGAGAGAATTGGCACCCAATTTGACCTCTAATTTACCCGTGCGATATGAGAATTCATTATGGATTAGAGAGAAGTTTTATCAAAACGTTGGAAAAGAAAGAAGCACATAGTCTGCCAGTTATCCACTCTGTGACAGAATTTTCAACGCTACGAAAATAAATTACAAATTAGATAAGTATAGATCAAGATTCGATACAAACATGCGTATAAAAGGCATGCGAATGATCATCCACGATGCTAATTCATCATAGGGAGTCATATGAAGTTAGAAAAATAATCAATTTGTAACTTGAAAAATTACTGTTTAAACACTAGATCTTCCGTAACTCCATAAGAAATGAGATCGGATCATGAGTAACTCTACCGACAAATGACACTAGATGCTCGGATACGATGAGATAAGAATTTGAAAATTTGATAGATACGCCCCATTTTTTTATCATAACGGCCGTTTTTGGGACGAATAAGAATAAGAACTTACTGAAAGTGTTCAAACCCATACTTAGCTCCAATAGATAGTTCAAATCACAAAAATTTGACGTAATAGCCCTTTCATGAATTAACAGAATTACAGAGGATATCGGACTCTTAAACCGCCCTTTTCAACATTCTATCTGATTAACACAGATGTATCATACTGGAAGTCAGAGGTCGTTCAAGAAATTAGAAATAAAATCACAAAATATATAAAAATAAAAATAAAAATGATTCTCAATAACGTGGAATAGGAAAGCATGCCATAAGTGGAAATAAAATTAAAGTTTTACAAAATTGAATGATTCGCGCGCGTCCTCAACGGGATTTCGTGGTCGATGGAAGAAGTACTTCATAACAGATTCAACGGTTGATAGACAAAGTATATACAAGAATCTGAGGACTGTTGGATTGGGCTCCGATAAAATGTGTTTCACAATGGTCCAAAATTGTGAATCGAATGGAATAATAACATCAAATTGTCCAGTAGCAAAATAATCTCAAACGACCACTAAAACCAACGATGAATTCAAAATTGACCTAAGGTTTGTGACTGAAATTCCCCAGAATATTTTCACTTTTCTTGTGGTCCAATCCAATTCGTTTTTACCTTAGGATATGCAAATGTATGGGAAGATCCAATTGTCTAAAGTGATTAGATTAGAATTGATGCTGGCATGCTTTCTCGGGGAGTTTTACTGAATGATGTTGGGATCTTTAGAAGAATTAACATGAGTTGATAGTCAGAACACAAGTCGATTCTCATGAGGTGAAACGAGCAAAGCATAGATATGATCGAAAAAAAATGGTCGGTGGTAAAATATCTATGAAAATAAATCGATGGAGCACAGGGGAAAACCATAAGATGAAAATTCGATCGGGAATAAAATAAGCAAACCACAGCTCCCACAATTGAGCACTATTCGTATGTAAGAGCCAAAATTGAGGATAAAAAGGGAAGAGGAAACACCCACACGCAAACACGGACGTAGAAAAAGCACCCCGATGAGCCTATAGCATATTCGTAAAACCGTTATGGAAGCGTCGCTCACAACCATTGAATTGTGGCAAATGTAATTAGCATAAGATTTGATAGACTTTATTGATACGATGGTAGTATTTCTTTCTAAAAACACAAAAGCGGAAAGATATTCTCATTTTATGCGGTATTAAAATATTTATACTCGAAAAGAATTAACTCGGATCAAATCAATCACAAGCGCAAACTGAAGATCTGTAATTGGACTAACTTGGAAGATGGAGTCACAATAATTCGTAAATACTTACGAGGCTTGTCAGAGAATATCACAAATCGCCGAACACAGTCTCGGGATAATTCATCAAAAACCAATAGATGCGCGTGAAAATACAGAATCGAACAAATATCACAAATTAGCTGGATGAGATAATAATTTAACAAACACTAAGAACAAAAACACCCACACGAATAAATACAGCGCGACAAAGACAGAGGTGTAAAGCCACCGTCGCATCAGAGCAAACACAGCGGTACTACTCCAACGACACGCAGCGAAAACAAACTGGTGAAAATGCAGTGAAAGTTGGATGACCAACAATGAGCTGTTGCAAGGGAAACTTAAGCGATGAGACTCGGATGACCAGGCCATTCCGCGTTGCGTGGTCACCTAAACGGGATGACACAGCAATAGCGCTGTTGCGAGGGCAACTAAACCTCGGAGGACCAAGCGTTTGCGTATCGCATGGTCACCTAAACGATGGGGAGGAAAAGATGCCCAACAGCGGAGCTATACAGGGGCACCCAGGAGAGAATGAGACTAACCTCCATACTTGCATAGAGCTCATTTTTAACAAGCGTGAGAGAAATGGAAACAGGAGGCCTAATTAACTCGTATGACTACAAGTTAGACTGTACCGTTCCGAAAGCCACCGGGATAATATTCAGCGAATCGAAATACATATTTTAGTGAGTGTTACCTTCAAGCGTAAAATTAAGCTAACGAATCGGAAACCTTTGAACAAAATCAAATATGGTTCGCTCTTTCAATAAATTCAAAGTTTTTCAGAAATGAAGATAAGTATTTATGTTATAAGTATAATCGTCAATTACAGGAGATTCATTGTTTCTCAGTAAGAATGGAAGTAAGAAAACAAAATAATCACATCAGATCAAGATCAAAGTGATACATGATTAATGCTTTCCAGCGAATGAAATCGTTTTGGAAGAGAAGTATGCAGATAGGATAATTCAACAATTCAAACAAAAACGTGGGATAATCATACATCAAAATCAAACAAAAGAGACCGCGAATTTGCTCTCAGAATGATAATGAGATTATTGTTAAGTACTTACATCATGATGCCAATCTTATGTGTCTGAGTCTTAACAAGCAACATACGGAGTTGGTCATCACCCTTTAGAATCAATTGCTCCTAAACTTACCGCTACTTGATCCATTTGGCCTCTTACATATTCCATTTTCCCTCTATCAATGCCAATCAAACTGAATGCAATGACAAAATACACGAGAAATGATGTGACCAATTACATGGAAATGGGATATCCACGCAAGAAAATGATTTGGATCGGCCCAGTAACGAAATCAGAACATTCTTGAGTTACGGGACTTTTCTGAAATAATTTTAACAATTACAATTTATGGAAATAATTTCGGGAAATATGATAAAAAATTCCTGCCGAGATAGGGAAAAAGAAGCGAAACGATATCTGCAAGTAAAGATAGAATCAAAGATCGAGGATCTATAAAAATGGTGAAAATTTATTACATTGTTACAAGATGAGGACTAAAACATCAAATCAAGGAAATTTATACAGTTTGATTTGAAAACATCGAACCTCAGAATGTGGCAGCATTCTTTTTTTTGTGTCCTCGATGTCGGTCGAGTTGGATGTATACGCGATTTGCGCGCAGGAATGCGAGATATAGCTACATCCAAAGAAACAGACGCCCGGCCCTTGAGCACCCACGAGCCCAAAGATTGAACAAAAAATACCGAACTTATAGTAAGCGTCGAATTAAATAAATCATAATGCGAACTAGTGGGTACAAGCGATGAATTATGTACCCAACGCGAGCGCCTTGATGTAAACAAACGCGTGTACGAACTTGCAAACGGCCAGGCTGATAAAATGGGATCAAAAACAAGATCAAATAGCCACGATACGCGAGGCATATGATGCATCATGATGATGACATCTTGACACACAATGAATATTACATGCAGAAAGATTCATCTTGGATTAAATTCGAAAGGAATGACAAGAATGTTATAAAAGTAAAATATCACACTATCACACCGTGAATGCAGCACGTTGGCTAAGGGATAGAATGTGATTACATAATGAAAAGCACATGACAACCACTAATTGTTACTCACCAACTCAAAGTCATGTAGACAACACGTAACTAACCATCTTTTAACTATATAAAAGGGATATACAGAAATGAATAAAGATTAAGAATGACACCAAAACGCAGGTCAACTCGCTCAGTGGCGGCACGAGGGAGAATGCATGCACGTGAAGAAGCCGGTGCTAGCGCGTGCGCACAACCGAGACAGTATAGGCATGGGAGCGAGAGAGACGCGCGGTATACTATCATGATGCGTGCCGCAGAGCAGAATTGATAGAAAGAACAATGATGAACGATTGATCCTCTCAAAAATCTTTATCCCTAGAGAAGTGGATATAGAATCAAAGAAAAATATATTGTAAAGTGTCAATCCCAATAAGAGAAAAAAAAGAGAAATAACAAAATTTTCATGGAAGAACTCGTACATTTGGATGATTTATTAAGCTTCCTCACATACTGTCGGAAACTTAAATATTTAGAACTAGAATCCAGAACTTCAAAGGATGGCAAGACCTTGATCGCCGATTATATTCTCAACACCGTCATAAAAATTACAAGCTTTGACTCATTTAAATTTTCGACGTTAGAATTTGACATCGACTACTAGATAGAAACGACGCATCACGTTAGAAATCAGAGCGAATCCTCGAAAATCTAAAATATTGAACGTCTATTTATGATATCCTCGTGAAAATATTATTTTGATCACTCTCATTAAACTCGTGACTAGACACACTCAAGAGAATTAACGCGACAATTTGATTCATGATTCATGCCATGTTGAACCAAAACTAAATTTTGCATTTTGAGAAGTGTACGTACATCATGTTGATAGGGAAACCTCTTGCGGTGTAAACGAGGATAGATAACTAGAAACTCTTCACGCACGGAAATGCGCTGACCCTTACGACTCACGACACAATGATTATTTTCATAAAAACCACATCAGGCTTTCACTTAACTCATGACACACGATAATACATAAATTGAGAATACAGACTTCTTACCTTTGCAGCTCAGAATCATGATGAGTTACAAGTTCTTTATTTTGGCAATTTACTGAGTTGCGACTGTCAAACATTTGATTTTATTCAGATGAAAAGGAAAAGGATGAGATCCGGATATCTCATTCGGTAACGTCAACTGAACTGAGTAAATTTCCATCAAGTCCTATTTCCGCAGATCATGCGCACTCATCACATGCAGGTAACCCAATTCTCAACACCCTACACCCAGTTGTTAACCAAATAAAATCGTAAATAATATATTCCGATGAGTACAATAGCGATCGTAATAAATTGGAAGAAGCATCACGACGCACAGAGCAACATTTTATTGAGATTTTCACAATATGTGAGACACTTAACTGAAAACATCTATTAACAAAAATTATTCATAAAAATGAATAAGTATTGTCTAATCTTAGTCGCGTTTTGTTGACCCATGTGCGATCTTAACGCGTTGCAAGTGAGAGTCTGGAAACTCAAGTATTCTGAAAACACATTAAGGGGATGCCGGAGTCCTATCAATATTGTACAGTTACCGACATGGTCGAGTTTTCGGATTTCTCGATGAATTTTTGACATATCAAAAATCTAACAAGTAACGCCGATTCTATGAACCATACAGAATCGGCGTTACTTAGTAGAATCCTGATACCTCGAAAATTCATCGAGAAATCCGAAAACTCGACAATGTCGGTATCCGACATCCTCTTAATTCCGCATAGAAATACGTATCGACCCATTCACGCAAAGGATCGAAGAAACTCAGCAACGGGTCAGCGGAAATATCCTCATCCTTTACTCATTAGTGTCAAAATAAAGAGCATTAAACGGTTGAACAAAATGATTCTGCATGATAACAGATTTTCGATATTTCACTCGCTTTAGAGTGAACCCCATTGGGAAGTATAATTTTTTGAATCACCCGCTTGGTTTCCATCAGACCTGTAGATGATAAAATTTTCTCAGAGGGTTGATCGTAACCGATAAATCAGACCATAAGACAACTTATCTTCCACGCTTATGGGCGTTTCTCTGGAACTTTTGCACCGGCTGGAATACAGCTATGGACGATGATATAAGAGAACAATCAAATCTATCGGCCCCAATCGAAGTGGAGATATCATCATTCAAGTCTCAATCTGGGATATCTTTGGCCTCTGTATGATCAGGAAAAGTTGATTCGTTCTAGCTGATACGAAGAGAGGGAATGTGGGAGAAATCCTGTGGAAATACTTGGTACTGTCGTAAAGTCTTACGCATATTCTGGTGATGCCGCACTATTTTTTTCGGGTTGATTCAAGCTGCATTTGGTGAAGAATATATTGAAGAGGAATAGCCCCGAAGCGCGATGGTGTGCTACCAATTCAGCCAAAACTGTATGACTTCGAAAATTGGGAATAAGAAAATCAATCATGTCTCGTTCAACTCAGAGACGATCACGCCGAGCTCCTGACGTGACTCTGGACGCAATTCTTGGAATGCGTAACTAAAGAAGATGCAATTGCAAATATTTCGCGACGAGTCTCGTGTTGGTGCGATATTTCTGTCTAGAATACGACCGTTCTGAAGTGAGATAGAAAAAACGTGAATCACAAGAAAAAAAATTTTAGTTTTCTCATCCCACATTGGCGGATCGAGCCCCATGTTGATAAAACCAATTGTGATCGGATACCCTGACCTTACAAATAGTTGCTTAGGAAATTCTGGGAAATCGGCGAAAAACTACCTTTTTATTCGACTCATTAACGTGATTTTGGCGATGCCACTTACTCTATATGAGTTTCAATCGTGGATTTTTAACTTTCGATACTACCAAATATGTGAGCAAAAGGTCCCAGGTGTGCGTTGAGCGGTTTCCAATTTTGGTTTTTCATCGATTTTTCAACAAAGTGCAGGGGTTCCAGAGAAGCGCTCTTGTACAAATCGCATTCCGGTTCCGATGTTCAAATCAAACCTCAAATTTTTCCCATCATAACAAAGACATCAAAGTTCATATTCGGAATATTGAATCAAGCACAACTATGCTCATACCGATCTCCACACATGTAGACTATCGGAAGATTCAAACCCGCTAATTCCTGGATAGCCGACGAATTGATAGGAGGGATTAATTGTCCTAACATACATAATCATGTTTTATTATACATCAGGCAGCACTGATTAGATCGGATCAAAAACTTTTTCTGAAACGAAATCGCAATTGCTTACAGTTACAATCATCTACCTACTCAAGTATCTCACGCCTACAACGAGGTCTTCACATGCTCCTACACTAATATAAGACAAAAATAACGAGGAAATTTCAATCTTGTGATCGTAACGTCTTGTAATTTTCGTTGAAATTACTTGTCGGGAGTCTTTCCTCCCCTTCTCTCAAGCAAAAAAAAAGTGGGGGCTGCAAAAATGGATTGAATTCATAAACTCGTGACTAACGGATATGCGAAGTGCTCATACAAGAGAAGTCGATACACGGAACTATAGGGGCAAATCTGGTGAAGCGCAAATAGTCAACCAAGCTATTTTAATACTGTCAGAAGAACAGTCAATTTTCCGAAGCTCGCATCAGATCGTCCTGGAGATCTACTCATAGGCAAGGGTTCCGTCATTCAGAAGTCTGTTACTTGTTGAGGAAGGTACCAGAGAGCGCGTCTTCATGAAAAATCACAAATTTCGACTGAGCCAAACCATAATTCTCTCACACCTTAGCTCACGGCATGTGGGACAGTTGACCGAGTCCAGAATCCGGACACATGGTGAACGATGATTTAAAGGAATACATACTTATCGCCGAAGCTGTGATTGATGCATCGGAATGGCGCGATTTGATGGAGCGAACCTCAATCGTACCTTTCCTATATTACTCTTTTCAAGATATATAGTATCAAAGGTGAGAACATTTCATAACTGTAGAAATAACATATTATTCTGCATCCGAAAAGCTTACTGATCTTAACTAGGAGTGATGATGTGCTTGAGTCTGAATGATGATGGGCCTAAAACGGATTTCGTTTCGGTCATGGTGTGAGTCCTGTGTAGATTGGCAAATGACGGAAACGGGCGTTTCAGCGGCTGAAGCAAATTTTCATGCAGGTTACACTGTAATCTGTTAAAATCGCCTCCTTTTCTCTATCCCAATATCGAAGACGCCATTTATTCACAAACACATGAACCAGCTAAGATTACGTGGTTACGAGGCTCCCATTCAAAGAAAAACCCATGGGGGGTGTGCTTATATTAGATCCTCAGAGATTGAATAGCGTAATTTGGCATATACGATCGAGAAGAAATCATAATCTGATTAATAACACCAGGTGTATAATCTAGAACGTATTTCATTTGGTACTTGAGAAACAAACAAGAGAAGGCGGGAATTTAGACTTGAATAAAATATGCAACCTACATGGAAAATCATTCTTTCAATCGCGAATTCGGACCCATGCTCCGTGAGTGTGAGTTGTAGAGGCATGAGAATCATTGATATTAAGAATCAATCTTGTGAAGAAGCTCAATAAATGATGTTGGCACTATAAGTGTAGAAACATCGAATTGAGAGAACGCCAGAATATGGAGTATCCATAGCCATGAAAATGCCAGATTTAGCCATAGTAAATGAATACATATACCTAGAATGATAGGATGGAACAGATGAGGACTTTTTCAATGGAATTTTCTTTCTGAGAGTCTATCTTTTCCATCCGAATACATAGAGCTAGGAGTAGGTTATATGCATGATATATATGTATATGAGGCTCGAGTAGCAATTGGAAATTTGAATCGAGAGACTTGCAGTGAAATTAAGATACAGATGCAGCGGAAGCTGTCTAGTAGGCAACTTTATGGCCTCAAGACATACTCACACTTATGGATCCACAAGCAACCTACATATATGAGAAATCGAACCTGCATTAAAGTCTCGAAGCAATGGGCAGAAGGGCATCAACATCTTCAGTCAAGTTTGGGCTTGGGTGAAGAGCAGAACTTCACGAAATCAACCTAAAATGAGTGGCGGACAAGATCTTGTGAATAGTCTCGATGGTGCTTTCACACAAGACGAAGAGGTAGTGATACAACAAATTTGTGCTCTACCCAACATTGAAATAAAATAGTATATTATGCGTCGAGTGCTGGAAACTGCGTGTTTCTGCGGCTCGTGCTGGACGTCGGCGAAGCCGACGTCCAGCACGAGTTCCGCAGAAAAAGCGCGGTGCCCAGCACGAGTCGCATATCTTACTTTATACCGCGAGTGCTCCCCCGAGTTTTTCCGACCTGAATTTTCTATTATTTTAATGTTTTATCGCAATTCATTATTTTCGTCTGCTGCGATTCAGTAGGCACAAGACTTGTTTCTGTTTCTATTGCCGTACACCTATATATCGGTGTTTCTGGGCGTTGTGCTATATTTATCAATCACCCTAGAATTCTCTAGTTTTTGTTCCATGTACGTTAGGTTAGGTTGAGAGATTGTTTTGTTGCCACACCGGCGCTTACTTGCGTTGCTCTTCATTTCGTACTTTATTGTTGTGGTTTGTTTTGGTTCATTACGATGGAGGGTGACAACCAAGTAATCATGAACCATCAGAAATGTCATGCTTTTACTCTTTCGCAACTTGAAGAATTTTTTCTGTCAGCCCCGGATGCAGAGTATTTGCTCATCAAGGTACGTATTGTATTGTGTATCATTTGCTGTTGTTATTCATACTCTCTAGTTCTTTCTGTGTCGATTTGTCTTGTATTACATTCTTTTTACATCTATATTCCATTTTTTCATTCCTTGTTTATTTCTTGCAGGCTATACTTGCTGTTGGAATATCTGGGTCTTGTCGGTTGGGTGAACTTGTTACCATATTGATGGAGCATTTGACTATCACTCATGATGCTGTTTATGTGCATATTCCAGCTGTGCCATCTTCATCATCATTTGGACATTCTTTTATCATCAGTGGTTCTGCCTGCGATGTACTCAAGCGTTACTTGGAGGCTCGCCAGCATATTAGTCATGAACGGTTGTTTGTGGTTCAGAGGCATGGTGAATTTATTAGTTGTCCAGCTGGTGTTCCAATGATTTGTGGTGCTTGTAAAGTTGCTGCAAAATTCTTGCAGCTTCCTGCCTTTAACTGCTACACCAGTCATAGTAGGCCGAATCCATGTAAGATCAGGCAACGAAAAAAGTTGAGGTCACGGATCTTTCTGCCGATGAAGTATATCATTCTTGAGACAAAATGAGGAGACACATATTTTTTTATTAGGCCTAAATCGATCCCCTGCCAGAGCTACGCGAATTTGGAGATCGGGAGCTGCAACATCAATTTCAGAAAAACTGACACTTTGAAATCAGTAAGGATGCAATAATTCCCATGCGACTTTGAATATTCAGCTGAATCTTGTTGGATATAGTTACTAGGTAGATGTTGCATGCAAATTCACACTAATTAGGTTGGAATTGACATTCGGCTCCGAAAAAACTCGTCTTTTACGAAAAATTAAAAAAAATTCATTATTCAAAAACACCATTGTGAATTTCTTTGGTGAATTTTTTGGGGGTATTTGATGACATGATGTTTCAGAGTGTACCCTCAGAGTCGGCTCTAAAAGCTCCAGATGGCCAAAAAAAATATTTTTTGGAATAAAATTTTTTTATTGTCTCAAATACGTTCTGGCATCTTTCAAATAATAAATATTGGCTGAAAAGTAGTACCTACAGAGTACAGCACCTGCAAATATCTACAGAGACTCATTCCCTCCGACTTATCTTGCACAGGAAGTAAGGACAGTGCCCAAGCTTGTTAAAAGTGCTATGTGAGCAAAAATGTTTTCAGTCTCATATCACTGCCAGTGGTGAATAACACTTACTGGAAAATCGTAGACGTAGAAAAAATGTGTAAGAGGCCATAGTAATGTGAACGAGACGAACGTTTTATGGACGGACATAAACGAAAATGACGTGTATTGTCTAGCGTGACGTTCGAAGTGTATTTGCCAAAGATTCGTACATATAATGATTACATATTTCTGGATTCCATTCAAGATGCAGCATACTCCCATGCATGTTCAGCAGTTCTTGACATCCTCAACTTCTTTTGACCTTCAGCTAAAACCTCGACTCGCCAGACATGAGAGTCTCGGATACCATGGAACGGCGGTACACTCTCCCACTCAGATTTTTTTTTCAATCGGAGTTCCATCAGATCGGACGCATCCATATGGAGCAATATGATAGCATTTGTGTAGTTCTTAACTTTCTCAACAAACGTCTGTGCGCAATCGATAGATTCTAGAGGAATACTTCTCACATTATGGGTTGAAGCATAATGTTTTACTAGACCACCTATCCCATCGCATGCGCCTTTGCCGTGGCCCGTGGCCGAAAAGATCCAAGATTTTTTGATTTGCGAAAATAGAAGTTCCCAAGCTTGATATCGGTTCTTGAAGTGACCTGATGCACCATCCGAGATGATAATAATTTCTTCAATGAGCTGAAAATCCATTTCTCCTCGTAAGTATTCCTCGATGAGATTGATTGCTCCTATTACATGAGACGAATCGTGAGTCGTGTCGACGCATACGACCGCGAAGCTCTTTGAGGTGCCATTGAAGTGGCAAACAGCCGTGAAGATGGATAGCTGTTTTTTCTTCCAATAGGCGCTCTGGATCTCGTCTTTCAGGATGATTGACCAGTTTTCGGCAAAGTCGCAGTGAATAATTAAGATAGCTCCACCCTCTCGAGCCAATTGTTTCCATTTCTTGATCTCTCGCTGTTGAATCTTCTTTATATACAGATGGGGCCCTACTTTTCTCACAGATCCAGCCAGTTCTACAATGAATGATTTGATGCTTGTTGATCTTTTCTCGAGCTCTTCTTTATTCCAAATTGCAAATTCAACATTGTTACCGATATCGTCGTCTGAAATTCCCAGTGAATTTGCAGTTATACCAGATGACCCAGGGCATTTTTCACATCTTTGTAAACGGCAAAGCTCAGTAGGGGGTAGACACATTGTTTTGTGAATCAGATCATGCTTCAAATTACCGAAACAGGGGGCTTCGGTGATTGATTTCAGAGCTTCAGCAAGAAGATCAAAATTTGCACAATATATGCTCAAGCACACCTTTTTTGGAGGATCAATAATCACATGTTTAGGCCTTAGAGAATAAAATGTACTTCTACTCAAACCGGCACATGGATTAGCAGCACGGAAAAGTTTGTATGATTCAAAAATGCTTCTAGTCATGTATCGTTTCACACGTTGTACTTTTCTCCCGTTTTCAATCACGTTTTTGACATCTCTTCTGTTGGGACTCTGGCGGGAACAATCATAGTCGTCGTCGAGATAATATTGAAGAGCTTCCTTGATATCGTCATCTTTGATACACTTACGTGTGAATGATTCTCGGGTCGAATAAATACCACCTGAATTGTTCAGTTTTCTAGATTCTTCAATCATGTATTTTGTCACTTCGGGAAACTCTTCCATGATCTTATTTTTTGAGAAACTGTCAGGTATAATAGTCAATAAACGAATCCGTTCGGGATGATCACGGCACTGAGAAAGGGCTCTCACAAAATTGCTACACCAATCATCGCAAAAGTCACAATGAACACTGGCGAGTGGAACATCACAAATTCTTGATAAATGAGTTGTCGTCACCTCTCCGAGATGATCCATGATTTGTTTCCGTTTTATATTAGCATAAGAGCTCTTAGACGCTTGAGACTGGTGTTCAGATATTCTAAGAGGAGACACGGGAGAACTGAATTTCGAAATGATCTGATTCATACTTCGGCGAAGAATTTCTCGTTCTATTCCAGAAATAGTCTCATCTCCAGAGTCTGCTTTATCAGCTACTGGAGCCTTAGAGTAATTTCCTTCTTCGTCAAACATACAGCCACTATCACTAAAATCATCACAACTTGACCGTGATTCCTCTGTAGGCTCTTGAATTTTACGCACAAACCTAGCGTGACAGTTTTTGCACACTTGAGTCCCAGGAACGATACTCTCATTATCAAGCAAATCTCGCAAAAGTGGAGCTAGTGCTCCTAACTCGATGAACGTATTAGTTTTTTTACTCTCATAAATCTTCTTTTTATGCACACAATCAAAATCGGGACACTGGCGCGGTTTCGAGGGAAATACTTTCTCGTGTGATCCTTCCATCTCAAGCTTCAACAGCAAACTAGATAAGCAGCTAGACAGCATGACAAGTTGACAACACCCACTGGCACTGACTCGAGTACGATGTTGACACAGGTTGTGGAGCTTGCGTGGATTCTAGAAGCACGAAGTATACAGCACAGCTTTCGGAATTTTCGAACGTCGCGCCCTACAATACACGTCGTTTTTGTTTATGTCCGTCCATAAAACGTTCGTTTCGTTTACATTACAATGGCCTTGACACATTTTTTCTACGTCTTTTTCCAGTAAGTGTTATTCACCACTGGCAGTGATATGAGACTGAAAACATTTTTGCTCTCATAGCACTTTTAACAAGCTTGGGCACTGTCCTTACTTTCTGTGCAAGATAAGTTGGAGGGAATGAGTCTCTGTAGATATTTGCAGGTGCTGTACTCTGTAGGTACTACTTTTCAGCCAATATTCATTATTTGAAAGATGCCAGACCGTATTTGAGACAATAAAAAAATTTTATTCCAAAAAATATTTTTTTTTGGCTATCTGGAGCTTTTAGAGCCGACTCTGAGGGTACACTCTGAAACATCATGTCATGAAATACCCCCAAAAAATTCACCACAGAAATTCACGATGGTGTTTTTGAATAATGAATTTTTTTTAATTTTTCGTAGAAGACGAGTTTTTTCGGAGCCGAATGTCAATTCCAACCTAATTAGTGTAAAATTGCATGCAACATCTACCTAGTAACTATATCCAACAAGATTCAGCTGAATATTCAAAGTCGCATGGGAATTATTGCATCCTTACTGATTTCAAAGTGTCAGTTTTTCTAAAATTGATGTTGCAGCTCCCGATCTCCAAATTCGCGTAGCTCTGACAGGGGATCGATTTAGGCCTAATAAAAAAATATGTGTCTCCTCATTTTGTCTCAAGAATGATATACTTCATCGGCAGAAAGATCCGTGACCTCAACTTTTTTCGTTGCCTGATCTTACATGGATTCGGCCAGTATTCGTAAAACTTCAGCTGTTATTCGTGCTGCCAGTGGTTGTAATGTCTTGGATTTACTGCGTCATGTTCATATGGTGAATCCTCTGTTGTAAATAGATCTATCATCACTTGTGTAAGCATTAATAGGCATGATGAATATGTATTGTTCTTCACTTATCATTTTTGTAAACTCATCTTGAAAGTGCTCAACTTTTTTTTTGTTTATACATCTCTGATGTGCCTAATACCTTTATAGATTTTCAATAAAGCTTCATATTTGAAGTTGTGTTTTTCACTCAAATGAGTGTCTAATCATCTTTTTTTTTCACATTTTCACTCCATAAAATTAAGAATATGTGAATATATCAATCACCATTTTCATGGTTTCAGTAGATTCGTCTGTTTCTACCTTACCGACACGCGTATGAGTGTTTCCAACCTTACCGACAATCTATTCTGATTCTTTTTCTTAGGAGATTTTGCTCCTTCATTACTCGTCGTCCTCTTTCCTCATTTGCTTGTGCATGTCAAATTTGCGAGTTCTTGTTTTGTTTTTTGTTAACCTCTCGCTATGTAGTTTGTTATAATCCTCATGATGCATGTTCACATCAGAGTTTGAGCGCATTGTTGGCTGTGCTGCTGTGTTGCTCTTGTTATCATTATTGTATTTCGTCATTAGTTCTTTTTTCATTAGTTTTTATAATGGCAAGTGATGATAATTCAATTCCGGACAATGTTCCTGATCCATCATGCACATTGGACATTGCTGCGATAGCGCGAGAGATCAAGTTGGGAACTCTTCCTACCACGTCGCGCAATAATTATCAAAAAAAATACAATGCTTATTTAGATTGGTGTAAAGCCAATAAGATTGAGGAATATCTTTCGGAGAATGCCTTGTTGGTTTATTTACAGACATTAAAAGTTGACAAGAATATCGCACGCGAATATCGCACCTTGCCACGTCTGAAATTTTTTGATTTAAAGCCATTTCGATTTCACATGACATTTTAGAAATAAGTTCCCGTACAGGTGGTGGATTTGTACACACCATTCTGTCCCGTAGCCTTCTGCAATATGCCAAATTATTTCGATGAATGTTCATATAAGTATTTGCAACCGTATCCAATGCAAAATGGTGAAATTTTGGGTAGATGTAGGCAAACATGCCCGCGTCGTTTTCGTGTAATTGTTGTAATATTGGCAGTGCAGAGGCTCGGAATAGTGTGTACTCCGCCAAGTCCAAAAGTGGAATTCCCATAGAATAAATAAGTGTTTGATTTATCAATACAATAGAAATGTCCGAAATTTTAGTAATTTCAGAAATGGACTCATTGTTGTCCGTCCGTGGGAATTTCACTTCTGGTAGGGCATTTTTAATGGTTGTTGCTGATTTTTCAATCACAGATGGAGTCATGAGATGAGGGTGAATTGAACCTTGCGCGGCAAATGATATCGTTTCGATTAGCATCTGAATGTCGAATTTATAGTTATTTGCTGCGGCCTGAATAGCTTGGATGGCACTGTTGCATAACAACTCGGTGTCAATTTTATTGACATTACTTGATAAATTGTTCGCAAAATTTTGAAGCTTTTCTAGCTTTTCTGAATTTTTACTTAACTCTGTTTCAATTAATTCCGTTTGATTTGCTAAGAGCTCAGCTATTTTCCGAGTATCGTTTGCCCTTGTCTCAATTATGTTTATCAATTCAACCTCAGAACGCTCATCTAACGTTCCAAAAATAACTTTCATCCCTCTTCCAATGAATGGTAACCAGGCTCTGCGCTGGCGGGGGTTTTTATATGCCAGCATATCCATGGTGCGCTCCTCGTCCTTGCTCGTCTCGGCGATTTGACGATGGATTGAATTCAACTGCCCGACGTGGCCTTTATCTGAGCAAGCTGAGCTCAGCTGATTCCATGCGTCTCTCAATGTAGATGCTGTCGCAGTCAGCTGGGTTAGCTCGATGCGCTGGACGATTTTCCAAGTCATGCTGGATGTCGAGAGTGGGGCTATCTGTTCCACCAGAAGCCCTGGTGTGTGCTCCAATGGGGTGATAAATTTCGACTGCTTGGGGCCTCTGCTTGCACTGAAAAATTTTGTAAACATCTCAGTGTTTTTGTTGGTGATGTATAATGTTTTACAAAATAATTCTGATTCGACGAGACTCTCGTCTCTGGGCCGGAGTTCTACGACGGACAGAGCGAAGTCCCACATGCGTGCACACAGTAAAATCTCGCGTAACTTTTTCTCTGGCCAAGCCGTGACCTCCTCAGCGCCTCGTCTCTGGGCCGGAGTTTCACGACGGACAGAGCGAGGGCGCTGGGTGGTTGGCTCCTCCAAATATGAACACAGTAAAAGGACTACCGCAATTTGGTTCCTGATGTTGGCTTCTGCCATCTCTATTTTTACTTCCGCACATCTTTTGATTTGGTCTATACGGACCACTTTCGTGAGATTGTTATTTCGAAGAGTGACATTTTTCGTTTTATAATTAATATTCAAAATTTCATAGGGCCCAGTATATTGGGGCGCTAACTTATTTTTGACAGGTAAATTCAATTCGTAGACCAATTCGCCCTCACGAAAGTGGCTTGGTGAAGCCTTCATATCATAATAATGTTTATAACGATACTTGGCGTAGTTTGCATGGAGTGCGGCTAGAGTTTGTATTTGCTGCAACTCAGCCCTTCTCTCCTCGATGAAGTCGTCATAGGTTTGGTTGTCCTGGTGTAGATCTCCAGATAGTCTGACGTTGTGGCCCAGGAGAAGTGTGAGCGGCGGGTAACCAGTTGATGCGTTTTCTACTGAATTTATTGAAAATTGGGCCATTGGGAGTACCTTGTCCCAATCTGCACGGTCCTTCGCAAATGCCTTGAGGAACTCGGTCAGGGTCGCGTGCATCCTCTCAATCATCCCGTTGCTCATTGGCGAATATGGGGAGGTGCTATACGTTTTGATACCAAGGGCTTCTGAAAAACCTTTTATAACATTATTAATAAACGCTTTGCCATTATCGCTGATAATGGCGCCCGGTGGTCCAAAATAAGCTATGACTTTGTCGAGAAGTGCGTCCACGACCTCTTGTGCTGTGCCACGGCGCGTGGCAACTAGTATTGTGTATCTGGTCGTTTGATCTTGTATTGACAATATATACCGAAAACCGCGCTTTGACGGGCATGGTGGTGAGTAAAAATCGATGGCTATTTTATCGAAAATACGAGGTGGCGATTCGACTAGTCTTAATGGTAGGCGAGTTTTTTGGCGTACCAACTTATCTACAGCACACCCGTCGCATCTTTCGACTACGCTCTTTACATCTTCGCGCATAGTCTTCCAATAGTAAGACTGGGCGAGCAATTTGTGTGTACGATTAATGCCGTAATGTCCCCCTTGCACTGAAGAATGTATTTCAGTGATAATCTTGTGTCTATCACTCTCTGGGGGCACTTTGAGGCTATGCTTGAAAAGAACTGCCTTGATAGGCATGCCGTCAAAAACTTTTTCAAAAATTTCAATTATCTTTGGCCATGAAGTAGGTGGGAGGATCTGAGTGTCTTGGATGAGGCCTATGCTTTTCAGTTTTCTCTTGCGGATCAAATTTTTCAAATTTTGAAATACTTTTTTAATGTCTTTTTGCAGTGGTCTTTCACCAATGTAATTTTTGACGAAAGCGGCGAACGTGCTCAAATTATAAGTATGGAATTCGTGGATTTCGCCGACTGAAAAATCATTTGCACATAATAGCTCAGCCTCAATGTAGCCCCTTTCGAGTAGTGATGCGATAGTTTCAGATTCCATATAGCCATCACACGAGGCAAGGAATACTAAGTTTTCTCGGTATCGAAATGCATGCACGTCGACCGCAAGTATTTTTTGCAATGGTTGCGCAAGCTGATCGTCACCCAATGCCCATGGTGGCTTTTCACGAGGTAGACGAGCTTGCGCAACTTGATATCTCTCTAAAGCTGACGAGTGAGCTTTTGCTCGAGTTACGTGGCTCTCTGGTTGCGCTTGGGGTTGACTATTAGTTTGAGAGATATCCATTACGGTCGGCGCTTCCTCGGGTTCAAATCCACGATCCGATCCGTTTTCGTCGAATCTGCCGCTTCTGTCGACGGTTACGCGCGAGTCTGTCTCCGTATTTCCCTGAATCGGCAGGAGGGGCGTGAAGTGCTCGGCTGGCATATCTAAATGTAAGTGGATGAAATCTGCGCTCCCATTTGCGCGTGTTATATTATACGAAATTTTGCCTTCCCCATCCAACGTGTGCACGCAGACATTTCTGCTGTATAGGCGTGAGAATAGAAATATACAGTCGTCGTTTCCAAATTCTTCAGAGCTCGATAAAATCTTCACCGTTGCCTCTGTATCCGCGCAAGATTCTAGTAAAAATTGGCCCCTATTCAAGAGGTCCGATCTCATTTCTAAAGCATTGATATCCAAATTTTCAATTCGAATCAGGGACCAGAATAGGCGGTTGCCTTTTGGAAGATTTGGAATGTCAGTAATTTTATCAAAAAGCTTGAAACTCTCTGCACACGCGTCATATGGTCTGAAGTGTTGGAACTTTTCATCCAACGCGAGTTCGGTTGCAGCTGAGGGCTTTGGCAAATTTACGAGTGGCGGAGGCATCGATTCTACCTCTGCTGCCGATTCTCTCGCGACGCTTAACTCGCCCGGTACGGGGTGAACGCTGCCCGAGCCACCGCGTGGAGAGAGAATAGGAGTGGCTGGGAGCTGCTGTATATTGTCCGTCTCTTTCTCTGTGGAATGCTGCTTATCGGTCTGCGAGTTATATTGCGACGTGCTCGACTCAACGTGAAAACTTGCGCTTTGCCTTACGGCTTGTTCGAATCGCTCATCCGACGGATCGCTAACTCGATGCGATACTGCTTTTATGAATAAAGGGCCCCCGTCACCCTGCGCTACTAATTCGCCGCTCTGGTTGCGTATTGAAAAATCGACAAAATACCCGCCCGCGGTTGTGATTGGAATTGCTGTCTGAGCCTTCGTATTCTCTTGGATCTTTGGATTTTCAATTTCCGACTCCTCATTAATAATTTGGGACTCATTCTGGATAATTTCAATACTCTTTATTTTCGGTTGTGCTTTCGCAACTCCAGGTTTTGCATTTTTTGAAATTATTCTGGGCTCATCTTTGCGAGTTTGTTCAAGAGAAGGACTTGGTACAATATTTGAATATTGAATTTTTGGTTCTAAAATTTCCAAAGGAGGGTCTGACAGCATTTCCACATTTTCGACGCTTTCTCTGGCTATTTGGGTTTCGTTAACTGCGTGCGTGCGCGGCAAAGCGTGGATTTCAAGAGCCGGATAACGGTCTCTCAGGCGTTGAGATGATCGAGTTTTTTGGAAAACTTTTCTAGGCCTCTTCTGCTTTCTCAGTTCCTGGCTTGCTTCAATTTCGGAATCCGACTCGCGTGGGGCTTTGGCAATTCTCTTTTTCGAAAGTTGATTTTCCGCGTCTGTCGATTCAGTCTCGGAGATTTTCGTCTTGTCCCCGTCTACGACACGATGCGCGCGGGTTTTGAAAATCCGTCCTGGAGGGCAATCAGCGTAGCAAGAAGGGTTCTCTTTTTCTTGCTGCTCGGCAAGTGCGTACAGTTCGCTTCGCGGGAGTTCTGGGTTTACCTCCCCTTCTTTTATGACTGGATTGCGCGACAATGCGTCTGCCGCTGCGTTCTGCTTAAAAGACCTATATACAATATTAAAATGGAACCCCCTGACCTTCGCTTTCTGACGGTTATATCTCGTGTCATTCTGACACTTTTGGAAATGGCGCAGTGGCTCGTGATCTGTAACTACAGTAAATTTTCGCCCGTACAAATATGGCCTGTAAGCTTCGCAAGCTTGTACTATAGCTTCAAACTCTTTATCAAAAATAGGCCAATTCAAAGCTGCACCTTTTAATACTTTCGAATGATATGCTACCGGCCGATTACTATTAATACTTCCTATGGCCAAAATAGATGCTACTGAATAAACGCAAGCATCCGCAAACACAATAAAATTTTCGTTATTTGAAATCTCTGGGCTAGCCAAAACGCTTTCAGAGCAGAGCGAGTCGCGCAAGGTCTCGAATGCGCGTTGCTGCTCGCGGCCCCACACGAACGGTTCATCTTTTTTCAAAAGATCGGTCAGAGGTTTTGCGATTTTCGCGTAGTTTTCAATGAAGCGCCTATAATATCCCGTGAGTCCGAGAAATTGACGCACTTTCCGGATGTTTTTATTGGGCACTGGATACCCTCGGATAGCCGCGACTTTGTCCGGATTGGGTTTTATGTGGCCATTACCGACAATATGGCCTAGGACCTTGGCTTCACGCTTCAAAAATTGGCATTTCGGGGGTGACAAAACAAGGTTAGCTTCCTTTAAGCAATCCATAAGTTTACTGAATTTTCTATCATGTTCTTCTAAAGAATCAGCCCATACGTACAGATCATCGCAGTAAGAATCCGCGTCATCGGGAGAGAGCTTAGCAAGAGCCATAAAGATAGCCTCGTTCAGCGTATCAGGGCTCGTTTGCATACCTTGCGCCATGCGTGCGAATTCCATGTGGCCAAGCGGAGTGCTTATTGCCGAATATTTCGCAGATTCTTCATGCATTTTTATTTGAAAAAATCCGTGAAGTAAATCAACTACCGTTATGTACCGTGCGCCAGATAGTTTATCTATAATATCGGCTGAAAATGAGAGAGGCTGGCAAGTGCCAATCGTATCTTCATTAAGTGGGCGAAAATCGGCTACGAGCCGGTACCTTTTCGTTCCGTCCTTTGCCGGCGATTTTGGTACCAAGAAGCAGTTAGATCTCCATGGCGATCTGGACGGGCGAAGTATGCCCAAGTCACGCAAATTTTTTACTTCTTCAATCATAGGGCCTTTTAAGGCTGGGGGTAATCTATATCTTTTTGCTTTGATTGGTTTCCCCGTTTTCAATTGAATTTTATGCTCAATTAAATGCGTGGCTGGCAACGGCTCGCCTTCTAAACCAAACCGCCATGGGTCTCTGCTGATAAGGTTTCGCACATGCTCAACCTCTTCCTCATTACAACCCTCGATGTCTACGAGCTTCATCAAAATTTCTACGCGCTCGGCCGCTGCTTTATCGCGTGCGCTCTTATCGTTATCGTTATTGCAGGACTTCTCAGAAGTTTTTTCCTCTGGTGTGGCTGCGTCTGTGTATAGCCTACGAATGTAACAAATTGCATCTTCCCCTTTGATGCAACACTCTACTTCATCATTGTTCCAGGGTATAATTTTTTCGTACTTTTCCAATTTAATTTCAGGTGTATCAATGTATATAGGTTCATCAGTCACATTGCTTATTTCTGCTATTCCGAATCCATTAACATTTTTGGCCAAAAATTCTCCAAATGAAATTCCTTCTGCGATGTGTGTTTGAGGAACCCAGCCCTCTTTTCCATCATTAATTATTTTGACTCTGATCAGTCTTCTCATATTCGGTGGCACTCTAATCTTTTTACTATAGACAAAGGGAATCGAGAAATGTCTAAATTCGAGGCAGCGGGCTTTGGGGTTTAATTTACCTCCATATCTAGTCAAAAAATCCCAACCGACCAATCCATCACATTCTAATAAAATAGTGTCGGGGACGACATGAAATTGCCACTGCATGCCATTCATTTTGATTCGAATCGTTCCCATCGATTCAAATTCACCTTTTGCCACTCCATTAATCATTAATAATTCAGAGTCATCAATTTGATTCAAATTCTTCACCTTACTTTCTTTAATAATACACACATCTGCTCCAGAGTCTATGTATAGTTTGGCTTTGTTATTTGAAGTTTCGTGACTCTCAAACTCTACAATCGGTGGAATCACACCTGTTTTCAAAAATTTTATGACAGTTGTACGAATTTTCACCTGGGGCAATGATGAATTGCTATCACTCTCGCATCCCTCACTTACTGCATTCTGCACCAATTTTTCTCCAGATGATAATTTTCCGTCTGACAAAAAATCGAGTGCTGACCTTTCGTTGTCGTTTTTTCTGTTCATCTGCGACGCGATTCTGATCACTTCATCGATGCGCCCGGCGCATGGGGGGTGCGACGGACAAGCATCTAGTTTAAATGCTGGTTTACACTTGGGCTCGACTGGTTTTGGGGCTGAGCGGGTGGAGTCTGAGGGTTACCCACCGGCGGTGATTGAGAGTTCTGAGCTTGAGGTTGGGAGTGGGCTTGGGCTTGGGCCTGGGCTTGATTAGGGTCTTGCAAATAGTTGTTCTCACGGTGCCATGGAGCGTCGTTTTGCCCGTAATTGTTACCGTTGTACCCGCGGCCTCTGCCTCTACCGCGATAACCACCTCCTCGTCCGCGACGTGTGCTCGGACGATCGATATAAACTTCACGTTTCTCAAAATCTCTCTCTAATGCCCAACAAATCTTCGCATCGTGACCGTCTCTCTCACAGTATTGACACTTTTTGTTGTCGTTCATCTTTTTGTAGCATTTCGATTCCACGTGATTTGACAGATTGCAATATGCACACACGATCTGGGAATCTGCGATTCGCACATTCGCTACCGTATGACCCGACTTCGACTCTGCCGTTCCCTCCGAAATGGGATAATTTTTTCTCTGTAAAGCAGCCTGTTGCGCGTGTTTCACCGCTTCTCGTATGTTACTCGGGCGATTGCTGCGTACAACGCTCTCTAATTCAGGGCCGATCCCTATGATAAAACGTGTCAACGCAGCGTCATCAGCATCCCGCGTGCGCGAGTTTATCTCAGACCGGGTATATTGAGTTTTGGATTCCGCAGTACTTTTAAATCTCCTCAGGATTTTCTGAATGCGGGTGCCGTAAGATTCTAAAGTTTCATCTCTTCGCTTAACACAATTTTTCAGTTCAGACATTATGTCGTCTAGGGAATCTATCATGGTAAATTGTTCCTCCAATTCTTTCAAGAATTGTTCGACAGAATCGAATTTGAGGACTGCCGAACCGAATAGTGACTTTGCCGTTCCTCTCAATTTGCTAGAGATGTTCATTAGAATAATACGATCTGACCCGGGTCCCCCTACGCTTGCTGCGATTCTTACTGCAGTCGTGAACGCGTCCAATGAATCCGACTCCGTTGAATTCGCCCACATTTTTCAGAATTTTGTGTAAATGTGAGTATACACTCAATCCTGACATATTTTGTTCTGGAGAATGTGTGTTTCGTTGAGAAAGTTGAGTCTGCTCTTCTAAATTTTGAAAATGAACGTTCTGAGAGGTCGCTGCATTGAATGTTGTACTCTGCTGAGTATTAATTTGTGGAAATGATTGAGACATGGCATTTTGATTTATCACTTCAAATTGTTGGGGAATCGAATAATTCGCACTAAAATTCTGTGGCGCTAGGGTTTCTCGAGGCAAATTATTCGGATAAGAACTACTCCTGGTCGCGTGGCATTCTTGTCCACGAATATCTTGTAAATTCCTGTCGTCACTTGGCTGTGACTCGCGCAGATTCAACTTTCTCCACATTTCTGCCATTTTCGAAAAACTTATTCCTCGCAGGAAATTTTCAAAGGGCGAGTCTCCGGATTTAGGGACGGTCTTTCTTGGACAGGCAACAGGCTCATGAGTTTGGGGATTTTTGAATATTCCCTGAATCGTTTGATTTTGCATGAAATCGTTTTGATGCTGTTCTTGGCTAAAAACTTCGGGCCTTGATTCCATTTTTGGTGGGGAATCCCACGGAGTTTGGGGATTATTTTGAGGCAGGTTCGGCTGAAACGTGACCGAAGTTGCTGGTCTTGGTGAATTATTCAAGCTTCTATTAAAATTAGTATAACTTTCTAAATTCTGAAATGTGCCGTTATCCTGTGAAATAATACCATTTTGGTTTTGCTTCCCATTTAAATTCAACGAAACGGTGTTTCTCATCCTCATATTCTGCTCATGAGGCTGCTGCTTGCATAAGAAAATTTGCCCGTTTGGTCCCGTCAGGTAGAACGTTTCAGGGTAGGACATTTGACCCGTATTGCGCAACGGGGGCCAATTTACGTTCACACGCACTGGGGACTCCTCTATGACGGGCACACCCGCTCGCCACTGCTGATACGCAGGACCCGTAAACTGATTTTGGGGCGTACTTGCCCGGCTCATATTGCCGTATTCCATCTCATCTCCCGCGTTATTCATCGCAGTCGCATCTAATCCCCATGCTTCATCTCGATTATTCACGTCAAAGTATGAATTTTCTTCTCCAGCGTTACGTTCACGCTGGTCCGTAAACTGATTCTGATCGTTCTGGCTGGGGTTCTCAAAAATTTCCGGCCTCGGATGGGCATTTTTAGGCAGAGTGCCTGTCTGATTTAAAGTCTCCTTGCTCTTAGATTTGGAGAACATATTCAGCATTTTGGACATTACGATTTCAGTTCTTTTTTTTTTCTTTCAAAATTGGCTCAGAGTAAAGATGCGATTGCGATGACACACGTCTCTATAAACGAGATAAGAATGAGGAAAAATATGGTACGGTATTTACGCTGAAGTGCTGCAGCAGGCCAAAGCGATGATAGCGACGCAAAACTGCATGTCCACCTCGCTACAGGCTCGTATGATGATCACTTCGCTGCTTTATCTCCCCGGTGTTATCGGTGAGTCGCGCTGCGCTGATGTTCTGCTGATGTGCGGGCGGGCGGGTGGGCAGGTCCAGATGATCGGCCAATTGAACAGCTTGGCTTCGATTCCGCTTGGCTCTTCCTCTCGTCTCCTAGTCACTTTCTCTCACACGACACTCTCGCAGCGGAATCTCGAAAACTTTTTTTTTTGGAAAAATTTTCAACGAAAATTTTCGACTTTTCTGAAAAACTCGCGGGAAACTACCCCACCTAGCACCAAAAATGATGTGTAACGTGGGACAGGAGTTTCCGGAAGGAACACGAGTTATTACAGACAGAGTGACTTTAATGTGAAACAAGAGACTCGAGAGAGAGTGTGTGGACTCAAAGGTTGGTCGGAGCGGTCTGCCCGCTGTGCGGCCCGTCGTCCGTGACGATGGGTCGCACCGCGAAGTAGTACCTGGGGGAAGGCGCGGAGCGCCGTCAGAACCGCTGACGGTGCACCCGCGACGGACAGCGAGCGGCGCACGGGCGTTGCGTGGCTCGCGGAGCCGTCGCCGGTGAACCGTCATGGGACGGGATGAGGCGCGGGCGGAGGGCCCGAGACTCACCCCGTCACAATGGCAAGTGATGATAATTCAATTCCGGACAATGTTCCTGATCCATCATGCACATTGGACATTGCTGCGATAGCGCGAGAGATCAAGTTGGGAACTCTTCCTACCACGTCGCGCAATAATTATCAAAAAAAATACAATGCTTACTTAGATTGGTGTAAAGCCAATAAGATTGAGGAATATCTTTCGGAGAATGCCTTGTTGGTTTATTTACAGACATTAAAAGTTGACAAGAACTATGCTGCTTCTACAATAAGAGCAACACATTCAATGATCAAAGCTTGTATGAAAGCTTATGATAATAAAGATGTAGGTGGTTATATTCATGTCAACTCCTTCATGAAGACTCATTCAAAACGTCACAAGCCCAAGAAGTCTTATGTTTTCACTGCGTTACAATTACAACAATTTTTTCAAAATGCTTCCAATGAGGAATATCTTCTTATCAAAGTGAGTATTTTGGTTTGTTCTTTCATTCATTATCATTCTATCTTTTCATTCATGATATCCATCACAGGCTTTAGTAGCTG
Organism: Eretmocerus hayati; assembly: GCA_029851415.1. Taxonomy (NCBI): domain Eukaryota; kingdom Metazoa; phylum Arthropoda; class Insecta; order Hymenoptera; family Aphelinidae; genus Eretmocerus; species Eretmocerus hayati. The sequence continues at coordinate 18,400,207 of CM056743.1, forward strand.
TTGGAGTAATTGGGTGCTGCCGTAAAGGTGAATTAGTCAAAATGTTGATGTCGTATGTGACTGCTATGCCAGATGCTTATTTGATTAGGATTCCAGCTGAGGTTACAAAAACTTTAACAGAGAATACGTTCATGGTTGTTGGACCTTTTTATACTGTTCTCAAAAGATATTTGGAGGCAAGAAAGAAAATTAACCATGAGAGGTTTTTTCTCACTCAAAGAGATGGTGTTTTTATTAACAGTCCAGCTGGTGACAAAACTGTTAGTAATGCATTCAAGGTTGTTGCTACGTTTTTGAAACTGCCAGAACCTGAACGTTATACTGGGCATTGTATACGTAGAACTTCAGCGACTGTTTATGCTGAGACTAGTTGCAATGACAGGGAACTCATGCGACATGGAAGATGGAAGAATATTCAATGTGCCTCTGGCTATGTCCAGGATACACGTTTTATTGGAGAGAAAGTTTCACGTCTCATTACAAATGCAATAGTACCTGACCAGTCTCCAGAACTTGATCAGTCTTCTACATCTGCTAGGAAAAAGCCTGCTAATAAAAGATCTCTACCTAGTGCCACTGTGACATCTGGTATGATTTGTAATGAGATGTCTAGCACAGTTTTAGGTGTTTCACCTGGTTTGCAGAGTAACGCATCAGTCATGCAACCAATGCCTCAATACCCAGTCCATCCTGTGCAGATACCTACCTCATCGGCAGTCAAACACACCTCATCAGACCTCATCAAACAGTTAACTGTGTATCAATCCGTCCCTATCATGCCTCCACCACATTTGACCAATGCTCAGGTATTCACTTTGGTACCCCAGTTACAAAGTCAGGATCAGGATCTTCCAGAATTTTTTTCATCTGATTTTGATGATTCTGGTTTGGGAACAAGTGTCACTGATACCAAGCAGTCATCAAGCATTGTATCAAATGTTGTTCCACAACCAGTCAAGGGAACTACTTTCACAGCTACAGGTAATTGTCCAGATGAGTCAGTATTGCCTCAGTTGAATCATGGGCATCAGTTGCCTGTATCGTCTCAGTCAGCTGTGGTCCAGTCGACTCAAAACATGCAGGGCTCAGCATCAAGTATGCTTGCTAATGTTCAGTCAGATTTTTCTCAGCTTCTGGATGACAGTTCTGATGATGAAACCAGAGGTAGTGTAATATCTACTCATCCAGATGATAATCAAGAATTTGAGCAAGATACTTATTGGGGTGATAATTTGTTCAAGAATTCTCAAGCATGTGAACCTAATGAGCCTTATGACATTGTGCATAATTCACCTGCAGGACATCAAGAAACTGAAGCAACTGGTGCTATTCAGAAACATTGTCAACGTACTACATATCCTAGATCAGTACGTCTTGCTACTGTTCCAGTCTCTGCTCCTGGATTTCAATCAGCGTCAGATGTACTATTACACAATAAAGTGCTTGCTGATAGTTCTCAACTCCATGAACCTCCACTTCAAGTCAATAATATACCTATAATCATTGCGGAAAAGGATTCTTCTATGGATAAACCAGTATTCGACTGTGACAAAAGTCCTGCAGTTTCTTCGGACAAATTAGTACCACCTAATTCTGATGATCAAGTGCTTGCAGTTTCTTTGAAGAAATCAGTATCAGTGTCTAATGCAGAGTCATTACTTAATTCCAACGACAGGGTGCCAGAAGTTCCTTCATTGACTATACCAGAAAAAGCTCATTTTCCCAAAGTAAAAGGATTTGATTCTAATGTTATTCATTGTGATAATGTTTCTCAGTCTCATGAAGTTTCAACTAATGTACATTCAAATAAGCGTCCTATTGCAGCTGTAATGTCAAAGGAAGTCGACAAAGCTAATAAGCGCTCTGGCTCTGTTAGTTCTTCTCATGATTCTGATGAATCTTTTCAGCGTCATGACAATTTTCAAAATTCTGTAGATGCTGAGTCTAATTCATCTCAACATTTTCAAGTTGGATCAAGTGTTTTCAAGTTTTTCAATTGCACTGTCCATTTTCACATGCATAATGATTGATAATCATGTATATCTTCATTATTATTAGATACCATGCTTTTTAGCATTTTTATCATTATAACAAAGTTTGTTTATGTTCAATTAGCGCCATACATTTTTAAGGATAATTTCAAGCTCTCAATTTTGTTTTGCATATTCTACTTTTTTAATAAAACGTCTTTTCGATAGGCATCTTATTTTTTCACATGAATAATCCCATGTCGCATTTTTCCCATAATTTCATTTTTCCCATAACATATATCCTTGGATTCAACATATACCATCATTTTTGAACGTCAGGGAGGTTATGTTCGGTCTAGGGATTTTTCCTGCTATTCATTTTGCGTAGAAACACAACCGGCGCCGCACGCATAAACACCTTGTTTCCAGGCTCCCCCACCCGCGTCTACCAGCCCAGAAACAGGGGTGTTTCTAGCACGAGCGGTATAAAATCATATTATTACATGACTCGGCTAATGCAAGCTAATTATAATCAACGGATTTGTTGATTAGGTGACATAGATCGATATTGGATGACTCCAATTCGGTCTATGTACCTTCAAGGCACCTCGCAATTCGAGTGTCGCAACTTGAAGGATTTTGATGGAATTTCAAATACATGAAAAATGAGATGAGAAACGAAAAATTGTGATTCTACGCTAGATGTTGGTGCGTTTCGTCTTTCCTCTCCGGATCAGACTCTTCAGATCAGATAGATCGAATTGGAGTAATCCAATATCGATCTATGTCACCTAACCAACAAATCCGTTGATTAAAATTAGCTTGCATTAGCCGAGTCATGTAATAATATGATTTGAGATTCCCGCGAGCGATAAAATCTCGATCGTTCATATCGATCGAGACAAAAATTGATTCCAACATTGAAATACTTATGAGTGGACAAATTACAAACGAACAGAGAAGTGAGGTGTCACAAGCAAACGAAGCAGTGAGAGAGACGGAAATCACAAAAGTTGTGAACGATGATCATGATCAACGAGTACAAGAGATCATGCGCGAACTCGTGAATAGCAGTGAAGAAGACAGTGCACTGAAATCAAGTGACTGGTTATCACAATTTGACCTATTGCCAATAACACTAAACATGTCAACGAGAGCAAATTACAATAAATGTGGACATTCACATGACGCTGGAAGCTCGATGGCACTACAATACGAACTCCTCGGAAACCAGGAGAGTGTCAATGATAGTACCCTGAAGAGTATGGATACAACCAACGCATTTCAATACTATGAACATGCGACAAGCAGCGGCTACATGATTGATGAATCGAATAACGAGACCTACACACACGGTCTACCTTGTTACAACGAGAACAATATTTGGAGATCAACACAATTATTAACAAGAGATGGAGGTGCAATCAGTGCACCCATGGATCAATGTGAATATAACATAACAGAGAAGATCGACGAATACAAAAACGGGACCACATCTTATCCCACGGATAACGCAGAGGGTCGCAATATAACACCTAGTGGACTCGTGTTTAATCTACATGGAAACACGGTGACGAGCGGAACAGAGGACATCCGACGAAACGCCCCGAAGCAAAACGCCCAATTAGCAACCAAGGATGAGGAAATCATTTTAGAAGTCCACTCAGTAGGGGTGACAAGCCGAAGCTCAGAGCCCACGAATCTGACATGCAGCTACCGGGTGCAAACCGATCGACCAATACTAATATAGGATCGTCTGGCACCAATGCCAACAGTGCATCAGCAACAGCTATAAATCTTGGAAGCGATACACCGCCGGCTCCCTCAAACGCTCACGATAACCACGATGTGCCTTCAGTTGCAGGTCAATCGAATAACACAGACGATTCACGACCAAAACGCAAGAGGTATTCAACGAGGACTTACCAGGATACAAGTAACTGCAATTCGAGAGATAAGACAGTGCGAACCAGGTACCCCGATATATGTAAATTGGGGGAACAAACTCAAAATAGTTGTCCTGATTTGAATCATCCTTCCTGGGAAATAATTGAAAATTTCAGTTGCAAAAGATCGGTATTTTATCGTAAAGATAGATCAGGAATAATATGCCACCTCTCTTATTTCAAAGAGAAACATGAACCAATGGGGTTCCAGATCGATTCAAAACACATTCTCATAAAATCAAACGAGAATCCCCAAATGCCTACTGGTTTAGAGTGTCACAATAACTACTGCGAAGTCAAAGGAGCTGTCAAATGCGGATACTGTGTGAAGGCATATTTTGAACTCATGCTAGAATCAGAACAAGGCGAACGTGAAGAAATCATAGATAAATGGGACTCAATTCCTCTGCCTGTCGTATAAAGTTGTTATTTTGAGTTGTAGATCATTTTTGCAACTGAAAATACGGAAAAAGGGGGAAAGTGTGGTGCAATGATTAAGAAAAATGACAAGCTGAAGCTCTAGGAGATAATTAACCTGAGCAATTCATATCGGAAAATGTTCTCATGAACATCCTGAGATGAAGAAATACGATGATATTGTCAATGACACTAGCAAGAAACTTGAATGAATCATGTAGGATCCATGATAATTTTTTTAAATTCCATATGTTTCATTCCGCGATTCTCTAAATTCATCGACGAACCCTTACTACATATTCTTCAAGGTCACAACCGAAGCTTGAGCTGCTATTGTGGCACACTGTGCGATAAACTCTCTTCTCATTTCGCACTGATTTTCCACTTTCTGTCACATTTTTTAGAAAAAACATAATCGATACACGTATGTGAGACTCATGTATTTTTCGCACCCTTGCGATGATTCCGACTCTCACCTCCGGCTTGGGCCGGGAACCTATCATCCGTACCCGAAGAAAAGGTTCAACACCCTTTCATCGAAATGTAATATTTTTGGAGACGCATTGACATATTTGGCACGAGTTCCTTGCATTGTTAAGGAAATGAATAGTTTTGTAACTTATTCCATTCCAGGAGCTCTAGAATGCTCAATGTTCCCTGGATTTTCACAAGCTTGAAGAGTTGTATTCTGAATCAGAAAATGAAAGAAACAATTTGAGAGATCTGGGAGGCTCATACGAATGTCTTGAAAATTCATCGAGAAATGCGTTATATCTCGCGCTGTATGGTTTTCAGGAAGGGGTCGCATGACATTCGTTGGAAATAGTAGTTTGGGCTGGCTAGAAGCTCCAAACGTGGTTACAGGGCGATGATACCGGATACAAATTATTTTATGCAATACATCGCTGATTTCCATTGCTTGGAATCATGGGGGGCAAGTTGGGTTCACAGTTTTGTACACTCTCAAAAATCCTTTCTTGCAAAATTGACACAGCTTGGTACCGGTTAATTCTAATCAGACGTAGTTTAGCTGATTTTGAAAATCTCAAGACAAGCTTCACAATGAGTCAACGTACGTTGGAAAATATTGAGATTAGCCGAAGTTATTCAAAAAATGGCTAAATGGGGGCTAGTTGGGTACACTTACCTTACATACAGATGTAATTCAACACCAATACATGTCACTGTTCTAGCGTTCGGGTAATGTTTATGGTAAAATATTATCGCAAAGGCGGTGATCTAACCATAAACTCCTGGGCGGATTCGTTCATCTCCTTATTATTATGTTGAATTTGATGTTCTGAACATATATGATCATGGAATCCGTTGGTTTCATGATTATATATGTTCATGAACGGTCCGTTAGATACCTCACTTATTCGTCATCACCAGATGAGTCGTGCCGGATCGAGTCGTGGTCATCATCAGCATTTTCGCGGAACGAGTTTTCTTGTGTAGAGTCGAGGTCATCAGCAGAAGAATCTAAAGGAAGATTAGTACATTCAGTGTATATGAAAATAGGATCATCTTATGATCATCTTATCGTCTTTTCTCTTGCAGAATGAGTCGAGGGACCATTGAGGAATCCCCGTGAAGTGCTACTATTTTTTGAATAACATCCATGTCTCACGTATACATGACAGGAGATGAAATAGTGACTTTCAATACGAGGACGAAAATGTTTATTTCCGTACATTAAGCGATATTTTCTGAGCCAAGGGGAAGGTTCGGGAATATCACGAGGATGCGGAAACCATCCAGTCCGAGTGAAAGATACTATTTCTCCCTCAGCTGTGCGGGAAACAAGATCAGAAAAATCGTGCGGAAAAGTAATTTTCCGCACAGAAGATGAACAATACTTTTTCCGGACTTGAATGATCGTCGTTTTCTTTTTCAATTTTTAATTTTTGTAGCACTCCAATTCTTCAACAACTTTGGCTACGTCCAAATAAAATTGTATCTTCTCTCATTGGGAGATCCAGACTGAGATGTTTTGAATTTTTGAAGAGTTCACGGACCAAAGTTTGCCAGCGAGATAAATCGAGTAATAATTATGCTAGCAATGTTTATGAGTGTTTCAGAAGCGTTATGAAATTTCTCGTTGATGAAGTAAGTACGTAAAGAGAATTTGATGTCAATTTACTTTGAGTTGGAGCTATTGACTCTTCGTCGCCGTCAGTACTATCTACGTCGTCCGCAGCTTGTCCGAGCGAGGTATTTTCGATGTCACTGTCATGTTCACGGTCATCAGGATCCTGACTATTACTTGAATCGTACTCAAGCTTGGCAGAAGTCTCGACGGCAGCACTCCGTTTCCTCGCAGGCGATTCCGAGTCCTACAAAAGTTCATCGACTTATTAAATACCCTTGAATTGTCATCATATTGATCTTTCCATTCGAATAAAATCGCGCACAGCATGTCCCACATCTTAACTATATCATTTTTAGAATCTTATAGAACTGAACAAATTTGACTCGAGTAACTTACCGTAGATGGCGGTGATAATGGGCGCCCTCTCTTCTCCATCTCTCGTCCTGATTGCAATATTCGCAATTGAGTTCTCTCAGAATATTGTGAGACACCTTATTTTGTTGGTCCTCCATTTTCTTGGCGAGAAACGCTAATCAAATTTCGAAATTTTCGTTAAAAGTTCTAAAATTTGACAACTTCGGAGGTTACGATGTGTTATAACGTATGACTACCTCCATTGCAGAAATTCTTTGCGGTGAATTTGCCATCAAAACACGTATTGTTTCGAACACGCGAGTACTGTTCGAATGTTTATCCAGTTGAGTAACCTTAAATTGCATCCAGGCTGCATCTAACCCCTACCGATGTAAACATTGGGAAAAACAGTGAGGAGATAGGATGCACGTGCTTGTTTATTTCAAAAAGAGCAATACAACAGACGTGCTGAAAAGAAGTGCCTTAAAAGAGGTAAAAGGTAAGAAAGGCACCGTGGTCGCGGCTTACGGGGCGAAGCGGTACGAAGGTGTTATTTTAGAAGAGCTCCGTGAGTATTTACATTCGAGTTTCTATCCGTTTACAAGTTCTTGCTCGCATTTTCTTGCATTAAAATCGCGGCTCATCGTTCGGTTTGTAGAAAGTGCCAAATTTCTGCGATCACTAGAAGTCTTGGACGGTGTGATACTCAAGCCGGAAGATACCCCGGTGTTGAGTGAGAAAATCAAGAAGATGAGGTCCACGAGAGCGAGCGATAACAAAGCGCAGGAGACTTCCAACCAGCAGCTTAATGCTATCATACAAGGCCGTAAGAGTATATTTGCAGAACACAAAGATTCTACAGTTGACCCTAAGCCCTGTTCCAAGCGCTTTTCTACTTCTTCCATCGCCAAGAATAATGACATCTCGGAGTCGAATACGATTTGTGACAAAGAAAATGACTCTGTTGAGAATAATTCAGGAACAGAGCTGGAAGAATCTGAAGGAGAAGATGGCAGTTTGGAGGAGTCGTCAAGTAAAACCATCTCAGACAAGAAATTCGAGTTCAAAAACGCAGGTTAGCTTATTTTTTCGTCGTTTAAATTTAGACAATCGATGTTCGTTATTCGACTCAAAATCTACGTAGAAAATCGAGTAATTTGTGATCTCTCTAAAAATTCCAGTGGTTATGAAGGCCATCCACGATCTAACTCTCGTCGCCAAGGATTTGGAATCTATCTGTGAGCAGGATAAAACTAAACGTGTGAGTGATAGTTCTTCATTATAATGTGATATATGCGTATTAAAAAAATAATGAGGTCTTCCAGACAAAAATGATCTCGAAGAATCTACCAGCTTTCAAGCAAAGAAAAGATAGCATGGAGCTCAGAGAAAACTCAGGAGTATATATTGATCCCCTCGATGAAGCTGATGCTCTCAAGTTCAAGGCTCGTCCTCGAGAAATGATCAGAAAATTGTTTCTGCATCTAGTTGGCGCCAAGTATCTGATAGATATGACTCCCAAGAAAACATCTGGCAAGGTTGCAGTTTCCTCGATAATAAAGAAGACCGTTTTCTGTGAACCGATAACAAATATAACCTCATCAAAATTTTAGAAACTGAGTGAGATGATTTGCGACTGGCCATCGATCATCGAATAGTACATTTCGATACAAGGGCGTAAAACGTTCAATTCGCGTCCGAGTGATGAGTTTCCGACCCGAGCCGCAGGCGAGGGTCGGAATCATCACGAGGATGTGAATAATAGGTTTAACGCCCGTGTATCTAACTATACTTTTCGATAAACTGTGAGTAAAAGTCGACAAACTGTGCGCAAAGTGCCCTTTTACGCACAGTGTATCGAAATAGTATATTACGCAACAAGTGCGAGAAAGTCAATTTCCGCACAAGTTGCCAAACGAGTGCGAAAACTTCTCGCACGTGTTGCGTATACTATTTCTTGCAACTGTGCGCGAAGTTGTAATTAAATGCACCACTGTCCGAGCAAGATTATCTTGGAAACGAAGTTTTCGAGAAAGGCCAAATTCAGAGGGATGATGTGACATCATATTTTGGAACTGTGCGTGAATGAAAATGCATTAGAGCGAGAAGTTACATTCACGCACACTCCACCAGTGCGTAAATGTAAAACTGTGCGAGAAGTCATTCACGCATTTCTTCTCGCACTGTAAATGATGAAGAGAAGTCTCATTTTTTTACAACTTCGCGCACACAGTTGCAGAATAGTACATTAAGCAACAAGGGCGCAAAGAAATTTTACGCACGATTTCCCGAAATGAGTGCGTAAAAGTGAACTTTGCGCACAGCTGTAACTTTTGCGCAATGCGCAAAGTATTTTGCGCTGTGCGCGAAGTACTCTTGCACACGGTTTACCGGGCGCAAAGTTACAACTGTGCGTAAAAAGTTCACTTTTACGCACGAAAATTTCGGGAACGAGGGCGAAAAATTGCGCCCGAATTGCTTACGATTCTTCTTGATATATCTGTGCGGAAAGTTGGTGCTCGGCCCATACCACCGAAGTAGTCGGAAGGCGCACAGGGGAGAGAAACGGGGTCGCCCCCGCGCCCCCCACTTGGAAAAAAATTCTGAAGAATGGATCAAAAAAAAAGATATCTTGAACCAGCTCATAACCAAAATACGGTGCTAGAATTTATCTCGAACATTGTAATCTCGTTACAAAAAAAGGAACTCCGTGAAATATTCCAACTTCCGCTCAAATTTGAAGTATTGAGGGTGAAAAATCAGAGACGTCACATGATTCATGTCATCCCAAATATCCTGATTCCTGTCAGAACGTAGAAGTTTACTTGAATGCATTGGTACATGAAATACTGGATTGCATTTAAAGATGTTTTTGATGAAATATATAAGGGTAACTGAGTAAAATTGTTGTCGATATAGAAACTGCATCAATACAAAATATATTTCTACCGTTGACCAACATCTCTCATATTCACGATTATTCACTGAAATGACTTGCAATTTCTTATTGAATCGCCGCCTGACCTACGAATCTTCGTGTATACTCGTGATCTTGTAGATCAAGACCCGATGAGGACAGCATCTGTCATGATGCTCACTCAAATCCCCTCCACATTTGGGGTAAACGGCGATTATTTGCACTCCTGTTAAATTTCTAACTTGTATGTGACAATAAGTCAGGTATCACAAATCCAAAGAAAGTTCGCTCAAGTTGGGAACAAAAATGTACTCATAGTGTAGATTAGGAGGTGATCAGCCACTCAATCATTCTCAACAGCCGGGTTGCATAGCTACCACATGTTTGTCATTCGATTTTAAACTGTAACATCTTTCACTTCAACTTCGTGGGTACCGATTCCCAAACGGGCCGGAGGGATTAGAAAAATGCCGGAATCATCGTTTGCTGCTCTGTGATCATCCTCTTTTGCCGTAAAAATAGAAATTGGAAAACGGTTGATTAATGTTTTTTTACGCACAGATTTTACTTTGCGCATGATTTCGAGAACTTTGCGCACTGCAAAACTGTGCGCAAAGTTACTTCTACGCACGGTTTTACTTTCACGCACTAAAATCTGAACGTTAATGGAATCATGATCAACCTTGTGCACCGCACACCCACACCGGAGAGTTGTTTTGGAGAATTTGCTCCTCTGGAGGTGAACAGATGGAAGATTTGCGCTTCCTCATATTCCTACACTGTACCTCCAATAACTCTAAAACTCGCGGTTGGTATCGGTTTTGAACTATCCATGGGTAGTATCACTCGGATAAGAAAGAGAATAAAATATTTAGAAACCATTTTTCGTCTCAGGCTAACTGAGAGGACTGTAGGAGATGGGTTTAGAAACCCAACTGCCCTATATCTGAATCTTGAAATTCATCCATGGTAAATTCTGTAGAAATTATCAACCCAACATAGCATCCTCCACTGGTTCCCGTACTCCTACAGGATTTAGATCAATGGCTCAGGAAATGGAAGATCATATGGGAGGTAGACATTTCATCAATTTTCCAAATGGATGCAGACCGATTCCATGTGAGATCAGACAGTCGAAAATTGCTCAAGTCTCAAATCTCTTTCAGGGTGAAATATATATTTCGAAGGACAAATCAACGAGACACGTATTTTTGTGTTTTGCCCTATTATGTTCTGACTCGAAGTTATCGAATTTTTTTCATCCAATGGGCATTTCGTGAATTAGCAACTTTTGATCGATATAGATGCAATTTTCCGTTTGTAATGGCTTTTGTGGAGATGAGACTCAATTAGGGGGTTAAGTAAGTTATATTGCACCAGAAAATCTTGGTACAAAAACAAAATTAGTGAGCAGGGTCCACAAAAATTGATTTTGGCCGGAATCGAGGAAAGTTGAATAGCTCAAAATAATCATCCTGAAAGTTAATGGGAAATTTTCTGTGAACTCTTTGAAACATGAGAAATAGAATGTACTTGGTCCGGTTCGCGCGACGTGGCGCAGAGTGGCGCTAAAGATCATTCTCTGGATCTCATCGTTACAACTCGTTCTCTGAGTTTGTGAATGTAATACTATGATGCTTTGATGCTATCAAATTCAAGTTTGACTCGTCTATGATATCAGAATTGTATTATTATTCGAAACAAATATGGCTTGGAGTATATCCTGTCTTTGAGATGGAATGAGTGCGATGAGAAACAAGAGAATCAGTCTCCAACAGCCATTAGCGTGGATAGAAGCGTCCAAGTATCAACGGAGCACTCCACAGACTCATTACGAACTCAATCTGTCCGAACGATCATGAAAAAAAAGTTTCAACGATTAAATCCAGAAAATGGTCTTAAGCGCCACTCTGCGCCACGTCGCGCAAACCGGATCAAGCACATTTTGTTCCTCATGTTCCAACGAGTTCACAGAAAATTTGCCATCGAAATTGAGGATGATTATTTTGTGGTATTCAACTTTCCTCGATTCCGTCCAAAGTCGATTTTTGTGGATCCTGCTCACTAATTGTGTTTCTGTACCTAGATTTTCCGGTGCAATATAACTTACTTGACCCCCCTGAACAAGTCTCATATCCACGAAGGCCATTACACACGGAAAATTGCATCTATATCGATCAAAAGTTGCTAATTCACGGAATGCCCATTGAATGAAAAAAATTCGATAACTTCGAGTCAGAGCACAATATGGCAAAACACAAAAACACGTGTCTCGTTAATTCGTCCTTGGAAACATATATTTCATCCTGGAAGAGATTTGAGACTTGAGCAATTTTCGACTGTCTGGTCTTACATGGAATCGGTCTGCAAACTTGAGAGAGGGGACTGTTGAATGAGCTATATCCAGAGGAAAATAGGAGGCAAACTGAATGGTACTGGAAAGTCGAGTAGAAATTTCGAAGATATCACATCGGAGGACCTTTATCAATGAAATTCGAGTTTTATTCTTGTTATCATATATTTTGATATGTACACGGTTGCATTCAGGCGACATTATTATATGCGTAGATTTGACAGTCAAAACTAACAAGGAGAGGTTATGGTCTGTGGGTCGTGGATCCGGTTGAAATTCTGGGAATCGTCTCATTTTGGCACCAAAAGATGATATCCGAAACCGCTTACTTGAATGCTGAAACGTTTTGGAGCTACAGCCTATGACATTAGCGTTGCCCATATGGGCCCATGTTGAAAGTTGATATATATAGGTATATTAACAATGCTAATGTGATTGACCATAGCTCTGAAACGTTTTAGCATTCAAGTTAGCGGTTTTGGATATCATCTTTTGGTGCCAAAAGGAGATGATTCCCAGAGTTTCAGCCGAATTCACGACCCACAGACCATGACCTCTCCTTGTAAGAATAATGTAAGAATACGCAAACGGAAGATTCGCTAAGGTATGTCAGCGCCATATATTTCATCTCCAGTAATCGGATATCCTTCCGTACAGAATGAGAGAATTACATTCGTGTAAAGAAAAGTTGATAGGAAGTGCTCACAACTGAACACATGAGCAGTCTTGTTGTCGTGCAACAGTTATTTGTAGAGTCTCTCTCCATGGATTCTCGATAACCTCGTGTAGATCCTGAAAATTGCACTGCCTCACATCACGCGATACCACTCTTATTATTTCTGTGCCATCAATAATTTTTCTACCCTTCAGTGTTCGCGTGCAATTTGGATGATATTTCTTTGAGCTACGAAGTCTGGATCACGAGCAACTCGATGTGACTTCTCGCAGTTTTGACATCGGTGAGTGGAAAACACATTGAATGAGGTCGTAGCAAAGTGAGAATTGTCGATGGTGAGACTAGCAAACACGCAATGGTTAACGTCAATCATAGTTTTGATACTCTCATGAACAATTTTCCCTCCATTACACCTCGAGAGCCATATGTATTAAATCAGATCAAACATAACAAGGAGCTCTCCCTTGATGAGTCAAGATTAATCAATCCTATAAATTTCACCCTCGTGAGTAATCTCAAAGAGCTATGGTACGTTTGAGACAAGTAGCAAGCTGATCATTAGAGTTCTTACCAGCAAAATCTTCCCGATATTGTTATTATAAAATGCACACAAAACGGATCACGGACATCTTCTTCGTGCCCTGGAGGTGAATCTCCATTCGAGATGTACATTGGAAGGAAATTATTTGCAATAGAGTGAGAACGAACGAGTCAAATATTCATATATCACCCCAAGAGTGACGTATGATGCGATTTGGGACCTCAAACTTCCTTGTAATCCCTGGTAGAAAAATGAGCGTAATACTATAGTAATACTACAGTAGCGCTACTGTCTACTATCGTACTACTATCAGACAGGTACGGCCGTATTACTATAGTAGCACTACTACCGGACTACGATCGTAGCACTCCGGTAGTAGTACTGGGCGTATTACGATCGTAATACGGTAGTATCACGGCCTTCATAGACTATATTTATCGAAGTCACAATTCGAGATACATCTGTCATTCGGCAACTCGTGTTACATTTTTGATTATAAGTAAAAGTGACTCCGCGAAAAATTCGTTATTAGCGCGAGTAAATCGTGTTTCTTAGAAATCACCGTTTTGGTGAACGAAAAATAAGTAAACCTGTAAAGCAATTTACGACCCACATCTGAGAGCCATCTCGTATTCTCTTAGCAAAATTTCTATTTTGTCTGTATAACGGATACATATTATACTGATACTATATCTGCAGGATCTGAGGGGATGAGGGGATAGACCGCCATGGATATAGACGTGATCATGCGGTAGATCTGATGGGGATGTTGTATGTGCCATATGCTCTTTGGCCATATGACGCTATATATGATACGAAGCCCTAACCTAATCTCACATCATCATACGAGCCATCATACATATATATAATGAGTGCCTTCTTCTTTTTTGTCTGCAACATCAGCAGCCTATATAGATGAGCTTGGATCAGCTGATGCTGTGCTCTTCTGTTGGTTATATATGGAAAGTACTTACACCCATATGGTTTTCCTTGTGGAAGTTATTGAAGAATTGTTATTAATGATTGAAAACATCCAACTATGAGTGATTCCGAGTCTGATTGCAGTAGCTCTGATGCAATTCTTCTCACATAATCAGACAGAAAGTAGTAATGATTCAACAGATAATCCAACTAAAGGTCCATTGCCATGCAGTGAGGTTTCCATTGGCTGTAGTGTGTCGTGGGCGACCACGAGTTATATAAAAATTTTCCTTAAATCACGCGAAAACTCCTCAGTACTTGAATCGACGCCAAGATATTGTATATACATCCGATAAGGTTTGGCAACGCAATTATGCAGATTTGATTTTTTTTTGACTTTTTCTAATTTTAGCATGTTAATTCTATTCACGAGGAAATAATACTCCATACCAACTGGCTATGTACGCGATAATTTATTGTACTCTGGATTATGTTTCCGCTAACGGCGCGTCAAGTGTGCCTAATTCAACTCCGCGAGGAAGTAACGCTGCCTTGCGTTAAGTCATTGCCCTGCGCTCATTAACGCTACGCAGCGTTTTCGAATATGTACGCGAGCTTCAAATCACGCAATGTACCGTTACCTTTAGTCGAATTGCCCTAACGCCGGGAGGCGTTATCTTATATCCGACCGTATACGCACTAACGTGAACAAGCGTTACCGGCCACGGCTAACGCTAACGCCGCGAATCGTGACTTCGAACATCCTCCCATGCGGGCTAACGCAGCGTGTCGTGAATACTAAACATCTCATACTACGGCCACGTACAGTTAGCGACCGGGCAGTAACATAGAGATTCACGCTACGTTCCATGAGTAGGGCCCATCTGGCCACGATGATATAAATAGGGCCCCGCAGGCCAAAGAAAGGAGAGTCGAAAACGAATTTCAGCGGAGACTCGGCTCCACGTCACTTTGCATTTTCGGTCAGCAAACCATCCCTTCCCGGGCCGCGGATCGAAAGGCGATGTCGTTTACGCGTTTGTGTGTGTGTGTCCGCAACATAGAGGCAAGCGCGATGTGTATTGAATCCTTTATTAATTGACATAAAAGTGACAAATTTTTTCAATAATTGTGAGTGATGTCCTTGAATGTTACCTACCTACTGCTCTAATCACTCATGTTCACGAACTCTATTCCATCTACGAACGTTCAAAATTGGTGCCTTAAAGAATAGTTTATCGCGGCACAAGATTTCAGCGCAGCAGAACGAGCTTCCAGAGATTGCAGCCGACGACTCGAGAACGCGAGCTCATTGCTCTCGCTTTAAACGACGACAGTCATTATAGTTTTATTTTCATCTCTTTTTTTTGTGATGAGTGCCAAGACATCCTCATCAAGTGAGTGGATGAGAGAAATTTCTAACAAGAACACATCCAAAGAAATTGAAGAAGTGTATCACATCAGTTCTGAGAAAAATGCAAAACTGGAAATTGAAGCCTCAAATTCATCAGATAAAGATATCAGCCAGCGCAAGACCAACGAAGAAGAGAATCAGAGGGTGACAATTAGTGAAGACAATGCTACAGAGAATGAAAACGAGGTGGGCAGGAGTTCAAGTGGAGAAAAGTTTTACAAAATTCCAAGACAGCCTGTAAATGGCAAGATCAAGTTGCAAGTGATGGGGAGTATGAATGGTTAACAAAAGTATTCGGACATAGCAGTGTAGAACAGATTTTGTCTACAGAATTAAATCAAGCTTTCCATCCGAAAGAAACTGAAGTAGGGGAAAAACTTTCCAGTTCAAGTCTGCATGAATCATCTGAGCAGCAGATTGGTGATGAGTCCATGGAAGACTTGAGGTTACCCCACTTCAACCATGGGAGTGATCATGACTCTTTTGTATTTGATGAAAAAGTTAATCCGCAAGATTCTATTCTAACTAGTCACTCAGTCGGTGGTAATGTTGATAATCAATCCAGTACAGATTGTGATATTGGAGTGCACGAAGAGATAGATGTACACTCTAAAAGTACAGAGAAACATTCTGCTGATCCTTACATCAGCAATCCATCAAATTTGGATATGGAGCCGAACGATGCAGTCGATTCAGCCATCCACCAAGCAAATAATATTATGAGAGAGGAACAACAGGAGAGGAGTTTGAATTGTAACAACAGCAATGAAAGTAGTAAGGATACAAATGTTGTAGAAACCCCATGTTCTGAAGTCAGTTCTACCGATGAAATAGCCAGTGTTTCTGCGCACACTTTTTGTGATACTAGTCAATCAAAAAGAGTTTATACCAAAATAGAGCTTCCAATCCATAATGGTAATTATGAGATTGCTCAGAAGGAGCACTTGAGGAGAGATTCAATCGGTAGGATGGAATTGAACGCAGAGGAAATTTTTAGCCTTAAATATCATGAATCACCAGAAAAGGGAGGTGAATTCACCAGTGATGGCTACCTCCAATGGCAGGGCCATATGTGTACATCCAATCCAGAAAAAGAAAGGGAAAATGTTTGCACACATAGTTTGTCAGAGAAAAGAAAGATTTGTGAGACTACTTGCATTATGGAAAAGAGGAAGATGGAAGAAGACTATGAAGAGGAGGAAAGTTCAGACAAGGTGAGTGTCTCCAACTTGCCTCTGTACCCAAGTCGCCCCCATACGCCTGTCTCAGGAATGGGCACTTGTTAATCTACCAGCAAATTTTTTTCAAGTTTGTTACGTTAAAATATGAGTAATTCCACGAGAAAACGATGTATGGTCGAAGCCAGGGCCTCAGATTTCTTTTTGAGTGAACTTTTTCGATTGTATGGTTTGGAATAAGACCATCTGTCACGATAGAAGAAATTACAAAATTTTGTTCGAACTCTGGTTCACAGATCTCTTGTTTTCAACTTTTTTAAGCAGAATTTCCGCAACTTTTTCACACTCAACTCGCTACAGCTCCAAAATAACGTTTGATAGAGGGGCGCGGTTCAACGCATCTGGGGAGGGGGGTGAGAAAAAATTCGAGAACAACCACATTCGAGTGTGAAAAAGTTACAAACATTTTGCAAGAAAAAGTCGAAAGCATGATTTTGTTTGTGTACCAAGGTCCAAAAATTTACAATTTTTTTATTGTGACGGAAGTTCACTTTTCAACCTATAGAATCTAAAAAGTTCACTTGGAAAGGAATCTGAGACCGAACTGTCGACCATATATCGTTTTCTCGTGGAATCACTCATATGTGAAAATCGATGGTTTGGACCAACCCCAAATGAAATCTGCATTTGCCAGAGAATTTTAAGTGATTTTTCCTTGTTTTGTGTCTGCACAGCTCAGAAATCGTAGTAAAATTAGTGTCAGAAAGTTCCGTTCTGGCCAATTCCAACGTACTTTCGCGAATTCAATTTCTTTTCTCAAGACTTTCAAAATCCGTATTTCAGAAATGCCTAACTTTGATTCGGAGCTCATTCATGTGCAAAACAAGAAAATCATTCGTGTAACAGGAAGCCAACACCGGAGTGTACCCAATAAGCCCCCATGCGATTATCTCAAGAACGCATACTGTATGGCTTTCTTCTTTCAAAACGTCTTTAGCCCATCAAAATAGGTCGAGAATATTGTTTGGGACCACTAAAAGCTCCTAACGCGGTTGCACGGCGATGAAAAAGGAGAGGAACGGCTTCACTTCTTGGCACACGATTGACATTGTTACGGGCAAGTTGGGTATTCATTCTTTGGAACAATCAAGAGTTACTTTTTGAGAAAATTACAGCAGCTCGCCCCTAGTTTTTCGAAATGGGGGGTACTTTAGGTCATTCAAAGGTCTTGAGATAGGTTTTGAAATGAGCTCAAGTACGTTGGAAATATTGATATGAGCCATAGTTGTTCAGAATACGGCTTAATGAGGCAAGTTGGATACACCTTCTGCATTCTATGGACTAGGCCAGTGTACCGCCATCGTGGGTGAAAAAAGGCTCATAGAACTTTTTGTGGAATCCACTCCGTGAGACAACCCACTGTTCTTGGATACGTTTGGTCCTGAACTGAAACTGGATGCAAAACTGCTTGAACCGAAATCGTTTAAGGCGAGGCTACACCCCAATTTTGAAGTCTGGCCTTAAATATCATGAGGGGGGGGGGGGGGTTGAACTATATTTATACGTATTCTCGCACACGATGGCGGTGATTTTGCCTAGGTCACTACCACTTCCACCTGTTCATGATGGCAGCATTGCCGATCAGTGTTAAAATTTCAGAGTCATGGAAGAGAAGGGACTAATGATATACATATTCAAAATGTAAGTGAGATCCAGAATCGTGCAGAAACATCAAGTGTGGTTGCCAGTGGAGGAGATACCGGGTCACCGAGTGCTCCAAACGAATCGAGAGTCGGAAGTAGAACTCGCACCAGTAGTGAAGGCATGCATGCTGAAAGAGCATCATCCTGTATTACTAATAGATAGAATACTACAGCATTTCTGAAGAAGAAGACATCAAAGAACTCAGATATTGGATGATAACAGAGAAAATCTCGCACGACAGTGGCGACGGACTACTCCAAATTCTAAGGAAAAAGAGAATGCCAAACTTGCCAGCATGCACTAGGACTTTCTTGAAAAAAGAAACTCAGTTTCGAGCTGAACCTATGGCTGCGTCTGATGGCTCTACGGGCGAATTCGTGTACATAGGAATAGAAAAAAAACTTGCAGCGATGATAAAGCCAGCACTGCACCCAGAAAAAGCAGCAGACTTAGCTTTTGGTATTGATGGTTTCAATCCCTTCAAATCAAGCACGTGCAAAGTCTGGCCTATACTTTGCAAAGTGCATCACAAAAGTTACAATTACAATATTTTCACAGTTGCAGTATATGCAGGCGAAAGCAAACCGAAATATGTGAATGATTTTCTGCGAAAATTTGTTGAAGAGCTGAATCGCTTACTCAAGAATGGGATCGAAATGGATGGAGTCGTATTGAGAATAAGGATGAAGTTTTCTGTTTGCGACACGCCAACTAGGGCATTCTTGAAACTCTGGGTCGGCCATGCATCTTTATTTGCATGTGAGAGGTGTTTTGTAGTAGGAAAAAAAGTCAATGGAGTAACGGTTTTTCTAGAGACTGATGCAGTACGGAGAACCAACGAATCCTTCAGGAACTTTGCTGATCCAGATTGTCATCACGGGGTTACTATATTAGTTTTTCTTGAAGATCTTGATTTCATTTATCAATTTTTACTCGATCCTATGGACTCCGTGTATTCAGGCCCTGGAAAAAGAATCTTAGACTACTTACTAGGAGAGCCTAAGAAAAAAAAATCCAGGAAGGATCTCAAGCTAAACTCTGCTTTGAAACTAGAGCTAGATAGGCGCACAAAAATGATCCAAGGTGACATACCGGATGAATTTCCGAGAAAGATGAGGGCAACAAGCAAGTACACTGAGTATAAGGCAGTAGAATAGTACATTTCGATACAAGGGCGTAAAACGTTTTATTCGCGTCCGAGTGATGGGTTTCTGGCCCGAGCCGCAGGCGAGGGTCGAAATCATCACGAGAATGCGAATAATAGGTTTCACGGCCATGTATCTAACTATACTTTTCGATGAACTGTGAGTAAATGTCGACAAACTGTGCGCAAAGTGCACTTTCACGCACAGTGTATCGAAATATAAATTCATGCTTCAGAATGCCGGACCAATAGTTTTCAAAAAACGTTTGCATGGAGATTTATACAAACACTTCATGCTCTTGAGCATGGGCTGTCGACTACTATCCGGTCGGAATGTGGAAGCTTACGTTGCTCAGGCAAGAGAGCTTTTCCTGGACTTCGTTCAAAAAGCTCCGAATCTGTATGGACAAGACTTTGTCTCAATCTTGTTCCACTGTTTAATTCATATATGTGATGATGTAGAAAGGTATGGCCTCAATTCGAGTGAATTGAGTGCATTCGAGTTTGAGTCATACTTAGGATTCATCAGTAGCCTGATTCGTTCACCTACGCATCTTGTGGTTCAATATTGTAATAGAATAGAAGAAGCAGAGTTGTATCAAATTGACATTGATGAGAATGGCACAGAAGCAATGCAGATTCTCATCAAAACCAAAGGAGCAGTACATAAAATCAAGTACAATAGAATGATCTTGGGTGATTCTCATCCAAATAGTACTGTACTTCTAAAGAACAAGACTGTTGCTGAGATTCAACGTTTTAAGTATGTTGGAGAGGATTTACTTGCTGTAGTGAAAAAGTTCAGAAAGAAGTATTTTTTGGATTCAAAATATGATTCAGACATCTTCAATATTTGGGAGATAACGCATTCGTCTCAAGAAGAGTCGACAATTCCATTCAGCGATATTGTGTAGAAGTTTGTGAAGTTGCAAATAGATTTCTCAAAGGACGAGGAGAAGAGGATGTTTGTACTGCCTATATTGCTTTAAATGTTCGACCTACACGCATCTGAGGGGTAATCATACATTTTTTGACATTTTTAAAGATCACAACAGTAAAATTTTCCCAATTCGTGTGCACGACCCACGTGGGTTTCCTGGAAAATTTTGTATATGAAAGTAGGTACAAACAATAGTATTCTCCCAGAATTCAGCCTGAATAACAATTAATCACGCTCCCTAGAATTTCCTGAAGTTCAAGAAAGGCCATCTCCAGACGCTCTTCGAGGAATCGCCAAATTGATTGGAAACATAGTATAATTGGCTGAAATGGAGAATTTTTCACCTTTCGGAGTTGATTGAAATCGTGGGATTTGGGTTGGAAAAATCTTAGGAGTACATAGAATTATAGCATTTTTTCTGACTTTTCGAATGCTTTTCGAAACATTAACGTACACACAAGGGCGTCGAAGTCATCACTCTTTTCGTGAAGGTATCCGTGTTTCATTTATTCTGAAGCGTACTGAATTTTCAAGACTTCTCTACAACTTTTCCTGAAAGTTGGCCTCATAATCAACAAAATGTGCCCCTGTCGACCTCGCCATAATGTTCCTGGTCGATTTCTCAAGAAACGCTGCATGGCCTTCTTCTGAACCTCTAAAAATTATAGGGAGCGTAAAAAATGCTTCTCGCGAGCTGAAATTCTGAGCAAGAACTATTTCTTTCATCTATTTTCATGTTCAGGTCGACAAAAATCCCGCGAGGGTCGTGCGCGCGATTTGGTTGAGATATACCTAATTGGTTCATGAATATTTGCTTGAGTATAATGCTGACAAAGTTTTCTATAAAATTTCAGGAGATTTGGAGACGTAGGATTCCAACTGTCTCAGAGATATAACTGTATCACGACTATATTCATATAAAAACAAAAAAACTCTCCGTTCTTTCATCAGAGCGTCATAAAAAATGATGAAAAACTAACCAGTGCCTGAATATGTTAGTTATCAGAGCCAAAAACGATTTTAGAAAGGTCGTCAAAAAAGAAAACTCTCGATCACTTTGCGACACAACTGTAGCCACGCCTGAAAACAGGCAGCCCTGCAATCACAGGGGGTATACGAGATCAAACAAGATCAAGACAGTTGAATTAGAAAGATCGAGCTCGTGCACTAGGAGTAAATCTAATCGATATAATTGAACAATCGGCGGGATTATCCCACGGTTGAAAGTGAGTTTCCTCGCTCAGTTTGTAACAACCTCCATTTATCTCTTCCTGGTACTTCCTGTCTCACGTTGACTTCTGTGATTTTCTCGCAACTAGCGTTCTAACCTCAAATTTCGTTCTTCTTATTCACAGTTCCTAATAAGAGTAAAGACATACCATTAGCTCGGTCAAACAGTAATAGTCCTTTGCAGTTAGATCTCACAATAAGGTTAGAGAGATGAGTGACAAGCCCACCACAAGTTATCTCACGGAGTTTGAAGAAGAGGAGGTATTTTATGAATACGCTCACATTCGATTTAGACACCAAGGCCCAAGGAAAGAGGTCGAAGAGATTGATATTGTGCCTACTGATTGGCTCTTCTTGACCAATAATGATTCAATACACTGCAAGTTTCTGTCATCTAAGTATCTTCAGATCAGAGGAAAAGTAAAGTTGTTGCACGATTTGGTCAAGCAAAGAGGGCCCGTACCCAATGACTGGCCATCATTCCCTGTGAAAGCAGTTGGAAGAGCACGTGAGTTTGATTTTGCATATTCAAATACAAAACTGAGAGAGCGCTCAAAATTATATCCTGTATGATGCTTCTCGATCAAAAAACAATGACTCAATTTTTCAAACTTCAATGATTCCAATCAGTTATGGATCAAAATTTCATATCATGAGACAGTTACATACCTTTTGTGACATATATTGACCCATAGCATGTTGTAGATAGTAACTTGAATCAACAATTCCAGATACATATGAGGCAGCGTTGACCAAATTAGAAATTTTGAAGACCACGGACAATGTTTTCACAGACTCCGAGAATAGTAACGATGAAACAGAAAAAGCTTTAATCAAGCAAGTGAAACGCAGGATGCTGCTTGCTCAACAGGAAGAGTTGAAGAGAAAGATGATGGAGCGTAATGATGATGACATCTGTCCAACTGCCAAAAGAATGAAAAACCACAGTGGTGAGATCTAATGTTCATTCTCCTGATCAACTATTGACTTTTGCATGAATATATTGAACCCTCCCACGTTTATCTTCTAGAGGCCTCCAGGGGAAATAACAAGACTTCAAAAACAGCTGACAATATTAATAATAATATATGTACAGACATGTTACCAACTTCTGGTAATCATTTACACAGACAATCACAAGATAGTTTCACCAGTGACTCAGAAGTACATGCTAGCCTTACTGAAGATTCTGGTTTCAATGATTGCGAGAGAAGCACAAATGGGAAAAATGCTCCTAAATCATCTGAAGGTTTGATTTCATTCCTACTTCAAATACTGTGACATTCCAGAATTTGTCGTATACAGAAAAGATGTATTGTGTTTTTCAGGAAGTTTGTCCAAAACAATTGATATTTCAAATCATCCTATTGTAGACTTATCTACAGTAGAGTGCAAAACTGGTCAGTTCGAGAACTCATTTGGCTACATGATCTGATTTAATCTGATAATGATTCACATCGCTTGTCAATTTTATGGATTTTGAAACAGCAGTTGTATGTTCTCTTAATATTATCATGGCAAAATTGGGAAATCTAGAAATTGGCCAGAAAGATTTGTACAAAAAGCTGAAAGAATTGATGAAGGCAAGAAAAAATGATCTATCTGAATTCAGCGAAAAGTACCACCTTGACTTGCCTTTGAACACCGTGGACAAATTCAAGGACTTTGATGCATCATTGACATCAAATGATTCCATGAGAAAAGATTTGGTAAGAACTTTCTTCAGTATGCTGTGTATTCGGATAGCAAACGCGCTGACAGTAATTAGGAATCTTTTCTTATAGTACAATGAGTTCAGATCTTGCTCGGATAAAAATTTGAGCATCACGAAGACCTTTAGCAACATAATGAGAAAATTCATTCATAAGGAAGTTATACTCACTTATACTGCTATAAGACCACCAAAACCTTCATCCAAATCAGTCGAAGAGACTGGTGATAACCAGAGTGATGACAATCGAGATGACAAAAATTTATTCGAACCACTTCAGTTCTGCAAATGCATGTTTGGTAAGTAGATTGGTTCTCGAAGCATGCATTGATTTTATACCGAAGATGTAGTCGAAAAAAAATCTCACGAAACTGTCTTCTCTCTAGGTTTCATGAAGATTCACAAAAAAAAACCTATAAAACAGGGGGGAGAGGGATTGTCCCTGTTTTCAACGACGGAGATTTGAAAACAGCTCTGAGTAGTGTTTTCAGCAACGTCAAAAAGTGGAAAGCGACAGATTAAGAGAGATTTGCGTTTCGCTCCGCTAGTCGTCAAACTCCTTTGTGCCAATTTTATTATAAGAATAACAAATTTTAATTTCGTATGTTCATTCAATCATTTTGCAATTTCAAGCATTTCGGGATTGATATGTGAAATAGATGCGTTTAATCAAGTTGTATATATTTCTTCAGCCCAATTTCAATTATAATGACAACTTCTGTTTGCATTCCCAAAGTTTCGGGACGATTGTATTCGTATTAATCATTTATGATCTCATGGTATGAATTTGTGATTTAAGGCAATTATAACCAATGAAATTTGTTGTATTTCCTGATTGGCTTGGAGTTTCAGTCACAATCAACCTGCTCAGGTGTGGAATTTTTGTTCTAAACAAAATGTGTCTCAATTCGTTTGTCCGTATGTTGTCGATGTGTTCAATTACGGGTAGAATTTCGGCAAAAACAATTTCCTCCGTCACGCTCTCACTCCTCCCTTGCATCTATATTAAAATTGAAATGTTTTTATCTTGACAGAGCCATTCAAGTATACTTTCCGAAATATCTTTCGAATCAATCTAGTACGGGAGCGTTTATCACAAGTATAATGTAAAAACCAAATATTTCTATTCATTTATTCATTAGCAGCTCTGCTAGTGCAGGTGTATATATTCGATCGACTTTGCATATTGATGGCAAGCTATATTTCCCAGTCATGTAGTCAGCGAAACACTATTTTCAGTACCACCATATTATCCTTACACAGAAACACAGCCCATGGCATAATGCCATTGTACCGTCGTATACTAGAATTAGTCCAGTAGAATTGCATTTTTTCGGGGAAAAATTAAAGAATGGTGTTCGAAAATGTGATCGTGTGGATCAAGACGTCAACAGGATCAAATTTTTAAACATCATGCGTTGATTTATCCCCAAAACGGCCTCCTTCCAGTCTAATTCTACTGGACTATAACACCGTAAGTCGAGAGCGTACTACGATCGTAATACGACAGTAATACGGCCAGTACTACTACCGGAGTGCTACGATCGTATTACGACAGTAGTGCTACTATAGTAATACGGCCGTAGCGGTATGACAGTAGTAGAGAGTTGCGCAGTACTGCTACGCTCATTTTTCCACCAGGGATGGAGCGAATTTCATGATGGTTAGCTTAACATGCTTCAAGGGCTATGAGAGTTGTCTCTTTCCATCAAAATAGGTTAGTGCATTCGGTCCTTGTAGGCTCACAAGTTGTTGGACCGTACTACGTGAATTTCTTCAGGTTTCATGCAATTTTCGTCAAATCTAGATGCTGGTGACTCGGAGGATAGTCTTATATTTTGTTTTAGTCGTAACCCAGCGTTTTAAGAAAAATTCTGATATTTGGAAGGGGAACGGGCCATGGATTCGGCTCTATAAGACACACGGGAGAATCATAGTTTAGTGAATGTTCTATCCTGATCCTACGATTCTGTTAACCAGCGTGATCAGTGTTGGCGATGAATGACTAAAGAACCGGAGAATATCATTGTTCCCCGAGGACCCTTCTTGGGTGGTTTGGATACCAATTGGATGTTGTATTCCTCACCAAAACCTACAACTGAGCACAAAAATCAGCAAGGTATCTTCAAGGTTCGTGTTCGTCGTGAATTGATTCACAAACACCCTGACCTATCAAATAGGATCAAAATTTCACGAGTGGATCAAATTCACCTGATTCGGAATTTTTGGAATACTCGCGATGATGATGACTAGACTAAGAGTCCATGAATAAATTCACCGGGTTGAGAGTGAGTTCCTGATAGGGACTAGGACTTTCATGTAATTATCACCACAGCGCATCGATT
Organism: Eretmocerus hayati; assembly: GCA_029851415.1. Taxonomy (NCBI): domain Eukaryota; kingdom Metazoa; phylum Arthropoda; class Insecta; order Hymenoptera; family Aphelinidae; genus Eretmocerus; species Eretmocerus hayati. The sequence continues at coordinate 18,426,060 of CM056743.1, forward strand.
TGACGGTATGGATAATTAACTTGGATGCAAAATCTGAGTGTTGTTCGGCGCCTCACGAGTGTAGCTCACGCAATCAGATCCCTGTTTTGTTCCGTATTCTTTATCCTGTAATTTCTGCATGAGATTTGCATTCGTCAGCAACGATTGAGCTCACAACAGAACTCACGTGAGAAAGGAACATATCCATTTCCTCTCCTATTACTGACATGTTTTCTCACTCATTATCCGTACACGTGCTTACGACAGTCTACCAGAGGAGATGCGGGTTTATCACTGATGCTGAACAATGTTTGATCCATCATTGAGGGGAATTCGTCACACAGATAGGGTAAGTGATGATTTTTATGTCTCAGAGAAATTATTGGTTCAGCATGTCATTCTCACGGAATCATCCTGAGACTAGAACTCTCAAACGCGCGCGTTGCGCGCGGATGGTTACGATGACTTAAAATTCTGGAACATACGACAAGAGGCTATTGTGTTCGGAAAAAAAAATTATGCAGGTATATACAGGTACCAGAAAGAAGCAAATATGATATAGTAAAAGAAAATGGAATGGAAATGTCATCCGACTATATTTTTATCTATCTAACATGGCTGTCTGAGGGATTTTTCGAATGATCTAAAAAAACTATTCGATCTACGAAGTGCGCGCGCTGCGCGCGCATGGTTCAACCACCCGTATGGTGTGGGGTCAAAAAACTATCCAATTTTTATAAAATATCATTGAGGGTGACCATCAAGGAACGTAGATCATCTTGAGAACTGGAGAATTGAGCTCAAATCCGAAGTCAATGATTTAAATTTATGCAACGCTTGTGCATGACAATTTCAATATTTACGTGAAATATGTGGGTTTCCAATTTGATTGAGATTTTCAAAGGTTTTTACTCATACTCGGATGGGAACATATTTCTCTCCTCCTCCTTCTTCTACTCTAAGTCGGCTATAAAAGAGAAGGAGAAAATATTTTTCAAGGATATGCACAAAGATCAGCCAATCAGCCTTTGTAAAGCGAGAATGACTTGAATGCTTCTGTAGAAATTCTTTTAGTCGACGAATGAGAAATTTTCAATCGATTATTTGACATCCAATTGATCATCATCCAGAAATGAGGAAGTTATTGAACCTCCTACAATTTGAAAAAATACATTATTCACAAATAAAAATTTTCTCAATCCATTCGGTCCAATTCAGAGCCATCCACCAAGTGGAGAGTTGTTTTACGCATTAGAACTTGAATCCAGAAATGAGAAAGTTATTGCACCTCCTATAATTCGAAAAAATACATTATTCATAAATGAAAAATTCCCTCATCCTTTCGGTCCAATTCAGTGCCATCCACCATTTGAAGAGTTGTTTTACGCATTAGAACTTGAAGAATTATATTCACGAATTAAAAACTTTCTTGAAAATGATGTAAGGATATTCAACATTTACAAAGAGAATTTTAGTTGACTTACCTCTATCACAAAATTTTATACATGCAATTTAAGAATCATGTTGAAATATTTATTATTCACAAAAAAAATTCTAGTGAATCTAGCCCAAACAAAAAACAGTATAGATGCAACTTCGAAGTTTGTATGAGTCATTTTTAGAATTCAGATAAGCGTTCCTGAGATCTTTTCGATCGTTGAAGAACGATGAATTAAATATCAGAAAATAAATTTTCAAATGATTACCATTAACCCCATTTTTACACGGGATATCCGATATTTCGGTTGTCGGTCAAGCAGCAATCTACTTTCCTATCACTCATTCAGGAGCGATCCGCGATTAAACATGCAGGTGTAATAAAACTCGATATGATGCGCAGGCGTGACGATCATCTGCTCAATGTTGACAACGAAGCAGACAGAACTGGATAGAACGCAGTGCATGAGTTCACATGCTTGAAACTTATCGTTACTTTTCTTTCGATAAATTGGAAATAATCAACAGATATAATAGTTCGGCTATGCCGATCGCATAATTGAATACTTTCAGCTATATTGATCCACCTGTAAATACATTCAAATATTACAATGTCATTAATCCATGGTCCTGTGCACAGCAACACACATTGAGACGACTCGTAAGTGGCGCGCGAAATCTCGATCGGAACGCCTCGAATCTCGAATATCGAAGTTATCCATTAATAATATAAGACTAGGAACTTAAGACGCGCGCAAGCGCGCGGATTTGTTATTTTTGGTTTGTTATTGTTACCCGCGATATCGCTATTGTTGCCTGCGGTTCCGTTCCTGATTCTACGATAAACGACTTTTGAGGACGAACATACTTCGATTCGGTGATTTATTTCCATGGAATATGGACCGAAGACAACCGCGCGCGCGATGGGATTTTGCCCACTCGTACGTGCTCCGGATCATGTTTTGTTCCATTTGAGTTTTCGCGCCACATCGCTCGAACAGAATGTTATGTACCAGCCGGTAGAAATTGATTAAAAGCGCCTCTGGTGGCGAATAAATGTGGCGCGGACTTCAGAGTTGGCTGGTTGAATTTAAAATGAGTTGAGCGGCTGGGTTCTCAGCAGAAAAAAACGTGAAAACGTCTGGAGTGTGGAAGTGAAAGAACAAATACTGTATTTGCTGATATATAGATATGTAGGTATATTCTGTTCAAGATACAATTTAGATACGGTCAAAGTTAACAAGATGTGAACAGAGTCTCGATCAGAGATCGAATGAATGTCCAGTGATCGGTCACCTCCTTATATATAATTTAGAGTAGTGGGGATTGCATTATCCCACAGTCGGCCTGTATTTCTGGTGTTGGGCTCAAAATCTGGCCTGTCAATCAAACGACGTAGAAGCAAAATAGTTGTCCTGGTTCCAGAAGTCGGCCTGTCAATCGAAGTAGAAGGAAAAGAATTGTCTTGTTTGTCAGATGTCAATCAAACGTCCAAAAGTAGGCCAGGTGTCGGTCCAGAGTCGAGTCCACCAGTCGACCTGTCAATCAAATGTAGAAGCAAAAAATGTTGTCTCTTTTTCCAGTGGTCGGTCTGTCAATCAATGTGCAGGCAAAAGAGTTGTCTTGTTTTCCAGACGTCAATCAAACGTCAAAAAGGTAGACCAGATGTCAATCCAGAATCGAGTCCAAAAGTAGGCCTGTCAATCAGAGGCAGAGGCAAAAATGTTGTCTCGTTTTTCCAGTGTCGTAGAAGCAGAAGAGTTAACTTGTTTTCCAGACGTCACTTCAGGTGTCGAGTCGAAAAGTCGACCTGTCAATCAAACGTAAAAGCAAAAGATTTGTCTTGTTTTTCGGGGATCGGCCTGTCAATCAACGTGGAGGAAAAGAATTGTCCTTTTGTCGGATGTCAGTCGAGAGTCTAGTCCAGAAGTCGGCCCGTCAATCAAACGTCAAAAAGTGGATCAGATGCAGGCGCCGATAAGTGGGTTGAAAGGTTTTCCAGCCGTTCCTATAGTCGAGTAGTATGAGTCCAAAAATAGACAACTGAAAAACAAAAGGGAAAAAGATTGACTCCGTTGCATAGCGTGAGAGCGTTGAATTTTACTTGACCGGGTGGCTCCCATCATACATGTGTATACGCGCGTGCCCAGATGCATAAATATATATATATATATATATACATATATACATACACATACATACATACTGATTCTTACGCGCGCCGATATTACACTCATACTATACATAACTATACATATATACCTGCATATCTCTGTATCCTTACCAGGGCCATATACGTATCCCGACACATGCATCCAATACCACTGCTGCCCGCGCCGACATACGCCTTCTTCTAGCTTATTCTATATCTATATTGACTTGCCCACCAGAGACCGCCCGGTCTACCGTATACCTTGTCCCTGCAACGCTAGCGACTTGTATCTTGCGTGTATCCACATACATATACTTACATACATACATACACACCACTACTCCTTATATGCCACGCAAGCTGTGAGATCGTGAAGATTCCGCGAGCGAGCGCGTGCGCGAATTTCATTATAGTTTAGGGCCTAGCAGCTCATAACACCTCCGCCCTTACGCGAAAAATGTGTCTGGCAGACACATTTTAGGTTATAATTTTTAAGGTGATGTAGTTTTCGGCTATTTGCAACTAATTCTCAAAATTTCTATCGTAAAAATGGAGAGAGAGAAAGGAATCCCGAAAGGAATCTCTAAAATGATATACTTGGATTTCGGATCTGGTAATTCAAATTTAATGTACTACCTTTGTATATATTTACTTGGATGACAAGGTTTTAAATCATTGTATTCGGCTGTTTCCTAATAGGAATTTTATTCATCACACACACACGCTGATTATACAGAGAGTTGATTATAAGGGAGTCTACACAATTGGTCGGTTATAAATGTGTGTCCCGTCTCTCGGTCACGTAAGTATATATGTATATACTTTCATACCCGCATCCATGCTTTGACGACACACAAGGTATCTTATATGTCTCAACCTTGCGTGGCTTGATAAAGTTGTGATCCGCTGATCGTTGTATTTGAGTACAAATTGTAAAGATCAATATTCAGAATTTATTGGCCGTGGACCCGAAATATCTACTGTTGATCATGCCAAAGGTTGAACCATTCTTTGTAGTTGTAATGAATGAGTTATATGGAGGTTTTATCAAGAGAAAAGAGAGGGAAAATCTGAATGAATATTTGATCGTCATGATTTTGGCGTATTCAATCTTAAGGAAATAACTGCTTGCTGATCTAATATGATCATGAGAATCCCAAATGCGACGGCAATGGATAATTAAGTGATATAGGACATATATTTTGAACTATAAAATTTTCCTCTGGTCAGTAAGAAAATTCTATTTTCCTGTATGTTAATACTCACTGAGAGATTTGCAACAGTAGAAAATTCTATTTTCCTGGACGTTAATATTCACATAGTTAGATGGTCGGATGGTTTCATAAAATTATAGCATGAGATCTAATTCGAATAAATGTCTCCGTGTGCAAGAATCAAGGCTATATGAATGGATGGATGATTTTATGAAGCTATCGCGTGAATGCAATTCTGACTCAATGATTATGCGAGATTACGAACGAGAATACCAAATCGTGCAAATCTTCTGAATCTGAAAGTATTTCTAAATATGCCTTAGTACTTGCTGTCGTCTTGCATGGATGCTCATTCTCTTACTCGTGCTGTTTGCGATAGAAGTTGTCTCTTGGGTTGGCTGTTGATGTCGACTTCAAGGTTTTCAGCTCCTTTGCGGTCATCCAACTACAAAGGCAATCAACTCTCAACGGAATGGATTCCATTATTATTCCATTACTTACATCTTCCCAGTGACAAATGCAGGTCAGAATGGAATCGGTGCAGTCATCTAGTACCGTTGGCGACGCAGGATTTCGTCCGCAGTCTGGACAAATCATAGTGAAACCGTTGTTTTGAAATTCGTCTAATATGCCAACCTGATGGATTTCATGGCCAATCCATCCGGCCCAAGCGTTGTATTTTTCGGGGTATCGGAGAATGCACGCTCCACAGCGCCATCCCAATCTGTCCGGTTGCAGCACAATGAGGCCCTTCCTCCTCATAATTACTCTGCCATCTTTCGCCTTCAATAGGCCCACCTTGAGCTTGTTGGTCAGGAGGGCCGATAAGAGTTTCCTCTGTTCTTCATTTTGAGGGGCGACCCATGGATTGGTAGGAATTTTTCCGACTGGAACTCCAATAGCTGGTCCCACACATTTCTTATTTCTCGTTGTTGCAGTGAATAATGATCGAGGGTTTTGATTGATCCAAATATGCTGTTCTTCTGTACTATTTCTGAGTTGGTCAAATTCTGCAAATTTATTCACAAAGATCGGATTTGTGGCTGACTTGAATGCGCGCTTGACACCGCTGATGACAGGTCTATTGTAACTATTGGTAGTTATGGTTTCAGTTCCCATTTTTGCTGTTGTGGTGAATGAGGCTCCACCTTGATTTAGGCTCAAGTCTACTGGCATAGAATCCGCCTGGTTTCCAAAATGATGATCTTCGTATACTTGAATATCCATCCCTTGATCTCTTGTGCTGATTGGTATTGCTGCCTGGTGAAGAAAGGTGCGAATGGGCACTCCTATCATGGGGGGTAGTCTTGGTGTGCCCACTGGCTCCGGCTGATATCCACTTACGATTGTGGTAGTGGTATTCGCAGCGTGATTAGGTTCGCTATTTTTCTTCAATATTTCCAAAAGTTGACTTGCGTAGCCACGTTTCGCCAACTCTTCAGCGGCCTGCAACTCGTTGTTCCATTCTATCTTCTTAGATCTTCTTGGAGCCGACCGAAGCTGAGTCCCCTCTTTTCCGATTAAAGACTCTAATCTTTTTGTACTTGAGTCGTTGCTTTCTACGTCAGCACTGACTATGGTCGCGCTTACCGCTGATTTTGGTGGCCTTGGGATCGCTCCGGCCCAGGTATTTGCCTGTTTTATAGCCTCGGCCGCAGCTTCCTCAATTTCAAGCGCGGCCGATTCGCATGGATTCGGTTGCGGATCCTCCACAGTCACTACATCAATCTCGTCGTTGTCGTCATCGTTGATGGTCTCGACGTCTTCTTTCCTGGTTATTTCCACTTCTTCGTCAAATTTCTGCAGCTTTGTACCTCGCCGCAGTTTCATCCTAAGTTGAAAAGAGGAGAGAAAACCATGTAACCTCTCCTTCTTGTATAGCGTATCTTTAAGGAGGTTGGATAGTATCACCGTCGCGGATAGGTTGGGTTGTCGCGGAAATTCACGAAGAAAAGTGATTCCAAAATCGAACTTCCAACCCTACTTTTCGCGGCTACACCACTAATGGGATATTTTGCTGTACTTATAGTTTGTACCATCAATAACCTAGGTCAAGAAGGATAAGATTTCATATTTCTAATGATTCCATTAAAGTGAGGCATTACCATACGTTTGGAAAAGTTATTCAAGCTTGATTTCTATGATATACAGATTGCGGGGCAGAAAAATGCGATTGAACGCTGCTGAATTTGAGTACACATTACTTGGTGAGCTGTAGATTGTCTGAGTTGGTAAATTTAGAGTTTATAGAAATGATGACTTATAGAGCATGAAAGATAACGCGAAGCCTGAACAGACAGCTGAACGTACTTCTTGTTCGTCTAATTTCTGCAATTTCAAAACAATTCGTGATGTCTACATTCGTAATTGCAATCCACGGAAAGAATGTGGATCATTCAAAGGCGAGAAAAAAAAGATTTTGTATTGGTTGCGTGTTGATTAGCGAGTCACTATCCAACCTTCTCAAAAGAGATTGACAAAACAAGGAATTTCCGAGAATTTTGCAACAGAACTTTTAACCAAGCCTCGATGAAGTCCGTTGTGTTATCGGACAATGGTAGCCGGCGGCTCGATTGAAGTGTATTTGTACGATGTTGACGCTCTGGTTCGGACCGATGCAGCTAATACAAATAATACGCGTCTTTCTCACTGTGACGTCATCATTGAAGCCGGCAGTTTGATAATGTCGGAATCGTTTTTATTTCTTTTTACCGAAGCAATTAATCGAATGTCTAGTTTTAGACTATTGTCCATGTTCCCTACTTAGTACGGTAATAATGATCGATTCAGCTCTTAACAGAAGCATTCTCTAATACGTGTTGCAAATCACTTTTCTTTTGTTATCAAGATTCACTTACTTGTTTAGTTTTCTGCTGATGTAGGCGCTGATGAATTCTATTGCAAACCGCTTACTGTCTCTACAGATGTACACCGTCGTAGATTTGTTACTGCTTCAGTCGATGTATCCTGTCGCTTGTCTCTACAGATGTACACTGCTGTAGATGGGTTACTGCTTAGTCGATGTACACTGTTGTTAGACTACTAGCATATATTGCTTCACTGCACACTTCTTTATGGTGGTTGAGAAATCAACACACGCGCACAGTTGTAACACTATAACCTGGTTGCACACGGCAATCCGAAAATCTTTGTCTCTACAGATGTACACTGCTGCAGATAGGTTACTGCTCAGTCGATGTACACTGTTGTTGAACTATTAGCATATACTGCTTCACTGCACACTTCTTTTATGGCGGTTGAGAAATCAACACACGCGCACAGTTGCAACACTACAACCTGGTTGCACACGAAAGATTCCTGCTGTTTATTCAAGGTAGAAACACTGATGTGATTATTATCCGCCTAATCTCTCGATTTACTTCGCAAGGCGCGCGTAACAGGTGACTGTATGTGACGCCGGCGGCAGAACCTAATCGCTGTCTGTTGTGATGCAGCCACACACGTACTGAACGTCTTAATGCTGCGGCGAGCCTACTGGATTAGCTCGATCCTTCCTTCCCCCAATTAGTGCTGCCCTCACACATGTCAAAACTTGTAGTTTTGATCTTTCATCCCTACCTTTTTTTGGGTGCATGTTTCGATATTGAATATGTTGAGGGTGATGTCTGCACTTCCCCCTCTCTAATTTCTCTCTTGCAGTGAATTTCGCTTCCTGTATTTTCCTCTCGTTTCTCTCATCTTCTTTCCTCTCTTTTTTTTTTTGTTTTTTTTTTTCTTGTTCGAGTGATCGTAATACAAGGTTGGAGCGGTCTCTTTGCCACGGCCGGAAGAGATGCACCGATGCGGTGGTTTTTCGCATATGGTTTTAAGTGGTTTGGCCTTCATTGTAGAATTTCCTTTCCATTTACCCTATGTACAGAAAAATAAATATGTCTATATACAGATACGGAAGTCGCTGTGTTTTCTTGCCCACAGACACATACGGAAATTCTAAAATTTTGGAGTTCGTCGGTAAGTACTTTCAAGATATCTATTCTGAATAGCCAAAAATTGTGGCCGTTCGATTGGACCTCTGTATCACCCCGTGGAGATAGAAACGTAGTATATGCATACAAGTATCTATGTATCGGAAATGCGAATACGGTTACCGTTTTTTTCTAATTTTGAGAGTTCTACTTCCACTCCTTGCTTTCATATACACTGGAAAAACTCCGCTCGTCCTTCAGTACGATCGTACTAACATTCGACAATCGCATCTTGGATGTTTGAATGTCGATGGAATGAAAGTTTTCAATGTGAAAAATATGAACTTTGACGCAATATATTTGAATTTTATCACTTGATCACAGGAGCATGTAGCCCGGCAAGGTTTTGGACCTCCAAACGATTTAATGTTATTACAAATTCCCTAAAGATCTCTTACATTGAGTACTCTGAATCGTAGTTGCTGAATTATTTCTCCAATAAGTGCATTGAAATGATATGATTATAAATCAACAACACTACGCTATATGTATACGTCCGTAAATGTAACAAATTACCATCTTATAACAAATAAAAGAGATGCAACAGATGGATGAAAGAGTCTCGATTATCCAAGGCATTTATTCAATGATTGTATTAGAATTTAGAGTAATCGCGACTCGAGTTTACCTCTCAATACGCCCCCACTAAAACTTCTTGCGGTTATTGAACGTTTACTACGATTTCTTCAAAATGATCGACCCTCGTGTTTAAACTTACAAAAAAAACCCCGCATTGAATCCAATCTCCGACAAGATTTGCGACGATTCATTGAAAACGGAGATTCAATACGAACGGTACCGAATCCCCAATAAAATTGCACATAAGAAGAACTTTCCTCTCTCCCTTCCCCTTTTTTTTTTGTACATTGCTTTACCCTGTAGGTAATGCAAAACCTTTATTTCTACTTCCCAACAAAATCGTAGGTTCGTTTAATAATCAATAGGTATCCTCTAATGATGAGTAGCGTCTGATTATAATCTATTGGCAGTGGTTCTCATCCTCGAGATGCAAGTGAATCGAAGGGGAACCGTGGTGCCCAATTTTTTTTGTTTTCTCGCGGAAGAATCGAATCTTCCTATTCCACTAATAAATAATTTCCCTATATAGACCGAAAGGCTTACCTATAGTATTGTGAAAAATGAATCGGCTGGCTCGGATTTCCAGCGAAGTCGATTTGAGTAATACATGTAATTTATTGAAATATAATCATGGTTCACTTGTATTGAATCGAGGAGTTCTAATGTATCCGTCGGTAGTGAACTCAGAAACATTGAATGGTGCTGGGATAGAATCAATATTCTTTGAGTTGTTAGAATTTCCGTATTTGCCTCCGGTGTCTTTGGAATGAAATGATTCGTATAAATAAGTTTGAACCTTGACGGCGATTTGGAACACTAAGACACACTTTGGAGTGGCCGAGGTGTAAGGATCAAGGTACGTTCTGATTGAACCTGTACTTATAATGATAGATGTTCCTCATAGGAGGTTATTATTCGAAGAAATCGCGAAGTTAGAGAACTATATCACCAATTACTTAATCAAGGAGTCAGAACAAAATTCAAGAAGTGCACAATAAAATGTCGTTTAGAACAGGAAAATTGAAAATAAAGCCGAGAGGCAGGTCACATTGCTTGATAAAATCCAGATCTGGTTCTTAATTTTGCTAATAAATTCATGGCAGCGTGTGTAATTGTTTCTTCAACACCGGGTATGAGTTATTCTTCAACAATTCGGGTTGAAATTCCTGCACCTCCTTGTTAATAATGTAATGGGTTGCCGCTTAAAATTCATTGTGAGTAATATGCGTGCATAAAGACCATTCCTTGCAATTAGTCATCTGACAAGCCCATTCCGCAACTTTCACTGCGTCTGTGATTAGAATATGAGCCGGGGACCTTAGGATTTCTATGCTGGAGACGCATCCGCCATACTTCTGAGACAGATGTCTAGGTGTGTCATGTACAGCTCTTTGATTTACATGGTACTTTGATGCTTGATGATTTTCATCGGATAAGAAATGAATCCTGGGATTTTTCTTTTGCAATAAATTCTTGTAACAATGTGAGTTTGGGGATTAGAATTCTCTACTATCTCTTAAGGCAATTGTACACTAACTACGTGAGTCAATGGCCACCTAACCTCACATTTTTGCCCACATCAGAATATTCGAAATCATTATTATTGTTGATAACTGCACTTCTTCTATCAAACAACGTACAAAAGTGGTTTCTGAGTCAACCCGACAGAAATGGTGTTCAAAGTTATCTATCCTAAAATTGAAATCACCGACGACCCGTTTTACATTTTGCGCTTTTTGACGATCAGTGCTCCCAAACGAGATGATCAACCGATCTGGAATTCTGCACCGTACTCTTTGATACTAGAACTATCTTCCTGCACAATCTCGAGGAATTCTGTTGATGAAAATTTTGGTGTACAACTACCTTAATTTCGACTAGAACCGTTCGCACCGAAATCTATAGTTTTCGGGAAATCAGATCGACTCGTCGGACCTCTTGCTGTGATTTAATTCAAAACGACTGATCGCGTGTCTTGGTGAACCCCCGACAGCGGTAATGATTGATCATGGTTGAAACCTTCCTGCGTGCAACATAATATGAATATCGATGCGCCAACGTGCGGCTGTATTCAAATCGTTTCGGGAATCCAGAATTTCACCGATCGTTGAGAAATATATTAATTATTGATAACTTCGTTGGGAAAATCGACGCAAGGCATTCTGAAATGAATCTCAAGACAAGCACATAGGTTGGATGCACACGATTGAATGATTCCAAATGTTTGAAGTAAAAGATGAGAGAAGATTCTCCGCTGAATTGTGACTGCAACCGTTCACCTTGCGGTTTCATCTTTCCGACGACCAATGAGTCATCGATACAGACTCGGATTAGCAAAGCTGATATCTCGATCGCTTATAGTGCTTGTTAGGGCAATATATAGCTATTCCGGAACGACGCACGCGATCCAATTGGGGAATGCGTATCCCATTTTGAGGTCGTAAATCTCCAGAATAATTCTAACTAAGAGTACCGAAGGTTTATGTGACGGAGAATTTCGAGATTGAGGCGTCTGACGACCAGAAGGGTTATCCCGACTCATCCTTTACTTCAGAAGAGCTTCCGCCAGCGGGAGGATTAGTTAAGGCCAATCCCACCATGGTTTACAAGCTAGACCAACACAGCGGTGTCTCAAAGTGAGACTACGACTTGATGAGTTACTGGATTATTTTACCAGATGGTTGGGACCAGAGGTAGGGGAGTTAGTTCAAGGGTTTAGTAGTAAGGAAACGAGGAAGCTTTAAGAGTATAACGCATGAGAATAAATGAAACATGTGATTTAGAGGTTAGGATAATAAGAATGATGTTGATAAGTTACCATAACCGGATTAACCCCTCGATTACAGAGTATACTTAACTTGAATGAATTGGCATTTACATGCTGATTGATTATTAGCGCGACATGAAAATAATTTTGAATGACTGGGGTTTCAAGAAATTTCAAGCGAGGAAATTATCAGAGAGGGAGGTTAATAATTGATCTTCACGAGATTAGGTCGAGGAAAAGTTCCTGGAATAAGAAGTGAGCGAGTATTAGTTCTAGGCCCGGGTAGGACGTTGCAAATTTGGAACGAACGATCTGTCGAATTGCTAACAATACTTTAACTTATCCCGGTGTCCCGGTTGGTGGGAGGCTCAGGTGAACCATGGGCCGATCACCCACATATCAACCACCCTCCAACTCCCCTGTAACCCGCTCGGCGAGTCCCGATTTCTTCACGATAGCAGATCCAGCAGGAAAGAAAGAGAGTATCCCGAGCCTGTTTTTATCATCCTAGACTGAGGGAACCAATTCCAAAGGGACGCTCTCGTCTACATTTCGCAGTCCCTATCCAAGACGTCACGAATAGAGCTGCTCGATGATTCAACCGGTAACCACACACCACACCATGGCGTATAAACTAGATCAGCATAGAAGTGTCCCGTAAATCGCGACTTCAGATTCACTTAGCTTCTAACCAAGTGGTCAGGACTAAGAGTAGTAGACGATATTTCAAGATTTACAGATAGAACGAAGGGTTGGTAGTGAGAGAAATGAGGAGGGCAGAGCTCCCTCCTTCGCTCCTTGCCGTATGTGGACCTGCCAGGAATTGTCTCACTTTAGCTCGATATCGTGCTCCCACTTGGAAGCCCGAACTCGGCGAGAGAATGACTCATTGCCCACCCTACTGAATCCTCACTTCTCTCAGGTTTACCCTTTATTGAAATTCAACACAAATTGATTACATGGTCCAATAAATACATTGATACATTTCGTGGTTACATATATCGGTTACATAGTGAAATGTTCAATTTTACTCATTATTCTACGAATATAATGCAGAACAAGGAGCGTTAATCATTGTCAATTCTGGTGAACGCGTGCTTGAGCTTATCGATGTGAACAACTTTAGTCTTTCCCGGCTTCAATTCCAAAACTACATTTCGAGGGCTCACGAATTTCAAAATTTTATACGTTCCGCTGTATTGTTCATCCAGCTTATTTGCTCGCGGCTCTTTTAGCAAATACACTTCCTCCCCTTCGGAAAATTTCTGAACGTTAATTTTCCTGTCAAATAGCAGCTTGGAGCGATTCTTGGCTTGAATGAGGTGGTCTCGACATCTAGACTGCGTGTAGTTCAGTTTAGTTATAAGTTCGTTTACGTAATCCGAATATGTTTTTTCCACAATTCTTGTTTCAAAGCTAGAAGGCAAGTGAGCCCTTTTTCCATAAATTAATTCATGTGGGGTATATCCATGACCACTGTGGTCAGAGACATTATAGGAGAAACACGCGCATCTTATCCAAGTGTCCCATTGAGTTTTATCTTTTACAAAAATCGCTAAATATTCCGTAAATACGTGATGACTTCTCTCTAAACTTCCGAGAGTTGATGGTCTAAATGCGCAGCTACGAATGCGCTGAATTCCAAAAATTGAGGCAAGTCGAGCCATCAGTCGACTCTGAAAATTACTTCCTTGATCAGTTTTGATGATTTGCGGACAACCAAAGCGGCAAATGAATTCTTGAGCAAATGCGACTGCGACGGTTTCGGCCGTTGCATCTGGAATGGGTATAGCTTCCGAAAATTTTGTTAAATTACATTGCAAGGTCAATAAATATTTGTTACCGGATTCTGTTACTGGCAGTGGACCAACGAGATCCATTTCTAGAACTTCAAAAGCTTCGGTGGGAGTTGAAGTAATTTGCATGGGCATTCGGGTTTTGACGCGTCTCAATTTGTATCTCTGACAAATTTCACAAGATTTTATATATTCGATCAAATCTCTTCTCATGTTAGGCCAAATGAATCGTTCTCTGAGTCTTCTATATGTTTTGTAGATACCTTGATGGCCTCCAAAGGTTGAATCGTGTGCTTCTTGCAGAGCCCTTTTCCTGTCTTCCCGTGGCAGTTCCAAAATTTCACCCGAACAGATTGTTAATCGAAAATTTTCTATCTCGCTGAATGATTTTAAGGTGGTCTCTATAGGGGGCCAAAATAATTTATCCAAACCATCACCATTTTTTGCCAAGCTCATTGACGTTATTCCCTCTTCCTTAAGGTGGTCCCTCAATTTCTCAAGACAGTTACACAGACATGCAACGGAAATATAATCCTTGTGGTGGTTTTTAATGAATAAGGAAAATATCATCCTGTCTTCGATTTTAGTTTGAACGATCATTCCGATCTCTGGATTTTGGGCCTGTAAAATTTCGATATCTATCAATCCCAAATCGACCAACTGCTGACCCACGGGTGTACTGATTTGGCAATCTAAGGGCATGAAATGAACGAGATTATCTCTTCGTGTCAAAAGAGGCTCAGTGCCATACTCAATTGTCTTTATATGATACACTGTCATAGATCGGACCATCGGACTTTCCTCATCATTCATTTCTTCAATTATTACTCCATTCTCACAATCATCATCATCGTTAATGGAAATTTCTCTGAGAAGGTACCCACACCATCTCACATTCAAGTCGATGAACTCCATCCGGTTCTCAACGGGCGATACATCGACTGAACGAATTGCCATAACCATAGAAGTGTCATCGACTCGTTGCCTTTTCTCACGCCCCTGTATGCTCTTTTCATTATTATCGTTTGCGTCACACAGACTTATCTTTCGTTTGTTCGTATCATTTGCGTCACACAGACTCATTTTTCGTTTCTTTCCTTCAGTTTCAATAGTGTCACACAGACTCGTTTTTCGTTTCTTTCTTCCAGTTTCAATAATGTCACACAGACTCATTTTTCGTTTCTTTCTTTCAATTTCAGTAGTGTCACAGAGACTCATTTTTCGTTTCTTTCCACCTTTTTCCTTGCGCTGAGGATAGGGAATGGGGGAAATGTCATGTCCGTCTGCGTGCGTTAGTGGTGTTAATTTGTCATTTTCTGTCAAGGATGGAATGACGGGATTACGAGATAAACAATCAGCGCCTCTATTCTTACTTCCTTCAATATGCTGAATTTCGAAGTCAAATTCGTTCAGCCTTATTTTCCAGCGGGCTAATCGTGAGATAGGATCTTTCAGGGAGTGCAACCACACGAGGGGGCGATGGTCCGTTATGAGTGTAAAGCGTCGTCCATACAAGTATGGACGCCAGTGTTGTATAGCTTCTACGGCGCTTAAAAGTTCACGTTCTGTAACGGAATAATTTACTTGTGGGCCTGTTAATACCTTTGAGAAGTAGGCAATCGGTAAATCACGGTCTTTTGGGCCCTGGGATAGCACAGCTCCCATGCAAAATTCGGAACAGTCAACAGTGACTCTGAAGCCCTCGGGATCCGAGAAATCAGGATAAATGAGCAAGGGTTCGGAGCAAAGCTTTTCTTTCAACGTAATAAAAGATGTCTCTTGAGCTGGCCCCCATTCGAATGAAGCTTCCTTCTTTAAGAGTTGATTTAGCGGCTTTGCGATTTTTGCGAAATCCGGTATGAATCGTCTATAATATCCGGCGAGACCGAGGAACTGTTTTATGTTTTTGCTCGTAGTGGGCCGTGGAAATTTGGATACTGCCTCGGTCTTTTTTGGATCAGGTTTCACCCCCTCTTTTGTGATAATATGCCCAAGGTAACCGACTTCTTTTCGGAAGAAAAAACATTTGTCCGGTTGTAACGTGAGTTTAGCGGCTTGTAATCTCCCTAGAACCTTTTTCAACGTCTCAAAATGGGCGGCTAAGGAGGGGCTATAGATACAAAGGTCATCCATGAAACAGCACGCGGTTTCCCCCTGGATTTTATAAAGGACGCGGTCCATTAAGTTTTGCCAAGTAGATGGGCTATTACAAAGACCCATAGCCATTCTGGAATACTCTAGATGATAATATGAATAAGAGAAGGCCGTTTTGTGAGAATCCCTAGGGTCCAGGGGAACTTGCAGGAATCCCTGGGCCAAATCTAGGGTGGAAAAGTACTTGGAGCGCCCTAGTTGATCAAGAATTTCAGTGATATTGGGTAAGGGATACGCGGATTTGATGGTTTTCTCATTCAATGCTCGAAAGTCAATCACAAGTCTGTAACGTTTATTCCCCTTTGAGTCGTCTTTCTTCGGCACTATCCAGAGGGGAGAATTATAGGGTGATTCTGAATGCTTTACGATCCCGTCTTCCAAAAGTTTCTCTATCTGGTTTTGAACTTCTTTTTGCAAATGGTATGGGTGACGATATTGTTTCACCTTGACTGGAATATCATCGGTTGTCTGAATTCTATGCATAACCACGTCGGTGGCGCTTAATCTGTCGGTAGGTAAATGAAATTGAAATGGAAAAGACGTAACAAGCCTCTTGACGCACTCAAGTTCCTCAGCGTTCAATCCCTCTAAATGCAACATACTCATGATTTTATCGATTCGATCCTGGAGAATCCTATCTCTATCCTCACGAGGGACCTTACGTAATGATTGAACTGGTCGTATGGCTGGCGAAAATTCGAGCAACGTGATTGGTGGTAATGTTATCTTGACGTCCTCGGAAGTAGCGTTTATAATGAAAAGATATGCCCAACCATCTCGATTTGTAACCAAACATTCTCCTCCAAAGATCCCGGGAGCCGCGTCGAATTTCTCAACATACCCTGCTTGCAGGTGGGTGGTAGCTACGCGAAGCTTACACAATTGTTTAGTTCGTGCGGGTAGATTGAGTGTCTCATGAGAAATAGATGGAATAGGGACACTATTGCAACTCTCTAGAATCATGAAGTCGTGGCGGAATGATAACAAGGCCTCGTGAGTTTTGAGGAATTGAACTCCCAAAATTCCGTCATAGGGAATAGGAAAATTATCAGTAATCACGTTCATCAAACAGGTTGAAGTTCCTACTCTAAGAGTACATTCTCCAAGAGTGGAAAGAAGTTCATGACTTATACCGGATAATCCAAAGGTTGTACCGACATCTACAACAGTATCCGGATTCAAGAGGCCAAGTTTAATTAAGTTCAATTCTGATCCGGTGTCTACAAGGAAAACAACATCTCGATTCAAGTCGGGACTATGGAGGCGAATGGTTGGGCAACGTTCTCGTTCTACTGAGTGGTCGGTAAGGGCACGACGTTGGACTGTGTCTGTCCGCCGAGCTGCGATGCGGTCATCGTGCCCGTCTGACGATCGCATTGGAAGTTTAAATTCGCGGTTGGAGGAGCACTCTCGGCACGCTTGCGTTTCAGACAATCCTCGAATCGATGACCGGCAGTCCTACAATAATTACAATACCCAGCTCTTTCCGCGGCTCGATTCAAGCTAAAACAGTTAACAGCAGAATGACCGGATTTCTGACAGTAAGTACAGAAGCGACGATTGCCATGGGAATTTTCGTTCCGTTTCATTCGACATTCGCGAGCAATATGACCAAATCGCGAGCAATTGTGACATTTCAACTTGGGTGGATCACCTTGACGAGCCGAAGCGGAAGCACCAGGATGATCCCCATCTTCGGTACCCTCAATAGCGTGGCAATAAACCTTGCGTATTTTCGATGGTGGTTCGAAATTAGAATGTAAATTCCGACGCTGATTCAATCGCTTTTCAAAATCAGTAGCAATACCAATAGCCTGTTCGAGAGATCCCGGATTCTGATTCATCATCATTTGTGCCAAATCCCCAGATACCCCAAGAATAAAACTCTCCACAGCAGTCCTGGACATACCCTCTATCATACCCTTAGCTACGATAGGATCAAAATTCCCATTTATCAATTCGATTCCTCGTTGCAAAATATTAGTCACACGCAGTCCATAGTCAGACACCTTCTCGTCCTCTTTTTGCGTGACTCGGGCCAGATCAACTTGAATTTGAGGTAAATTCTGAGCAGAGGAAAAAGCTCTTTTTAAATGTCTAACAAACTCATCAAAATTTTCAAAAATTCGCCCCTGTATATGAGCCTTAGCAGACCCGGTGACCTTTGATTTTATCAATTCGAGGAAGAAGTCCTTATCGGATGGATCAACAAATCTTTCAGCACTCTTACACTCTCGAATAAACTGATCTATGGAAATATCGCGGCCATTAAATTCGGGTAATATTTTCACAACGTCAGTAGCCTTACGCACGGTACATCGGGAACCTCCCTCGCTGACAGCGGCCAACGAGTGATTGTCATGATTATTCGGTAAAAAAGAAATATTTCCCGCGGGGTTCACTATAAAATGAGGAATTTCGTGAATATGTTGGGTACGCACTGGTTCATTACTCGCATTTGAACTATGTGAAGGGGCAGATGGATCGGGGGCACTAGCCTCTCTTTCATTCGTCGGGTGATTCGGTTCCACATGTATGATGGGGATATCCACACTAGTGAGATTTGCAGTTACATCGGACATTTCGAACTTGTTTTATATCTCCGGATTCGATTTCGTCAATTTTATCAGCGTGTGTTATGATCAATTTCTCCAATTCAAGCACCCGCTCTCTCAAACTTTGATCTTCAAGTTTAACAAATTCAAAAAGGTCCTGAAGAATATTTAAAAGGAAGCTGTATTTCTTTCCCAAATTCCGAACACACTGGGCAAGATTCGCCTGTGTTTCCTGATCGTCACTGTTGATCTGATATTGCTCAGCAAATAATTCGTTGAAATCCTGTTGTCGTCTCGAAAATCTACGGATGCACTCTCCGTGCCTGAAGGTTTTCCTTTCTAACTCGCGAATTCGTTCAAAAATTTCTTTTAATGCATGTGGCATTACGAGAAAAGAATCAAATCCGGAGATATGGTCACTGATTTTACGTTCGTTCTTATAATTAGGGTACTTAGCTAAGATTAGTCGGCGTGGTCGGTCGTAGCTGATGCTTCCGGGGCCTCGGATGAGTCGGATGAGTCGACTCCTTGTTGTCTTTTCTCCTCAACAGCAGTTGGTTGCGTCGATGTAACGGCGCTGGAGTCCTCCTCCTCTGACGGCGGAGTTTCGGGTCCCTTGGCGAGTGGTTTCTCAGCACCTCCTGAAGGCGAAGTCGTTGAGTCGCAAGCAGCCGGCAGATTGACGCAGCCTGGTCAACGTCGAAGAGTCAGATGTTCCGGGAGATTGCACGGCACTTCCAAAAGCAATTTCTCCTCGGGTGTTGGATTTTCTGGAGCCGCCTCTGACTTAGTTGGTCCTTCCTCCGAAATTGGCTGATATTTTAAAGCGCCGAGCAGGGAGAGCCTCCTTGCTTCAAGACAGCCGATAGTGAAGTGGTCGTTGGGGTTTTGTGCCCGAGCAGCTGCGACGAGTTCTTCTTGAATTCGAATTTTCTCCAAAATAGCAGCCTTCACATCCACCAAGGGCTTAGAGTCCTCCTCGATGGCCTTTTCCAGCTGGCTACGAAGATGTTGATCCTTCTCGGTATGTGTCGGCTTCGGATTTTTGTCAGTCATCGAGGACAACGAAATTTCACTTTCCAAAATCACCCCTCTGCGAATCCCACTCCTGACACCAAAACTGTTATGTACCAGCCGGTAGAAATTGATTAAAAGCGCCTCTGGTGGCGAATAAATGTGGCGCGGACTTCAGAGTTGGCTGGTTGAATTTAAAATGAGTTGAGCGGCTGGGTTCTCAGCAGAAAAAAACGTGAAAACGTCTGGAGTGTGGAAGTGAAAGAACAAATACTGTATTTGCTGATATATAGATATGTAGGTATATTCTGTTCAAGATACAATTTAGATACGGTCAAAGTTAACAAGATGTGAACAGAGTCTCGATCAGAGATCGAATGAATGTCCAGTGATCGGTCACCTCCTTATATATAATTTAGAGTAGTGGGGATTGCATTATCCCACAGTCGGCCTGTATTTCTGGTGTTGGGCTCAAAATCTGGCCTGTCAATCAAACGACGTAGAAGCAAAATAGTTGTCCTGGTTCCAGAAGTCGGCCTGTCAATCGAAGTAGAAGGAAAAGAATTGTCTTGTTTGTCAGATGTCAATCAAACGTCCAAAAGTAGGCCAGGTGTCGGTCCAGAGTCGAGTCCACCAGTCGACCTGTCAATCAAATGTAGAAGCAAAAAATGTTGTCTCTTTTTCCAGTGGTCGGTCTGTCAATCAATGTGCAGGCAAAAGAGTTGTCTTGTTTTCCAGACGTCAATCAAACGTCAAAAAGGTAGACCAGATGTCAATCCAGAATCGAGTCCAAAAGTAGGCCTGTCAATCAGAGGCAGAGGCAAAAATGTTGTCTCGTTTTTCCAGTGTCGTAGAAGCAGAAGAGTTAACTTGTTTTCCAGACGTCACTTCAGGTGTCGAGTCGAAAAGTCGACCTGTCAATCAAACGTAAAAGCAAAAGATTTGTCTTGTTTTTCGGGGATCGGCCTGTCAATCAACGTGGAGGAAAAGAATTGTCCTTTTGT
Source organism: Eretmocerus hayati (assembly GCA_029851415.1). Classification (NCBI taxonomy): domain Eukaryota; kingdom Metazoa; phylum Arthropoda; class Insecta; order Hymenoptera; family Aphelinidae; genus Eretmocerus; species Eretmocerus hayati. Next base: position 18,446,697 of record CM056743.1, read on the forward strand.
CGGATGTCAGTCGAGAGTCTAGTCCAGAAGTCGGCCCGTCAATCAAACGTCAAAAAGTGGATCAGATGCAGGCGCCGATAAGTGGGTTGAAAGGTTTTCCAGCCGTTCCTATAGTCGAGTAGTATGAGTCCAAAAATAGACAACTGAAAAACAAAAGGGAAAAAGATTGACTCCGTTGCATAGCGTGAGAGCGTTGAATTTTACTTGACCGGGTGGCTCCTATCATACATGTGTATACGCGCGTGCCCAGATGCATAAATATATATATATATATATATATATATACATATATACATACACATACATACATACTGATTCTTACGCGCGCCGATATTACACTCATACTATACATAACTATACATATATACCTGCATATCTCTGTATCCTTACCAGGGCCATATACGTATCCCGACACATGCATCCAATACCACTGCTGCCCGCGCCGACATACGCCTTCTTCTAGCTTATTCTATATCTATATTGACTTGCCCACCAGAGACCGCCCGGTCTACCGTATACCTTGTCCCTGCAACGCTAGCGACTTGTATCTTGCGTGTATCCACATACATATACTTACATACATACATACACACCACTACTCCTTATATGCCACGCAAGCTGTGAGATCGTGAAGATTCCGCGAGCGAGCGCGTGCGCGAATTTCATTATAGTTTAGGGCCTAGCAGCTCATAACAAGAAACAGCAGGATTCCCCCGCGCGCGCACTCTCCGGGAATCCCCTCCCCTTTGATTGAGAGAGCCATATGGATGGATCGTGGAGACGTCTAAATTGTGTCTTCTGCTGGCGCCTGCGTGGCCGATGTACAGTGTAAACATCCAAAATCGGGCTACACATATACAGTTTCACCAAACTAAATCTGTATCAAGGCACCAATCAGCGCGGGGACACTCACACCAATGCGATTTCACGCACGTTACACACTCTTGCGAACTCGCGAGATTTCACACCGACGACGATCAGCTGATCTTCGACCAACGACTTTCGATTAAATGCGGAATAGGATAGGATGTACAGTGTAAACATCCAAAATCGGGCTACACATATACAGTTTTACCAAACTAAATCTGTATCAAGGCACCAATCAGCGCGGGGACACTCACACCAATGCGATTTCACGCACGTTACACACTCTTGCGAACTCGCGAGATTTCACACCGACGACGATCAGCTGATCTTCGACCAACGACTTTCGATTAAATGCGGAATAGGATAGGGATTACTTCAGCTGATGAATGATTGTATCTCGAGTGACACGAATCTATTTTAAGATAATTATGAAGCAAACTATTCAGCATCATATCGCAGTTTAGATTTAACTTCACCTGTGCGGTTTCAGATATGAGACATTCCCTCATGCTTAATGAATGCCAAGGAATATATTATCCAGCTACTCTGAGTGAATAATTGTTCGTCAATCTCTCATCCACGAGCTTTGTTTTCAATTCTGTCGGACCTGACCCTCGTCATCGTTCAACATTCAAACATTCAGTGTATATGAGCTACCTTCCATGAGTGTGCGAAGAGCAACGTGGAAAAGGCGTAACGGAATAATGCATTTTGTCCATTTATTAGTTGATGGAACATACTCTGGTAGTAGAGGGAGAAGAGGGAAGCGGTGGAGAAGGATTCAGATTGAACGCTGACAGGATGAAAAAGACTAAACCAAGCGGAATTTGTTAGCCAATCCGATTGAATGGGATTGAACTGCTGGGATTATAATTTGTATCGGATACGATTCCGCTTATTGTGTACATTAAATTCCTCCATTGGAGATGTTTACTTGTCTCAAGCTCAATCCAAAGAATTCAAGAGGGACTTGCATGTGAGATTTGGCGTGGTTTCGGTTTCTCCAATAAAAAACCCGTGAAAATTAACACGTTCACTGCGACGGGTCCCACCGGTAGGACCCGCTCGTCCTCTTTTGTGTGCGGCGGCGATCAAAATCCCATTAAATGGGTCCCACCGGTGGGACCCGTCGCACACAAAGAAGGAACTGTGATTTTCGGCGTCGCAGCGAACGTGTTAACCAAAAATCACAGTATCAGTGATTCAACTCGGAGAGGATGCAATTTACGCCGATTTGGGTGATTGACAAACTTCATAACAGTTATCATTCAGAACAGTTTTCTGTGTGACACAAGTTTTCCAGAAAACGAAAATATGTCGAGCTCCTTACGTACTTCTGAATTTCTGATTAGGAATTGAAGGGCCTCTCCCCAAAATGCTCAAAAATTTTTCCAAGATTCTTACTCAATCATTGAATGTCGTGGGAATTTCAATAACTGATTGCGGATCGATTGTTCTGAGCTCTCAGTTCCCGGAGCAAGTAACGCTGAGTAGAGTGACGCTATATCTAAGCAACGTGTTCGATGACGCAATCACGCATTTTGGTATGGATTTTCATGTAACCGAAATGCAGTTACAATACGTGCAAGATATACATCAGTACCGCATGCATCCGTTACTCGTGGAAAGTTATCGTGACGGTCAGCAACAGATTAAAAGAATAGTAGATTATATACCCGATTCGCGGAAGTTATAACTCCGGTAATTACCGGAGAAAAATGATTATTCGAAAAAAATGTTTTATTATCTTCTGAGCTTTTTTTTCGATGAAGCTCCTTAGTGGAAATTGGGGAATCTCAATCACAGTTTTCTTACCGACATCTATCCTTTGGCTGAGACGAAATTTCAATAGAATTGGTTTAAGGATGATTGAAGACTAATTCCATGTAAATTCAGACGGTCGAAAATTGCTCAAGTCTCAAATCTCTTCCAAGATGAAATATATGCTTCTAAGGACAAATTGACGAGACTCGTATACTTGCGTTTCGCCCTATCCTGCTCTGACTCAAAGTTATCGATTTCTTTCATTTAATGGGCATTTCGTGAAATTAGCAACTTTTGATCGATGTAGATGCAATTCTCCGTATGTAATGGCCTTCGTGGAGATGAGACTTGTTCAGGGGGGTCAAATAAGTTATACTGCACCCGAAAATCTTGGTACAGAAACACACTTAGTGAGCAGGATCCACAAAAATTGATTCTGGCCGAAATCGAGGAAAGTTGAATAGCTCAAAATAATTATCCTCAATTTTGATGGGAAATTTTCTAAGAACTAGTTGAAACATGAGGAACAAAATGTACTTGGTACGGTTTGCGCAACGTGGCGCAGAGTAGGGCTAAAGAGAATTCTCTGGATTTTATCGTTAACACTTGGTTTTCAAGATTGTGAATGTAATACTACGATGCTTTGATGCTATCGAATTCAAGTTTGACTCATCCATGATATCAGACTTGTAGGGGCCAAATGAGGGTTGCATTTGGAATCTACGTTAGAGAGTACAAGTATTTACAAGCTAATCGTATTCTCCTACAGAGGACCTTCCGACCCCCAAATTTCTTACCCCGTCTTATATAAGGGCAATATTACTGGGACAATCCCGAATATTAGAAGCAAGGGAAATCCCCTTACATCGTTTTGCGAATCGAAAGAGGATAATTCACGTTATTGATGAATGTGACAGTAATCTCAAATCCTAGACTATCTACTCGGAGGTGATTCCCAAAATCCTGAAGTAGAACGAGGTATACCAAAAGAATACCTCACGAATGAGTATGAGAAATCGATAGCTAAGAGCATCTCAAATCGATATCGAGTGATCGATAAATTCCTCAAAGAACCAACTTTTGCCTTTCAGAGTGGAACGCGAAGAGACCAGTGGTCAGCGTAGTAACCAAGCTGAGCTCGATTTCAATTTCTTTTTAATACATGCTTGCAAAGTTCCCTCTATTGGACCATTCATCATTCTCACCCACCTCCAATAAATCAAGATTCTGCACATATATTTTTTCGTCCTCGCCGATACAGTTCGTGACCTAGTTTTCACACTCTACCATCACTTACGTAATTTACATATTTATGTAACAACACAGAAGTCGGGGAAAATTAACAATGGATAATCATATTTAATCTTCCGAGTTCGTTGATTCACGAAACTTCGATATCTCTGCATTATTGCGAATGATGACTGGTACCCTGGCCCTAGGGTTATGGACGGAATAATCAAAAAAGACTTCATGTCTAACATTTCCTAGATATGAAAGTATGAGATTTTTCAATCACAACAAATTTTAAATTTAATGGATAGATTGAATCGGTTAATACAATTGTGTTCATTGTGTACTCGGTGTCTTATCTCATACCAATCCCTCATAAATCTTCCCGATGAATTAATGATAATAATAACTAGATTATCATAATTTTTGAGTGGGAATCTAACTTTATGGATTAAAAGTCGAACTTCGTCAAGATATCTCAAGAATTTCACATGCATCAAGGAAAGTTTATCATAATTTTTCGAATTATCTGTACACCTCTGAGGGGTTTGTTATAGTCAAATTACCCACTAGGATTTTGATTTCTGACCTGATAAATAATCGAAATAATCGCTTGGGAATCGTTTGGTGGTCCGATGATATATTTGTTCGATATCAGCCTCATCTGCTACCGTACTATAACAATGCAGGTGAAGATGGTATGAGACTTGGTTGAAATTCAACCAAAGAAGCATAATTGTTCTACCCCTACGCCCCCATGGTTGATTGTAAATTTCGGAGAAATACTAGCTGAAACGACTCCATTTGTAATTTATATCCTCGCTGAATATATACATTGCAATGATACAGTGATAGCTTTCGGAGCGTTGCATCTGCATGGTTCACCTAACCCAGTCGATATTGTTCTGTGTGCTCTCCAACGTTAAGTACCTCTACACTGCATCTTTGTTTCTCGTTAATGGTTATTGCATGCAAAAGCAAAAATGGTATGTTTTGATAGATAGTGGACCTTTGAATGAAGATGTTTATGATGAATTCACCTCCCATAGAATTGTTGTGACATTCATATTCTTTATTTCTATGGTTGCTATAATCCCTCAGATGGAATTCCATGAAATCTTTGCACAGTACGATGAGTAGCAAAGCTCCTTGCTCAAGAGTTTTTTTGAGCTCCGCGAAATCTTTATCCGGATCTAGAGAATGGATTCTGCGAAGTACATTCAGAGAACTATTCTGTTGAAACTCGGAAATCATCTCAATAATCACAATCATCTTCCAAATGGTGGTTCTTCACGCACGGATGCACTCAATCTTTATCTTCTAATGGATGAGTGGTGTATCCGCATCTGAAAGTTTCCGGGAAGTTCATTATAATCTTTGGACAGGAATCAGAGTGAATCTCGAAAAATAGGAAGAATATGCTTGTGAATAGTCTTATCCATGCACTATTCCACTGGTTTTGGCCACGAGTAATCAAAACTAAGCAATGTGGAATCATCCTGAGATCCTAGTCTGTAGAATCTCATATAGACTCTAAACAAAAAATTTCAACACGGTAATAACTCTCGGGATACCCGGCTCAATCTCACATCTAATTTCTTCCATGTAAGCTGTATGAGGGCATGGTCGAAAAAACTCGTGGGATTATTCTTCCCATGCTTAGACAACCATATTTTGCTCTGTAGGTTAAGAAACTCGACGTATTGCCCCTTCTGCATAAGTGTTACCTGATGGAAATGAAGAATTTTCAATGAAATTCATAGGAAATGTGCAGGTTATTATTGAGTATCAAAATACAGACCGAAACTTTTGTTACCCCAATAAGTACAAGATTTAAACTCTTGACGCACTTTTTAAATTCCAATTCAACGAAAATTTTTCGAAGGAATAAATCCTTATAAAATTCGACGGGAGGATGCAAATATTGGTTTTTACTCCCTTCAACATGGTTCAAGAGCAAAAATTCCTGAAGAGATGTGGATTTATAGCCATCATATGAAAAGTGATATTTTCTAACTCCAAAAAGACGGAGGATAACACTATTGCAATAAATTTCAGTACTGAGTCGATTTCCATAGGAGACAAAGGAAACTTCCCGATAGCTCGAACACAACCAATGGGAACACAAAATCATTACATGAAATCAACAGACTCTGGCGACAATGCCTCTTTCTATGAAATCAAACTGATTGGGAATCGAGCTGGTCTGTGCAAATGAGTGAAAGGAAGCTTGATCCAATCGAACATTATTTTCATAAAGTGACTTACTCCGCATAGATTGTTGTTTTTGACTCTTTGATTCAATATAATTAAAGAGGTTGATGTCGTGATTGAAAAAACGCTAAAATTAGCTTTAAAGAATTTATGATCAAGTTATGGCCATCTAAAACTTATCTAATAATGTGGATCAAAGGCTATATAATCAGTCAACTCGGGCTTTCATCGAGCTGCTTTAGGGATGAGCAAAATCTATGAGCTAACTTGTGGAAGCAGTGCTAAAATATTTTGGGTCGTCTCGAAGCAAACGTGGCATCTATTGAGCGCTGCGTAATTTCATCAAGTATCATACAAAGGCCTGAGCTCCTTGTCTCAAGTTCTCTTTCTGTGTTGAACCACGGGGCAGTGGAATATTATCGCAAGAATACCTCAAATATTGGTGGTATGGATCTATATTGTCAGTAGCTAGGGTTCGAGCTTAGCTTAGCGATGATTCTGATTGCATTGAGTTATTGATGGGTCTAGATGACAAATGACTCTTGGTGTCTCAGAGTGGGAAAGTCAAGATAGGGGACTTAGTTCACGGGTGAAAACGTTCTGGGGAAATTTGAAGCTAATGAAATATCGTTGCGTAGTGACTATTTGATTACCTCCTGAGGTATGAGTGATTTGAGAGTGCGTGTGCCGTAGGTGTCTGATAGGCATAGCGAAGGCTGAGAAGACACTCTGAAAATTATTCAATCACAGCTAGTTACGCATGCGTTTTCAAAAGTATCCTTAACAGTGACAAAACCCGACTCGCGTAGAGAGAACGTCGAGTGTACGAGACATCTTTGATGCACCTGTCAATGACAACGAGTCCGTGTGGGTCATTACCAGTAACAAATCAAGCTTGGGTCGTGATCCAACGTGACAATGATATAGAAGGAATAACCCGATGTTGTTGACTGCACGGAGTGCCGCTGGATGGTCAAGGTTAACTTGAGGGTTAACTCGAAGGCCCGGTGACCAAAGAACTAGGTGGAATAGCCACCAAGGTTCCCAAATGCGTAATCTTCCAAGCTTCGCACGTACCACACCGGATTTCACTGCACTTTGTGGCGGGGATACCTGAAGAGTGTTCCACTCCATTGTAGAAGGCAGTCAGGCATATTGCAGATTGGTTCTGCATTCAATGATTTTGTTCTTGGAACTGAATGATTTGAAGTTGCATACGGGAGGATCGTTCCGTGAGAGCAAGAGCAGGCAAAGGAATGGATAGAGACGGATCGATTCGAGATTGAATGATGCCGTGAGTGCCGATGCTCGGAACACTGAAAACACACGCGCACACTCATCCATGATGCACGACACTGACATAGAATACGGAAGCGCGTACGTGTCATGACGAAACAAACGAACCGCCCAAATGAAACAAGCGAATCGGGCAAAGCGCACGAGGCAAAGGGGGCGAATGAACCAAACGAACCAGGCAAAGCGAAAATGGAAGATGAGCTCATATGTGCCCCTCAACTTACAAAATGCGTGATTTTGGATGACTTCGCCGATTTCTATGGTTGTGCAGAGGTGAGTTGGGAAATCTCTGGTAATGATTCAAATAATATCCACAGCAGTCAGTCTTACGAGGCTAATCACAGCGAGACTGATTTGAGATGTTCGGAAGACGGAACCATGGATCAAAATAGCATTGATTCAATTGATATTTTGATGAAAATTCACGTTGAAACCAGACATGGAGGATATTATCAAATATGCTGATACAACTTGGATAACTTCATGTGATGTTGAATATGTTCATGGTTACACGGAGGCAAATTTTTGAAATCATTCATTCTAATTATTTCATTTAAATGTGCACTACGGAATTTTTGAAACATTAGAGTTGCTTCGCTAGTTACACTAGTATTTTCAACTAATACGGCCTTATTAATCTCATGGAATCCTCCGTGTCCGGATTCAACGTGAACTCTCATCAAAATATCAAAAATTCCTCAATTTCGCAAGTAGTAACTCACTTGGTAGCCATCAGGACACCCTTGATGAGATTCTGATAGCTTTGGGCACTCTTGATAGAACTGCTATCATTTCTCAACACAATCGAATCTAGTTTAGGCATGGAAATCAGTGCTATTTCGATCCATAATTCCGTATTCCGAATTAGCTGAGCTGAGATTGGGCTCGTGAGACTGGCTGCTGTAAGCGATATTTGAATCATTACCAGAGATCCCCGACTCATCCCTGAAGATTTCAGATTCCGGACTGATTCTGTGTGCAAAGCTCGGTACATCGGGCTTTGCACAATAAGAGTTGTGCAGAGTCCAGTGGATCTGACTTTCCACAAGAATTCTCTGTGCAAAGCTCGATACATTGGACTCTGCACACCATGCATTGTGTAAAGCCCGATTCACCGAGCTTTGCACAAACCATCGTTGTGCACTTCCCGGAGTGTACATTTTCGGACTTTGCACGTAACATATCTGTATATATATCACTTTTTAACATGAGCCTGTATGGGCAATGCTAATGTCATCGGCTATAGCTTTGAATAGCACGCCCATTTGGCCGAGTTACTCTGGATTCTCCATATTCTTAGGTGGTACGAGACTGTGAAAGAAGTTTGGTGAGATTTAGTGATTCGGACCCTCCAGACTCCCCTTGTTAGTCCACTATGACTCTTAACCACTCATTCCATGAGCAACTTTTTGATCTGTGATCAAGTTGAGCTAGATCTTGAATGTACTCCTCACCCCTCGAAAACCGATCCTTATTGTTAGAACTATCAGAATGAAGATGAACAAATCCAATTTCCTATCTCTCAATCAGCCCAACTTTGTATCTGACTTCGAAGGATTGCAATTCTAAATCAATTGAAATTTGTGTTCGAAACAAAATTGGAACAGCCTTAAATCCGGATCAAGGTCACGCGAAGGATGCCTTCAGAACTATCATTCCATCATCTATATTTTGTACTTGTTTGCGAGATGAATAAATAAATCTTCGAAAATATACTCGCCCAATGAATAAAATATTTAGAGGTGGGATGGGGCGCTCGAAACGAACAGGGCAGTGGAAGCTTATATTAGAATTTATAAGTACACTCGGTTTAAGTAATAAAAAGCACTTTAATCACAAAACTAGTGTGATAACAAACTTGTAAAAAGGTAAGACGCGGAGAGAGGTGAGGGGTGAATTAGTCGCGGAGAAAACAATTGCTTGATGAAATTAGGCGGGAGCTCGCGGCGCGAATCGCGGGCGCGAGAGCGGCGCAACTAGCCGTCTCGCCGATCCATGGTCAACTGACAAATAATTGCTCTAGAGTGATCGACAACGGCAAAGGTGCGAGCCGAGATGCGACGTTGCCCAATTTCATATTCAAATGCACCAATGGTCATAGTTTTACCGATTGAATGATTCGAGGGGGGCACAAGGGGTCATCGATCTCGCGCCTCGCAATTTGCGTTCTCGAACATTCGCTAGCTTCAAAATCTAAAACATTTCTGAACATTCCGCCCTCTTTGCTCGCACTTAGCGAGCAACCAAAATCGAAAGAATGCTAAATTTTACCAATGAACTAAATCGAACCAAATGCAATAAAACCCAATGGATACGAACGTGGCGAAATATTCGGTTATGAGGTGGCAATTCCGATCAATCAATAAAATACTATGTCAAATCGCAATCGTGAAGCAAACTGTCTTAAATTGAACAAATAATCACAAATCGAAGGAAGTTTCAAAGCGATCACAAAATTCAATGAGCAAAGTAAACCAATAAATTTCGATTGCCAACGAGCTCCATAGTTCGAAAGAAATGCATATGTATATAAGTCGCAAAATTAGCCATTCAAAATACGAATGAAACTGTCAATTCCACAATTCGTAGTAGGACCTTTGACATAATAGAAAACTGAGCACTGCTGACTCCACGAGTTACTAAAATCAAACTAAATATCACAATGTCAAAATCACAAAAGTGCGAAAGTCACTCAGTCGACTACATAAGTAAAACTACTGCAATTCAACGACTAAAATCTGAATCGAAACTTGACTTGATTGAAACATGATTGAATCGAAAGAACAATTACTAATCATAGTTACCAATCAGTATTAATTGAAACCCAAATAAAATATAATTCGATCCATACTGTTTTGATGATCGGTTCGCTCAACAAATTTCCTTCATCGAGATTTGCCTTCAATGAACGCAACAAGAACGAAATCAATTCAAACTTTTGACAGAAAATCTGTGCAATTCCAAAACTATGCGGCAAAGATGAAAATGTCGGAGGCCCTTTGAAATGATTCTGAAATTTCCAATCCAGTATAAGCAACTAAACAAATCCAACAAGAGTACAATTTTGAGAAGTAATGATTGCATCAAGGCTCTCCAACGTACAATTTCCAATAAAAGAGGAAAACTATAAACGTGACAATTTTCCCATGGTGTATCTAAACGAGGAAACGTGTGTAGTGTGTGTCGAGAAGGTACGCGGAAATCAAAATGCATTCAATGATGTTGAATCTTCAATCTTCTTCTCGGTCCAATCCAATTCCAAAGTTGACGTTGATGTACATGGGCCAATGTAGCGGCTGCCTATGCGAGACCCATTTGATGCTGGCAATAATCTGAGGCAATAGTTTCCAAATCCTTGTGTAAATGATCGTGGTTTCAATCAAACGTGTTCAGCAACCATGGGCAATTGTATCAGAGTCTGCAACGGCTATAGATTTTTTCCAAATTTTCCAAACAGGCCAACTGAAGTCGGTTTGCCAAATCCATTTTGGATCCAAGTTATTCTCCTTTCCAAAACAAGCACCAGTGATTCCCATAATTTTGACTCCATCTACACTAAAGAGAACTTTTTAAGCGAAGTGTCGATTCCATTCAAAATTATTGCTCACCAAAAATGTAAGTCATGAGTAATACATACTTTTCAGTAGAGCAGATTATACTGTGAACCATTCCAAATTACGATACCTCGAAATTTTCGAGTTGAGTCACAAGTTTTTAAAACCACAAAATCTCAAACCAATGAGACATAAATTCGGAGCGCGGCGCACAGCCGCCCCCTATGAACAATTGCAATCAGTTGCGCAACAAGTTCAAGTAATGTTAACATGAACTATGATCAATGAACGACATGAACCAATAATATAGACAAACTTAAGGTATTTATCCACATTTCCAAAACAATGACAAGAAACACATGAACAGTGTATACGTTCGAGGTGCGGCGCACAGCCGCCCTCTTTGAACAAATTACAATAAGGACTAGAGTACCAATATTTTGTCAGAAAATATCTGACCAAACCAAACCAAACCATTACTCGAAATCAAGCATACCAATTTCTGGTTACACTCAACTCCATCAACAATAATTCCGACTCAATTTGATTATGACTTGTGCATGCATGACTGAGTAGGAATAGGAGACATTGTGACCGAAAAACTATAAAATCTGATGAACAAAGCTTCGAGAACTCGACCGGTTTGCCAACGCCTGTGCCAATGCAAATCCAGCCATCCAAATGATTCAACAGGCAAATCTGAGTTCTCTCAGCCACCGTAGCTACTGCTGACGGTGTCGAAGATCGACTCACCGTGAATCGATTTTTAATGAAACCAATACCAAAGCACCATGTTGAATGATGCCACAAAGAAGAAGGAATGAATCCATGATCATTCGCTTCCGAAGTGAAAGAATGAATCAGGGATCATTCTTTGCCAAAGTGGATGCTTCATGTAGAATGAAACCAGAGTACATGTTAGAATGACTCTGCAGTAGATCCCATATGATTTACTATCCACAAACCAATTATCCAAAGTTAAGTTCACAAGATCTGTTCCAATAAACCAATCATACCAATTATTACCATGCTTGAAATGCCTCAGAACATGGAACATGATCTCTTCTGCGCACGATAGCACAGAGAGAGAGAGAGAGAGAGCCATTCACACCAAACTAATTTTGGAAAATGAGATAATGACATCTCGACCAATTACTTGAAAATGAGTATGCATATGTATATAGTACAGTATGCATAGCTTATTTTCCAAAACCAAATATTTACAAAATGAGGAACTGAATCTCGTCTGCACAAAGTACAGAGAGAATCTTGATCAGAAACAGAGCTGAACAAGAACCAAATGAATATGAAGTGTGAAACTAGATCTCATCTGCACACCATAGTACAGAGAGAATCTCCCTCCAAAATGAACAAAATTAATTCCAAATGAGTATGCATGCAAAAAATTACATGAATCAATTGAGTGAAAATTCAGCCATTCCATTTCCCAAACCAATTAAAATTCGAGTATACCAAGTAATATTTTGAATATCTACTATTACCTGGGCTGAGCCAACAAAAATCTGACTCAAAAATTGTTCGAAGGCGAAGCTTGCGCAGCAGATGATTCACGTTGCGTGATGAAATTCCGAAATTCCACATCCATATGTGACCAGTAAGTTCTGCATACGACCAATCAGCATCAGCTCCTTCGATCCAATTGCCAATCCAATCCAATTTAGCCATTCGAACCAACGCGTACACCTGATGAGACGTCGAAGTTGTGACAGCTTGCAGAATCGGCTGCAGTGATGTTCCTCAACAAAAGAAATGTAAAATGAGAACGAATCGTTGATAATGGTGTATGTCTATGGCCAATCGCACACACTATTTAAACCTGATAAACATCCACAAGATTCTCATTTCCACGACTTTTCGACTTCATGAAAAATGGAAGAAATCATCAAGTACAGCGCGAACTTTAACAAAAGTCAGCAATTGTGCATCGATATGCACTTCCAAATATGTAAGTCCTCAAACTGTGCACGAAATGACACGAAAAGAGACAAACCAAACGATTCATAGTTGCAAAAGAGGACGAACTTTTTTTTTTTTTTTTTTTAAATGAGGACGCGAAACAATGTAAATATACAGCGAAGATTCATTCGCAATGTGTGACCAGTCCGAAAACCAAAAATTCACAATTCATGAACATGGAATGTTCTCGCAATTTATTGTTTGCTGAGATATGTCAGAAACAATCCAAACATTCACCAAAAACTTTAGTCAAGTGACATGTATACACGGTTGCCTATGATAACATTCAAAAAACCAACTTGAAAATAAAGTATGATCGAGATCTAAGTCAATCTGATCAAGTGAATTCCATTGCAAAATTTCCCGACAATTCTAGGAAATTTGATAAAACCAAGTAATGAACTATTTGATTTGAGAGTATTCGAAACTATAAATCTAAAGCGCTCTTGATCGAAATATCAAAAGGCCACTCAAAAAATCAAACTTGTTCCTGATATTAACATCCAACAAAAAGACAATACAAAACGCGTAAAAGTTGCGAGCCGGGTGCTCCATGCAACTTTGAATTTTGACCATGAATCCAATGTGAAAATCGATTTACTTAGCAAAACCAATATCCATAAAAATATGCTGAGTGAGAGCCAATACCGAATATAAATGCTCGGCCAAGCGCAACCAAAACGAACCATCATATGCTTGCCGAGTCTCTCACCAGCTGAGCGTATCTTGGTGCGTGAGCGCGAGAGAGACAGCGCGCTCAGCGCATGCAAGTATAGCTATCGAAAGAAGAAAGATATATGGAACGATACGCTCACCAATATCTTTGCGCGATGAGCTGGGCAAGCAACGCAGCCAACTAATCCCCACCAACGAGGAGTACGCGCCCAAGCAGTAGTCGTGCAGCAGGAGCAGTCCCCTCTCCAGGCGTGGCGCCGATCAAGACGAAGCAGGGGAAACGTGGTGGGCTGATGGATGACGCCGTTATGACGTCACCGCGGCAAACAGCAGGCTCGAACGATGATGAATCGCAGGAAAATCCTGCGATGCGCGCCAAAACTATTGCGCTGCCTCGCTGCCGCTTCCAACCGATGATGCCGCACCACTTCCAGCACCAATCGATGACTGCTGCACTGCTTCTCTGGGGCCAGGATGTCCTTTCTGGACCTCGATGATGCCGTCGATAGTCGGCGATTCCATCCAGAGCCAAATTTTTATTAGTCCCGCGTCGAACACTCACATTCGACGGCCGCGAGCTCCGATTTCTCCGCGCACTATCACATCACCTGCACTCGCGCGCGACGAGAATCACTCGCGTCCAACGATGCCATTAAACCACAAAAAACCAAGCGAATTACCGAAGTGCACTGAGCCCCAACCACGCTCTGCTACCAAAATGTTTGCGAGATGAATAAATAAATCTTCGAAAATATACTCGCCCAATGAATAAAATATTTAGAGGTGGGATGGGGCGCTCGAAACGAACAGGGCAGTGGAAGCTTATATTAGAATTTATAAGTACACTCGGTTTAAGTAATAAAAAGCACTTTAATCACAAAACTAGTGTGATAACAAACTTGTAAAAAGGTAAGACGCGGAGAGAGGTGAGGGGTGAATTAGTCGCGGAGAAAACAATTGCTTGATGAAATTAGGCGGGAGCTCGCGGCGCGAATCGCGGGCGCGAGAGCGGCGCAACTAGCCGTCTCGCCGATCCATGGTCAACTGACAAATAATTGCTCTAGAGTGATCGACAACGGCAAAGGTGCGAGCCGAGATGCGACGTTGCCCAATTTCATATTCAAATGCACCAATGGTCATAGTTTTACCGATTGAATGATTCGAGGGGGGCACAAGGGGTCATCGATCTCGCGCCTCGCAATTTGCGTTCTCGAACATTCGCTAGCTTCAAAATCTAAAACATTTCTGAACAGTACTTATAATATTCAATGGTCACGTTCTCATTATTATTCGAGTTCAGAGACTCTCCTCTCTTTGAGGTTCTCAGAGTTCAGGAATCTGCGGAATATCTACGAGAATTGATGGTCTCTGTTCACCTAAAGTTGGAACATCTCTCCGATCCTCATCACTGGCATGTATTAACTCCGCAAACTACATATTGATGACGCAAGTCAACAAAATTTGACCCTTTTTTGACTACACAGATTCCTATGAGTGAATCTGGAGGTAATCACCACGCCAAGTTGGAATCCAGCCTGAAAAATGTCGCGACACCTGTCATTTTTCTTTCGTAAGAAAATCAATTCTCCATGAGAAATTCAGATCCTGCCTCACACAAATTAACAAGCTTTGAAATGAGCTAAAGCTTGTTGAAACTTGTTGAGGTAGATCATCAAAGTTATTAAGGAATAGGCTTAATGAGGCAAGTTGGATACAGGATCACCTCATACATAGAAAAATCAATCTACTCGCCATTTGAAAATCTGAACCGATGTGGTTGGAATGAAAACGTATTCTGAATGAGTGAGAACTTCCGGAAAGCAACCTATAGTCGGATTCACAAGCATTCTTTTGACACGTATCGCACCCTGAGGGAAGGTGTGCCAAGGGTGCTAGGTTGAGCACAAACGGATTGCGCATCGTAATTGAAAATTTCATAAAAGAGCAGAAGCTTTATTCTGACCAAACTGCGTATCGAAATTCATTAGGAAAGGTCGATGATAATGTTGTCAATCTTCCCGTGCATCAAATTCATTCACCACATCATGTCTAAATCATCAAAGTTTCGTCATAAACTACCCTGGTCATCAGTTCCATCCACTCAGAGCAACGCTCGTGATTACAAGCCACATAATTCCCCCATAAGGTCCAGCTAAACAACCGCTTTAATTGAATCGCTATCGGTTTTGGCGTTGCACACATATCCCTTGTCATTCCATTGTCCAGGTGCTAAGCCATTGTCTAGCTTGGTTTATAGTTACCCTCAAAATTCATGATGGTGATCTAATTTTGCTAGCATCAATTTTACGTTGGATCGATGCGATCTGTTCGCACTATCTAAACTTGCCAATAACACGAACGAGTGAGCGACCGGACGGTGGCCAACCAATTCCCGAATAATATGTCTCATGTTGCGGTGACACGAGTGGTCGACGCTTGAAGTGGATTTCCACGAGCCAGAATAATCTAACGGGCTCTCAATCAACCACGGTGATTGTAACTTTCCACAAAGTTCTGACTGCATCTTGGTTGATGATGAACGCTGAGAATTTTCAGTCAAGTGCCCTGGGATATTTTAGTATTTCTATGGTATTGAACCGAGATTCTTATATACCCGATTAGAAATTAAGTCCAAGACTTGATCCAATGTTGATGAGAAACTTGAAGCCTGTATCAAGGTTGGATCAAGTAATGGTGACCTCATTATATTTTCTAGTTTAGTTGGAGCATAGAGACGGATCGGAGGAATAATGTTAATGTTGAGAGATTGTTACTTATTGCTCGAACCATAGCTATGTTTGACTAGTACTTGATTGCGGATTTGATGAAGAACATGCGAACATATGTTTTGAATGCTGAGTGCGCCTCATCGGAAATCACGCTTTCAGAGTATATTTTTTGACATCATCGCATTTTTATGAATTTCAGAGCAATTGAGGGGGGGGGGCGTAACCGCCATTATGCCCTTTTCCGGACATTGCTTTTTCTGAGCCCCTATACCGATATCTACCAACCCCCAAATTCCGTTTTTCGTAAGACCTCAAAAACCGTCTGGCAGATGGAAGGGCGTAAGTGCAATGATGGGAGGTTAAAAGGGCGTAACAGCTATGATAGAATGTTAAGAGGGCGTAACTGCTGTGATAACATTTCAAAAGCAGGGCTTACTTTTTTGCTTAGCCCAACGAGATTTGGAAAGAGGGCTCAAGCACCTGACTAAAAATATCTGAAGAAGCGTAATTACTCTGTAAGAGGGCGTAAGTGAGGGCGAACCTGGAAAAAAGGCCTAACTACCAAAAAATCTTGTGAAAATTCTCCGGAGCCTGGGAACGCTTTTCCACCTAATATAACGATGAAAACATGTTGTTCTACCTCCGAATCAGGTATTTTTACCCTTTCCTAGTGAAAAAAATTTTTCGTAATTTTCACACGACTGATGGAAGCTTTTCGTGTCCATAGAACCGTGGAGCATGAATCGCACCATCCTTTTGCAATGAGATATCTTTCAAAACATGCCCAGGAACACTCTCAAAAATCTTGGAGATGATCGGACTTGATCTCGAGATTTAATTCCACTTTTTTCGAGGAAGAAAGGCCGAAATTTGACCCTTTATTCGAAAAAAGGGCGTATTCGCATTTTTTGAAACTGCTGAAGAAAGCTCAAAATCAAATTTCATCCCCCCGTTCGGGTTGGACTAATTCGAGAATGCTATGATCTTCGAAATAAGTCAGCTCAACTCGTCCAATTATTTTTCAAGCGGTTTCTATCAAGTTTCCATTGATTTTCTCAAAATGACCGTTTCGCAGTTACGCCCTTCCTCCACCCACCGCCTAAAATATTATATATTCAAAATCTCTTCTCCATATATTTATATTTCTATGAACAAGTGGGATATTTTGAAACTGATTCAAAATAACTGATTTTCATCTTCCCAATTTTAACCATCTGTTATTATATTCACTTCAAACTCTTCCAAATTCAGAACTAACCTTCAATATTAGGAGGAACTAGACATCCTTACAAAAAAATATTGTTATAGTTGACTAAGTTGACTGAACATAAGTTACGAGTGTCCAACCTTGGAAAGCATTAGAACTGTATATGGTTTTATCCATTGAGATGAAGTTGTCACAGTATAACTACTTCATCATCTTTAAGTAGATCATGGCAGAAGATTATGAAGAATATTGCTCTTCACCGAGGGAAAGTCTGATTATGTCACTCAATTTTAATGGAATATCATCACCATACATTGTCTAGCACTCTCCAATTTGGACTAATCTCGTAAGGTAGGTGTTATAATTCTAGGCAATTGAGATGTTCTGTTGCGAGAAGGTCTGAGTCTTTCGATTCTTCCTTGTCTTTATATTCTTTGATCCTAGCTCTCTCGTTTTATGAAAGCATCAAAAGAACTAGACATGATACTAAGGAAACATAGTATTCATCCCGGTTGGAGACAGCTTACATGCAAGAGTCCTATTTTGAAGAGCGTTGAAATTATGAAATGACATCTCATCAGGATGGAGTTGTAACAATATGACTTCTTCGGGTCGAATGGTGATATGAACCACTTTTCTCCAATGATATTATATTCTTAAATCGGCATTGGAGGACTAATTTTATTTCTCTATCGATCTCGAGTTTGAGATCGATTATTTGAGAAATTAACGATCGGGTTTGATCGTGGAGGTGTTAATTGATGAAAAAATTTCATATGACAGACATCGAGAGAAAAAAGTCGCCTGGACCCAGATTTGAACTGGGGGCCTTCTTGTCGACGGGAAATACACTCTACCAGCTGAACTATCCAGGGCTCAGGGAACTCTTGTCTCGATGTCATGCATATGCGCGCCTTTTCTTTGCCGAAGATGCCTGAAATCAGGTTACACTTTTCGAACTTGACTCTTCCTCTTATGTTTCAAATGATATTATATTCGTAAACCGGCATTGTAGGACTAATTTTATTTCTCTATCGATCTCAAACTCGAGATCGATAGAGAAATAAAATTAGTCCTCCAATGCCGATTAACGAATATAATATCATTCGAAACATAAGAGGACGAGTCAAGTTCGAAAAGTGTAACCTCATTTCTCTCCAAGTTAATATTTGAGACAAAATGATAGTCGATATTACACTTCCGCCAGGAAAAGTTGTATTGATACAACAGCATTTTAATAGATTATCACCGTATAACTCTGATACTTTCAACCCTCATCTTTGCTCTATAGTAGATTCTGGAATGTATGAGAAGAAGAATATATCTTCGTGAGAAATCACAGTGATTGTCTTGATAGATGACAACCAACATAAGAATGTCCCATTTCAAAGAGCACTAGAGTTGTATATCAACATTTTATTATGATGTATGTAACAACTTCTCCTGATCGAACAGCAAGATTTACTATCAATTTCTAACTATTATTTACTTGAAGATAATAGTTGATGCTGCTCTGAAATCAGAAAGAGTTATATATTGTTGGAACTACATCCTGATGAAATGTAACCATGCTATAACTCTATAGCGCTCTCCAAAACTGGACTCTCGTTCAGTAACTGGCATTAAGGTAAGGGTACACACACTTTCGGAATTTCTTCATTATAAGTGACTATAGGGTTCATATTACATATTTCATGGGGGGGGGGGCATGAGTATATCTTATATTGGTGTTAAATTAGCCATTCTGGTAGCTCAGATACTCAAAATATCAAACTCAACCTTAAAAAAGCACTAGATATCAAAAAGAGGTTGGCACATACTGTATCGATGAACATATTTGTGCTTGGAAAGATGTATTCGAAAGGTCAAATGCAACTACTTGTATTGGGATAATGAGGGAATCCACTCTATCATAAAGTCTAGGATGATATTCATCGATAAATTCACCAGTTTATTGACATATTGGCAATGAATTAATGGCAATCATTCGACAAATCGCATTCGAAGAAGAAGTCCACCATTATCTCAATACAAAAAGTCGCCTTTCGACCCTTCGAATACATGCCTCCAAGTACAGATATGTTCATCGATACAATATGCGCCAACCTCCATTTTGATGATGACTGGATCTAATCCCCGTCACCTTCCTGGATCCAGATTGGATGAAGAAGTTAATCAAGATTGGATAGTTTGGGCAATTCACTTGGAGTAATTTCTAATCGGGATATTTCATTTCAAAATTCCTGCAAAAAATACAAAGAAGATCGGATTCATCCGAAATTGTCATATTTCAACCAGAGGGTCAACTTTAAATCGATAAAATAAATTCGCTAGTCTGCTTGAAACAGTAATGTTTTTCGGGAGGCTCGACTGAAATGGATACCAGCCCATTGAAGCTAGAACAAACAAGTGCCTCACTTTAGTTGGTGACATGACACTGCCAGTTCAATCTGTTAACCCTCGATGTGGCCAAACGACGCGATTGCAGCAGCTGCCTCACAACGATAGCATTGAAAGTGAACTACACTGGTGAGGCAATTACCGCCCTCTAGGTGGCTCGTTCATTCTCGCAGACTGGAAAGTCATGCCATTAATGACCAGGACAAAAGCTGCCATTGGTGATCTAGTTTCACGAGGGCCTCACGGTTACAGCTTCTGTGGAATGGTAAATTGATTACCAGGCACAACTCCTTCATTATTATTGGATTCTTGACTTGGAATTGCGGGTCTCGCGCTGTGTTCGGCTAACGCAAATCTGCAAATTCACTGCAACATTGCTACTCTAGACCACTTACCGTAATTTTATCTGGAAACGTCAAAAGATGGAGGGAAGATGCACTTTGAATGATGGATCAGGATTTCATGATAGTTATTCATGATACAAGGGACCTACTTAGGAGCCTAATCATATTAAACAGCGTGAAATTGGTGCTCGAGTACTTGTACGAGGTTGCCAATCCCGCCATGTGATAACCAAGGCTCTTGCGTACCGAGTATCGTGGTCCATTTTATAGCATCGAGTGACATGAACCAACCTTCTCTGCGGATAATATCACGGTCGAGCGCTTGCGCGAGGTTGGATGTGGACGATTCGGGCGAGGGCAAGCAGGCAAGGGGGTCGCATCCCCCCCCCCCCGCCTTGACTGAAAGAAGTTAGGAATCTGGTCGTCCGAAATGGATCTATCAGGGATATCACAACCCCGTAAGTGAATCCATTGAGTGATGACGAAACTGATTGTATGAATGATTCGACCTTCTGACTGAATCATGAGAATTTTCGGTTCTCATCATATAATACGAACAGCTGTACAACTTCAATCCTGGTCAATATTTCTTCTGATTGACTCCATTGAGAGAGATGGACATTTTACAAATTTACTGATTGGGAATCTCATTTTTGTCAGAAGATTAGTACACAGTATGAACTTCTGAATTCATCTCGTTTTGGGAAGAATGCTCTCTTACTCCCGAACTATTCACATTTGTGAGCATGGATATATTAGATGCAGGGGTATAAATGTTAGATCCCTTATGATTTGATGAAATCTGACTCTTCTCAATGAGTAATCTCAAATCATTCAAATTCGTGAACGTTGGCAGATTGAACGCTAAGATTTGCCTTTTTTGAAGAGTAACTCAAATTGTTCACATTTAAAATTGATCTCGTCTCAGCTTTTGAGCACAGATTCTTACTCTATCTACCCCACTAGTTGTCCATTCGTGCGCCAATGAATCAGTGTTGCGCATAACAAAAAATTACGTATAAGAAGCTCATTCTGAGTGTCACCATCTACACTTACAATAAGGTACTAGTATAAGCCCGCCTAATAACCCAAGGGATAGGCCCTACCGGTGGAGCGCATTCAATGGGGTTTTGATCACCGCCACGCACAGAGTTGGACATCGCAGTAAAATGTGTCAAAGTCTCTTTCAGCCACAGTGACAACACTGAAAGACACTCCCAATAAATTACTGAAAAAATGCGTATCAAGATTCTCTCCCACTGGAAGTTATCGACTCACACCTCCAATCCTTCCTTTCCAATATCTCCGTTGAATCTGTTCATGGAAGCCCCAAACGTGTTCGAGACTAGAAGAATATTCCCAATCGAAGCTGAACTCTCCGGAGAATAGATAGTATTTTAATAATAGAAATGTAGAATATTCGATCAATTCGATTAAATTTACATCCTACTACATAGCAAGCTCAATCAATGTTGTAACCGCGATGCGATTTCTACCAGCCAAAGTTTGCTGTAACCTGTAACGAGCGATGGGTTGTTCGTAATCATCCCATGAAGTGATGCACTCAAGAAGAACTCTCGAATGCATAAGAGATGAATGTTTTACGTTTTCACAAGGGTCATGTGCCATTCACATACATCCAAAAATCCATCATCCTCCTATTCATGATTAAGAGTAAAACTAACCTTCTGAGTATGGAACGACAGTGGAAGAGGTGGGATTATTCTCAAATTCATTTCATCACAGCACGATGAATAGGTTATGATAGAATGGAAAAGTCTTTATTTGTCATTTCACGAAACTCTTGAGGAATCCGGAATCTGAATCTCAAATGGAAAATCTGATGGATTCAGACAGTGCTCTCTTGAGAAATTGAGAATAGTCAATGAAAGTGTATTTTGCTTTTCTGATGAGAAAGTTTAGACATTTTTTCACTGATCAAGTCTCATCACATTTCTATCAGGGTGAGAGGAGGAGGAGTGTAATCATGCAAGAATCGATATATTACGCAACAAGTGTGAGAAGGTCAATTTCTGCACAAGTTGCCAAACGAGTGCGAGAAGTTGATACGCACATTTCGGAACTTCTCGCACAGCTAGAATAACACATTCTCACACTCGCGAAGCGAGATCCCGAGAATACCAGAGTGAGATCATGCTTGGATTACATTATTTGTTACGTGTAATACATATGAACAATATCACAGAAACTCGCACATGATTATTCCTGTCTCGTTTACACAGATTCATCGCTTTAAAGACAACAGAATTCACTCTAGTATCGTTTTCCGTTGATCTCATCTGATGCAATAACATAGTTCACAGAGAAGATATTAGGAAACACGGGAATCATCAATAAAGACTCGAGTCACACCTTCGGGGCTTGGGAGTGATCAGAATCAGTTGAAGTCAAATTTTGATAGAAATATGCGAGCATAATCCCATCCTTTATTCATCCTCTGTATTATCTGAAGTCAGAGATCGAGGAATACTTGCCTGACAACACAGTACAGAAATGTCACATTCGAATTCTTATCCTTCAAATGCAAGGAGCTGAGGTACTGAACTTACCTCAAACTCCTCTGTATTCCAATATAATATATTCAGGAAAATTAAAGTAGGGCAATCCGGATTCTATCACTACAGGATGTAAGCTATCGGCCAGGTCATTGTCATTTTTGACACAGCTGTTGCTTCAAAAAAGATTACGAGTAACTCCAAACAGCCACCTTTTAATCATCCAATTGCAACCCCTGTACCGCAGAATGGATTCCAAAATCTATCATCATTCCACTACTACCCCTGTCATCAACCCCTATTTCAAACACAAACAGACAGCAGAACGCAGATGTAACCAAGCATAAACTAAAATGCCCACATGATATGAAATATCAAGCGTACACTATGCAGTCTGAAAACACGTTCATACGCAATTTACTAGAAACTGACGATTCTCAAACATTATCATCATCAGCAGTAGAAGCAGTAACAATGTCGGTAGCAGCTGATGTAGACCTTGAAAAGTCTTTGTACTGTTGGAGACTCAAACACACGTGGGTGACCAGAAACTTGAATGAGAGACGCATAGACTCTGCTCGGCAACGGCCTACACGCGACTGGCGTTCAAAACGCGCGCAACGATCGATCCCGACTATAGCTTTGAGCTGCTCAGCTCGTTTCTCGAGTCGGCCACCCTCTGGCGCCACTTTCCAGCCATACAGATGCGTAAGTTGCTCTTTTGAGCGGGGCTTGAGAGTAAATCTCTCTCGACTGAAAAATGGTGAAGGTTGGCACATTTTAAGTTTTTTATTTAGAGATTTTGAAACGGTATTTGGATGATGTTCTTTGATTAGAACTCAATTCTTCTCGATAATTAAACTCATTCGATAATAGGAATGAAACTTACATGAATCAAATGGTGGATGAGATAATTGATCTTGCGTCAGTTTTCGGATTTCAGGAAGTGTCTTCTGGGTGATAACTTTTTCAATTGATTGTTCGAGATCGAGTAATAATTGAATTCGATGAGAATTTTTCAGATGGATGAGTCAAAGAGATACACGTGAATGTACTCATTACACAAAATTTCGAGAGCCACTTGTTTAATGATACAACTTGTGACGGGATTATCACGTGGAACTCATATCATGGATAGAAAATCGTTTCTGTATAGTTATGAGGGAAAAGTTATGCACAACAGCCCAAAAATAGATGCACCGAATCAGTTATCATTCCGGAAGATGCCTCTTTAGCATTTCCTGGAGTAAGCTCGTGCCTACTCAGCTTATTACGAGTAGTACTCGTAATAAGCCGAATTTCGAAATTC
Organism: Eretmocerus hayati; assembly: GCA_029851415.1. NCBI lineage: Eukaryota > Metazoa > Arthropoda > Insecta > Hymenoptera > Aphelinidae > Eretmocerus > Eretmocerus hayati. The sequence goes on from CM056743.1 coordinate 18,470,779, forward strand.
CTAGCCTTAGAAGGAATTCCAAAACTGTCCGAATGGCCCTACCAATCGACACAAGTAGATTTATCTAGCACTGGATGGTCTTATTCGATTGACTCTGACATTGAACCATTGAAGCGTCCACATAGACCAAAGATGGGAAACGACGTAAATATGATTTACCGCAATTCTATATGATGTATCGAAGGTTGATCCTTGACATCACGTGAAAACACGTATCCTGTACTCCAAATAGAGCTTACCTCAGAAAATGCCCGAAACACCCTTCTGGGAGAGAATTTGGGAATTTGACGCATCCATCTTTGGGGTATTGGAAAGAATTCTTGTCCGACATCATCAAATAGGAACAAAAGAAACGCGCTCTCGTGAGTGTAGGAATGATGTTCCTGGTCGATTTTGTAAGCATTGAGAGATTTATTGCAAAATTGGCCAAATTTTCCTGAATGAAATCTTTTTGAACGCATCCTAACCCTCTGAGATCACTGTCTTCGTGTTCAGGTTGACAATATTCGTATGAGAACATGGTGTGAGTGGGTTTTTATCCTTCAGTGAGAGAGATCTATCAGGTATCAACTCAAAATGATCGGGAACGGCGAAAAACACTGTTCTCAAGAAGATCAGTTTCTGTGGGTTCAAGGAAAATTCTGACGTCTACGGGTGTTCCGGGCTAAGAGTCCGGTTCCCGAGTCAAAAGATTCACGAGAAATACTATACTGGTGAATGTATTCTCCCGGACCCAAAATATTGTTGATTTGTTTTTTCAGTCTCAAATTGTGAATGAATGGTATTAGATTCATAACCGCAGGGCCTGGTTCCTTCGCCACTTGACCGTGATGTACTGTTGCTATCAGTCATGTCAACAATTCGAGTGAAATCTCAACTGTTCGAGGAATTCCGATATGAAACTTCTTCCTGGGCGATCATCTCGCATGCTCATCGGTGAATCAATCCAAGCTTCTTGGCACTTGATAATTCTGTGATATCAATTGCACACAAATCAATCCATGAGGACTTGTATCCTGGATTGTTGATGGAGAAATAGACCACGATTCTTGTACTTCAAGATCTTATGACCTGATTTTTCTGAAACGGTGGACGGAAAGGTCGAAAAGGCCAAAGGAACGAGGATGGATACGCCAAGAACCGATATCCCACACTCATGGTCTGCGTCAGGAGTCTGATATTGAATGAGCTCATCAATCCGACAAACATCTTTTTACTCATGATCCCGACAGCTGATGTCGGAACATCAGCATCATCTCAACAACTTGACACTACTTGGGATCACAGATGGTCTCGCTCAAATTCTGCTATGCGCATCGATTTCAGTCTCATCAAGGGTCATACTAAACCCATCTGACAGTAGGCTGTTTGAGCCACGTGTCACTCGTCAGCTCATGCATCATAGCCCCTATATCATCCCTGATCAGCAAAAGGAGCCATGGGATGCGTATCACACCAAGATGACTCCGATGATGACGTAGCACATAGCCTCGACATCCAACGCATCGGCGAACATCTAACCATAAACATCTACTCGCTCACCCCTCTCACCACTCGAATATCAGATTATCTCACGAATTGCCCTGACTCACTACTACACTCTTTTAGATAATCATCTACAGCTATCTCACCCAATTATCTGTCTTGTAGTACCACGCTTTCCACGCATTCCCCCTGATATTTTTCTGGTTTTTCCAAGGGGTTGAGGATAGACCTCGGGATAATGAAAAATTGAAGGTAATGTTGAGTAGCCACGAGTTGGGCTGCTCAAAGGCGAGACGCGTGGTACATAGAACACATTTATACTGAATGGCGATGAGAAGAGGATGAGTGAGGTCGGGCTCCGAGGCAACCCGGAAAGTGAAGAATGGGCTTTTGAACGTCTCAACTTCCAAAGAGAGGGAGGAGCCTTTAGGGTAGCGTGACCTTTGCAAGGCTGTTACCCCTCGAGCTCTAGCTCATTGCGAGTTTACCTTGTGTGGGCACATGAGCGCGACTGAAAAATTTATGCGTTTTATATGGTGCAGCCCGGGTTGCGTGGGTACCTCAAAAGGGCTCGTCGTGAGTATAAAACTATTTAATTTGGATTTTCAGAATTCATGGACGATTTGGTCCGATGTGAGGTAAGTGTACCTAACTCGCCCTTACATGCCGATCTCAGGACTCGGCACTCGTTGACCATTGCGCAACTCCTTTTAACGTTTGTTGAGTTAAAACATAAGAGGATGAATGATTTAGATTGGCTCGCGATGATTTCTGCGGCTCTCAGAAAAAATGAGGTGAGTTTGTGATGCATGTGAATGTGCGTAGTATTAAAAAAATTTGAACAGTTGTGTCTGATATTGGAAAGCATGATTGGAGAACCTGACATGATAGCATGGACAGGAACTTGGAAGATTGAATGCCTATGAACAGATGAAATGGATGGGTGCTAGGAAGTCTACAATGGAAGTACAATCAAGATAGCAGATGAAGCTCTTGTGTATCATCAACATCTCTGTAGATCATCAACATCTCTATCTCTATCAATTGACTGAGTATTTTAGTATGAATTCATCTAGAACAATGAGTCATTAGAGGGTTCCTAACCATTTTTTAGCGACACATCGACATGCATGCTCAATTTGACGTGAGCAGGGGGAGGTGATGATGGATAGGTGCATGGGCGTGGGTGGTCGACACACGGGGTTCTTGTCTGAAGTCCATGGCCGCAACTTCGCACATTTTTTGTTAAGAAAGACTCACACACGCACGCTAAATATGGGCCTGACGGGTAGGCCATTACACTCCCTCCACTACATCAAGATCCCGGCACGGGCTGCCTGGGGATCAGTCACTGCGCGGCTGAAGGCCACGTGTTGGTGAAGAATAAAAACAAACGACCGCGAACACGAGCATGCCGGAAGAACCGGCAGAGCGAGGGTCCAGCGTTCGATATAGTCTCAGAAGGTAATTTTGCGCTCGTGAGCGTCGCCTGTGGATCGTGTTTTTTCTGACTGACTCGTTTACCCGTTGTAGGGCCCTTTTCATACCCGTGTAATATTCTAAGTACGCTTTTTGTGTAGTGCAAATGTTACAATAGATGTCAGTGTTTCATGTACCGTGTGAAGAGCGTACAATGTATATCAAAACTACTCTAGGTGTGCGCGTCTTCTAATGTACAAAAGTTTGACGACCACGGCTTGAAGCGATGTACGCGATAAGATGCGTGCATCATTCGCGGGCAGAATTTTGCGGGACGCGCCGCAGGTGGCACTGCGGATGTACGCGGGTGGAACCGTACATGACTTGCTTAAGCAGAGTACGCGCCGGCCTATGTACACCTGGCGATGAAGGAAAAACGTGTACACGTCTTCTATAGTACAAACTATTCAGTCATTTATCTATCCAGTTCGAAAAGAAAACAATTTGAGAATTAAAACTATAATTCAAAATATGGAATGATCCGAAGAAGTATGAGGGTCATGACAAATTCTTTGAACTAGTAGCGTATTGCCTCGCGTTGCTCGGCTTGGGAATGCTTCAGACAGGCGTATTGGCTTTTGAAAATGCTTTTGTGAATCGAATGGGATTTGTTTTTGAGATGAGTGTTTTGATGGAATTGTAATTTTCCAAAAAAAAAAAAAAAATTACGTAGCGAATCGAAATAAAATATATTATGAGATCTTGTGTATTCAACAATTCTTCCTTTTCAAAACAACCACGTCTCAGACTAGAGATGGCTTGTTATACAGCATTTGTTGAAATGAATAGAACACGAATATCTTCATCGGAACAGCAAGTACTCCTAGCTTTTGGATTTACTTCAATTTTCCATAAAACATCAATAAAATGAGGAAAAAGCTATCAAATTATATCCCTTGATTACTTTTTCGACTCAAAAGTCATGGTCTTAATTGGTTTTGATAACGGAACATTTCCTGTCCTACCACTTATTGACTCTTCGTTGGTGAATTATGATAAAATAATTCTAATGAATAATCAGTGAACTATTATGCATCTACTCGTTGGCGCTCATCTTGTTCACCCCTTCTTCTCGATTGCAACGACGCGTCACAATGAGTTATACGTTCATCGGTCAAGAGAGATGGGGGTGTCTAGACATACGCGCTTGTTTGGTGGCACCAGTCTTCTTTATTTCTTCTCCTTGATAACAAAGTCACATTGGAAATACTCAGACTCTGCCGCCAGGAGGAGTAGAGAAGCGCTCAATGTTGCGTGCCCCTTAATTGGCGTCAGTCATTGTTACTTTTTCTCCTCACACCTGTACGCCAAACTGAATTAAGATCTGATGGTGGAAGAAGAGTGGGGGCAAGGCATTTGATGCCACGAAACAACATGGCAAATGGCAGTCTGTCGGTGCTCTTTGGTGCGAACACATGGGTGGCTCGGGGTGAATAACGGTGCAGTATGTATATATATATATGCACACGTATCTGCAGCAAATTAATTTCTGTCTTCGAGAATATATGTAAGAAGAACAAAAAGGTTAAGTCATTCGTATTTAACATTCATATTCAATATTCACGTCATATCATATGATATGTAAAGTTAGTTGTGTATGTATGTTATGCAATACGTTATATAATAGTAACATTCATGTGTAATAGTGGCGTCGGTCGTTGCTAATAAAAACGAGATATATAATGGTGAAAGAAGAGTGGGGGAAGGAATTTGGTGCCGCGAAACAACTTGACGTGTGGCAGTCTGTCGGCGCTCTTCGGTGCAAACACATGGGTAACTGGGGATGAATAACGGTGTGATATATTTACACAAATATCTGCAGTTAATTATATTCTATCTCAGGAATATATGCGGGAAGAACGAAATTGGTGAGTCATATGTATTCAACATTCATATCTAATAGTGAAAGAAAAGATTTTCATCTAATGATTCAATTACAGTAGAAGTCAGTAGCAGAATCAGAAGACAATCGAAGATTGAGCAGCTCGATCACGTATATAGTCCAAGATCAGAAACAAAACACGTCATCTTTTAACACATCAAAATGTTTGGGTGAGTTTTATATTTTACTTGAATGCTTAAGGCTAGTCTTTAGCGAATCCTGCTATTTTGCCCGATAGATGGCCCTTTGGTCGTACTGCATGTGCGATGGGAGATTATGAATCACTTTTTTGCCTCATAGTATTCAACCTCACATTTCCAACTCAAACGAGATATGGCAACTGAAACACCATGATATTTCCCATCGAATGAGTTGTTCCACACCCGGGGATTCATTCTATATCTCCAGAAAATCGTAGTTCTTTGGCTCGCTGAGCAAGTTATACTGCTCGATGCTCACACTAGTTCAAGGTTTTTGCGAGCTAGATTTAGAATTTTCGGGCGTGGGAGGACTCATACGACAGGAAATTCCAATCCACAGATGGCCTAGTATCTAATATTGGCCAAAACTGTTTTGTTATTGCAGAATAAATCGAAATAGGTGATGACGCGCTCTACCCCCCCCCCCCCCCCCCAAAAAATTGCCTTCAAGCTTTTCTCGATTCCTAATGGAGAATTGAACCGTACAAGACCGTATTACACTCCACTAGACTGAACTAGACTGAACCAAAGGTCAACTAATGTACACTGCACGTAGATTTATGACCTCGCTTTGATTAACCCTTCAGATATATGCCATGTAACAGGAGTTTTTAAGCCTAATCGATCGAACAATGATATACTAGCTCAGCTAATTGCAAAAAAACTATTCAATTCCTCAATATTCATTATTGCTTACTGGAAGTTATATCTCCACCATTAGCCAGTATAATTCAACTCGTGGCATTCCCAGAATCCGACTGGGGGGGGGATTCAAGCTAACTAGGGGGCGGCGCGCGCTAATGCCCGCGTTTCCCTATGTCTCACCTGTGCAAAATTTTTAGTTTTGGGGAGGGGGGGCGATCGCCCCATCACCCCCCCCCCCGGCTGCGTACGCCCATGAATTAACACAATACGAATTTCGCGGACTATTTTGAAAACTTTATTCAGACACCTGGGATTGATCAGGAATCATTATTTCATAAATACTACTATTGAACTATAAAAGCATTTCCGGTGCCTGTGACTTATCAAAAACACTTACGAGCCGAACGAGGTTTAAAGAGTTAGGCAAAAATGCTAGTAGCTATTCCTGCGCACAGAATAACAAAGAAGACCATGATCAACTACCCATGCACATTAAAACGAGTTAGAGTACCTCAAAAGGCAAAATGATGAAATTTGATAGCATGAAACTCCTTCTCCACGAAACTCGAAAATAGGAACGGTTCTGATTTTGAATCGATAAAATTTCATCACTTTGGAGCATGACGAAAACAACGCCATTGCCAGATTCAAGCGTCATTTGGGGTCCACTTTTTTGCCAAGAGCACGCCATGTCTTCCAAAGCTTGAATGACTGGAATCTTCAATTGAAAATCCAAGAGCACTTTTGGATACAACGAGGAATTCCATTGATTACGAATCGTTATTCTACAGATTCACGACAAGTTTTTTGTGCATTCATGACGACTGTTCCAGTTCTATTTAGGATGGAATGTTCAATCAAACTCAATTGGCTAATTCCAGTGAATTTTCGGGTAGTAATTTTACCCATTTGAGATTGAAATCCACTCCCAAGAGTTCAGAATGTTGGGTACACACTTCTTCAAACTCACAGCAATCACTCAGAAATCGTGACAGCTGGGCTTTAGCTCAAAATTAGCCCCCTTTAGTTCATTTTGAAGGTTTTGAAACAAGCTTCGAAATGCAATGAAGTTTGTTGAAAAATATTCAAGTTGGTGGAAACTATTGACAAAACGGCTAAAAGAGGGAGCATGTTGGGTACACTTAACTCATATAGAATTGATTCACTTGATATGCTGAGAATACTACAGATTAGAGTGATAATGATTACGCCGATGGGTACTCCATGTTTCATCAGCCGCGGAGTTTACTACTTATGATCAAGTAGTATGAATCGAATTTGGTCAGACGAAAACACAAGATCATCGAATATGAACGAATTGTCACTTCTTCAATATTACAGGTTGAGCGGAACTACCATCTAGTCAACAAAATTCCATTTTTAGATTGATTACTGCCCGCAATATCAAAATATCCGTGAAAGTTTCGATAACATCCCAGCATTAATAATTCGAATTCAGAAAATGAATTGTGACAGAATCTAATAGGATGCATTGATCGATCAAATGGAAGTACTTTGATGTATGCTCTTGCGGAGCACAATTTTACATGTATCATGAGTCGATTGGTATCGCGAACTATTCCGTCCACTTACTCAGCTTATGTGCTAATTCGACATACATCAAATTAATTGTAAATTCGGCCTGTGTACCTACAAATTTCATTCAGATGTTGAAAAAGTTAGACCATTTTGAGAGGAATCAAATAGAAGCTGCTCCGGATGGGATCAGAACCTCGGTTTCCCAAAATCTTACGTTTTAGTGCTCCACGCCCCTGTACTCTAAAAAGTACAAGAAAAATTAATGATCCTCGATAAACTGAGGTTATACAGACTATGTTCTCTTTTCTATTGGGATCTCAAAAGATACACGATATTCCATTTATCTCGAATATCCTGGCACATGACCGGGGGACGATCGCCTTGCCTCTCGAGGAAACCTCACCCCAACATTTGAAAACCCCTTCAACGTGATCGCATATCTTAACGAATTGTAAATTTGATGTGTATTGAATGAGTACACGCGCTTACAAGGATAGCATTAGGTCTGCGGAATACGAATCTTGATAAGACTCTGGGAATCATCTTGTTTCGGTTAGGAATGGAGGTATCTCCAAGGGTTTGATCCAATGGGCCTCCTATCCCGAGATACAGCCATGGAGGTTAGCATTGTCAGTATATCTATATATCATTTTAACATGAGCCTATATGGACAGTGATAATTTCCATCGGATTCAATTGGATCAAACTCTCAGACATAGCTTCCTTTCTCGCCAAAACAAGATGATTCCCAGAGTTTCATCAAAATCCGTGTTCCGCAGACCTGATGCTCTTCTTGTTAGTATGTGGGAGGAATAGCTCGTTATACCCATCTATCCATTATACATCTGGTATATCAGAATCTGTCCTTAGCTAAGCTCGGAGAACCTTCAATGTTTTGAAACTTTTCATTCTTGTAGTGATCATCTCAAGTGCCAGCAAGCAATTCCTGAGCTAACATTTAGAAAATACTTCATATTCATATTGAAACAATCACAAAATCGAAGAGTTAGGTGAGCTAAGATTCAACACTACTGCGTCAAAACGGACAGTTCATCCGGGGTGATATCAACTTCCCTACATATCAGTGATGATCTCAAGACCATCTGATTTGACTTGGAGGTTCCGGTGTGGCAAGTCAACAAACTGTTTTTGACTCATAAGAATCTATTCTCACTTGGAGATGAATCTTCGCTCCTGCTCTGATACAATGAGGCAGCCAACGCAGGCCCTGTCCCCAATGAATTGAGGATTCATTCCGCTCCTTCAAATGGCGATCTTAGCCAGGATGTAATTTGACATCTTTAGAGATTTTTTCAGTCACGGATCGAGAAATTAGGATCTCAATTTGCGCACTTGAATCGATGGCTGAAGTATTTGACGTTTGAGGTCTACATTCCTGCGTCAAATTTCTTGGAAATCCTTCTTTGAGATGGGGGATTCGATTGTCGCTTAAAGGAGATCACGTCAGAAGAATTCCTCGCACAATAACCTGTCAGCCAATTGAGAGAGGATAGAATGGAATGATAAGTGGTTCAGATAACACGGAGTAGGAATTAGAATAGAAATTATGTCGATTTCATGACAACTTCAAAATTTCTCTATCCTCTAGATGGATTTCAACAAACGGATAAAACAATCAAATGGAATAATCACTTCATTCAGAATCGTTCAAGAATTCCAAAGTCACGAAGAAGTTAGCATATACAACCGATTCCTCAACCTTTCATTCCAGAAAAGGAGCATATTCGTAGTTTTTCTCGAAAATCTCTCAAAATTCTTACGGAAAGTAGCATCCAGACCATCGTTTGAACGAAGCAGGTTCCAGTGGCACTTGTGAGTCATCAACAGTGATTCCAATTTCATATGGTCAGTATGAGATCACTGATTCAGAATCCATACAACTCATGAATCAATCCCCAGGAATCATACAACGAATCCAGTCATTCATCTACTAGTCACATCAGTTTGCGCGTCCAGGATGCGAAAAAAATAAACTTGTGGATAAAGCAGGACAGGATGTGGGGCTGAAACTCGAGGGAGTGAGAATGTCACGTTGGTGGAAAATGATGCATGGCCGGAACGATACAAGCGTAACGGCATCGATGCATGCAATGCGCGCGAAAAGGCGAATAATCGCATTTACAGTGAGAAAAAATGAGACCAGATGATTGATTGATTGATTGATTGGAATTTTATTGAGGGCAGGGGATGAATCCCATATGCCCAAATTGCAGATCACAAAGAGAGTACTATTATTATACAGTAGAAAAATAGAGCAGGGTATTGAGAGTTTAGATTGACTTAAGTAATCATTTCAAATTAACTAAGTAGTAAAGTTAATTGTAAGTAGGTTAAAATACACATCCTAGAGTAACGCAAAAGTGCTAGTTCTATAACTTAAACTTGAGAATCTGTTTGTACATTCAATGAAAATTCGCACGACTTATTATCAGTGTAGGAGAGTCTATTCTCATCAGCGAGAGTGCCAGAATCACCTTGTTTTGCTCAGTGAGGTGGAAAGGAAATCAGGTGCGCGATCGCGGGTGGGACTGATTCAAGTTTTTCTTGTTGCACACGTTTAAGCCAATCGCTGCGATCCTGAGACATGAGGAGGTCAAGCAAATCTTCTTTGAATTGTTCATGAGTGGATGTTTCAAAATCAATGTAGGGTAGTTTGTTGATGAGTTTTGAGGATGCTAGAGCAAATGATTGGTTTTGTGCCTCAGTACGGGAAGTACGGTATGTGAGTGTAGCCTTATCTTTCCTGTTGGATTGTCTTAACGACGATAACTCAGTTGTGAGGAGGAATTTAGGGCGAAGGTACTCAGGTAAACCTGTGTCGATCACAGAGTAGGCTAGGGAACCAAGTAAGTATTCTCTCCGGCGCTGAGCTGATAGCCATCCTAGGGCGAGTCTGTATGGCGTAACATGCGATCGCCACGGGATGTTACCGTAAACAAAACGCACGCACGCATTGTGGAGGCGGTGGAGTTTCAACTGCTGGCTTTTGTTGAGGTCGGTAAGCAGTGGTGCAGCGTAATCAAATATTGGCAATACTAAGCTTCGGACAAGCTGTTCTCTCAGTTCGCGAGAGAGTGAGTGCCTCAGGGAACGAAGGGAGTAAAGGGCGCCGTGGACTCTTTTTGATACTTCTCTCACCTGAGAATCCCAATTCAGGCTTGGTGTGACATTCAGTCCCAGAGTTTTCATAGATTTCGAATAGGGTATGACTGTGCCCATGATGTTGATGGTTGGGACCTGATTAAAATCTATCTTTGACGTGTAAAACTCGCTTCCCAGCACCATCACAGTTGTTTTGGTTGGGTTGAGCTTGAGCCCGTTATCGGTTGCCCACTGAGCAACTGCATTTGCATCTTGAGTAATTATAGCAAGTTTTGTAACTAGCTCCGTTGGAAGAGCATGTAGATAGATTTGGCTATCATCAGCGTAGATCATATGAGAGGTGTGTCGGAGTACTCTGGGGAGGTCATTGATGAATATTAGGAATAATAGGGGTCCTAAAACGCTACCCTGCGGAACTCCTGCGTTGATAGGTAGCCATTCATCGTGAGACCCATTATCAAGTCGTACAGCTTGCAAACGGTTCCGCAGGTAGCTTGCAAACCACCGTATAACGCGATCAGAGCATCCAAGATTTCGAAGCTTTTCAAGGAGTTTGACGTGAGGAATTGTGTCGAAAGCTTTTGAAAAATCAAAAGAGACAAGAACGGTCAACATTCGTTTATCTATGGCATTACGTACATCCTCTAAAACACCTAGGAGCGCCGTTTGAGTGGAGTGACGAGCTCTGAAGCCAGACTGAAAGGGATCGATAAGTTTGTTCGTGGTCAGATGGGACATGAGTTGCTCATGCACAACCCTCTCTAGGAGTTTTGCTGGCTCCGGGAGCTGTGCTATGGGTCGTGTATCGCTGGGAGTCTTTGGAGATGGAGTTTTGGACAGCGGGGTGATTGAAGCGCGTTTCCAATCGTCAGGAAAGTAGCTCGTTTGTAAGGAGTTATTGAAAACTCCAGTAAGATGAGGAAGCAATGCGGGGAATGAGATGAGAAAGAGGAAATAGGATGGAGGTAGAGGTGGAGAGAATCGAAGAGTAGGAAACCCATTGAATGGGTAAGGGTATGCATATATGCGTGAGCTCAAAGGCAAAGGAGCCAGCTCTTCTATTATCGGGGTACTACCAGGGCTTTGGCTTGTACTACGCGCCTATATTATCTTTATCGCTGTGGTGACGACATGATATACATTGACTATGCAATAGTCTCTGTCTTTATATTGATACATTCTCGCCTTACCATCTAGCACTTTTTCTTTTATTCGGACTTTTTTCAACAGTTGACGTGCAAAATGAATCGGTGAGGTCTCGCAACGGAATTATGCATGCGCATCTTCTACAACTTCTGACGGTTGCCCGTAGATCCGATCGACAGAAATTTCAATTGAATAAGTGAATTATGCAAAAGAAACCTGAGGATCCCCGTCAATGAGAGTACAGTTACTCCCGCGTCTCGCTGGACGGAGACGAGATTTTCTCGATTGGAGCAGCCTTCAGTTGGTCCGCGGCGATGGCCTGGAGCGCGGCGCGACGGGCGAGAAGTTTTGCTTGCTGGAGCCCGTACAAGTCGCGTTGGCGCTCGGCCTCGGAACGGGTCACTTTGCCACGGGCACAGCTACGGTTCCCGCGTTCCATGAGTTTACGAAAGTTCAAAGTTCGAGTAGCACTTCCGATTCGCAAACGTTCGAAATCATAAGCGCACTCCGAATTCACAATTGTTCAAAGTCGGTTCTGCACTCTCGGTTCCGCAGTTGGGACAGGAACTGGGTTGGGTAAGCGAATAACTCGAATTCCTTCTAATGTAAACTGCGACTCGGTACCAATACGAAACACGAACGCTACACAGACTCTACCGCTCATAATTGTGAGCAAAGTGCACAGAATAATGTCACTAGTTCGCGGAGAAGACGTTCCTCACGGCACCAGGAGTTCGTCGAGTATCGGAGCAGCGTGGCCACGGCGGGGCCGAGTGTCGTGGAGTATGCGTCGCGACGGCGTGTCGAGAGCGGACTGTGTTTTGAGCTTGGAGAGCTCGGGTTTATATAGCAAAGGCCGTGTGCCATGGGTAATTGAGCGCGTGATTACAGTAATTCGGCATTCCGTTACGGTAATGGCGTATTCCGTTACAGTAATGGGGGGAGCCGTTACAGTAATTGGACGTGCCGTTACGGTAATGGGTATTGCCATTACAAGCGTGTGGTGTAATGCGTGTATGTATTACCGTGAAAGTATGTAATTGGAGGCCGCATTACCTCGTGTTTGGTAATGCTGGCAAGCATTACCAACTGTAGCGTTACAGTATGTATGAATTTACCGAAAAAATCTGCGTATGATTACGAAATGATATGAATGTGCTCTTCGATAAGAAAATGAATATAGATGCGCGCATCACTTCTTTCTATTTCTCCAAAAATGAGGTTGTACTGATTTTGTGCTAGAGCTATTAATCCTCCGATTGTCATGCAGCCAATTGTTCAGATTGAATAATCAGTTATATAACTAAGAATCCTCCTGCATCTGTTCGTATTGATTGTCCGATTCTTTTTTATCGGGATATGGGAATTCCTCTGAAACTCCCACAATTCATTGAAATCGTAATAGTATGTTTTGCACCAAGTTCATGAGGTTGTAGCTCGCTTCTGATCGATTGGTTTTCGGCCCGAGCCGCAGGCGAGGGTCGAAATAATCGCTCGGAAGCAGGGAACCTCAAGAGCGAAGTGCAAATACTATTTTATGCAATTTTACGAGCACCCAAACATCGGAGATTTGCATAAAAAATAACAGCTCAACGCACTCCTGTGGCCTTCTGTCCATGTGTTCACGTAGTTCTGAGAGTTGAAGATCCACTTCTATGATTCATGTAAGGTCGATGGCATCGCCGAAATCACGTTAACGATTCCAGCTAATAGCTGTTCTTCATCGTGTGACGTGGTGAGTCTCGAGAATTTCCAGAATATTTTGAGCAATCATTTGGCGAGAATTGCTATTCCAACGAATGCCTCGGGCTCTTCGTGGCTCAATGAGATCAACTTAGCCTATCACAATTGACGGGAGGGGGGGGTGGGAAAAGGGCGAGCTACTCTTTCTCACTCATACTTCTGAATAGAAAGAGATGAACCCTGTACAACTTCCTAGACCTATTTAGGAATAAAAACTGGTTCTCAATCAAGTACATAGCAAAAGAGTGAGCAACACGGCAAGACAGTAAAAACCCATACACCATGAGTAAGAGTCTAGCTGTGGCTGAGGGATTAGAGTAATGTGCAATGGAAGAATGTTATGAGAAAATCGTGTGATCAACGCCAGGGATCACTGTATATATCGAAACAACTGTTCATTGGCAGTCACCATTAGGACTGACTTGTTTCACAACATCTAAATGTGAGGGACGATCCCTCTTGTGAGAAAGATCACTGTAAGAAGAAATTCTTAGAATCAGACTCATCGTCTGAAAATTAACATTACGAGGTTAGAGTGTTTGTTGTGACTCATTGTCAGTACAATCTCCTCCCCCTCACTCCACTTTTTCTAAAAGAATAACTTGGCGAGTATGGCCATCCTTTTCCCCTATCACTTCATCTGGGATCAAAAATTGAATTTCAACTCTTGAGGGTCATGAAATCAGGGGAAACATGTCGAGTAACTATTCAGCAAAATTTAGCAAAATTTAAACATGAAACAAATGGGTAGAAAATGAAAAATATTAATTTCAACTCTTGAGAGTCGTGAGATCAAGAAAAGTATGTCGAGTAATTGTTTTGCAAAATCTGAACGTGAAACGCATGGAAAAGGATTGATTACATTACGATTTGACTTTCTCGGTAATTTTGACTCAACTTGAGTTTCTCACCATCTCCTTCGTCTATGAAATGTAATGAAAATAATTCATTCAGACCATTGAGAAGAAAAGGAAACCAGAAAATTCAATCTAAGATTGATCGGTTTAGTTTAAAATTCAGTAGAGATGGTGAGTAACTCAAGATGAGTCAAAATTACCGAGAAAGTCAAATCGTAATGTAATCAATCCTTTTCCATGCGTTTCACGTTCAGATTTTGCAAAACAATTACTCGACATACTTTTCTTGATCTCACGACTCTCAAGAGTTGAAATTAATATTTTTCATTTTCTACCCATTTGTTTCATGTTTAAATTTTGCTAAATTTTGCTGAATAGTTACTCGACATGTTTCCCCTGATTTCATGACCCTCAAGAGTTGAAATTCAATTTTTGATCCCAGATGAAGTGATAGGGGGAAAGGATGGCCATACTCGCCAAGTTATTCTTTTAGAAAAAGTGGAGTGAGGGGGAGGAGATTTCAACACTTGGCTATGGTAATGACTGAATATCCTGAGATTGAAAAGCATGCTGTAAATAGTAGCATGTAGGAAAACAAAAAAAATTCTATGTATCTCATCTATAAAAATTATTCTCCTAATTAACACTAGTGTGCTTCATTCCAAGATGAACATTTTTTGATCATGAACAAAGAAAGATCTGGAGAAGGACAACTTTGTATTTTTGATAGCAAGACTCTTGAAATTAGTTCATGGAATTGACTTGAGTTGATGCGAAGACTCCTAACCCACTTGTGATGGTGCTTGCAAGAGAAAATTTTTGGATCACAAGGAACTTCTAGATTGTGAAAATTCCCCTGATGATGAACTACACCCAATCTTCAGCAAAAGAGCATACTAAATATCAGAGTGAATAACTAATAACTAATTGATAACTGAAACATAGAATTATGACACTACATCTGTTGTTCAACATTGACAGGTCTACGAAGAGCAACACGAAGGATATTCTATTGGTCACACTCTTCCTCAGCTAGAGTGGTTTATCAAATTTTCTTTGAGATGCACAATTTTTCAGAGTTGGGTCTCTCTGAAGTATTGAGGAAACTGAAAGTCAATACACGGCTGAAATGTAGATTGACACTGGCACTCATTTTTTCTCGCGATCAAATCCTAAATTTTCCGAATATTTTTGAAGATCAATTCTTGACACTGCACAACAGCGAGAATAACACACATTTTGGCCTTTGGCCTTTTATTTTCATATCACTCCAGACAAGAAAACCCACAACAATAAGTGGCTCTTATTCCCTCAAGAATGAGAGCTGATTTCTACAAGCTCGCTGCAGGCGGTGTTACGATTGGCTTTCAATCTCTGCTTCAAAATAGTCAGAAAAGTTACATGTTACTGCAACAACATGTTATTGCTGGAGCGGAATGACGCCGTCTGCTACACATGCGGCTGCATCAAAACATCACCCGTGTGTTTTTGCGGTCGATCGTCCCGCGTGGTCGACCCCAACAATCGATTGTGTTCGACTTCGAGTGTCTTGACGCGGCTGAAATCTTGACGCGAAAAAAATGGGAAGGGGCGAAATTAGTGAGTAAGATATTTTGGCACTAAACGCTGTCAGCGGCGAAATGACTTGCCAATATCCTTGTTGAGGACCAAACTAACGGGTTCAGAGGGAATGAGACCCTCCTGAACCCAGAAAAGCATGAAATAAGTAAGTTCGAAAAAATGTGTGAGGTTAAAACGGCCCAACTCAGCGTATATAAGGCACGGCAGCCTTGCGCGCGCTCTCTCTCTTTCTCACATGTTCTCTTTCATATACTCGCCAGCAAGGCGCTGCCGCGCCTTTTGATTTTTCCTCGACTTTGAGAATCCCTTCTTACAGTGATGAATAGGTTTTTGATGAGATACGAAAACTAGCACAGAAGATATCCCATTGGTTGCAATTCTAATTTTTCAACTAGAGTAGATTATAAACACTACTTTGGGATGCATAATAGCTTCAGAGTCGTGTCTCAATTGTGGAGGAAACTCAGACTCGATACTCTGCTATCATACTTTCTTCAGGGCTAATCCTAATTCTCCAGATATATTTCGATGGCCTGGAGTGAAGAGGAACTATCTGAGAATGTAAGACTTGAGAGGAACTATCCAAAGATTTTTGTAAAAGGAACTACCTGGAAGTTTTCATTCAAAAAATACTATCTGGATTTGTCTGATTTAAAGAGGAACTATCTGAAAATTTCTGTTCCAGAAGGGAATTATCTATGAACTTTTGGCTAATAGGAATTACCTAGAATCGTAAGAGTTGAGAGGGACTATCTGAAAATTTTTATTTGAGAAAGAAATTATCTGTGAATTCCTGGTCTAAAAGAAACTATCCGTCAATTTCTGGTTGAAAGGGACTATCTGGACATTGTTGGTTCAAAAGGAACTATCTGGAAATTTCCGGTTGAGAAGGAACCACCTACAAATATTGAGGTAAAAGGGGACCATCTGTGAATTTTTGGTTAAAAGAACTATGTGAAGATTCAATTTTCAGAATCAATATGACCTAGGGTCCCTAGAATTAATGGACGCAAGGGCAGTAAACTTTTTCGATTGGCTCCGCATTTTTCAGCAATCCCGTATAAATCAGAAGAGGGCGCATTTGTGAGAGTGCGCGCAAATCGACGGGCTTATTTGAGTGTAGCTCGCTGAATATGGCAGCCACCGTATAATGGCTAGACCTGTTAACTAGAAGGACCGTACCTTGGCCATAGCGAGTTCGATACTGGTGTCAATAGCAGACGAAGTTGAGTGTTGTGTTTACTATCTAATACATACATGCCCTAACATACTCCATTCGGAAAATCTAATCTTCATATTGAGGAATCAGTACAGACTGCTTCCGATCCCACATAACTTACTGGAAACACACCATCTCTATCAAATACCGAGAAAGTCAGCAAGAATTGTTCTCAAAAATGTGAATTTTGTTAGCTAAAGTCTCTCAGCCTCCGTAGCATGTTTCAGTCATGTATGCAATAGATGCATGGGAAATTTTAACGGAGTAACCTCGGTACCGCGTGAATCAAACAGATCGACTTTTCTCAACTTCCACAAATTTGCCTACATGTGTGTCTTATGTGTTAATCAGATCTCAATACACCCTCACGTAAACTTGCATAAGCATCCAACTCATAAATCATGAAATATCAATCCCTGATTATGGGCGAATTCGTCTTAATTGTGACTTATTCGTGACTACACGCTGGAAATTAATCAGAACTTTTTTCCAAGCTGACCAAAGCTTGAAAAAAAAATCGAGCACGTTCTTTCTGTTAAGATAGATAAGTGAGCAAAACTTGAACAAAAACTGATCGGTCAGTCTTTTATAGTCTAATAATCATCACGATGCCCCATAAGAGAGCATGCATAACCTCTAAGAATGTTTATGCTGATGGTTTGACTCAGGGGTAGCCAATGCTCGTGAAATTTTAACTGTGTTTATTTGACATGCAAATACATCTCTCTGCCAAGTTTGATCAAAATCTGATCGGTGGATCTTCTACCGAGATTACTCCCTTAAGTTATGTGCTCGAGTAAGAGTCGACGTATCTTCTGAACGAATTTAGGACTGTTGGCAAACTACGTCCTTACCTTGAGTCGGTGCTTCATCTCCGGAAACCAAAGTCAATAGTCATTTGATTCGTATACATTCATTATTCATCTTTCGTTCAACTATTGATCAAAGCTACATAGGATGAACGGACGAATGGAACGTGAGCAGCTCTATTTGAGCTCGCTGGAATTAATCATTCGACGAAGGGATTTTATGATTGATTATACTCTGGCTTCGAAACTAATCCGAGCTTATCAAATACTCTATCAGAACAGTCACATTGATTTCATGTATTGCGCACACAGAGAAATGACATCAACCACAAAATCGTGGTTTATAATTAATTTCCAAGCCATCCAGGCGATAATCATTATTCAATTTGGAATTCAATCTTGCTCTGCTAATTGTTATCTCATTAATAGCTTATTAGAAGTAAAAATTATCATTGTCATACACACGTGATACAGCCCACGAATCGCGTAAATTACATCGTAGTCTCCAAATCTTCCCAATTCCTTCCAATTCTCGATTGAAATCCGATTCCAAATTCTGAACCAAATAAGTGAATTCACATGCACATCCAGTATCTCAAATCGAGCATTCAATTCTTCAGAAAATCTCTTCTGCAACTATAATCTTCTATTCAGACATGAATTTTCCCCCTTCAAGCTCTTTGAAAATTTGCGCAAGCTCCAACAATTCGACTCATGGATTTTCGGAAAGAGGGCGTTGCAAATTGATAGCGTAATCGTAAATCAACTGTGTAAAATATCGCGACGGACCGGAGGGCGAAAGAGAGGAAGCTAGACTCAAGAAGCGAGACAAAAAGTAAGACGTCCACGAGGGCGAGTTTGCGCATCGTCTGATGTACATTCCAGGGTTTTCACCTTGCAGTGCAAGTACGCGATCCAGAAAAGGACAGGAAAGATGTGAATGAGATAAGAGAGAACCGTGCTTGGAAAATTTGTGTGCGAGGTGTCCTGACTTTCTCCTCAGTTTCCAACTCCTAGGGCTTACACTGCATAGAATACAAGCATGCTAAATAATGTAAGTTCCTTGAAGGAATTTGTTTTCTGTTAGCAAAGACATATCCAACCTCAACAGTATATACCCTATTGCCCTATTTGCATCTGAATAGCGCTTATACATGAGTACTCCTGGAATGAGAGATTTTCAGGTAGGATACGAGGGGGAAAGAAAGAGAAACAAAGGGAAGAGATGCTGTGGTGAGGAGGGATTCTCTATCAGAGTGGGATATGAGTGTAGCAAAAGTGGGACTGAGCGTGATCGAGAGGAATTGATTGGTTTTACGTACTTTTTTCTGATTTTTGTGAGCAAGACGATGATTACACGCTACTATTACGAATCCATTTCTTGTTTCAGAATATTACCAATCGGAAATGTATGTGGCAACTTATACTCACCCTGGATATGGCATGTTGAAGGTCTTGAAGTCATCACAATTTTGTATTTGGTCTATGGAATCAATCAAGCTTCGCAAATACGTAGCCTCTTTGGAGAAAATCTGCTCAATTATTCGGAGCAGGCTGAGGAGTGAACTTCACAAAAATACTTACCTACGACTTTGGAGATGTAGAGATGAACATATCGAAATAGCTCCAAATTAGTGTTTCCCATTCCTGGAAAAGCTGTATAGCTAGACCACGTTTCGCTATAACAAATATGTTGGCGTACTCGATAACACATTCCACGGTGAACATCCAGGGGATATTCACGTATTTATTGAGGCATATTCAGAGATCTACCGGGATATTTTTCTATCCTGAGCTGTTCGATTGATGTGAGTTACAAGAAGGAATACTAATGGGAAATTTCATATCAATCCTCTTTAGAGGATTCGTTTTTCGATATGATTTGTTTTGAGGTCGAATTCAGATTCTGAAGATGAAATAAGATAAGATAAGATGAGCTTTATTCCGCCATAGAGGTAGAAACTCAGTTCAAAATTTACATAACATTTTCTCATGTGTGAAGTAATTTAGAGCGAGGTTAGGAGTGAAAATTTGTATCGAAATTCCTTACAAGACCCTCGAGAGCATTTCCATCCCACTTCAAAAGGTGACATTTTGAAGAATCTTATTCAAGATTGCAGATGCAGGGAGGGATATCGAGATCTGATGGGAGGATAGAGTGATTGAATGCTGAATGGATATGTTAGGATTCACTCATCGCTCCGGTGTGTGGACGGTTCTTGATAGATTGCTAGTTGGCAAACAAACCCTCAGCTCCCGTCATCATATTGACACATGGAGTGATCAATGGAATTCTCTATAGGATTCAATCAGTCTATCCATCAATCAGTGTAATTGGAACGTTGTCGATGACGGTGAGGTTCAATCTGGTTTTCAGTGACAAAATAAAGAGATTCTCGTGTATCTATGAAACGTGGTTTACCATCAGCTACCTAAATGGTGGCCATTTCATGAATATAATTTTCAATTTTTCTCACGAAACCTGATTGTTTCTCTTATAATTTGGGAAATATACGTGGAATCACACATTTTGATGATAATCTTCGAATTTACTATGATCCAGGAATGCAAAATGAATACTGAGAATGTAATATATCTGCATCAAATACGACGAGGAGTTGGTTTCTCGCCTGCAATATAACCCTTTGGAACGGTGATGTTGCTCATTGGATCACCCATATTCACTCATTCACCTTTCTATCTGAAAATCTTGGTGGAAACGAATACCCTTCTAATGTGTCGAACCTTACGCTTCCCAAACCACGTGAGTTCCGGTAATTTTGATCGGAGGTTAGACCCGCGGAACATGTTGTTAACCACCATAGGTGAATACATTTTTGCCTTCCTCGATTCTAATATCACCGAACTTAGAAAAAACAAAAGCGTCTATTTCGTAAGATTTGTTGTGCGCACCAGACGATGTCATGATTCCGAATTTCCATGAATTGATGACGTGGTCAATTTCTGGGGCCAAAAATGAATGATCTCGAAGCTTGCGTAAATTTTACAATACTCAAGCTAAAGGATGAATGATATTCTGGTCGATTCCGTTACTTTTATCAATTTGAGGATCGATATCTCATTCAAGAATTCTCCATTTTTTCGAAAAAGAATGAGATATAGATATGTCTGTTCCATTTGAGTTCTTGTATTACATTGTGGGCAAAATTTCTCGAGAATTTAAAATTGATACAATGAGTGAGAAAATTCGAAGAAATATCACTCATTCCTCAACTTGGATGGAGTCAATCATCGCAAGTCTCAAGATGCCATCACTTCTCTCATTTTCAGATCCCCTCAAAATAACTGAACCAATCAACTCATAAATAACCAAACCAATCGACTCATCGTTGAAGTTCAAAACTACAACGTTTCTGAATTCTTGAAGATTTTTGCCCTTGATGTGAGAACAAAAATTCAAATGAAACAGACATATCTATATCTCATTCTTTTTCGAAGAAATGGAGTGTACTTGAATGAGATATTCATCCTAAAATTGATGTGAGAAATGGAGTCGACCAAAATATCATTCATCCTTCAGCTCGAGTATTGTAAAATTTACGCAAGCTTCGAGTTTATTCATTTTTTGCCCCAGAAGTTGACCAGATCATCAAATTATGGAAATTCAAAATCATAACTTCATCTGGTGCGCACAGCGAATCTTACGAAACAGACGCTTTCGTTTTTCCTAAGTTTGGTAATATTAATATCGATGAACGCAAAAATGTATTCACCTATGTTGGTTAACAACATGTTCCACGTGTCTAACCTCCGATCAAAATTACCGGAACTCACGTGGTTTGGGAGGCGTGAGATTCGACACATTTGAAAAGTATTCGTTTCCACCAAGTGCACAGTTTCGCAATTTTTTTATGAAATTTTTGATTTGACGATGCATGTTTGTGTCCAAAGGTTGACAGACATTAGTGCAGGATGGAAGAATGTACATCAGTGTACACTTGCTCTTTCCTTCAGCATCTTTGAATTTATCGA
Organism: Eretmocerus hayati; assembly: GCA_029851415.1. NCBI lineage: Eukaryota > Metazoa > Arthropoda > Insecta > Hymenoptera > Aphelinidae > Eretmocerus > Eretmocerus hayati. Next base: position 18,492,480 of record CM056743.1, read on the forward strand.
ACAACCTGGGTCGAGACTGACCGCTCCAGGGATGAAGAACGCGAAGGAATTCCTGGTCACTCATGTAGGGCTGAGAAACCTTTGATTTGTGCACATCACATAGATGAATAGACAGCTAGCCTGATTTGGAGCAGGTTATTCAGAGATTTTTGTATTCCTCTGACTGATTATGTACATGTTGTTGGGTCCGAGGTCCGAACTTCCCATACACTTCTTGGAGACACATGGAGACTTTATTCAGAAGATGTCCAGATACGGTTATGGAATATGGAACAGTGTATGAATGAGTGACTCTGGAGACATCTCCAAGGTGGACGAGGATTGTTTTTTTCCTCTATTAGCCAGAGTTCGGTTGATTGGACACCTATACTCGCAACCCATTTGATCTGTGTTGATCTGAAGCAGAGTCCTAAATCCAGTGACTAACTTATATCTGATTTAATAATCGGTTGCTGTTGTTTTGATCTCTTCAATAAATCTGTATCCTGTAGGTTTTACATATTCCGTTACTTTTCTTTGGCAAATCTTATGATCTTCCTTAAGGGGATGTGGCTGTCCCCGCCTACAGGAACCTGTAATTGTCGGTAACGTTCAATTTGCTTCTATTTTTTCCGCGAATATTGCTCAAAGTACCGTGAAACTTTACAGGATGATAGGCCGAGTCATCCTTTACCTGTGTCCGGTCAAAAACCTGGCGTACTGAGCCTATATTCTCGGAATTCCACGCTAAGACCCACTGCCCCCCAGCATGGGCTCGGTATATAACGTATTATCAAACGTGGTGGACCACTGACCTACATATACGTACCACATCTCGATGCAGGATGACCCAACGAATCACCATGCAAACTTACAGACATTAGTAAGAAATATTCGCAGAGGAAATAGAAGCAAACCAGCTCATCTGTGATGCATCTCGGCTGGTCTGCTAATCGAACCCGAGCGATCAAAATGTTTGGTACAGTTGGCAATGCTGCGGCGCGAAGCAGCCGACACTTTCAAACTCTTGCCACCACTCTCACTAGCCTCCATAATCATCTCATCACCGTATATAGCTCCCAAGGATGATTTGATGATGAATTAAACTAATTGAAAAAATGTATATGTTTACAAGATATTAAAATTAATTACTCTAATTACTGAATGAAAGTCTAATACAAGTACTGGAACATGTATTTCTCAAAGCGGCGCACCGCTGCGCACGCGATATAGCAGCCAACTATGCTATAGCGGCACCCAAAATGGTCACCGCCAGCCCTCGCAACAGGTTGTGTACCCGGCTTCCTGGTGCTCGTCCTACGTCGTGGAGTGGTGTTTGAGTGTTACGGGTGTTTTAGTGAGTGCGGAAAATCTTTGCGGACGCTTCCACATCGCCTGCGAGGCGTGAGATACCTAGGATCGCAAACCAGGAGCGCGAGAATGCCGTCTGCTCGAGCCAGCAAAATCCGGCTGTTTATATCGTAAGTAATTTAATAATTATCAATTCTAATCAACTGGAAGTAGTCGCAGCACCTGCGCTAAGCCTTTGGTTACGCCTTTATTGCCACAGAAAACCTGGGAAAGTTGTACTCATCAATTCCGGGATGTCGCAGCAGGGCACTATTTTACCATGTATTAGCATGGGCTGCATGAAAACAAAGATTGATTTTTTATCAGTCTCAAAAATTTAGGACTGAATGATCAACTTTTTGTACTTAAATGATTATGAAAAATGTACTCTTGTCAATAAACCAACTCTCATGTAGCTAGTTCAATTATATGCAAAATTTTACTGGTTGCAGGTATTGCGGAAACTTAGGAACGAGGTATGGATTCAAAGACGAACTTGGTCTGGTGATGTCGAGAGGTGGACTAATCATCTGCATTGATTCTTCTTGTCTCCAGCAATCATGCAAGGTCTTTTTTATAACCATTTCATCATATTTTACATTAAATTACCCAAATCCACTTTCTGAACCTCCACTTGCAGTGGTTTGGGTTTCGCTTTCATGAAATAGTCTCTCTCAGATTTAGTCATGGTGAAGTAAATATTATACTAGAATGATTCTAATTGAATGTGTGATTTTTCTAGGTCTACCTGGATACTCTGGGAACACTAAAGGGGCAAGTCTACCTGTGGAGACCAACTTCAGGGGCGTACCAAGAATATCCATCGTGGGACAACCAACACATAAGTTCAAGGTAAGACTTATTCTTATTACCTAAGATTAATATCATGTAGAATGGATGACTTATTATAATTATTATTCATTCATTTTTATGAAATTAATTATGATCAGTGCCTGAAAAATGATCTGAAGTGGAATGTCTATTCTGTTTCTAGATTGGAAGTAGTCCTGCAGGTAAAATTTGAAAATTGTGCCTCGAGCGACATCCTTGAGTAACATCAATCTTGGATCTAGAATTCCTAAAGTTTGGTGATGGACATCACCAGATTTCAGATCATGTCCAAGACTAGAAACAGCTTAACTTTCACCAATCCAGAGTAGTGAAAAAGTCTTAGGAGAAGTTTGTCATCAAGACTTATGCTGATCTTCTCACATTGGCTTTTCTTACTATGATAGTTTGTAAAATGTGTTCACCAAGAATCTTCCCTGCTCTTGAATATGATCTGTGGATGTCCATCATGAGCCTCCAGAAAGTCTTCTTCCAAGTTTTATGATACTAGAGATTCCTCGCTCGAGCAAGTACTCTGAGATTTCACTTGGAAGTGAAGTTTCAAATTATCAAATGAGGATTTATTCAAGTTCACATTATTTTCTAGTCAGGAATCATACTTGAATTCATGTTTCAGAATGGAAATTGGACTGAAATTGATACATGATGAGGCTATTTTCTCCCAGAATTTTCTACGGTTAGAAACTTTCCAATCTGGAAATCCAGCTACCTCAGTCCATCTCCATCCATTTTCATGAAATGATTTATGATCAGTGCCTGAAAAATGATCTGAACTAGAATGTCTATTCTGTTTCTAGTTTGGAAGTAGTCTTGCAGGTAGAATTTGAAAATTGTGCCTCGAGCGAGACATTTGTGGGTCATCAACTTTGGATGGAGACTTACTGAAGTTTGATGATGGACATCACCAGTTTTCAAATCATTTTCAAGAGTGGGAAGAGCCTACCTTCCACCAATCCAGAGTATAAAAAAATCTCCAAAGATGTTTTTCATCAAGGTTCTTACGTAAGGCTGATCTTCTCACATTTGTTTCTTTCATTCTGATATCTGTTGGATTGAGATCAACAGAAACATTCCCTGCTCTTGAAAATGGTCCACGAGTGTCCATCATGAGCTCTTAGGGAGTCTTTATCCAAAGTTGATGGTACTGAAAGGTCTCGCTCGAGCAACTATCCTTAGATTTTACCTGGAAATACAATTCCTGAGCATTAATTGAAGAGTCTATCTAGTTCACATCATTTGTTGGGCACAAATCATATCCTGATTTATAAAAATGTTTGTAAATTGAACTGGAATAGATATTTATCAGGTCATTTTTTCCCATGATTTCAGTTGGTAAGAAACTTTGAGAAAATTGTAACTCTAAATTCATGTATCTTAGCCATTTCTTTATGAAAGCATATGAATGGAAACATGATTTGTACCTAGAAAATGATCCAAGCAGCTGATCCAACTATGTTGGTTCTAACCTGGAACTATTTTTCAGGTAAAATTTGAAAAAAGTGCCTCGAGCGAAACCCTGTGGCTTTACCAAACTTGAATGGAGGATATCTGGAACCTGTTCTGGATTTTTATCTGATACAAGATCACAAGAACAGAACATGAAACATATTGCTAGGGACCCAGTGGTTGAAGAGAAGCAGGAAGTATCATGTTCTTGAGCATGATCAGGTATGCGAAAGGAGATGATTTTATGAAATCAATAGAGCGTATCATGTTTGTGGATATGGATACAGATATTGAGCTAATAAAACAATGACTGGATGATTTTGCTTCCTTGGATCATATGATTAGATTTTTCTAACAATGGATCCATGATATCAACACTGTTTCATGTTTGTGAACATGAATGCAGATTTTTAGTCGTTTTGATGTCTAAAAACTGAATTTGTTTGAAAATTTTGTAGATATATTCATGTTTTTGGACATGATATTTCAGCTCATCATGCGGTGGGTTACTGAAGATGTGCCATTCTTATGTTAGTGGAAATGAATGAAGATTTTTAGTCGTTTGGACGTCTGAAAAAATGAATTTTTTTGAAAATGCTGTGGAACAATTCATGTTTCTGAACATGAATTTCAGCTCATCTCGTGGTGGATTACAGAAAATGTGCCATTCTTATTGAAGAATGCAATTTGGATACTCTGCTCTTCTCCAATAGTTCACGGAATTATATTCGCTTGCGGGCGAAAGTCACGACGAAAGCTTTCTGAAGCCATCGTCTCTAATAAGTGACAGATCGACTTTTGAGTCTTACTTTACGCGCCCTATATACGTTTTCAGTATTACCAACTCACGTTCCGATTTCTGGTAGCGCCACCTACCGGTGGAATTACCCGAGGTCGGTGATCCCACGCGTACCCTACCTTGCCGACCGCGATGACAGGCACATCCCCTTAAAATCATTCACTCAACTCCTAGAGGCTGTGGAAGTGGAATTTTCATACAGGAATGGCCAAGCTGCTTGCAAAGCCCACTCTTGGAGATTTCTTGTTGTTACTGGTGCCTATACATATCTCGACTCCACTGTCTACAATCACTGACTACAATCTGTCCCATACAAATTTTTTGATAATCAGCAATTCATCATCCCTGGTACCTCCACTCACAATGTTTTCTCCTCTTTGCCAACTCATCCAATCTATTTCCCAACATGGACCAGGATTGTGGTCAATCCCCACTGCTCGTGCTCCTTTTTGAGATTGACTGCTTTGATCTCTGTTGCCGATGGTATTCCAGAGCAATTATATTTTCCTTCAATCTGAACTTCATAATTGATCACCTGCCACATTTGAGTCAATTTTGCTATAATCATTAGAGGAGCAGGGATAAGAAGTGGATAGATGCAGATCCCGGTCAATGAGGCATTAATTTTGCATCTCAAGTGTCGCGAAAGATCAAGCCATTTCAGATGGGGAACCTCACTCTAGATCATATCATCAAGTAAGCAATGTTGATTGTCCAAGAGTTTGATTCTTTGTGATTTGTTTGGTTTTAGATGTAATTTTCGAGTCCTCTTCTTACCTCGCGATTGATCTGCTTTGATGCTTCATGACCAATCTTTCTTGGGGCATTGGTTCTTGTTTTCACTTTGGTGCATTGAATGGCCACAATGGTGAGTGAACAAGTATGTATTTCGTTGGAAGTATGGCAATCTGTGAGGAGCATTTTACCCTTCCTACAAGGATTTGAGAAGAAAGCCTACCGATAATCTACTTACTTACTTATTTTCAGGAACGCCGTATTTTGTCATTTTAATCTCAATATTCCTCAAGTTTTGGCTTTATTGATGCAAACTATGTTGTGCTGGTTCAAAAGACAGTTTGTGAGACCCAAAACTACGAAGTTTGTGTTGTAAAACTGACGTAGGCAGGAGGTATCAGGATGGGGAGTTGGTGACGTAGGGTATAGTCAGTCATCACTCACGAACTTATACCGTAATGCTGTTACGCGTGAACGTGACGCTCCCCATTGTGCACATCCGGCTTGGATTTTCCTCTGCCACACCGTCGCTGAAGTAGGTTTAACCCACAAAAATCTTTCGCTCAGCTAGAGAATTTTCGCAGTGGATGATCATTAAGATTTTTCGGATAAACTTTGAGAGCTTCTCCCATGTAACATTTCTCCTTTTATGATCGTTGATAGAAACCAGGGAATTTCCAGAGTGGATTTTCTAGTTCGCTCCAAGAATCATTGAATACCCCACTCCGGCTCAATCAGATCCCTGTGTGATACTAATCCTCCGCTAAAGCAGTGTGTCAACAAATTTTCAAGTGAAATACTGACTGAGGAACTATCCTTCGTGAGAATTTCGAATAAATTGTAAATACAAACTTCGAACACATCACGTATTCTCAGATAGAATCACTCGAACCTCTCCAATGACTATTCTTGTTTTGATGATGAGTTATACTGATTTGATGCACCTCCGACAAGTGCAATCAGTATCATCAGTACATTTCTGAATTCACCAACAACCATAGAGACTATCGTCTACTTTGAACTGCATTGAAATACTTGCACCCTGAGAGGATAAGTCAGACACCCTCGTGACCCGCAAAAGAGTCTTAGAGTCAATCAAGCGCGTCGCGACTCGTACTTGCAAGCTCATCTCTTAGGTCGGTATCTTTAACCACTAGGGACACCAGCCAACCTCCAATGCAAAACGCGAGAATGGTACAGTAGTAGAGATAGAATCCACGGGGGCAAGTATATATATATACCTATGCAGAATCGGAGGGAAAGGTAAAGAATCCCCGTAGCGAGTCCTCCTCATTCCTAATATTGTCGCGGTAAATCCAAAGCGTATAAAAGTCACAGATTTCCCAGGGGTGAGCTTTGGGAAGCTGCAGAGCGAAAGTTGTGCAGGCCGCTTTCCGTCTGCTGCGACACTAAGTATATGAGCAGTTCCGTGGAAACTTTGGAATAATGTGTGCCTGCTTCAACAAACTCTTGAAACGCTTGGGAAAGATCCATACAAGTCATTTTCAGCATACTTCTTGGTGCTTCTCTTGGTGCGATCATTAGCTTTGCGATCCGGGTTCACCCAAAAAATTTATCATCGGAAGAGGGGTAGAAGTAATGTTAGGTTCCGTGTCATATTACCGCGTCATCCGTGTTATTCTTATGGTACCGATGAGCGAAAACTATTCTACTCGTCTGTAAGTTGAATTTTATTCTATATGTTGGAAAAAATCGAAAGATCCATTTTAAAACTCTCCGACGTGAGACTAGGGGTTGGCACATTTCCGGTCTCCAAATGTCAAAGTTCCAACGGAACCACTGATATACATTCATACCTGGTCATTCTCTTATACAGCGACTCCGATTCGTAGCTTGGAATACTAAAGAATTGAGAAATGTAAAGTAACTACTCATATTAGCGTGCAATTTCGTTATCCGGGGGAGAGTGAGCCCTCAGGTAGGTTTTTGTGACATTAGTCAATTAGCCCGCCTAGCAGGCGTGACAGGCTCAAGGCTTGCTTCTGCTGCTACTGCTGCTGTTGATGCTGCTGCTTCTACTGCTCTGACACGGCAAAGTTATTAATTGCTTCCTGGCTATATACTCACTGCAGCACTCGAAGCACCTGCATCTACCTGCATCTGGAACGTTGTTGAGACACATATATGAGTTATTCCGCCGAAAGTGGGATTTTCTGTGTGTTCAAGCTTTCCCGAGTTTCTACGACTTGAAATGGACTCCATATCAATTTCCTAGGATGTATTTTGTTGTCGTGCAACTATATTGATAGTTTTGGAGACAGTCTTGATGCCATTGTATTCTGTAGTACTTGATGAAGGGTTGAAATGTCGATTTCGTCGCCTGTAGACAACCCTACTCAGATGTTTGAACTTATCACAACGCATATGAGTAGTTCCGTGGACACTTTGAAATGATGTCTGCCTGCTTGTCAGAACCCTTGGAACACTTCGGGAAAAATTCGTACAGGGCATTTTTGAATCATTATTCAGTGTTTTTCTCGGCACAATCATTGGCTGACTCTACAACCTCGCGCTAGACGCGCTGCGCGCGAATACTGTATTTTGGCTGCACCAGCAGTATGCCGCTAATCTCTTGGTGCCCTTATCAGCATTTGAAAGATCCGAATATACCAGTTCGACGTGAAATTTGACGAGAAATATGATAAAGATATCAGATTTAAGCAGCAAGTCCGAGAGCAAGTCACTCCCTGCATGGTGTCAATCATTTTCCCAAAAAACCGTTATTACCACGTGAGAGACACTTTAAACCTCGAATCTGATATCTTTATCGTATTCCTCTTTAAATTTTACGTCAAGATTGTCTATTTGGATATCTCGAATGCAACTAAGGGCACCAAGAGATTAGCGGCATACTGCTGGTGCAACCAAAATACGGTATATTCGCGCAAGCAGCGCGTTTAGCACGAATACCATTTTGCCTCCTCAAAGAGAGAGGGTTGTATTAATGACAAGATATTTTTGCTCAATTTTTCCATTCAAGACAAGAAGATTCTGTTCGAATGAGTGTAGCATTATCGAATCAATATCTCAAACGCCAGATCGTGAACTTTTGTAATACACCGAATTAGGTCAACGCCTGAACTGCCCAGAATGCCAAATTCTAATTCATCCGAACTCTTTCCTATCCGACAATTTCGATCTCTCGATTCAGATTGTCGAAACGTATGATTTGAGATCAGGTCTCTCTTTTTTAATATCCTACCAAAATCGAATTCTCACTCTACTTGTCGAACGGTTTATCATTCGAGTCCATTATCGGGATATCTGCGAACAATGCATTATTCCCGAGTCTGTTCCACTCCGAAAAATCGTGCAATATTACAAAATCAATTGTGACAATTTTTCAGAATTCACCCAGTAACAACGAGCAATCCTCGTGGTATCAATAACCATCTAATTCACTTTAGTTAAAAATTCCGAGAAACTCGATCGTACCGGACCAAATCGAGCATTGAATCTGCATTTTTCTCTCTCCAACGCTCAATTCGCTCGTTTTTCAGGTCAAGCATCGACAGTATCAATAGACCAATCGAAAAAAGAAACAGCGAATGCAATGAATTCAGATCAATTCCAAACCACTCCTGAAGTCATACCTCACACCGTTTGCTCATTTAGATTTTTGGCACGATATCGAATCGCTTCATAAGTCGACTTCCTAAAGTCAACATCGGCAAGATACATACGAGTGTAACCCAACCAATGACATGAACGCTTGAAGGACACCAAACTGTACCTTCCATATATGTGTCCTACAGTTAAGTTTCGCGAGATGCCGCAAAGCGATGTCATGCTCCTGGAGGATCTCGCGCCAATTAGTATGCTATTCTGCACTTGCGGTAAATGTATGATACGTGACGCTTATCGAGAGAAAATCGTGTCTTTTCAGGATATCCTCAACCACTCTCACTTCGTAACGCCACACGTACATTCATAGAGAGACTCAGTTCAGCCGCACACTCGTACTCATCGGTAATTTTCACTCTCACTACCATGCCATGATCCGAAAAGCTGACGATTATATTACGCGATATAGTTATAGGAACGAAGAGGCTACTTCCCCCAAAGGGCAGTCCATACTCTCCGACCTTGCTATGTGTAAATATATGTTACGGGCAATTTTCAAAATGCGAGCATTGTCGACAATTCCCTAGGTTTTGCGGGCAAGGTCATTCATCATTGAATTGTAAAATATAATGCCAGCTTTTTATCGTGTTCATATTTGTGAACGAACTGAGCTCCCGCATTCTGATGAGTACGATTGAATGAGGGTAAACTCATTTGGAATCGTTACTCGTGTTTAAGGCGATGCGGTCACCGTGCACGCTGAAAATTATTAGCACTTTTATCAAATTTGCTTGCAATTTGGGTGAAATGACGAGAAGACCCGCATTTATTATCATCTAACTCGAGTTCGTCCTCTCATCGTTTCGCCCTAATCGCAGACAAATCGGATAGAAGTACGAATTACAAAGTGCCTATATTATAGGTTAGGAAGTGTCCGCACTCGAGTTATTCGCACTTTCCTCCAGTTTTCTTGCGATTTGAGCCAAATGACGAGAAGACGAACTCAAGTTGGGTGATAGTAATTATTCGTCTTCTCCTCGTTTAGTCCAAATCGCAAGTGTATCGGACAAAAGTGCGAATAACTCCCAGCGTGCACGGTGCACGGTGACCGCATCGCCTCAAGTTCAAGGTACTCGCGGAAATAGTTTGTTATCTGAAGAATTTTCATGGCGAACATTAGTCAACAAAGATTAGAATATCGTGAATTATTGTGCGATAGGATCATTGGAAGGCCTCATCATGTTGTCTGCAAATATGGTAGAATGCCGATAGTTCTCTCATTTTGCCCGTGACTCATTGTTATTTCTAATTCGGAGCCAAATGGTCGAAGTGCGAGATATCTTTGGTGGTGTGGAACCCCAGCACTTATAGAATTTGTGACAGTATTCGTTATATGCATACAGTTGTTGAGAGTGTGTTTACATGCTCGCGGCCGTCATCACGGGCATACGAGCTTGCAAAACTGACGCGTACTGAAGGGTCCGTCTCACAGCTGTTCGTGCTTCGTCGAGCCCAAGTTACATCCAGAACATGTAAATAGTATCTATAACCTGTGAAGAGTACTTGTGAATGATATAAAAATCATTCAATTCATTGGGTATGGTGAACCTCATTCGTACGGCAGAATCTCAATGTTGGGATGAATATGGTGTATGTGAAATTTTGTGAAAATTTGTGAATAAGGACCATTTTCATGCATATTAGGATCCAAGTATCAATAATAAAAGTTGAATTATCATACGAGTACGCTGCGATTTGGATATTATTTTCGAGTCAAATACAAAATCCCGATAGGATTGTATCATCTTTATCATGCTGCGACTTCCCCTATATTTGTGAGAACATATACTATTTTATGTATTTATTCCGACGCATGAACGAATATTGCTCCCCCAATGTTCGATTTTCAATGTTCCAGGTCTTTTCTGAGACTGTGACTCCCATCTTCTTCATGAGTGTTTGATATTGTATTGTAACGTGGTCAGCAATCTTTATTATCAATAATGGATACTCAATTGTGAAGAATCAGTCCTCTAATAAGAACCAGTCTCGTTTTCCATCATTCATCACCATTTGGATCAATATAAACGATACGAGTTGACTCATATTTGAATTTTTAAGCTTTAACTGCATGGATCGATTTTGTCCGGACCTTCATGGGCATTGTGGACAATACCCGTGCATTGTCGATAATGTCCGGCTCTATTAAACATTTTTGATCATTGTCAACAATCAGGTTAAATAGCGATGAATATGCGAGATCGGTGCAGATTCCAAATTTCCACGAGTAGACTTCAACCCTAAGCAAGGATTCGAGATTTGAGCCCATTGGGGCATGGTTGGCTGGAATCTGACAAGCTTAAAAATTATCGGGTTCTGGAATTTTCATAGATATACCACCTGTGTGAGCTTCTTGTACTATAGAGGAATCTTGAGGACCTTGGCTCATTAATTTCATCCGATGAGATTGACCTGATAATACCTGCTCGGTGAACAAGATAATAGTCGTGGTGGTATATAGTCGGATTAGCTTCTCATTTCAATTATCGGAGTAAATGAGCCTTATCGCATTCAAGGTCGTTGCATTGTGGGGATGGGCTGAGTGATTCAATCAATTATGATTGGAGTGAGGCGCAAAATGAATATAATCGTAAATTGCTGAGGAACATTTAGTGAATTCTGCCTATTTCATATGTATGAATTCATAGGGATGAGTTCCGTTCATGAAACTGGATCATGCGGGCATTTTATTGGTTTATCTGTAACTGAGCGAGTCTACATCAATTCAGGAACGTTCCTCGAATCATTTTCAGAAAATTTTCATACTGTTAGCATAATTCTGGGGTATCGAGACATGATATTTCCCCCACAGTTGTTAGGCCCACAGAATATTTTCTGCTAACTACAGACGTATATTTATAATTCTCCCCGAAAAATCAAAATCGAAACTTTAATACCGCATCTTGCTCATAGCTTTGGAGTGTTTCAATCGATTCCAATCTTCCAAAAAGCATCAAAGATGTTACTCAGATGACTATCAATTGATGACTTGTGAGTACATTCGAAGTCTTCCTGGTTTTCTCAGAAGCTGTGGAAGACGAATATGAAGAGTGAGCTTATAACTTTTTTGACGCCCATTCTAATTTTCTTATTGGACTTCCTCTATCTATTTGTCTGACGATAATCCAGCCAACCAGAATTTACAGCTAGCTATCGAGCGTTTTTAGCTCCCTAGAGTGTCTCGAGTGAGCCAAGAAATCTTGAAAACTCGAGCATTGCGTTGTTACCCCCCAATGAATCCTTGGAGGACCTCGGAACTCATTCCATTCTGGTTGCGAGATCATTCAACATCAGGCATGTTAAGGTTTTTTTGAAGTGTAAGGATCTCATCCCGGTAGCAAATCCTGATTCGATAATTTGCACCGCATCTGCATGCACTACATTCTACGTCTAGTGATTAAACGAAGGTCAATCGTTGAAAGCCATGAAAGATGAGCAAAAACCCTAGATCTAAGACGGAAAAAACACTAGTTCGGTGGAGTGCAATGAAATTGTATGATCGCGTACAAAGTTCTCGTAACATTCGCAGATGGATTTTGAGAATGGTTCTGAAATCTGCTGGTATCGCAAGAAATTTTTTCGAATCTGGAGGATCGAGATAAGGGACAGCTCTGCGAAGATGAGGAGTTCTCATACTTTGGCAACGTTTTGTGGACAAGAACGATGCCAAGATATTTTCCATCACTCGGCTGAAATTTATCTCGTATATTAATCATGTTTCACACGTGACTCCACCATGAGAATGGCAACTGCCTACTAGGCCTGTACCTGAGAATGACTATTACAATGTACACTCCACGAGGTTTTCTCTAAGGAACTGCCTGGTGAATATTGATTCTGCAGGCCGTAATCTATCCAACTTTGTCATAGTTTCATGATGTTCAGGGAACGGGCTTCGGTATAATTTTGGCTAAAGCTAGCGTATACGCAATTCATTCGGGTCAAAGAATAGACCTCCTACTTCTCAATGACTCATAGATGGATGATGAGGGGTGTGCATGAGCTATGTTCTTCATATATTTTGACGACGCCGTCGCTCATTGAAATGCTTGCTAAGGTTGCGGAAAAAAAGCTCAGAGTGGTCTACTTGTACCTGAGAATTAATATTGAAGCAGAGTTATTCCACATTAACTATCAGCGACTTAGTACAAAGGTGCTCGAACACAAATAATGATCACTTCCATAAGGGTAGAAAATATGTAAATGTGTTGGGTTTCAAGGGAGATGAGCGTACAAATGCAAATCGGCAAGTCTCAGCTCTATCTCAATCTTGCCGAATTCAATACTTTCCCGGTAGCGAGGCTAACTCGATATGCCCTCCAACTACCCCACACATCATCTCCACTATTTCCAAAGATTCTAGTCTCCTCCTCCATATCCCAGAGATTCCGCAGTACCAAAACGCTTCAGAGCGCCACTTCTCAACCCACTAAAACAATTCGAGCATCTTTCCAAGCGCACCGTAAAGTCAATTCACCGTATGAGATATACCCTCTCCATGCCAATAGGATTTCCATACATGCAAGCGTTCCTCAATTCCTCTTTCATACATGAAGAGACCAAACTTCCGATCACGCGTATTTCAGAGAGTCAGCTTTCTAGTGTGTGGAATCCACAAGAGAGAAAGGTACACGTTTGGGGACGGCACCGAAAATTCGCAATGTATGGGCTTTTCCATCGTGCCCTCCCTTTCCCCTTGGCCCTCCTCGCATACTCTCATTGTTAATTCGCTGCATCCAAAATGCCACGATCGCGAAATCATACAGTGATACTCCTATACGAGAATTGCGTTAGTGGGAGGCTATAGCTAGTGATATACATAGAATTCGTATAGTCGGACAGGTGGAGCGGGTGAGGGGGAGGGAATACTTTCCAGTGTCGAAGCTTGGAGGTTAATGGCTCCCCGCGGAGGCCGGAAGCCACACACATCCTTTTTCCTCACGTCTTCCAGCTGCACGTAAATTTCCGGCTTATTCTAATGTGCAGCCCCGCGGCGGCGCGGCGAGTCGAGATGGCCCAAGACCTCCTCTGCACCACCACCACCCACTGTAGCCCTTACACCTTCAGCTCGCCACGCATGCCTCTCGCTCCTTCTGCTCTAGAGTATATACGTTTATACATCTTGAGTCGAGCTTTTGCAGCGCAGGCTTCCTCCGGTGCAAATGCATAAGGTATGAGGTTTCGCGGGTCTGGCCCTATGCGTTGGTGGTTCCCTCTCTCCTCCCTCCCTCGTGTTTCTTCCTTGGGCTTGGAGCATGTCTGCATCAGAGGCATGCCCTTGGCCCTAGGCGGACGGAAAAGGCTTCGTGCCCCGTTCATGAGTGTGCTTGGCCTGCATACGAGTAGCCGGAAGATGTTCCTGATGAGAATTCCCCGGAGAAGTCCAAAACCACAGACTGCACGAATGGTTGAATCCATAGGGTGAGGTGAGAGAATGGGCCTCGTAGAATTTGACCGAGTGTCAGTTTGTACGATTCTTCATCGCCCTAACCTGAGTTGAGGGCTCAGTCTTTGTACTCTCTTGACTTCAGTGGCTGCCTGACTCGAGAACGTATCTGAAATGAGATAGGAACCAGTCAGTTTGGTCACTGCTCACATAATTCGTATAATCCCTCCTGAATTCTTGAGGAACTCATTAAATTAGCCAGACGTATCTTTTTCAAGCCACCTTAGGCACATTGTCTTCACTTTTACATGCCTTGTCAGGGAATATTATCGCGAATCTTGGAGGAAAATTACCCAGGACCCCCGAATGATGATTCTTAGGATTGAGTATTGAGCAATTATGACGATGAAATATGAAGACACTTCCGCGAGTGGGGACAACTCATTACGCCTTGAGCTCCCTTCTCATCAGGTTACTAAATTCCCTCAAAATCCTCAGCCAAAGAAATCAACACTCAACTTGCTTTGGATTAGAGTTGAACGACTGACTCCACTTGCCCATTTTGAGAGTATTTCCATCGCTTGTCAGCGCCGAGGTGAGCTTACATCGAATTCATTGTGCTCATCTGCTAGACCGCACTTGACTGAGGTGTACCGAACATTCTGGGTCAATGATATCAGCTAAAAGGGAGACCAAACATAGACACTCACACGCCTCCGGCTTGCCTGTATGAGTTAGGCGAGGGAGCTCTAAATACTTTGAGAAAACCTTTCGTCGTATTTCAATCATTGCTAATCACTCCATTCTGATGATAATCAATTATAGGTCCTGAGCATCGTTTCTTGAAATTCCACAATCATCTTTCTTGGGAAACCGTTCAGAAATGAAGAGGATGCACCTTGACTGGCTAATTTTATGAGCTCCTCAAGGATTCAGAAGAGATCACACGAATTATGTGAGCAGTGAGCAAACTGATTGGTTCTTATCTCACATCAGACACGTCCTCAAATTAGGCAGCCACTGGGATCGTGGTCAATGGTTGGAACCACGTGATGTACTCAAACTTCATCCACGTTGAAATATGTTTTCATGATATTTTCCTTTGGGCCCCATACAAGCGAGAAAATCAATCAAAAACCTCTCGAAAACACATGTAGAACGACTCATGACGAGTATTGAGCACAGAAATAATGCGGATCACCTGTACTTATGACGTTGGGAATTGGAAACTGTACTATGCATCTTCTCTCAACCACCATCGGATATACATAACATGGGGTAATGATAGGATATACATAATAGGACATGAGAAACTACAAAAAAACCGTGACTAGCGACCCAAAAGTTAACGATATGGAATGGAATCACTCCAGCGTGGATAATTGCATCTAGTGCTGAGGGGAGACCTCGATCAAAGAGCATCCTCGTTAACTATACGTGGCTGAGTTCCTGCACTTATTTCCGTGATATCTCGGGCAAAATTGTTGTTGTCAACCCAGTCACAAAGTGCCTTAAGGATGCTGCAAGGAGCAGAGTCGTGAGAACTCGGATGCGCTGATTCGAAAAGTACACCTGGTCATGCTTGGAAACCGGTGGGAATCAATTTTTGTATTACTTTCCAGGACAATCTTATACCATTTGTCTGAAAACGTGTTGTTGTTTGAGAGATCCACACAAAGGAATGGCTTGCCGATTGTCTTGGCAATTGTGTTGAACTTTATGGTCCCAGGAGCGCACCGTGAGGAGTAGTAGGTCCATTTTCTGGCCCGAATGACATGCGTATACATCAGCTTCAGCCAAAATCATACTGGAGCCCGTTCTCTAAAGATCATGAAATGGCAAAATTTGGTAGATCACGGTCCGCAGAATCAATGTTTACCTGTCTCTTGATGGCATGTGGAAGCTCTAGCTTACCATATGAGCCGATCATGACTAAAATGGATTTTCCTAGGAAATTGGCGAAATATCTCAAAACCCTAGATAGTTAAGGTAGTACTCTGTGATCAGATCTACCAGTTGGTGAAAGTTCGAAGTTGATTGGAATCGTTGTTTTGACAGAAGTCTGAGGACTGTAATTACGCCGGTGAACATAAATTACAGTCCTCAGACTCCTGACTAAACGATGTTCCAATCGACTCCAGACTTTCAGAGGATGATAGATTCGATCTTCGAGTACACCCTAAACTGTACATGGTCCCATAATTTTCCCGAGAAAGACAGGAACCAAGCGGAAAACTCGAGCGGCGCTTATACCGACATAATCACGGCGTCCGCGGCGCATAATTCGTCGTCTGCTGCAGCTACCTGCAAAAACTACAACGACGACGCACACATACCCGTCTTACGGCCACGTTCCGGTGGTCCGTCACCTCGTGACCGATTTGGGGCTTCCCGGTGCCATCGCGGGTGCCCGATTCGTCATCCTTGAGTGCTTGAGTAAACGCAAGTGTCCCAGTTGTCGGTGATATTGTAGTGCTGGTGAAAAAGTGGAATTCGGGATGTGGGTGCTTGCATGCAACAGTCTTGCATCTCTTCGCAGCAACAACTTGTCGACTGCTTCCAAGCCGATTCTTTGTACGTGAGTATAGAAAGGAAATCAAGTTTTCCGTAAAATCCAATCGACGTCGGAGGTGGTTAATCTCAGTATCAATCGACGATGCTTGAAGCCAACTCGCTGCTCAATATAGTTCTTCTACCCGCGAGGTTATAAGTTGTCTGCCTCTGCCATGTTGCTCAAATAGGGGTAGATGTCAACAACTCTTGTTGCACAGATATTTCCTATAAATTCCACCTTGACTCAAAGTTTTTGTATTCAGATGATACCAAAAATTATGATCTCCCTATTACCATTAATATGAGATGGGAATTGAAGAATTTTCCTTATTTCATCCTATTTCCAGAACCTCGCACTTTGAGATGAAGGTCTACGTTCTGGTACAAAACATACCCGGGCTATCTCAAGAGTCAATCACTTGCTCCGGATACTTATGCAGACTCCCAGCAACCACTGTTGGGTAGCTCATTACATATCGCAAGGATGTCCAGGTATTTATGGTGTGGTGGTCTAGTTGGACCAAGTGCGGATATCTGACTGTAAACTTTGATAAAGGAGAGTGAGTAGGCTGGACTATCATTGATTCAAACTGCTCCTATCTGGCGAGATTTTCCTGATTGTCATGGTGGTAAGGTTCGTGGTTTTCTACTATTGCTCAGAAAATCTCTGGGAATTAATGTTTGCGTTATTTCCCCAAATTACAGACATTACTCTGTTGCATGTGATGGCTTATCGGTCAATTATTGAAAACTAATCGTACTAAATTTCACAGGTGAAACTTCAGAAAAATTGCTCGTTCTAGTTCCAACACATTCATTGAAATCTCATGAGTGGCATGTGGCATACACTCGATACTGTATTAGATTTTGAGAGCCAGCGAGATACTGAAGTGCCACAAGGAAAGTACTTTGTCGTTTCTCATTCGCAGTCCAGGTAAATTGCTTATCCACTTGTTCTATATTTACATGAATAATAGTCATTCATTACTGATAAATCATATTGGTGTTGTATCTCCTTTTCCCCAGGTATAAGTTCCGAGGGAATTTACAGTAAGATTGTCATTCTTTCTATACATGAAAATTTTGATACTTTGAGAACTCCCCTGTCACAAGTGACAATAACAGGAATCCAAGCAGATTTCTGTGATAAGAATTCCTGAGTCACGAATGGAGAGTTGAATTTCAGATTAGATATTCAAGCAAGCAGTTTTATATATTCAGATTTCCCAGCTATAACATGAAGTGAGTGTCGACAACAGAAATTCAAGCAGATCCTGCAATAAGAATTCCTGAGTCACCACTTCACCAGTTGGGGATTTGAAGCCAGTGATAGTTGTTTTGTGTGAGTAAAGTCAGAAAAGTTTTATTTTAGTGAAGTGAAGTAAAACAGTGAAAGTGAGATGGATGGAATTTTTCTATAGTGCAGTTTGTCATGGTTCACTATTTTCACTTGATTTTATAAAGTAGTGTAAATTTGTTCAAGCAACGCGTTTTCCCAGCCCGAATTCTATTAGTGACTATATATGTAGGAGTAGTTTACTGTGGCGCCCCTGTAGGGCTGCCTTGGAACTACTCCCCCAAACGAGTATCCGCTCGGTCGGTAAGGGTAGAGCCTTCACTGTTATAATCTTTGTGGGAGGGCGGATTCTTCTGGGTTGGAAAATGACTGTACGAGACGACGGAATGAGGTGGCTGATGTAGTTTAATACTCAACAAGTGTGGTCTTTGACATAAGATGCGTCTTGGTCAAGAGCTACGGAAGAAGTGCCCTCGGCTACATTTTCGGGTCTTATATATAGGCCCAGTGCTTATGGTAATATGTGCTTGGCTCTGCTTCCGCGCGCGCGTTCTTAAATTCATAACATTGAGTTTCCTATTGAGAACTAATTATCCGCGTGCACACGCGATTTCCCGATGGATTATGAATCTAAAGCAATTATTGCTCAGCCAAGTCGAAGATCATCGTTTTAACTATAGATTGCTTGTCATCCGAATTGAGAAATTGTGCGAAATCACCGAGATATCGCATGTGCACGGGAACCCATTAATTCAGCCTATTCCGCCCGTGTTAAAGTGCTCGACGATTCGTCGTCGCGCACTTTCTTGGAAGCGCTCGTCCCTGAGCGAGTATTTCCCATGTGTATATGTCACACTTTCCCCCTTAATCGATGGATTTTTTTTTTCGCCCTCTCCGCATTCGCCCGGGAAGTATCCCCGTGGAGCGAGGAAAAACTCCTGAAGGGAGAAAACCTGCTCCGGAGAGTTCTCTTTCATAGCCGGAGGCTTCCTATTCCTCTGATACTCTTGTAATAGCCAAATATATGACAATTGTGTGTACTTATCATTATAATATTCCAGGATACATATCAGTTTCGTTCTTCGAATGTATGACAAATTGCGTGTACATATCATCATAATATTCCAAGGTACATATCATTTTCAATCTATTGTATACATCTCATTATATTCATTAGGGACTTATGACTTTAATTGTTCTTTCATGTAGATGTTCAAATTAATAATCACTAAGTATTGTGTGATAATTTTGAATTATGTGACATGTAATCAATATAACCAATCGTCCTATATGGTACAGTTAACTACGTTAGGTACATATTGAGTCATCGGATGATTCCATTGTAATAATATGAGTCGCGTAAGATATGAACAGAGTCTTAATTTAGGCGTTCAGGCCTTAATTCTTTTGGTTAACAGCTGGGTTAGGGAGGAAGTGGAATCTCCTCAGAGCTATGGCCACAGAGGTCGTGTTAGTTGAGTAAAACTCAGAATAATGTCACTCCCCTCAAGGGAAGGTAAAATTATGGCCCAAGTAATGGCACTAGTGTGCAATAATTGAATTTACTTCTGAGTTGAGAAGAAATTATGGCCCAAGTAATGGCACTAGTGTGCAATAATTAAATTTACTTCTGAGTTGAGAAGAAATCGAGAGATCGTGACTTGTTACACAAGCCAAAAAATCACGTAAGAATATCTAGACTCTTTCGAATACCCCGATCGAGGTAAGGAGAATACTATGGCCAGCGCCCATGAATAACTCATGTACATACAACTAGCAAGAGGATTTTATAAACCTGGGTGATTGAATTCATGGTTCACATCATTCAATATATCTTATACATATGCCTCTTCTTGATTGTCTACAGCTAATCATCAGTCAGCCATCCGTGACAGGGTCAATGCGAATTGTCGAACAACAAGGACTACTTTACGTTTAGCTTTTCCCTTTTCTCTCGTCTTACTAAAAGTTACCCATAACAATTTCGTAATTCTTGGTTTCGAATGTGAGATCTGGTCTTGAATTTACTCCTTTATCCTTTATTTGATCATCTGTACCAATTTAGTGTGCACTGAGCCCACTGGAACACGTCTCCCACAAGTTGCGTGAATTTCCACTCCCACGACCCACACAGCATGAGAATCCTTCAGAAACCTCCCTGCAAGCTCCCAGGAAAACCCGGGAATCCCTCAGAAAGACCTCACCGAAAGCTTCCCTCAATAAAGATATGTCTCACTTCAGACCCCTTCTGCAAGATTCCATGAAATACCGCCGGGAACACCCCGGGAAGCCCTCAGAAACATTTCATTGAAATATTTCAGTGAAACGTTCCCGCAAGACCTCATGAAATCTCACAAAAATATATGCATTATTGTTTTGTCTGTGGAATCCATATTTTGCTTGATAAGTTTCTTAATCATTCTAATGCATACTTCATGATTCTGTATCGTACTTCAACTCCATTGTGACGTTGAATCCAAAGCTCCACGTTAGATTCATCCAGGTTTTATGAACTCTTCGATGTACGCGACACCTAACCGATAAGCCGTCCTCCTATCTTATATACTAACCAGCGTCTATTGTGAACGCTTGCGAGAAAGCCTTTACGCATCTTCAAATAATCCTCACGTATCATTTACAGACCATTATGCATAGCAAGTCCTGGGTATGTTATCACACATGACAGATCATTTGATACTACCATGAAATCTCCTGATAGATAGTTTCCCAAAAAACCATATAATTTATGAGAACGAAATTTGAGAACTAAAGTGTGTTATGCAACATCTATCGGGAACAGAATCTTCCAATGAAACATTCCTGGAAGATTCCTGCAATCTCTCACTGCAATGTTTCCGGAAGATTCCCACAACACCCCACCGCAATGCCTCTGAAAGATTCCTACAATCTTTCACTGCCATATTACCGAAAGATTCCCAGAATGTTCCACCGCAATATTTATGTGTCACATCCCACAGATTCAAGTCGTTAAGAATCACTCCTCGCAATACTTTAACAGTATAATATGTTCTTACCTCGGTTGTAACGATTTGAGGTATGAATATGAAGTTCCGCGTCACATAGTTTTGCTCTGAAAGATTTTAGGGAGCTTACGAGAATCGATCAACAACATCCCAGTGCAAGATTCCCAGGAGACTACCCGTGAAATGTTCCCAAGAGATATGTACGGAATCAGTCAGAGAGCTTCAACAAACCTATTATTATGATGGCTTTATTTATATGCGACGACTCGTGATTAGCCTAAATTCAAAAGAGATTTGAACAAGTCAGAAATTCAATGAGCCTATATCACAGCGGAGGCTCGTAAATCCTCCAGGAACATCTCAGTGAATTGGCCCAAGAAATCTTCCAGAGAGTTTTCGTGAATCTTTCAGAAACACTTCAGTGCAAGGTCTCCGAAGATTGCGTGTAAGATTCCTTGAAATATTTACGGAAGCTTCCGGAAAGCCTTCCCTGAAATAATGCCACGGAACATTTTGAAACATCGCCTGCAACATCCCTGCAAGATTCCTGGGAGATTGGAATGGAATACTTCATTGATCTCAATATCGTACAAAAATTTCGCGGAAATTCTTCCTAAGAATATTGCATTGAAATCTTCCAAAAAGCTTTCGTGAGGATTTCAACAATACCTCAGTGCAACGTTTCCGAAAGATTACCGGTGAAATAATTCCTAGAAATATTTTTGGAATCTTTTAGAAGGTATTCAGAAATTTTTCAATTTCATTAGGTGCAATTGAGTGGCAGAGAGGTCACTCATAGAGGAACTCCTTGGAATGTTCCTGAGATCTATTGATTAAATGAAAACCAGAATCAAATTGATTTTCCAAGCTCAATCCAAAGTGGTACGTTTCATATTGTGAGTTAGAAGGATAACTCACAGCCACAAAGTGCTCCATATAGAGTATCAGAACGCGGTGAGTTTTGAAAATCCATCATAGAATTTTTGAAGATTTGCCAGCCTAAAAGAACTGCAAGCACGATGTTATTTGAAACTGGTCTCAAAATGTAGCCCTTCGTAGAACCTAGCAAACCCTCCAGAAAATTCCGGGACCTGGCCCTGATGAAATATTATACTCAATATCGGTGAAACATTTCCAGGAGATTCTCTCCATAGCAGTGAAACCTCACAAGAGGCTTTCGTAACTCTTCCAAAACTTCTCCCCAAAATATTGCACTTACATCTTTCAGAAAGCTTTCGATAATCCTCCAGAAACACCCCAGCGAACCGTTCCAAGGAATCCCCCAGAAAGCTTTCGTGAATCCCCCTGAAATACCTCAGTGCAAGGTTACCGAAAGGTTGAGTGTAAGACTCCCTGAAACACCCACGGGAGCCTCCGGGAAGCTCTCTCCGGAATATTGCCACAGAACATTCCGAAATATCACCCGCAATATCCCCGCAAGATTCCCGGGAGACCGCAATGAAATATTTCCCTGAATCGTTCTTTGAAATATTCCCATGCTGTGTGGGGAGTTGCACGGGTATTTCTAGTCTCGAATACTAGATTGCATTACTTGGTTTTTTCTTCTTCTTTTTTCATAGGAGCGAGTATGTTATGATATTGAAATAAGTTTTCCATCTGGATAGCCCACCAGAAACAATGAACAGACAACACCAGTGATAAATTCTCCATGATTCCAATACGTCATGTGTCCTGCATGTCATAGATTTGAGGTCTATGTACGAGGAGAATCAGTCTCTGGTTTGTTCATTCTCTCAAACGGAACCAATCGTAATTCTCATGAGCCACGTGGACATTGCAAGTTTCGAGACCCAGCAAGGGTCGATTTTATTCTTTCCATCTGTTTTTTCCCGATAGCTAATCAATGCTCAAAAGAAAAACTCCAATATCTATTATAGATCACTCATTCCTCTGGAATTCACTTCTCAAATAGACAGAAGGACCCATCGGAGAGTACACTATCCGTCAACTTCTGTGACAATTTGGAAAAGACCGTCAATTTTGACTGGAAGAGTCGTCATCTTTGCAGATAAATTACTGACGCTTGAAAGTCGCAGTAATCTTAATGACCGATCCAGAATGATGTCTTTTTACTTTGAGAACGAAGCCAATACAAAATTGCCTTGAGTCAACGCCCGAATCACTCGTTCTGTATTACAGAATTTTTGGGTGTATTTTATGTGGTCCTCGCGTCATTCGACAACTTTTCCGAGTGTACTGATCAGTTCTTGGGTGAGAGAGAGAATAAAAGAAAAATACACCATACCACGCGTTGAGAGTCAACATTAGAGCCATTTTCTCATCCATAGTTTGGAACACATCACCTCATTAGCTAGTTTACCTCCAAATACCACCGCGGTAGCATCCCGACACCACCAAAATTTGTTCTTCGGCTCAAAGGTTGAAATTTCTTCCCAGCCTCTCGGGAGCTATATGTAAACTCGTGACGTGATGTTTCCTCTCAAAATTGACTTCAAAAAATTTTTTCTTCAAATATCGATGAATTGAGTACCCAAAATCCGACAAACACAATATTCATAAGTACATTGGGGTTTAATAGCCAATTTGAGACCTGCTCCAAGTGACAAAATCATTTCAGAAGTGAATTTTGTAACTTTTGATATGGATTTTTAGATAATTACGAACTTTGTCATCGCTCTAACCTACAAAAGTGATTTTTTAAAGAATTTTCATGGGAACCACGACACTTTTCTACGGTCCAATTATGAATACACAGATTCTCAAGTTCTTAAAGTTCATCAAGATTTTTATTTCATAACAGTTCCTCGAAAGATTTTTGGAAGGGAGACAATGTGCCAAGAGCTTACCACAGTATTTGGAGCGCCACAAAACTCTTCAGTGGCAGTCAAGGATCAATTGTGAAGTATGCGAGAACATTGATATCTAGCGGATTCCTTCAAATGATCCGCATGAGGGATATTTCTTTCAGATATGTTGTATAAGATTTCCAGCTATGTACATAGCTCTATTTCATACTTGTTTCATCCGAATTGACTGGTACAAGTTGCCGACAATATTAATTCGAATCCATTATTTAAATTAAGAAAGTACTATACGAAGCAATATAGCAGAGCGGATGGTGCCACATGTGGCACCATGCCGAAATCAAGTCGGAAACCAAAACCATGAAACTACTTTTAATCGGATACTTCATTTATATTCATACTCTTACCATGCGCGTATAGGCCCGATTAGCATCTTAACGACGAGATACTCATCCGCGCTGCAGTGCGCTACCGGATACATCACACCAGTTGGAGACCTCTGTTGACGCCTAGCTTATATCAGCAAGATTTATTCTTTTTTCCTCATTCGGGTACTCGGCGCACCTGATTGCGCCGAGAACCCGTTATTCTCATTTATGACGGCTTGGCAAGCCAGTCGATTACGTCTGAATGGCGTCTCGATGAAAAAGTCTCTAATGTTCACTCTAATATGAATTTTTTTTTTTTTTTTGCTCCGTTTAATTTCGCAGAGCTGACCATAAACACCCCGCGAGTCTCTCAGTCATTGCAATACAGCTCTCAGAGATACTCCGATTCCCCGCCAGATCCCCGATAGCCCCGCTGTGGCGCTGACTCTCGATCAGCTCCCCGAAAGCTCTCCAAGTTTCTAATACATCGAAATTCTTCCCCGCATGTTGATGAGAGCTATAAATATTGCATTAATAAACCCCGGCGCCTCAAAACAGTCTGCTTGATTTTTAGAATCTAGAACTATTCAATCTCTGAACAAGAACTCAATATGTAAATTCGAATGTAAAGGTGAATCGGATTCGCTCTAGAAAGTTTTGTTTCAGACAACAGTACAATTGATCCATTTTTTTTTATCTGCCCGATCGGAAAAAAGTGAAGTCAAGATTTCATACTAGAATGATCAATTCCTAGATCAATATCTGTGTATGTTCTAGGGATGAGAAACAGGGTGTAATTTTGATAGATGACGTGGAAAATTTCCTGATGAACTGGAACTCAATCATATGACTTGATATTGAAACTTAGCTCAACAGGATTAGACGAAATCTTGAACTACTCAATTCAGTCACTCACTTCGGAGAATCTGGTCAAAAAACAATGATTAAAGTTTCATCAAAAATTTAAACATAAGTCTTTAGAAAATCAAATTTAGGATTAAAGCGTGACCCTGGCGTGCTTAATTAGCAACGTGAGATGCCACAGGTGGATATCTCAAACTCGAAATAACAATTCACACACTTGAAATTCGTTCTGGAATGCTCGCAGTCTTTTGATTCGATCCTCTATGATGTTCCTGAGTTCTTTTCTCATATCCAAAACAAATTCCAATATCTTTGAACAGATTCATACTTCCGAGAACATTCCAATAACGTGAACCATACAAACTGGGACGAGCATCTAATTCTGGGATACAGCAGACCATGAGCAATCTAAGATTGCTATTAGTCAATCTTGTTGGAAATGTGATCTAAAGATCTGAATTGCTACTATTTATCAATTAATATTGGAAGATCCTCTGTTCCAAGGTCTTGGTATGGTATATATTGATAGCTCTACTCATGAGATCGTTGAGCACATTTGACTCAAAATACTTATATTGTTCTCCTCTCGGACCATGTTTTGGTATGAATTTTGTTTAGTAAGAGACTCCAAGTAAAACTCACACTAAATCCAAGCTACTACGGATATGAATTACGTTAAGTAACAGGATTCCGAGGAAAAATCACACTAAATCCAAGCTACCATGGATATGACAGATTATTTTAGATATTTTTTACATGTATATCACCAAAAGTATTTATTGTCTGTCTTTTAGATGAATAGTCATCCCAGTGAGATTAGTCGATCATGATCTGTACATTCCTAATCCCTTGAATCTTAAATCTCACTGTCCAACCGAGCAATTTGTGGATCAAACTCCATTTGAAATTACTAGGTGATTCGTTTGGGCTACAAAGTTCTTAATGGGAGTTTCTTTTACATTATCCAGGTGTATAATATGATATGATATTTGAACTCGAACATGACAATGTGATGCATTTAAAATCATGCAGTTCTTCTGCATGTGACTTTTTCAATCATAATCCTCTTTGGGGTCCCCAATATACAAAGTGAGGTCAGGCAGTGGGGAATAATTTCACATGAAAAGTTTTTATCGGAATTTCGGAATATTTGGTCCATTTCTATCATTTTATTTCATACTTAAATGAGCAGTTTTCGATGCGATGCCTTTGGATCTTTCGGGAATGAGACTGAGGAATGTTGGGAATGTAAGAACATCAATCGTTTTTCCAGAGAACTTGAAATCAGTCTGTATAAAATCAAGAGAATATCTGGTCTTGAATGTTCGATTCCAAATATGGTTGGGATAATAATAAAAAATTACGAAATCTATCAGAGCATTCTGATGGGAAATTATAGATGTATTTAGAATTGGGATATAATCAGAGGTATATTGGGAGAGAAAATAATGCTCGGTATAGTCTTCCAGTATTCTAAATATGCTGGAGACATTGGAGTTGAGATATGTTGAATCATGGGAGTATTTTTAAATCCAGTGCCCTTGAAACAGAGATCCTGTATAATGTGAACTGAACGCCCAGGACAATAAATTTTCAGAATATATTTTGGATGATATCTTGGAAAACTTTACAAAAAGTTACACGATTTTATATTTCGTGGAAATTCCATTTTCGAGAAATAACGGGGTTTACAGCCAATTTTATATTTTTCCAAAATGTGGTTCATATATTGATTCACAGGAAAAACCATTTCACTCGCCATTTTGACGGAATAACCGATACAATTCTCTGTCAATTTAATTAATTCGGAGAGTTTAGATAGAATTGGAAAAATTGGTGTATTTTATCTTTGATGTAAAAGGACACGACCTCTCGATTACAGTACGTTGTTTGAGATACTAGGCTATCAATTCATAAGTAAATAAATCACAGTCATATAAGAGAGACAAGAATGGCAAGAATAGATTTATATACATGTTTTCAAATAAAGATTAGGATTTCTTTCATAGTTGCAGAACTTCGAACAATAGATTAGCAATGACTCGACATCACGTGATCTCATTGGTTTAACATCGGACGAAAGTTAGCAGTTTCAAATTCTTCAAGTACTATTTGAGGAACAGATATGAAGGAACTATGTAAAATAGTTTCGATCGCTGTCGGCATGTTCTCTACTCGGATTTTTGCCGACGAACGATCCATATCCAGGCCTGTTCATATGGTACATTCTCCCGGATCCACATCTGGCCAAATCTTTAAGATCCAGATTCGGAAGAATCCATTTTAATTTTTCAAAGTTTTGAATCAGTGTTACTTTTAAAGTATCCAGGGATATGGGTCCACACGAGTCTTAGTTCTAACTTGCAGTGGTGTACCCATTCAGAGATATTTGGTTGTAGGTCAAGACATTGCTCACTTGATATTCTTGTCCTGCGAGAGTACGGAAATGATGGTATCTCGAAAAATTGGAAATATGCCATAATCAGGAAATTTTTTGTATCTCTATCAACACTGTGAAGGGAGGAAGGCTCTGGAGGCAAATATCATTCTATCATTAGCTTAATTCGGGACGATGCGAAAAGTTCTAAATTCTCCATAATTTGGTCTCCTAAGAGTTTATCGAAGTCATTATCTTTTGAATTTGCAACAGTATAATTCTCTAACTGTTTTCCGAACCACAAGAAACTTACATGATCTACAATGATTGAATATATTCAACTATAACTCGCTATTAGCATGTAACCAAAATTTGCGTATGAGTATTTTGCCGATGACTGAAACGATTCGATAAGGAACTGTAATAACACCCGTTCTTTGACGTTTTGATAATAATTGGAAGGATTCCCTTATGTAACTGGAGATCAGGAATTCACTCAGAAATGATGACAAATCTGTGTTCAGTAGAGTATAGTTAAATTAGCGACCACTATCAAAGTTTTAGCCGTTTATCTGAGAAACGCCGAACTCGAGTAAAAAATTTAGGTAGTGTGAGTGGATCAATTATTGCTGGAAATTAAGATACCCTTGGTAAGTGTTTGTGAATAGACAAAAAGCTATGCGGAAGCCATCTATCGGAGCCCTAGCACAAGCTATTCGGGAGACTCAATAAAGTTCCCCGAAAACATTGCCAGAACTATCCGGGAGTGTTTGAAAGCTTCCGGAAAGCTTATGCGGGAACTTATGGAGCCGGAAATCTGATGACCTCCGGGGAACTCCCCAAAGCTATGTGGTATTTCCTATCAAAATCCCGTGGAATTCCCCAATAATAACCTTGCCCGCTGGGATATTATAATACACGGATTTGACATAAGATAATTACATGGTCAATTTCCGGCCATAAGTGTTTATGTGATACTCGGAATGATTAGGAGGAAATTTTCAGGTATCATTGAGAGCGGAATGGATAGGTTTCCTCAACCTTGTCTTCCAGGACAGAATGTTGTTGATCTGATTTGATGTATTTAAAAAAATCTTCGTCAATTCCTTCATAATACCGGCCAGAGACAAACCTCAAAGATGTCACACGTTTTTCCGAAACCGATTGATTTTAATTTGGTTTTTTTTTTCTTCAGTCAGATAAAAGAAATAAGACCCCTTCTACAACAAGTAGATGAAATTGTTTCCTTCCTAACTTGGTAATTAGTAAGTCGTGTAGCCCTGGGCATTGTTGGTGCAAGACCATTCAATCCAAATACTTTCTCCAATGTCATTCAATCGACTGAGGCGGTCGACACGGCACCTGATTTACTATCGGTCAGAGTAATGAAATTTACCAGTATTTTTCTTCTTTCTGAGGCGTCTTTGCCAGATGACCGATGGGACCTGTCATTCCCATTGGCGTAAAAAAAAAGGTTGACTCTATCTCTTTCAACGGATCAAGAAAACGGACCAATGGGACCTGTCATTCCCACGCAATTCGTAGTTATACCGGAACCCAGCACTTTGTCGGTATTTGTTGGATCAACGCCTAGAAATGTTGAGGAGTTAGTATAGCAGCTACTTTGAAGGATGTGCGAGGGTAGGTCGTGATTAGTTCTAGTAGAAATAGTATTGGATATTTTAGACATTTCTAGACTCCTCTCTACTGGATATGGCTGGGCCCGTGAGCAGGGCGTGGTAGCCCGCAAGGTTGTCCCCCGCATAGAGCGGACTTGACACACATGCACTGGCCAGTGGCTTTATCATCATTCATCATCTCCGATTCGTTGGAGGGTCTCCGCGCATCATGCGACTTTCTGCGCCGTTCCGTTGGCGGATCATCTTTATCAATCACGTGCGCTACTGGAGCGGCTTTCGTCGCCGATCCGTTGGCGGGTCTCTGCGCTATGTAAGCGTCTTCCATCGCCGGTCCGTTGGCGGGTCTCTGCGCATCATGCGACTTCCTTCGCCATTCCGTTGGCGGATCCTTCTCAATCATGATCATCGTTATTTCAGTACTCGACATGTGATTCATCTCTCTCGTGATTCTCTCGCTAGTATTTTCATTAATCATCTCTTTCGACCTATCTGATTTTCTCTCATTACTCTCTCCGTCAATTGTTAATTCATCAATCACAGTTGCCGTGTCGGTGGCGGATTTTTTACCAATACTCATGATCGTCTCAATTTTTTCAGATAAAATTCTTGCCCTTGTGGCAGATGAACATGTGATATCGCGTTCATTCGTATTTACATTACCCGCGGTCGTATCGTCCGCCTCTGTCATCAGGTCGTTGAGGTTTCTGATTCTTTTTGACGAAAATATTCCCATTAATCTAGTACTTTCATATACGGTTTCTACATTCACGAGCCATATGTCCTATTCCTCCGCACCGATGGCACTGGTCACTGCCCATTGATCTCGTAACTTCAGTGTGTACTGGGATAGCTAATTCCCTCCCTTTATCGTGCAGTGCGTCGTGGTCTCGTAACTCTCTTTCAACCCGGATGGCCTCATCGATTGCCTGTTCTAAGTTATCAAAATCTCCGTCGCGTAATTGGTACAAATAGTCTCGACTGAACCGTCTCACAAAACATGAAATGACACTTCTAATGGTAGTATAACGAAGTTCGGATGGTGGATTCTGATTCGTGTCGGAATTAGTTGTTTCCAAAAGTTTGTCTTGCAGTCGTGACACTCTCAAGCCATATTGGGCGACTGATTCAGAACTCAATTTAGTAATCTTTGCTAATTGAAGTAGTATAGTAATATAGCCTTTGTGTGAGTCATACGCTCTTTTCAAGTCTGTGAAAAGATCATTCAAATTGTTATAGTTTTTGGTCTCCACGTATCTTCTTGCTTCGCCCGATACCTTAGATTTAACTATCCGCAGAAACACAAGTTTATCTGTATCCTTCATTAATGACTCCAAGTCGTTACACTCTCGTATAAATGTTGATAGTGATATGTTTCTCCCGTCAAACATTGGTACTAATTTCAGTGCTTCTGAGATTGTAAGGCTTCTATTCTCATTAAGATAGGCTGAGGCTGAGTTGGATCTTCCCCTTGCTACCACGTGTCCCGTGATTACATCAAGTCTATTAGATTGTGGGTCTATTCTTTTCATACCCATATCAGATTCTACGTCTGAGGCCGTAATTGTGTCGCTATTAGGGTCATTAGGTTCCCTGAGCCTCGCTGACTTGCGCGGTGGCCCTCTATTTACATTGCACTCCGTCATTTTGTCTGATTATATTTCTCCTATGAATATGATAGCACAGAAAAAAAAATCTGATCCGTGTGCCGTAGGGATAACGATAACTGATCTCCCGCGTTCCTGACACACGAAAAAAAAAAATTGGAATAAATTACATTTATCATTAGGACCAAGCTCAGATATGGAGTTGATGCGTCTGTCCCAATGTCAGGATATTGTCTGATCTTGGGGACATTGATTCCGCTAATTACTACTTTCTTTGTTGAATACCCGTCTCTAACTAGCACTTGTTCTCAATGACACATTTCGTGATGAATAAGATATGAATGAGAGTTTAGCAGAGCATTTTTCACTCTACTTTCACTAGTTTACACTCACAATGTATTCGGGTATACGTATACGCTATTAGCAAAATCCCCGATATTATTGCCGGTACTAACCTTGCTATGGCGCACACTATCGTGCAAAATTGTAATCATACTCTAACGATAGCGATGCCAGATCTCACATTTTGTGCCCTATCTTAGTACATGTACCTGTAGTTACGAGACGAGAGATGGGAAATGGTTTCTTATCTTATCTGTGATTCCTCTGCTGCTGACCTTGGGCCCGTTATGTTGTCCCGGCCGTGGTGTATGGGATGTCCTTATTTGCGATGGTACGAGATGCACCGGTGGGTCGTGCTGTTTCGTTGACGTGGCTTTGTGCTAGGTGGCTGTAGTACTTTGACAGCTGCTGTTATTTCCTTTGCTGCTCCGATGCGGTGATTTCCCCCGGTGGGCCAGGCGGCCTCGTTGGGCCAGGTGGCCTTAGCTGCTCCCTCGGCGGGCCAGATGGCCTTTGGTGGACCAGATGGTCTTCGGTGGGCTAGATAGCCTTTGGTGGACCAGATTGTTTTTCGGCTGGCCAGATGGCTTTGGACGTGTGTGTTCTTTTCTTTTCCTTCTCTTGTCGTATCTTCGACAATTTGACACTTTTTGGTGGACTGATGAAGTGCCACGTTCTTCTCAACCCAGCCACCGCTGTCACCACTGTTATAATCTTTGTGGGAGGGCGGATTCTTCTGGGTTGGAAAATGACTGTACGAGACGACGGAATGAGGTGGCTGATGTAGTTTAATACTCAACAAGTATGGTCTTTGACATAAGATGCGTCTTGGTCAAGAGCTACGGAAGAAGTGCCCTCGGCTACATTTTCGGGTCTTATATATAGGCCCAGTGCTTATGGTAATATGTGCTTGGCTCTGCTTCCACGCGCGCGTTCTTAAATTCATAACATTGAGTTTCCTATTGAGAACTAATTATCCGCGTGCACACGCGATTTCCCGATGGATTATGAATCTAAAGCAATTATTGCTCAGCCAAGTCGAAGATCATTGTTTTAACTATAGATTGCTCGTCATCCGAATTGAGAAATTGTGCGAAATCACCGAGATATCGCATGTGCACGGGAACCCATTAATTCAGCCTATTCCGCCCGTGTTAAAGTGCTCGACGATTCGTCGTCGCGCACTTTCTTGGAAGCGCTCGTCCCTGAGCGAGTATTTCCCATGTATATATGTCACATCACATACCCTTACAGGAAGTATCCCGTGAAGTGAAAATTGTAATAGTCATTCTCGGGTACAGGCCTAGTAGGCAGTTGACATCCTCATGGTGGATTCACGTGTGAGATATGATCAATATACAAGATAAATTTCATTCGGGCGATGGAAAATATCTTGGCAACGTTTTTTTCGACAGAACGTTGCCAAAGTACAAGAACTCCTCATCTTTGAAGAGCTGTCCCTTATCCCAATCCTCCAGATTCGAGAAAATTTCTTGCGATACCCGAAGATTTCAGAACCATTCTCAAAATCCATCTGCGAATGTTGCGAGGCTTTCGTACATTACCATGTAATTTCATTGCACTCCACCGAACTAGTGTTTTACACGTCTCAGATCTAGGGTTTTTGGTCATTTCCTGTGGCTTCCAAAGCGTGGCTACCGTTTAATGGCTCGTTTGATTTCCTGGGTGTGCTCAGTTCTGAACACTGTTCTAGATGTGCTGTTTGTCCTAACCTATGAATCATGTCATATGTCAAAGTATTTCTGTTACTCGAAGCATGTTTTTAATAGATGTGGAGTGACGTAAATTCGATAAGTGCAGAGCTAGACTATTCGATGGATAATGAGAATTTTGCATCGGTACGGGCCGGGAATCCACCCGGAGCTTTCTGCGTAGAAGACAAGGGTTTCATCTATCACACCACGGTGGGCAGAATTCGCGAATGATGTCTGCTGCGTATGCAACTCCAGGACATAGTGGTGGCCTCATTCTAATACGAGACACCCATAGCTCATATTCGGGACGCCTAGTATACTCGCGTCTGCGCTCATCCAGGAATCGAACAATTTTCCAAGAAAAGCAAGAAAAACAATCATAGGGACATATTATGAAATTTCTTCTCAACTCTTACTTTTTTTCATTGGTATGATCAAAAATATAAAATCTTAGAAAATCCCAACAATTCTGATAAGGTTCCTGGTCGTGATGGCAAAGCTCTTGCCACCCTGGTGAAATTATCGTACACGTAAATATGAATGTCCACGAGGTCATGCTGTTGAGCCCATCCATTCTCTGCAAGCATTGCCCAATCAGAAGAACTTTTCCGATGGTCGAAACACATTTCCGTTGCACGAAAAGGATTGGAGATCAATGGAGGATCGGATGGGGATGATTATCCTCCCCCCCCCCCTTAAAACAGACTATTCGATATGGGAAGTAATAGACCACTTCTCCCTAATTTGGAAACTTCATTGAGACCACATGCCCTTCCTAGACTGAATCCCATTTGTGGAAGATGGAAAAATCTATATTTCAATCGGTTCTCACTCCCTTCCCCCCTCCCCCCCCACCCCATAATAATTCGATATCCAGCTCTTATTCATATGCATATAGATTCTTCGACGTATTTCGATGATTGTTACGATTTAATTTGAAGCTTGGAAATATATTGATAACCCAGGCCTCCAAATTTCGTTTCCTGATCAGAAAGGGTGAGTTATTTCCATAGTAATTCGAGCTACTATACACGAATCCAAGCCCAGAACCGCAGCTCGTTAGTCTTTCTTGATTCATGGCCACGTTTATGGATCACAAAATACCTAGATTTGAGTTTTTTTGTTTCGTAGGAGAATTGTGACTTTCCATAGCAAAATTGATAAAGGAATCATTTATGCCATCGAATTTTACAACGAAAACGTACTTTCTTCGGATTTTTGAATCCCTTAGGATAATCACAGAGAGCTCTAGACTTATTCAAATTTTCTAGGTGGGATATTTTCATCTTAGACCAGAATAGTGACCGGATAGATCAAAACTAAGGGTGGGATTAAATCATTATGTGAGTAAGAAACGTATTCTTTGGGGATTGTCATGGACGCTAGGAAGGACACGCTCTTGACATGAAATTTCTTAGCAAGCATGATGATCCCTTATGTGGTTTACCTGTGGAAAGTTTTGACTTGTCTCTAGAATGCAGAAACTCATATCAGGGTATTCCAGTAACCCATGAATATGGATGCAACTCGAAAACGGCGAGGATATAGTGTTGATCAGAGTTGAAATTCGTATATATCAGCTCAAAGTTCGTCAAAGGTGACTTTCATTCTTTCCGATCAGGAAATCTTCCCATTCTAGGCCCATGAAGTAGAATATCGGAAGTCATAGTATGTAATAAGACTCTGTAGATATTTCTGAATGAACATCCAATTACAAATATTGAGAGAGTAGTCACTACGAGAGCAATCAATAAAATTCGACTGCCTGATTCGGATCTATGAATGGCAATTGTCAAAGATGTATGGATTTCTGAACAGTGGACCTGTTTGAATCTCAAACTTGATTGCTTGGACGGTGACCTTGACGTGTCATCGACGATTCGTTAATCGTGTTCAGAATTAGATTCTCGACCCCCGTCGCAGACGTACTCTTCGTGCGTCTGTTGGTCATAAAAGTTGAACTATGAATACTTTGGAGATCTGAGACGGATTGCCATACACAAGTCCGAATTTTAATGCATGATACCCTGAATCCCAAAAAACAGCTCTAGTGAGAAAAGTGCATGAATTCTGAACGCTATTGGCCCACAAACGATATCGATCACACATAAGCAATAACCCATCCTTATTTCATGAGCCTATTCTGAATTCCTGTCCTCAACTCAAACTTTTCTACATCGAAACCCCTTGTTCTCCATGCGGGATAATCACACTTTTCCAAGAGCAAATGCAGAAGACTGATTCATGACTTGTGAGGTTTCCTCAGTGAATAATCAAAGATTGGAAACGCTACGAACATGCATCTATAACATTCATCTTCGAGAGACGGGATAATTCACTGCCATCCCACGAACCGACTGGAGGATCTCATATCCGCTTTAGAGTGCAGATAACTGAAAAGCTCAGGAGCCTGAGAGTGGTTACGGAATATTATAGCAGCGCACCATTTCCTCCAGTAGATCGAAAATTGTCACGATCCCATAACTATTCTCGCTTCTCCACTAACGTGGATATTGAACGTACGAGCTACAATTTTGTTCTTGATGAGAAGCGAAGAGATGAACTTTCCGAGATTCGACACGATGTGGAGCATTGTTGCACCGTAATGAGAGTTGGGAAAGCGATGAAGCGAGTTATCAATTAACGGATGGTATCATATTGGATTTTTGGCAGAGGAAAGGTAATTAATTATCTTAGTGAAGATGTGAAATGCTGATTCAATCAACCGTGAACTGGAACCTCAATAATAATTATAATTTAACTGGAATCATTAAAGATAGTAATCACGGCTGATGAGGATGATAAGATATGATACATGAAAATCATATGTACCAAAGCTATGCATTTGAATCTTTCCGAGGTTTGACAATGAATTATTAATTAATAATCGATACACTCATATCTCCATTGATGGATAGGATAGGACGGAAATAATGTCAATTTTCAGTGCAAACTGAGTCGATAATCTGGAGAACGTTTCAGTGTACTGTATTTGTAGAGATGAATAAATGAGAGATTTGCACCGTCCCAATGAACTTATTCTACACATGATCTCCAGTAACTCTGAACTTAACGTTTTTCATTTGTTTTGAATCATTTGCAAATAGTTTCATTCGGAAAAACAATATGAGCAATTCTTCCACGTAAAGATGAATGAGAGAACTGTCGCAAAGATTTTTAAGAACCCAGCTGCGATGCTCATTATTTGAATCCATATACATAAGGTTCTATGGAAATTATTATCTGGAATCAGCAGTTGATGCTTCGTGATCAACATCTTACATAATATACCTTCATACATCCGAAGAGGGAAATTTCCCTTGTTAGTTGAACTGGGAATCTCTCTTATGGGCAGAGTAGAACCTCTAAAATTTCTTCCAATCTCATTGTAGTTGATCAAATATCCATCAAAATTCTACCTACTCGATCTTGATTCGCAAGACTCTACAATCATTCCAACAGTATTACGATGAGTACCCTTAGTAATGACATAATAATGAATATAGGAATTCATGTGGTGGGCTTCTCGCACGTATCTTACCTGATTATTTGTAACAATGTATCAGCATCAGATGATACTATGTAAGTAGTACATCATTCTGTAGTTAAAACAAGACTGTAGATTGCGCTGACTATACATCCAATATGGATTTCCTTATACTTTTCCCTGGGGTTAAGCATCAGGTGAATCATCCTCTTGAATTTTTGAGTCATCCATTACAAATCATATAGAATGACTGAACTGATGATGTTTTTGCTCCGAGGCAGAATGAAAGCGTATCTATCTATCTAGGGAAGAAAGGATGAGGGAATGTCGAATGGTAAACTACTCCTCAAGATAATTTATCCCTTAAGTAAGTGAACTTCTGTTGACCGTCCGTTATTTGGATGAGAGGAATACTTATCCGAAAATTCGAGAATAATTGCGAGGAAGAAAAGAGCATCTTCCACTAGATCTTGTACTCCGAAATTCGAATCGACCGTTCAAAAAATGTCATAATATGATGACCATGAATGACGGTCCACTTTTCCAGGCATGCTTCCAAATTTAGCTTGAATTTCAGATCTCACTTTGGTTTACTTATCATCTCTTATTTGGAGGTAGACTGTTTCATCAACTATCAAAACGGGTGTAGGCCTCTTAAAACATTCCGGTATGGAGGAAAATATATTGAGAGGGAGACAGGGAGCGAGCGACTTGGTGGTGTGTAACCGAGTATATTTTGGGAGAGAAATTGAGTATCTAGGAACCTCTATCAACAAAATCCTTACAAATTTTAATTATTGTCATCATCCCATATCTTAATCTCCATCAGTCTCATGTATCGAATCGAAGTCGAACGCAATGTTTGCATCCGTCTTCGCATCCGTCGTCAAGGACGTTTTTAGGGTTCGTTCACGGAATCGTTTCGGTATTGTAGGAAAAATGATAAATATGGAAGTTTAAAATCAAGGTCACTGCGATACATCATTGAAATTCTGTGAAAGGCAATTGGAAACCATTTTCGGTGATTCAGGACGTCATGGAAGGTCCAAATGTAGGCTAAAAGTCGCGAACGTAATAGATGGATGGCCCCTGCCGAAAGAAATATACACCGCAGTGTCTTATTAACCTAAATCATTCCCTCATATTGAGATTTTTGAGTCTGTTTCTGTTTCTTAGAAATACCTCTCCTCATTGACCCTCGACGCAGTGTTTTGTGGTGAATTTTGTTTGTTGCAGGCGAAAAGCAGAGAGTATCTTCGGCTCGACTCTGCATAAATGAAGCTTGCGCCGATGAGCAGCCGTGGTGATAAGTTGCACATCGTTAGACCCAGGCTTTCCCCTATTTTCGACCCAATTTTCGCGGGTACGAATTGCGCCACATCTCGAGAGCTGTTTGCAAGGGTTGTCGAAAACCCCCGCGTGGAGTATATGCTGCGAGGCGTTTGTTTGGGAGGAGCTTGGCATTTCTTCTCCCAAACCTAAGGCAAAGTTTGGATAGAGGTCTCCCAAACTTGTCCCAAACTTGAGCCACAAGCTTCCCAAATTTCCTGATCAGACCCCATAGTTTCCCGAAACTTCGCCCAAATTCGTGCTAAGTTTGGCTGAACTTCATGCCAAACTTCTCCCAAACATAAAAACCTTTTTGGGGGCTGATGGCACAAGTTTGGCTCAGTCTCATGGGTTAAGTTTGGCCCAAACTTGACCCAAAGAAAACTTCTCCCAAACTTTACCCAAACGTAATTTTTTTCACACGGGGGTTAATCGACGCGCAAAGAAGTGGATCAGCGTGCGCGCTCATGTAGACCACGCCCACTGTAACTCCGTTTTGGGCGCGCACATTCAAAACTCTTCTAGAGAGACTTTATGTATCGGTAATTGTCACACTGATTTTTGGGTACATTCGTCACAACGATTGATATTTGAGAACAGTTTCTTCTGGGCTCTGATTGATTTCATGCTGAGCAATAGGATGTTATTCTACCCATTGTATCTATAAATGTATGTGTCGTAATGCGGTATTGTGTCATTTTGACGGACATATCCAGTTTTCAGCTCGAAAGGTTGGCTTGGGAAAAGACGCGCTCCCTTAAGAATATGCATGGAATATTTCATTCGTTGTGCCACAAAAAATTGGATACGATTTTGATCTTGAATGAAATAAAGGTTGATGGTTGAAATCAAGATTGGAATTATGGTACACCAAACCAGATACCCATCATCTCGATACCGGTTTGATTATAATTTCCTATAAATCAAAAAGAAGACATGATGTCCCGCGTGCGATTTTGCCCAACGGAGAATACGTCCTAGTATATCTTGATACGTGCATACACATTTGGATCTGATTGGCATTGTTGGACGAGAGGATTTGACATCCAAAATTAAGAATAGTATGCAAGATGGAGATTCAGTAGTGCATGGCAGCAACGTATTTTTCATCTCCAGTAATCGGATATTATTCCGTGCAGAATGAGAGAACTACATTCGTGTAAAGAAAAGTTGATAGGAAGTGCTCACAGCTGAAAACATGAGCAGTCTTGTTGTCTTGCAACAGTTATTTGTAGAGTCTCTCTTCATGGTATCTCGATAACCTCGTGTAGCACCTGAAAATTGCACTGCCTTACATCACGCGATACCACTATTGTTCTTCCTGTGCCAATAGTAATTTTTCTACCCTTCAATGTTCGCGTGCAATTCGGATGATATTTCTTTGAGCTACGAAGTCTGGATCACGAGCAACTCGATGTGACTTTTCACAGCTCTGACATTAACGAGTGGGAAACACATCGAATGAGGACGTATCGGAGAGAGAATTGTTGATGGCAGAACTGGCAAACACGCTATGCTTGACGCCAATTGTAGTCTTAAAAGCCCCACGAACAATTTTTTCTTCATCATACCTTGTTTACAGACAAACTTATTGTATTTACATTGAAATATTTCCTCCGGGTATCAATCCACCAGGGGACACCCTCAGCGTCGTATAATTTACATATTGATCAATCAATTTAACGACAGAATCAATGATAACGATGAAATCTACCCCACGGTGTTCGTGAAGCAACTAGCGATGAACTCGATGAATATCCTGTCAATTTTCAATTCAAATGGTATTTTCTGATGAGTGATAGGGCTTCATTGGTCTTTCCTGCTGAAATAGTTCATTTGCATCAGTGTGCTGGTGTGTATGAACTATCTCAGCAAGGAACGCCAATAAAGCCTTATGACTCCCTGATTTGATGAGCTTGCGATGAAATTCTCATCTACAAAGGTATTTTCTAATGTCGAAGATCACAGTCAAGGGAAATCGAAATCTGCTCAAGTAGGGTTTTTGGAGAATGATCGAATTTCCAAAATTCCTAGTCATTCATCTCTAATACTGATTAACAGATTGTTGCAGATGGAAACAGATCATTCACGAAACTGATGAGCCAAAGTGTTATTCAAATAGTTCTTCCAAAATATTTTGACCTGTTAAACGCATTGGCAGCGGTTTTGGAGGTCTAGAATGCGATTGAAACGAGTGACGAAATGATTTTTAGAGTTGTCATTATCAGAATTTTTCCAATTCCGCAGAGGATCTCAAAATGCTCTCAGAATGGGTAAAAAAATCATAATTTGAGTCTCGAAGGCATATATCCTCGATTCTACATATACATTGGAGGAACATGATCTGCAGTTGTATAAAAACAAACTAGTAAAGTGTACAGGTATTACACCCAAAAAGGCGTTTGATGCAATTTGGGATTTTGAGTTTGCTCCTTGAGTGTGCCTTTTTTGTTGTTATAGGAAGGTACACTGAATTTTAGGCTCAAAATGAACTAGTTGAACTTCTGTGAGCATTCCCAGGCTCTACGCAAAATTGGTGGAATCGAGATGATAGCAATTCATAATGAAATCGTCTCATATCTTGTTTTAGTCGTAAGTAACCTAGCCCCGAAAAAACTATCCTCATTATGTTGAGTGAGTCAAAATACGTAGTTCAGATAGATATTTGTATCGCAAAGAAATCAGCCTTCATAACACAAATTGACAGGGGGTTTCTGAAACTCATTAAAAATTGTTTCGGGAATACCGTGACCCATCAGTTAGGATGAAAATTCCACGTCTCGAACAAGAATAACCCAATTCAAAATTTTTTTAAATACTCTTAACCATGATGTTCAGACCAAGAGTTCATGGATAGATTCGACAGTCCAAGGGTCAGAAGTGAATTTCGAGTGAGGATAGGGCATTGATGTAACGATCACTATAGCGCATCCAGTATCGATATTTAACTTGGATGCAAAATCTGAGTGTAGTTCGGCACTTCATGAGTGTAGCTCACGCAATCGGATATCTGTTCCGTCCCATATGCTCTAATATGTAATTTGAACATAAGATTTGCATACGTCAATAAAAATTGAGGCCACAAATACACTCACGCGAGTACGTTACACATTCTCCTTCTCTTTCATTACCAACATGTGCTCTCACTCTTCATTCACACATGTGATTACAACAGTGTACAACTTGAGATACGAGTCAATTATTGATGCAGGTTAGTTCTAAGATCGTGGAAATTTCGTCACGCAGATTGAATGATGATAATTCTCATGTGCTCAAACGAATCATTGATTGAGGATGTACGTAGTTCTAACAAAATCAATCTGGAATAACTACAGCTGACGAATGATCGTATTTTGACTAGCATCACTCCATCTCAAGGATAGTTGCATAGCAAATGATTCAGTATTTGATCGCAGTTTTGGTTCTACTCTGCCTATGAAATCTGAAAACTTTGACCTTTTCTTTTCATAGTAGATGAGTCCCAAAAAATATATAATCTATATCCCATTCAATTCAATGATTGTTCGTTAATCTTTCGTTTCAAAGCTTCGTTCTGAAATTCTTCTGATCTGACTCTCGTCCTCATCTAACATTCAAACATTCAGTGCCTATGAGCTAGCTTTTACGAATGTCCGAAAAGCAACGTGGAAAAGGCGTAACAGAATAATACATTCCGTCCATTTATTAGTTGATGGAACATACTCCGGTGGAAGAGGAATAGAAAGAGAGGCGGTAACAGAGGATTCAAAGCGGACGTTGATACGAGGAAAGAGACCAAATCTAGCGGAATCTGTTAGCCACCCCCGATTGAATGGGATTCAACTGCTGGGATACCAATTTGTATCGGATATTTACTTCTCCGCTTATTGTGTTCGTTGGATTTTTTTTTCAGATGGTTTATTAAAAAAATGCGTCACATGTAAATGTCACAGCCCTAGGTGCACGACCATGGTCAAAGATTACTGCTTACAGCAGTTTCTGCGTTATTTGTATCCCTCAGCGTTTTGTTTCATGTTATGCTAGTCTCTCAAATTCTGCGGGTCAAATTTTATTGATTCAGAGTACACAGAGTGGAATAAATCCTCTAATAACAACTCTCCAGTGTGGTCACGTGAATCGCATTCAGAAGATTCCCTTCTCGTTCGATATGAGTATTGTCAAAAAACGTCTCCATGAGTGATGAGCAACATACCAAGAATTGAATGTAGCAACACATATTAACAGCACAGTATGATACAGCTTAACTCTCCTGGGCAGATGATGAAAGGACCCCGCTCCGAGAGATAGGATTTTGGCTTTCGGTTAATTTTGTCGGGGAAGAAATATGTTGTCAAGCACAAAATTCTGAACAAAAAGTTCAATGGGCTCGAAGACGGAAAATGGCTAGTTTTTTCAGTATAAATCAAATAAATACCAATGAATGGGAGGTTATGAGGTTATCTAGAACAACAAAGGCTTGTCTGCAGCGTTCGAATTTGAATTGAAAATGTATAATTTGAGTGTGATGTAGCTAAAAGGTCATCACTTTGGTAATTGAAACATTTTATCTGAAACCTTCGATACAAGAAGCAAATAAATGCATGCAAAAAAAGTGATAATGCGCGATTGACAAAGAAATCATAACGGCTTGTATTCTCAACAATTACATTTCATTTCAATCAATGTAGCAGCTAACGCTGGAGCTGGATCATGAGGCTGTGCTGACTCGATGCAACGAGTACATGATCTTGAGAGCCCAGATATGGGGCGGGAGCGGCTTTTTGACATCAACATCATCGCATAGCATGAGGCTCGCGCTTTGAATAGTTGATAAAAGGTGTCCGATTGTGCATGGCTGCAATCAAATTATATGGAATGAATCAAAATTAATCTTGGATCGCGTGAGACTAGTGTCGGCCAAATATTTCGAGGATATGGAGATCGAATCTCATATTGCCGTATCTCGAGATCATATCGCGTAAGAGGCTGCGGGGTCGAGGGCAAGCGACTATCAAAATCGAGCTCGTAAAGTCGAGTGGAGGCTGTTTTTGAGGTATTTCAAGGTCACTGAACACGAATATGACATTGCCTTGCCTCGTAATCGTGTTGCGTGGGCGGCTGCGAGGGCGGAGGCGCGAATTGACCGAGATCGAAGCTCGAGACTTGAGTAAGGGTGATTTTGGGGTATTTTGGGGTCGCTAAGCACGAATTTGAGATCGTCCAGCCTCCAAGTCATGTTGCGTGGGCAGTTGGGGGGAAGGGTCGAGTAGAGGCACAAATTGACCAAGATTGGAGTTTGAGAGTTGAGTAGGGGTTGTTTTTGGAGTATTTTGGCATCGCTAAACACGTATCTGGGATTACACAGCTCCCGAATCGTGTTGAATGGGTGGCTGCAAGAGCAAGGACGCGTGTTGAACTAGATAAAACTGGAAGAGCCGGCGGGGGGGGGGGGGGTCCTTGGTATCTCGAGATCACTGGACACAAATCTCAGATCACTCAGCCTCAGAACCGTATTGGGTGGGCGGCTGTGATGGTGGATTCGATGTAGTTTCCTGACAATGATCATTTCCTGAGATAGAATCTGACCAGGATTGTAAGCCGGATTCAGGCATCGGGACCAGACCACGAGCATACGCCAAGTATCTCCTTTAACCGAGGGATCGAGCGATATCTTGTTTATCGAAATTCCGAATCGCTAGGTATGTAATCATAATTCTCGATCACGGAATAGGCCACAAATAGTTTCAGGCGTGAATCTCCGAGAAAGTGGTGACTGCCAGGAGATTTGACCGTTAAATCTCTATTCTGCCCATCTTTACAAGCAG
The DNA here is from genome assembly GCA_029851415.1 of Eretmocerus hayati. Taxonomy (NCBI): domain Eukaryota; kingdom Metazoa; phylum Arthropoda; class Insecta; order Hymenoptera; family Aphelinidae; genus Eretmocerus; species Eretmocerus hayati. The sequence continues at coordinate 18,535,819 of CM056743.1, forward strand.
GATCTGATTGGATGTACCGAGAGGCACGATAACCAATCAACGCCCAGAATCACAACGTGATCCAATAGCCTAAGGATCGGAAGATATCCCAGGACACGCTGAGATTTCAGGATCACACTCCCTAAAACACCACACGATCAAGCTGCTTTGGAATCGTGCTCTGGCCACGGTCGTTGTATTGTAGCCATGCTCCTCGCAGGATCAGATGATACTCCCTGTGAAATCGGCCAGAATAGTGAATCAGCTCTCAAATCTCCTTGCAGTCACCGCCCTCCCATAGATTCACGCCCGAAAAGATTCGTAGTCCATACCAATATCAAGAATTGTGATCTCATAGCTAGAGGATCGTAGTTTCAATCCCTAGAAAATTGCTCAATCTTTGGACCACCAAACACACTCGGCTTAGTTTCGAGGTATGGTGACAGATAAGAGGTTTATTCGAATATGCTGGTCGGAGCGCTCCGAACTCTGGGATCTCTTTTTTTTTTTTTTTTTTCTAAGGTGGTTAGAGGGCAAAATCTGCCTCAGGATCCCTCGGATCCGTCCCCAGACACCGGACTGGTTCAGCTTACGCGGACTACGCATAGCCCACGCAGGCCATACCAGGCGGGACACGGGTTTGGGTGGGGCCCACCGAGAGGTGGGCCCGGACGTGTAATATCCCTCTCTCCTCGATGTCCGATACCTAGGGCATCGGGCAATCAAGAAGGAGATCCACCTGCATCTACCATCTTATCCCGGAACCGCGTGAGCATTACTTCAGGATGAGCGGCATGTCTCGCGCTCGATTGCGAGCGTTCCTCTTCTCCATCTTCTCTCTTCGGCCACTTGTCGGCATCTTCTATCTTCATTCTTCATTGTTCCCTCTCTTTCTTCTTTCTTCTCTCTTCTTTCTTCTTTCTTCTTTCTTCCCTCTTCAGTGCATCAGATTCCTCCTGGAATCATTTGGGCCTCTTCTGTTTCAATCGGCAGAGTCACTGTAATTCGCCTGCTTCGAGGCGCCTTACTTCCCTCTCTTTCTCCTCTTTGCGGGTCATCACCAGCTTGATGTATCCGGTGAGTCTATCCCATGTCTCCTGTTTGCGGAGCAAGTACGGGACGAGATTCTCAGGTGTTAGTTGAGCACCCAGCCATTCATCCAGCTCGGCGCGCTCTCTCCGGGTGTCGCTGCACTTGAACAGGGCATGTTCGGCGTCATCCCATTCGTCCCCGCATGACTGACATGCTAGGGTCGTCCTCTTCTTGAACCTGGTTAGATAGGAACCGAAGCAACCATGATCGCTCAGTGCCTGCGTCGTCCAGTAGTCCATCTCTCCATGGGTGCGTTCCGCCCACTTGGCTACGTCACGGATCAGCCGGTGCGTCCATCTGCCGTTCGCAAATGGCGAATTCCACTCAGTTTGAACTCTGGGATCTCTCTCTCTCTCTCTCTCTCTCTCTCTGGATACGTGAGTATAGTCACACGCTTCTCTACTTTGCTCCGGTGCTCACTCATTATTAACCAGGATTTTTAACACTTTCTCTTGCGAGACTGTGTTTTTTCAGATATTTCAGGTTCCTGCTGGCTCACACGATAACGAGCATTACTGGCCGGCTCGTTTTTTAAGAGCCAGGGAACCGAATATCTGATTGAGCATTTTAGAGGTTAGGCAATATATAGCCTACTTTTCTGCAAATCTGCAAGCTAACGTGACGATTTGAAGATACATCAGCGCCCTCACACACCGCATTCTGCTAGACCTGCTGATCAATCATCGATGAAAATTTGTATGTGTGTGTGTCCATCGGATTCACTTAGCAGCAGACGTCTCTAGCAGACGACGCATGTATATCATACGACTGAATGCCTGCAAGATATGAGCACAACTACTTCCACACTGAGAAATATATGTTTATCATGCAGCAAGCCTGTAAAACGTGGTGAGTCCTCTCTTCAATGTGTTACTTGTGCCAGCCTTATTCATCTTGCGTGCTCGCCATCTACATTACATACTGAGTCTCAATTGTTTAAATGTCCCGACTGTCTAATATCCGTTAACCATAATAGTTTGCGCAAAACACACATATCATCATCATCACATACCAATTGCTCACCAACACCACCTTCGCGAGCTTGTACCCCTCCCAGCGCTTGCCCCTCAATTGCTCCTCCCCGCTCTCCGGCATCGGCAGCCCACGAACGTGACTCTCGCTCGCGCAAGCGTTCTGCTTCATCTCCTCCATCTCTCTCGCACTCACGTGTTAAAGCTTTGCGCACAGCTGAGTCGCCAGTCTTAGACTCTAGCTTTTTGCCCTCGAGTATGGAGGACTTGAATGCCAAGACTGCGCAATTCATGGATGATCCGAATATCCCAGAGCATATCAAGCAGCTTGGAAGTTTTTTACAAGCTTCTCAGCAGATGAATCACGCTTCAATTCAGACACAACTGCACGATATTAGCACACGTCTTACGAATATTGCCGGTACCGGAGAACAAAACACCCGTGCTATCGCTCATCTCCGCGAGGATTTTCGATCAACTCGAGCTCTTGTTGACTCATGTGAGATAAGATTCTCCAGCCTACCACCAAACACTCAGCTTTCAGATCTTCAGCTTGTAAACAAGGTATTGGTAGCTATGGGCTGTGCAGAAACAGCTGGTGTCATCTTAGCTGTGCGCCATTGGGCTCAGTCACCAGTATTGAATAACCCTGCAAATAATAATTCCAACATCGCACCAGCAATACCCTCAGCACGCCCAAATATAGGCAACTATATTTCGGTTGTTGCTAAATTCACCTCGCCAACTGTGAGAGACTTTCTTTTGTCGAAGGCAATGGCTCTGAAAGGTCAAACATCCCAGACAATTTTTGGTGTTGGAGGCCCGATCAAAATATTCTTATCCCCAGTATTGCCACCGTCAGTTTACAAAATTTGGCGAGCAGCTCTGCCAAAATCTAAAGAACTAGGATACCTTAGGCCCGAAATTAATAATATGACTGTAATCATGCGTCCAGGTCGATCTGCGCCTCCCATTGCAATCCTCTCAGTGGCAGAGCTTGCTCAGCTCCCTCGTAATCAAATTACCCCAATAACTCAAGAATGTTCAAACCCCAATATGGACGTTACTTCTAGCTGAAGGAACGCAGGTCTGCCACCTTCGAATTTATTATCAAAATCTGCTGCCTCGCGTTGTAAACTTACTGTCGGTCACACAAACATTAATAGATTGAAAACTAATTTCTCCCTACTTGAATTAAAACTTTCCTCATATACTTACGACATCATTGCCATCTCCGAAACTTTTCTAGATCCATCAGTTAATGTGCAAATTTTTGAAGTTCCTCGTTACACTTTTATCCATCATGATAGATTGGGAATGGAGGGTGGCGGTGTCGGACTCTACGTTCGCTCCGACTTTCAAGTGAAAATCCTCAAGTGCTCTGATCCAGTATTTATGAACAAGCCCGAGTATATGATCTGTGAAATCAAATTAGGAAGTACTTCCCTTTTAATGGCTATCGTCTATCGCAGACCGTCTGCTGCTTACCCACATGAGTTCTTTGAGGCCATTTCCCCTTTCCTTCTTATATATGAGCACACTATCATAACAGGTGATTTCAACATGAATATGGCAATTGAATGGCCCCCCTCGATTTCTTTGACAGCATTATACACCGCATACTCATTATCCCTGGTTAGTACCGAACCTACGCACCATAAGGTATGGCATGATGGCTCTCGTCATGATACATGTCTCGACCTGTTTTTTATCAGCAACTCGACTGCTTTAGCAGCTCACCGTCGATCGGAATCCCCTTTTACAGATGGCCATGATTTTGTTGAGATTGATTATAATCTCAAAGTGAAGCCCATTGAGCCCAAAGCTCTACCGATACGAAATTTGAAACGAGTTGATCCTGCCAAACTATGCCACATTATATCGTCCAACCTATCTTCAAAATTGAATTTCCCAGCGGTGGCAGACCCTGTTTCTCTAGCAACTGGTGCTGTGCGAGAGGTGCTTCCTGCACCCCTCCTATCTGTAAATATTGTAAATAATGTAAATATACCAAATCCTTTCTTGCTAAATTCTAACCACATTTTGCGTCCCTTGGATCTCAGTCATCCTTTATATTCAACCTTAGCAAAAGGTCATATAGATGACCAAGTAAACTGTATTACAAAAACTTCACTTGACGCCTTTGATCTGCTGTCTCCTGCTAAATCTTGCACTCTAACCTCCACAAATAAACCCTGGGTGACAGCAGATATTCGGTTGTCTATGAAGCGTAGAGATCGTCTGTATCGCAAAGCCACCGAAACAAGATCTCCTATAATCATGCAGCAATATCGTCAAGCACGCAGTGAAGTCAAATCGACTTTAGATAGTGCTAAGAATAGCTACATATCTTGCAAACTAAACTCTGCAAAGGATGTAAAGACTCGCTGGCAAGAGCTGCGCAAATTTGGGATCGCTAATAAGCGCAATACCTCACCCTTCGCATTTTTCAGCAGTCAAACTTTGAACTCTCATTTTGCCTCTGTGACAAAAAATCTACCTCCCCTGAAAGATGAGGACATAGATAGAATCTGCTCCTCCCCCCTCCCGAGTCATGTTCCTGGGTTTGATTTCTCGTCTATCTCTGAGAATGACGTGGTTCGAGCATTCAATACAGCCAACTCCAAAGGAGCGGGGTCTGACCAACTATCCTCGTCCATGATGAAACTGGCATTCCCAGCATTACTTCCTCATCTCACTGGAGTTTTCAATAACTCGTTGCAAACGAGCTATTTTCCCGACGACTGGAAACGTGCCTCGATCATCCCGCTGTCTAAAATTCCGTCTCCAAAGGACCCCAGCGATACACGACCCATTGCGCAGCTTCCTGAGCCTGCGAAACTCTTGGAAAGAGTCGTGCATGAACAACTCATGTCCCATTTGACTATGAACAAGCTCATCGATCCTTTTTAATCTGGTTTTAGAGCTCGTCACTCCACTCAGACAGCTCTCCTGGGTGTTTTGGAAGACGTGCGAAATTCCATCGATAAGCGTATGTTAACTGTTCTCGTCTTTTTTGATTTCTCAAAAGCGTTTGACACGATCCCACACGTTAAACTCCTAGAAAAACTTCGAAATTTTGGTTGTTCTGACCGTGTCATACGGTGGTTTGCCAGTTATCTGAGAAACCGCTTGCAAGCGGTACGACTAGATAACGGAACTCACGACGAATGGCTACCTATAAATGCAGGAGTTCCCCAGGGCAGCGTTCTAGGCCCCCTACTTTTTCTTATATTCATTAACGATCTTCCCAAAATCCTTCGGCATACATCTCATATGATATATGCAGACGATAGCCAGATCTACTTACACGCCCTTCCAACTGAATTAGTTACAAAACTTGCCCTAATTGCCCAAGATGCAAACGCCGTTGCTCAATGGGCAGTTGATAACGGGCTTAAACTCAACCCTACTAAGACAACTGTGATGATACTTGGGAGTGAGTTCTATACTTCAAAGATCGATTACAAGCAGATCCCAACCCTCAACATCATGGGCACTACCGTACCCTACTCAAAATCTATGAAAATTCTAGGACTTCACATATCACCAAGCCTTGACTGGGACCTCCAGGTTAGAGAAGTATCAAAGAGAGTTCACGGTTCACTTTATTCACTTCGGTCTCTGAGGCACTCACTTTCTCGTGATCTTAGAGAGCAACTTGTTCGAAGCCTCGTGCTGCCAATATTTGATTATGCCGCGCCATTGCTCACCGATCTCAATAAAGGCCAGCAACTTAAACTCCACCGCCTGCATAATGCATGTGTGCGCTTCGTCTATGGGAATATCCCATGGCGATCGCATGTGACCCCATACCGATTAGCCCTAGGATGGCTATCCGCTCAGCGCCGTAGAGAATACCTGCTCGGTTCCTTAGCTTACTCGGTAATAGATACCGGTTTGCCCGAATATCTCCGTCCTAGATTCCTTCTTACAGCGGAGTTACCATCTTTGAGGCAATCTAAGAGGAGAGACAAGGACACACTAACATATTGAACTCCCCGTACTGAAGCTCAAAACCAATCATTTGCTCTTGCATCATCGAGACTCATCAATGAGTTACCTTACATTGACTTTGAAACATCCACACACGAACAGTTTAAACAAGACTTGCTCGACCATCTCATGTCTCTGGATCGTGATGACTGGCTTAAGCGTGTGCAACAAGAGCAACTTGAATCAGTCCCACCCGCCATCGCTCACTTGATTTCTTTTCCACCTTCCTGAGCAAAACAAGATGATACTGGCACTCACATTGATGATAAGAGATTCTATTGCACTCATGAATTTGATCCATGCTTCATGGAATGGATAAATTATGAGAACGTGAACAACTGAGTTCCAGTTTACATATTACCTCAAATATTATTGTTACTTCTATTCTCAGCTCACTTCGAATTCACTTAGTATTTAATTTTAAGTCTATTTGCAATTTTAGCTGGTCACTAGCAAACCATGGATTAATACTATAGTTCGTTATAACTAAACTCTCAATACCCTGCACCATAATTCGACTGTAAATATGTAGCACTCTGTAATTCGCAATTTGGGCATATGGGATTCTTCCCCCGCCCTCAATAAAACCATCAATCAATCAATCAATCTTACTCATTGCGTTTTAAAAAGAGAAAATCGGGGATAGGAGCGCTCCGAGCGCTCCGAACTAGCATAATCAGGTGAATTTAATGTGAGTCTTCCCACGACTTGGGATCAGATTTCATCCGTGGGGATGTCCAGATTCAGCAAAGGAACACTCGAATCTCCTACCCGTCAGTATCGAGTAGTAGATTCACGTTCGCCAATGTATTCGAATCGAATCCTTCTCGAGATTTTTGACCACATAGCTAGGATTTCAGAACCGGACGTCCGAGGTTATCTCCCGATCCCTAGGCTATTGGATCACGTGTTGGTTCTGGGCCGTTGTATGGTCACCATGCTTCTCGATACATGAGATCAGATTCTGCTTGTAAAGATGGCCAGGATAGAGATTTAATGCTGGAATCTCTTGCAGTCAACACCTTTTCCTAGATTCACGCCCGAAAAGATTTGTAGTCCATTTCGTTATCAATAATTGTGATCATATAGCTAAAGGATCGTAGTTCCCGCGCCCGTAATATTGCTCGAATTTTCGGCCACTGAACACACTATGCTTAGGTTCGTGGTAAGGTGACCGAATAACGAGAGTCATCCCACTACTTGGGATCAGATTTAACCCGTGGGGATGTCCAGATTCAGCAAGGGAAAACTCAAATCTCCTAAGCGTTACTATCGAGAAGTAGATTCACGCCCGTAAATCTATGAGAATAGGCTCCTCCTCGAGATTTATGATCACAGAGTTAGGATTTCATAACCGCACGTCCTGGGATATCTCCTGATCCCTAGGCTATTGGATCATGTTATAGTTCTGGGTGGTTGTATGGTCACCATGCTTCTCGGTACATGAGATCAGATTTCGCTTCTGAAAACAGTCAAAATAGAGATCTAACACTTGAATATTGTTGCAGTCATCACCCTCTCGTAGATTCTCGCCCGCAACGATTTGTGGTCCATTACGTCATTGAGGATTATGATCACATAGCTAGGGGATCAGAGTTCGAATCCCTAGGATATTGCACGGTGCTCCATCCCACAAACACAGTTGGCTTAGGCTCGTGATATGCGTGATTTTCGCCCGTCAATATATGAGAATCGACTGCTTTTTAAGATTTCCGGTTACAGAGCTGAGATTTCAGTATCACACTCCCTAAATCATTACCCAATCCCGCTGCTATCACATCAGGCTCTGGTCATGGTCGTTGTGAAGTGGTCATGCTTCGCGCATGATGAGATGAGACTCCGCCTGGAAAATTGGCCAGGATAAAGATTCAGCTCTCGAATCTCCTTGCAGTCACCACTCTCTCGCAGATTCACGCCTGAAACTATTTGTGGCCTATTCCGTGATCGAAAATTGTGATTACATACCTAGTGAATCGGAATTCCGATCAACAGGATATCGCTCGACCCCTCGGTCAATGAAGATACTTGGCGTATGCTCGTGATCTGGTCCCGATGCCTTAATTCGGCTTACAACCCTGGTCAGATTCTATCTCAGGAAATGATCATTGTCAGGAAACTACATCGAATTCACCATCACAGTCACCCACGCAATACAGTTCTAAAGTTTCAACACGATTCGGGAGCTGTGTAATCCCAAATACGTGCTTAGCGATGCCAAAATACTCCAAAAACAACCCCTACTCAACTCTCATCCTCCAATCTTGGTCAATTTGTGCCTCTACTCGACCCTCCCCCCCCAACTGCCCACGCAACATGACTTGGAGGCTGGACGATCTCAAATTCGTGCTTAGCGACCCCAAAATACCCCAAAAACACCCTTACTCAAGTCTCGAGCTTCGATCTCGGTCAATTCGCGCCTCCGCCCTCGCAGCCGCCCACGCAACACGATTAGGAGGCAAGGCAATGTCATATTCGTGTTCAGTGACCTTGAAATACCTCAAAAACAGCCTCCACTCGACTTTACGAGCTCGATTTTGATAGTCGCTTGCCCTCGACCCCGCAGCCTCTTACGCGATATGATCTCGAGATACGACAATATGAGATTCGATCTCCATATCCTCGAAATATTTGGCTGACACTAGTCTCACGCGATCCAAGATTAATTTTGATTCATTCCATATAATTTGATTGCAGCCATGCACAATGGGACACCTTTTATCAACTATTCAAAGCGCGAGCCCCATGCTATGCGATGATGTTGATGTCAAAAAGCCGCTCCCGCCCCATATCTGGGCTCTCAAGATCATGTACTCGTTGCATCGAGTCAGCACAGCCTCATGATCCAGCTCCAGCGTTAGCTGCTACATTGATTGAAATGAAATGTAATTGTTGAGAATACAAGCCGTTATGATTTCTTTGTCAATCACGCATTATCACCTTTTTTGCATGCATTTATTTGCTTCTTGTATCGAAGGTTTCAGATAAAATGTTTCAATTACCAAAGTGATGACCTTTAGCTACATCACACTCAAATTGTACATTTTCAATTCAAATTCGAACGCTGCAGACAAGCCTTTGTTGTTGTTCTAGATAACCTCATAACCTCCTATTTATTGGTATTTATTTGATTTATACTGAAAAAACTAGCCATTTTCCGTCTTCGAGCCCATTGAACTTTTTGTTCAGAATTTTGTGCTTGACAACATATTTCTTCCCCGACAAAATTAACCGAAAGCCAAAATCCTATCTCTCGGAGCGGGGTCCTTTCTCGTGCAACCCTCCATGTAGTCTAAGCAATTCGAGGTTTGTGGTGGGTTAAATTGAATAGTGGCATAAAATGGTCAGTGTTATGATTGAGTAACCGTTCCAATGCAAACTGGTTAGATTTCGCAACCCTAACATGGTGTATCAGAATGAACCTAATGACGGATTGAAATCCTGCGCGTGAGACAGCCAACGATCTCTATTTCATTAATTTTTCACTCTCTCAAGTCGTAGCTATGCCCCTTCTACCCCTATTTTAATTGCTCGAAAACCCCGATTACCTGGAATAGCTTGAAATTCGTGATAGACCGTAGTGCTAAGAGATCCAAACCCAAAAATTTGGAGATATTCTCATGGTCAATAGGGTATTACCCTAAATCCTACGAGATGCTTTGTTTTTCCTATATGTTTGGCACGCGAGTGAAACATAGGGGTGCTATTTTCGTGCCGCGTTCCCATCAGATATGGAGCAAAGGTCTACTACCAACGCTTGACCAGTGACTAGCTTATCATGAACAAGGTCCCGATGCCTTGGGGGATGAGACAACTTGATGGTGTCTGGAGGAGTGGGAGAGGCCCCATATCTTCAGCAAACATTTACATGACGTTGGGATAGAAGTAGTCAAAGTTCCTGCTGCCAATCAGCATGGATTTTATTTTTGCAAATGGTTCGTGATACCTTACAGGATAGCCCCCAACCTTGGGTAAAATTTTCAAATTAGCGTCTTTTTATTTTTTCCTTCTTTAGTGATTCTCAAGCTGTAAAGTGTATTGATTCATCTTTATCGAATCAGTTATCTTCTTGTCATAGAGGCGGATCCAGCCTCGTTGCTTGGGGGGGGGGGGGGGGGGGCATGGTACTGGTGTCGAGAGTAGTCTATGTCTATATGAATGCGCGCGCGCCCACATAAACTAGCATCCACACACACGCATCTAACCAACCCCCTCCCACACACACACACACACACACACACACACACACACACACACACACACGCACACCAGATTTTGGCTCATAAAACTAAATATATGAAGGAGTTGAGGAAATTCCCAGTGAAATGGCCCCCAAACAATCTCATCAACTCGAACCGAGACAATAATTTGACAGTGATATCCATCGCGTTGCTTTCATAACGTTGATGAGGTTGCGATCCCGAAAGTCGAGAGACGAAAGATTTGGATTATACAAAAATTCGCGGCTCACAGCCCGTATCCCCGCGGTGTTGTTGTTCGGCGCGGATTATTCAATTCCGAAATACACCTCATGGTTTTACGCCAATAACTCGTGGGAACTCTTGCTAATTGTATAGCAAATCTAATCTAATGTTTCTCTCTCACTGATGGCATTCAGGGATCATCATTCGACAGATTTCAACTTTCGAGAATCCCCGGTTGGATCCGCTCGTGTCTTTTCATCATTTTTTGGTGCCACAGAAAGGCTAGACAGAGTTCATACAACTCAATCCAGGAAGAAGCTATCCAAAGGAGAATTGGAGAGCCTCCTGTTTGGATTGGGAGTATTCTCAGAGATGAATGAAGAGAATTGAATGGAAATAATGTCTATAGTCCGAAAATCTAATCTTGGATTCCTTTCGTAATTCAATCAGGCATGATATGATCCTCTATTTCTCGCAATATTTCATTTGAGAAAAATCTGCATTACAATGATTTGGTATTTTGTGACACAGCTAATGAGAACAAGAATGTTTGAGGACATCAATTTAGGCTATTGTGAGTTCAGTACACGCGGCGTCAGTCATAAACCTATCCGGACACCTGTCTCATCGAAATCTAGAACGTCATTCAAATAATTCCTCCATGATAATGGTGTTACGAGACCTCCCAAAGTAATAATTTTGATTCGACTCCATCGACTTCCAACATCTTCAGTAACTTGGGATAATATCTTCAATACTCCATTTATGCATTCATGATGGCTCTTGTACTCACAAACTGTTCGGAGTAGCTTCATACCGTGAACAGGATGATTCTCGCTGAACCTTGTACTCGATGTACCTGTTGAGTCAAAGTAGGGAGACCCCACAAGCTGCTCACTGAGCAACCATAGGCCTCACCAATGCTCAACATGTGCGTATATTGCACGAATTTGGGGGTTATCGTGATTCTGAATCCAGGGAGCTCGTCTTGAGATTACTCATATAATATGTCCTACAGTAAGTGAGAGCTCATATGAAAAACATGTATCAACGATTTTCCGCATCCCTTGGAATATTCAACACACGGGGGGCACTCCCTAGCACAAGAGAGCCCTCAAAATTACTGGACAGGATTCACACGTTCAATCTGGATCAGATATGTATCTTTCGGATCACTGAGTACATGGTTTTATTCTATATCTCTTGCAGAATACGACGACTGAATACATGGACCTCACATTTTGCCCTTGAATTAGGTCTCACGAATGATCGGATTAGCGTAGATGTTCCCTTGTCCGGATTCCATCTATTCCCATCATTCACTAGTCGAAAAAGTTTTTTCCGCCCAGGTAATCTGACTTTCCGTAGGATAACGTGCTTGCATGGACCTGGCTCGAGTTATAGTTATATGGCTCATTCTTGGCTATGTACATGCTGCACTGGTAATTCTGCTTCTGGACCTCTACTCGCGCTGGCATTCGATTACACAGCCCTACAGAAATGAAAAGTTCTGACCTAACTACGAAACCATGCTACCTCTATGTTTTTGGGGTCGCTGAACCCGAATCCGAGGTCAGTTTGGTCCCAGCACGTCGAGATTTTGACATAACCTCAAAAAGTCACAATTTTACAAAATCGATCGGAGATCATAACTAAACCATACTAAATACAGTTTCGTGGAGTAACTTTAGGTTTTTGGGGTCGCTAAATCCAAATCCGAGGTCAGTTTGGTCCCAGCCTAGCAAAGTTCTGTCATAACCTCAAAAATTCGTGATTCTTCAAGAATGCTTGGAGCTGGTGATCAAACCATACTTCGTTTTGCACTTACTCCATGTTTTTGGGGTCGCTGAATCCAAATCCGAAGTCAGTTTGGTCCCAGCATAGCAAAGTTCTGACACAACCTCAAAAATTCGTGATTCTTCCAGAATGCTTGGAGCTGGTGATCAAACCATACTTTGTTTTGCACTTACTCCATGTTTTTGGGGTCGCTGAATCCAAATCCGAGGTCGATTCGGTCCCAGCATAGCAAAGTTCTGACATAACCTCCAAAATCCGTGGTTTTTCGAGAATGCTTGGAGCTGGGGATCAAACCATTTTTCGTTTTGCACTTACTCTAAGTTTATGGGGTCGCTGAATCCGAATCCGGGGTCCACATCGTCTTAGCACTTGAGGCTTCAAGAGAACCTCAAAAAATCATGATTTCTCAAGGATGCTTGGCGCTGATGATCAGAGGTTGATGACGATCGGAGGTTTGTCAAGCTCCAGAACCGACACACCAGGGTGCCCGGAAATTAGTAGGTTTGGAGAGCCTCTTGGGTTATGGGATTCGGGAATCCGCAGGTTGAAATTCCCTCCTAAGATTCTGGATATGAAAATCTATAGGATCGACAAATCTCCTAAGTTTAGGTATTTGAGAGTCAGGGCCTTGGAGCAGCTCCCAAATATGGCGGAAAACATCCTTGGTTCAACAAGTGGAAGACAAAGTATGGTTTGATCCCCAGCTCCAAGCATTCTCGAAAAACCACGGATTTTGGAGGTTATGTCAGAACGTTGCTATGCTGGGACCAAATCGACCTCGGATTTGGATTCAGCGACCCCAAAAACATGGAGCAAGTGCAAAACAAAGTATGGTTTGATCACCAGCTCCAAGCATTCTCGAACAATCACGAATTTTTGAGGTTGTGTCAGAACTTTGCTATGCTGGGACCAAATCGACCTCGGATTTGAATTCAGCGACCCCAAAACCTATAGTTACTCCACGGAACTGTATTTAATATGGTTTAGTTATGATCTCCGATCGATTTTGTAAAATTGTGACTTTTTGAGGTTATGTCAAAATTTCGACGTGCTGGGACCAAACTGACCCTAGATTCGGGTTCAGCGACCCCAAAAACGTAAAGGTAGCATGGTTTGGGAGTCAGGTCAGAACTTTTTTTTTGTGGGGCTGTGTTATTCGATATGCTCCCTTGACAATATTCTCGGGACAAAGCTACCCAGAGCGAATGTAGGATGCGCGGCTAGCATTTTGGGGAAATTTTCTTTATCACAGTGGAAATTCCATCACGGGATAGATGCACATAGCTCAAAAACTAAGCTAAGCATTCTGTCCATGCAATATCATGAAAATTTTTAGGTTCCATATTGTACTTCGCTAGAAATATTCGGGCCAACTCACTATATCTTAATAACTTCGACACTACGCACTCAGAGGATGCGTGGAACTCCACATATTACAATACTTGAACCACACATTTTCACTCTCAATCTTTCGAAATGAAATCGATGAATCGGTGGATCGACCCGGATCTTTACTATCTCGATAAAATACTTGTAAAAACATTTTAACGCAGTGATTTGGATGATACTTGTCGAAGTGCGAGTCCATTATACCTTCCGTGTAATTTCTCGCGTCGATATACATATAACCACCTAATACGTGTTTGAACAGAGACAGTAAGGAAGCCCTGGATGTTCATACGTCATTAAGCAAATGACGCGGTACACCGCACCTGTACATACCTCGTTGACACTTCCTCTGCGATGAGCCCCACCGGTGGGGCCCGCACGTCCAACTCTGTGTGCGGCGGTGATCGAAATCCCATTGAATGGGCCGAACGCAATTTCCGCCGTCGCAGTGAATGTTTTAATTGAGAAATGATTCTCGCGAAGAATTCGATTCATCTTTCTGTACACTCACTGGTACAGTTTGCGAAACTGGATTGAGTGCATATCGAACGGGTCACTTCCCGTGTAAAAATGGTAGGGACGCTAACGCGCGCGATCGCGTCCCTCCAGGGAGGTGATTTCGTGAGTCGGGGTAGCATTTTGACAAATTTTAGTCTCAATAACAATTGTTCGGATACTGTTCAATCTAACAGTTCAAAAAAATCTTCTCAGACAGTCAAGTGTGGTCTTGATGGATTCCAATGATTTTTCTGGTCAAAAACATGTCAGAAATTTTTCGAACTGATCAATTGCCAAGTCTTTGAGAACCAGGATAGACTAAATGATGGCTTCACATTATTCACAATGAAACCAAAAAAATTTCGCAAGTGATCGTGACGGTAGTTTCACTCAATCTGGCTTGCGAATGGAAGACAATAGCGATAGCATGTTTTTCCGACCCAGAATGATCAACTCAAGACGTTCGCTGATCAGATTGGCTTTAAAATATTGTCTCTCGCCCTCAGACAAGAGAACGCTTCAGTCACATGATATACAATAGAAATCTCCATATGATGATTTACGCCCTTATTATAGCCACTGATCACATTTGTGAGCTATGATGAGTGAAGTCAACGCCACACTGGCCTGTACCAAAATGAACGATAATAATGGCCGTTCTCGGAACGTGAATTAAGACCTCCAGCTTCTCTATCTCAAGGCTTGCCTCCAGAACCTCTTACACATATCTGGGTGTACTCTCAGAAGTAATTCGACATTGATTGGTGTACATTGGTTCGGATGGAAGAATGTGCGAGCCATACCTGCGAGGTCATTTTGGGAAAGCAGCCAAAACAGGGCGTTATAATTTAGGTAAATGGAATCGAGAACTGAATGGCCCGCCCAGACTATTATCCTCATTGATGATTCCTGTGTCGAAAAACATATTCGCACAGGTTTGGAGTCAGAGGGAAGGACCAATTTCCTCAAATTGAGCTGAGAGTTTGGCATTTTTCCGAGACTAATCACTTTGTAACGACTGTAAGTTCTATGAAATGTACGAAAACCGACTCTCACCAGTTAAATTGTAGGATTATCCAATATCTGAAACTGACCACTGTTAGAAGTCGATTATCACATGTCAAGTGAGAGTTACATTAATTTGAAGAGCATCCAAGGAATCGTTGAAATCTTCTCACAGCTAATAGCTCCCAGAAGTTGCAACTGGTGATAAAATTCACCAAAATAGAGAAAATACATAGATAACTCTCAGAATTGACAGATAGTTCTCTCAATAGATCACAGTCGCACAGTAATAGGAGATTACTGAAAGATAATACTAATCGGTAAAGTCTTAAAACTCGTATCATTGGCAGAATAGTCAGTTGTGACCTCACATACAAATTTGACTCACGCCGTTATTGTCCAGACCCCTCGAAACATGTATTCATTCAACTGCAGCGAAGCAAAACACATTTTTGGTGAATGCAAATAGATTCCAATACAATTTCGAATCTCATCAGGTATAAATAGAGTACTGAAATACCACATAATTCGAGTGCACGTCTATAGTACAAGCATATATCAAGACCTCAGCTCATCAAAGATGCACGAACAGTTCGCAATATGGTGTCCCACTTGGCGTCAAGCCTAATGAACTATGTTGTGGTTGTGCGCCTCGCCTTTGGTCAGTATTGCAGGCTCCACGAAATGCTTCTTCTCTATATATACCCGGTATGACTAAGGCCTCTTGCAGGCTGGCCACTACTCCAATTCGGCCAAATTACCTCAGTATGTAGGCAGTTGCTTTGAGACGCATACCCTCACAGGTGTTTAGCGATTGCGATGCATGGATACGCATTTGGTGCAGATTGTAGACTGTAGTACATGCTTGCTGATTATCGTGTTTGAGAGATATGCACTTCATGACGCATTCGATTCAAATTGAGAGATCCTGAAGGTAGTAGTACTCAAATAGCCGTAGTTAAATATTACTATTTCGATGGCACAAAGTAGAAGGGAACTATCTTGTATTGAATATAATACGAGATTGTTCCGTTTAACCAAAAATTTTCATAAAGTCCCTTTCTTCTCTCGGCTATCGATACGAGGATGGAATTAATCCTGTCTCGCAGTAGTTTTGATTTCAAAAAAAGTCATTGATGATATTCTATAATTGAGATGGGTACAGTGAGTATGACTAATTGGCTCCCATTGCCTAATTTGCCTCTACTCAAGATCTCGAATGTGCGCATTCGCAGAACTTGCCCTCCTTTTTTCATGCTTGCTCTACCAGAATATGGGGGAACTAATTCTTTAGAGTGATCCGGAACGGCCCATGCATTCCTTAGGACAAAAAGGCCCTTCTGCTGATTTTGGCATTTTCTCATCCAGTCACTCGGAACTGTCCCGAACAAAATTTATGCAATCAATTCGAATAAACTTCGACTCATTTTTTTCGTCTCTGTTTTAACTTCGAAATACTCATCGCAGAATCATGAAATTCGATTCTTGTCCATTTTTCGGCTCATAATATCAAAAAATGCAGTGAGCCTAATTTGCCCCACAACCGTTTCCTAGATTTGCTTCCCATTCTATGGATATCATTCATCCCACTTGGATTGTATCCAAGGGTATAAAAAAATCGCCGAAATAAGCTGAGATCTGACTCATTTGGACTTTCGGGAGCAGAACGGACAACCCATATAATCTCATGGATGTAAGCCTCTTATATATCTTGCCGCAAATTTGGCCAGCCCTTCCGGAAACTCACAAGGATTCTATCTGTGAGAACTGAGATAGCTCAGCTCTAGTTTGTCAGAGTTGATTTTATTCTTGTTGAATTCCAATGCCGTAAGACAAGCATCAAAATTAGTGCACTTACAGTAACTTCCAAAATTAATGGATCATGCATGATCTCACTAAATCTGCGATAAATTTGAACTCCTTCATCGTATGGAAATTTTAAGAAGAGGATCTCGAAGATCACAAAAAAATCTATCGATCGTGTTTTGAACATTCTCCAAGTGATTTTTGAGTGCCCGTAATCGACATTGAAAATCTAAAAAAAATTCTTCTTCAGTGGATCACCTACAATTTTGACGGGGAAGGTCGGATCACAGAAATCTTTGGAGGATCTTGTAGCTCATCTCAAAACCTATCATTTCCTTTTCTTCGATTTTCCTGTACGACCTTTCCTTCCCGAGTAACGAACTCGAGGAAAAAATTTTGTACGACATAGGCTGGTTATGGAGATCCCGAGGCTGGTACCTATTTCGTTCCGTCTTGTTCTATTCTAGAGCGAAGACTCATAAAAAATACCAAACCACATGATTTCGACGTAAAATGCTCTCCCCTTTCAGAATATTCTACCAGATTTCGTCCCAAATATAATATGGACGGCCAAAACATGGAATGAATCAATTTTCATAACAAAACTTGGAAAATCGTTGTCACCTCAACCCTGATACAAAATTTGATACATTTTTCTAAAAGATGAGATCATTTCACGTCAAAATCATTTGGCGTGATATTCTTTTATGAGTACTTGCACCAGAATAGAGCAAGACGAGACGAAACAGGCGCCAGCTTTGGCATCTCCATAAGCAGTCCATGTTATACAAACTTTTCTCTCCAAGCTCAGTACTCGGACAGGAAAGCTCGTACAGGGAAATTGAAGAAGAGGAAATTGTAGGTTTTGAGACGAGTTACGAGATCCTCCAGGAATTTCTGTGATCCGACCTTTCCCGTTAAAGTTGTAGGTGATCCACTGAAGAAGAATTTTTCTAAGATTTTCAATGTCGATTACGGGCACTCAAAAAGTACTTGAAAAATGTTCGAGATACATGAATCGATAGATTTTTCTGTGATCTTTAAGATCCTTTCCTCAAAATCCTCTTACAATGGAGGACTTCGAAGTTATCATGAATTTAGTGAGACCATGCATGATCCATTAATTTTGGAAGATACTGTATGTTGGCGAATATAAAGATGGTTGAAAGTTCTGATCAAAACAAAAACAGTAGGGGGAAAATAAGGCACACTTACCTTATTTCAAGGATGTATATCACAAATTCCAGTAGTCGATTTTGTAACAAATGTAGATAAGTCCCCAAAAGTCGAGTGCTGTTCAGCCTTTATGCGTTGCGCAGAGTCCCAAATGGACGATAATAATTTGTGATTTAATCAACTAGCACTTCATATATTGGTCAGGCATTTTCCGAACAATATCGTGATTGTTAAGCAAATAATGCGACAAGTTTAAGGCATTGAAAGTTCCCAAATGTGATTGAGAGCTCAGGAAGATTTTTGATTTAGAATAATCTCAACATGTGATGTAGGACTGTATCCTCCAATTTTGTAGTTGAGCATCTTTACCGCAATGGGACCGGCTAGTGAATTACAAATGAATATGAGATGAATGAGTAGATGAGTAATGTATACAAATACATATGAGTAGTTCTGCGAAAACTTTGATATTTGGGAGTCGATAATAAGCCAGCGCTAAATCTCACTTCCGAAGGTTCTAAGATGTATTTTTCGACTTGTTAAAACATATAAAGTATGAATAAACTCGCGCACGAATGTAAATCTTCCCACTCATAAGTACCATAAAGATAGCATGGAGAGATGCGGTAGCGCGGCACGGACCTGACATTTTGCCACTAAAATTAATCTCACGACAAACGGTTCAACTTACAGTCTTGTGGTTTGAAAGAGGTCCATTTGGCCACCAAATACTTTGTAAAAAATCGACTAGGTTCTCCGGGGTCATGCGTTTGAGGGTCGCATAGTAGCGCACGGACCTGACATAAAGATTTAGCAGAACTAGATTTTGGTGGAAAAACTGCTCTGCAAAGTGGGAAAATAAATTTTTTTCCATCTATAGGGGCATGGAAAAGTTGAGCCTGACGATTCACTTTAACACGTTCACTGCGAAGGCAGTTTTTCGTAATTATTGGTTAGTCATCATCACGACCCTCGTTCTCGGATTGATGCAAGTGCACTGGGAATAATTCTGTTCCGACTCGTCATTTATGTCCTTGGTGAACTGAAACGCAAATGAAAATGACTATTGAGAATATTTTTTGAAAAAATATGAGTCGGCAAAGATTGAAAGTTGAAAAGTTGTGGGCTCCACCGGTGGGGCCCATCGCAGTGAACGTGTTGAGAATAAATTGGTGCCGAAGAGCCTGGATCGAGACTAACTCTTTTTTATCGGGGAAAATTAAGGGTGTAAAATTTTAAGTAAAATTGCGCCACAAAATGTATGTGCTCAGCGTACACACAAAAAGAGGTCTTTGGCCTCTCATAGTAAAAGAATTTGGTGCTCAATACCATGGTATTTGATGTATCAGCTCGCCCGAATTCCGAACGATTTCTACTGTGGCGCCTCACGCTTACAAAGGTCGAAACAATGGAAAACCACGCGACACGGACCTGACAATTTGAACCTTCTTTTGATAGTAGTTTTTTTGGGTCACCCTGAGAGAACTAATGATTGCAACAAAAAGAGCAAAAAAATACATTAAAAAATGACTGTTGTAATTGTTTCCTCGAGCGTTTTAAGGGTTCGTACAAGCTGGCACACGTTATTTCAAAGTTTCCACGGAGGTACTCATACAATAGAAAAAAAGATGTGCATGGCAACCATGCCCGAGTATTCACAGATAGTATGATTTGGGCTAGACCAACTGTTACGAGCAGCGAATATTTCCTCACAGTGTTGCAACTCTTGAAAGAGTACCGCAGTTTCTGTCAGAGCAGTGAACGTGCTCAAAATCTCAGTCTTCCTATTTGAGAATTATCCCCAGACTTTTCAAATGGGTCGAGGTAAACAGAAAAATTTCCACAACAATGAATTTAAAAAATCGAGAGCTCACAGCATCCCAAATCAAGTGATCGATAAATATCTCAAGGGAGCAGATCGGACTCTTTTCCAAAATAGATAATAGAGAGACCAAAGGTCAACGTAGTAACCAGGCCAAGCTCGATCACGAATACTTTTCATTACATGCTACCAAAGCTTTCACTATTGGGCCATGCATCATCCTCACCTATCTCTAATGAATCAATATCTCTTATATCTATTTTTTCGTTCTCTTCAAAAGAGCTCGCAACCCGATTGCCGTACTTTGTAATCACTCACCAGGATTGGTGTAACAACGTGTTAATCGATAAATCAACATTGGAAGATGATGTCAAATTTTTCGAATTTGTCCATTCACAAAACTTCAGTATCTCCGCAGTATTGCCACTGATGCCATTCTGGCACAGGGATACGGGCGGAATCATCAATATTGCGCGAGAAACACTTTATATTGAACATTTTCTTGATATGAAAGTATAAGATTTTTCGATCACAACGAATGTCAGAGTTGACGGATAGATAGAACGGCGTGATGAATCATTATTCACTAGTTTCAAAATCGTGTCTAGTCTTCTACGAATCTTCCAAAAACGCCACCATCCGATTGTACTTCAAACATCTCGATGACCAAGAAGAGATCAAAGTTGATTTGGAGTAAAAGCTGTGATTCTTCATATTGTTTTTCCAAAAGAGAAAGCTTTCATTTGAGCGTAGTAGATTTTTCCTCGAATTTTTTTCCAAAATTTTTTTTTCTCCCCCAATAAAGCTCTTGGATACATGAAAATTGTACTGTCCTCTTCGTTTTCCCTGGATCTATCGACTGTAGGTAACAGTTTTCCTTGATAACGCCTTGGAAAATTACTATCACCCCATCGTTTGAGCCCTCTGACCGTGTCTGTGTGTATGTGTATATGAGTAATTCCGCGCGAAAGCGGACCACGAATTGCAGACATATCTCAGATTGTTTCCCTACTATTCTTAATCGATTCTATGGTCCAAAAAATGGACTTTTCACTTTCTATGGGGTCCAAAAAAAATTTTTTGTTTCCATGGGGAATATCTTTGTGATAGTGTTTTTAGGAAAAAATACCAATCTTTTTTCAGTAAAATGGGTGTAGTTCCGACTTAAGGTGAGATACGACCACGCAAATAGTGGCATTCGAAAGGTCTCTCAAAAATCTATCGAAATATGTTTAAAAAAAAATTTTTCGAGGCTACGGACGCCCCCTATAATGGGAATAACCTAACATATGAGGTTATTCCCATTATAATGGGAATAACCTCATATGTTTCCATAAACACACATCCATCACAACCAAATCTTGATCAGAAAATCTCCAATCTTTTTCAATAACAAGTCAGTTTTCCTTCATCGAATTCTGTATCTCTTCCTCTGAGTATTTACAAAATTTTGAGAAAAAAATCTCTTTTAGATGGTCTGTACTTCTTTAGATCCATTCCAGAGACATGAGGGATTTTGACGAGAAAGTCCTTTGAAGTTCTAAATCTAAATCGATTGCTTGATACCCAATTTCTGCTAGAACGCTTTTTGGATGAGGGAATGAGGTATATGTGTATATGTGTATAAAGAGATGAACGAAGAAACAGCCATAACATTACCTTCCATGAGACACGAAACATCTGATACACTTGTACAAATCTGTGTGAAAATCCGAGGATATATTTTGAACAATCTAACCATAGTACCAGTGAATTTTGAGTTCGCCTTGATGAATATTTTAGACTTGTAAATCTTTTCATGCCAAATTTCGAATCCTTCCGCAACAATGCACATCTGAGAAATAATTTGTACTTCCTCCTGAAAACTTAAGAATGAGTGGGGTGAGGGGCATGATCTAGATGTATCTCGACATTCTCAATCGATTGGTTGATACGAAATTCTCATAAAGGGTGATATAGATGGGAAAAGGAGCCAATATGTTGTTGCAGACTAAGAAACTGGAATGACATGGGTATATAGGTAACGTGAAAACTCAAAAACTCTTGGGAAGATTGTTCTAAAACTTTGTGGGTAGATTCAAAAATTCTCACGCTGGAGCCAGTGAATTTTGGGCATTATCCTCCCTTTACTTAAAAAAATTCTCAGAGACGTAATTCTGATGTTTTTTGAAGTGGTGAATCGATTGGTTGATACGGAATTTTGTTGAAATGTCATCATCATGGTCTTAGAGACCAATGTGAAAAGGAGTACAGAGAAGCTAGAAGAAGGTGGGAAGAAATCAAAATTGTGTATTAATCAATCGATTCAGCACCTCAAGAAACCTTTATTTTGAACGACTCACATCTTTCAAGGCAAGAGGAAATATTATCAATAGTTTTTAAAATATGGGGAAATAAAAAGTAAACATTTCATAACTCAGGGAATAACGGTTGGGGGTGCTAAGACTGTAGCGTTTCCATCTACGGATGCCACCAACTATGTGTGCAAAATCTGAAGGGGGATTGGTGGAAACGGTGAGGAGTTTTGCTGCGACATACAAAACAAAATACATATGAGTAATTCCGCGCGAAAGCGGACCACGAATTGCAGACATATCTTAGATTGTTTTTCTACTATTCTTAATCGATTCTATGGTTAAAAGAATGGACTTTCCACTCTCTATGGGGTCCAAAAAAAATTTTTTGTTTCCATGGGGAATATCTTTGTGATAGTGTTTTTAGGAAAAAATACCAATCTTTTTTCAGTAAAATGGGTGTAGTTCCGACTTGAGGGAAGATACGACCACGCAAATAGTGGTATTCGGAAGGTCTTTCAAAAATCTATCAAAATATGTTTCAAAAAAAATTTTTCGAGGCTACGGACGCCCCCTATGAGCAAAAAGGTAGAAAACAGAAAAAATTCGATTCCCCAAAAACCTAATTTTTTAAAAATCTGAAAATTCATATTTTGATGTAAAATTGCGTGTTCTTCCAGAAAAAAGTGGTCCTGATCCGTGTTTTTGGGTTCTACACTGTTTTTTCTACGTTTTATCAATATTCTCAGCCTTTTCGGTTGAAGAATGGATCTTTCTGCACATGCGCAGGAATTTCGACTGCTGAAACCTTTCTTATTGAAAAGCTGAGAAAATTTCCTCAAAATGACCACCTGGCGAAGTCGATTCAATGTACTGGGCCTAAAGTTAGAAGGTCTAAAGAATGATGATACTTCTACTCGAGTCACGATACTAATGGGAAATTTGTGCAAGATCTGCATTTACCCCTCTTGAGGATGCTTGATCATTGATGCGATGTAACTTTGAGCCCAGTACATCGAATTGACTTCGCCAGGTGGTCATTTTGAAGAAAATCTTCTCAGCTTTTCTTTAAGAAAGGTTTCAGCAGTCTAAATTCCTGCGCATGCGCAGAAAGATCCATTCTTCAACCGAAAAGGCTGAGAATATTGATACAACGTAGAAAAAACAGCGTAGAACCCAAAAACACAGATCGGGACCACTTTTTTCTGGAAGAACACGCAATTTTACATCAAAATATGAATTTTCAGATTTTTAAAAAATTAGGTTTTTGGGGAATCGAATTTTTTCTGTTTTCTACCTTTTTGCTCATAGGGGGCGTCCGTAGCCTCGAAAAATTTTTTTTGAAACATATTTTGATAGATTTTTGAGAGACCTTTCGAATGCCACTATTTGCGTGGTCATATCTTACCTTAAGTCGGAACTACACCCATTTTACTGAAAAAAGATTGGTATTTTTTCCTAAAAACACTATCACAAAGATATTCCCCATGGAAACAAAAAATTTTTTTTGGACCCCATAGAAAGTGAAAAGTCCATTTTTTGGACCATAGAATCGATTAAGAATAGTAGGAAAACAATCTGAGATATGTCTGCAATTCGTGGTCCGCTTTCGCGCGGAATTACTCATATACACATACACACAGACACGGTCAGAGGGCTCAAACGATGGGGTGATAGTAATTTTCCAAGGCGTTATCAAGGAAAACTGTTACCTACAGTCGATAGATCCAGGGGAAACGAAGAGGACAGTACAATTTTCATGTATCCAAGAGCTTTATTGGGGGAGAAAAAAAAATTTTGGAAAAAATTCGAGGAATTGGATAAAATCAAATTGGATGAGTTTCGAGGCTGGCAAAGTAAAAGGGAGCTTAATCCAATGTGATGATATTTTCACAAAAAAAAAAAACTGATGATCACTGACTGACAGTTCATCGCCTAAACGACTGTTCTTGATTATTTGATTGATATGATCAAATAGATGGATTAGATCGAGACAAGTTGAACGATAAATTCTGAATTAAGCTAGATGAAGTGATCAGGAGGATGCTGAAGTTATAGTAGAAAGATTCATGATCAAGTCATGGCCGTCCAGAACTTATCTAATAATGTGGATCGAAGGCTGTATAATCAGTCAACTCGTTCTTTCATGAAGCTGCTTCGAGAATATGCGAGATTTATGGGGTAACTTGGGAAAACAGTGCTAAAATATTTTGGGTCGTCTCAAAGCCAACGTGGCATCTATTGAGCGCTACGGAATTCCATTAAGTATCATACAAAGGCCTGAGCTCCTTGTCTCAAGTTCTCTTTCTGTGTTGAACCACGGGGCAGTGAAATATCATTGCAAGAATAGCTCAGATATTGGCGGTCTACATTGTCAGTGGCTGTGGCTCGAGCTTAGCTTAGAGAGTCTCCTGATTGGTCTGAACTATGAATGGGTCTAGATGACAAATAACTCCTTGACAGCATCCTTCAATATTGAATAATATCATTTAATATTTCATCTGCTAATATTTTCTATTAATTCATTCGAATCGACGTTTTGTAAAATATCTATTTCGTTTATATTTTTTTTTTATTATTCAATCGCGCCCCGAGATATACAAATGTGTCTTTTTCGAGTGTGATGTATGCAAATGTAGTATTAATCTTACGAACCGTACGCCGCGCAAGCGTACGTTGTGTAATGCGCGTAAAGTCGAATTCACTTATTATTTGTACGCCCTTCAGGCGTACAAGAAAGTTTTCGAACTAATGTTCTAATGAGTAACGCTAATCCGAAGAAACTCATCAAAATCACGTATTTCATATCGAGTGTACGCCTCCGCAGCGTACAGCGTCATATCGCTTGCACTAAAATATCGATTGATGATTTATGACCTAGCCCGTACGGTCCCGTCCAGTTACATCGACGCCGATGTAATGGGGACTCGGCATTACAACGTATATTCTACAATTCTTTCTTTATTATGATCAACTTTAATTTACGACTAGCCTAGTATGTCCGCGGCGCATTACATTCGCGCGAATGTAATGTTCCTGCCGCATTACTAACTAAAAACAATACCTTTACGACGACGCTTTCTACTTTACAACCTAGTTAGTACGTACCCGGACCATTACTTTCAATGTTCTGTAACGTGAGACGTGCATTACAGAATCATTGCCATTTTCGTAGCATATATAAGGGCGCAGTGTCGCCCTGGATTCAGTCCTGTTGTTGCCATCTTAGGGCACCGTCACGTCGTCGTCCGCGTCTTGTACTATGCATAAATAATTGTACGACTGTGTTTCTAAAATCATCCCCGAAGACCCGGCGCGCACCGGTGCGTCGGCGTCGGGCGAGGGAACCGGGATGTTCGACCTTGTCCGGGCGACGTCCCGGCGCGAATAAGTAACGTGTGTGGGTTATGTGAGTGACTTGTTATCAACAATTGTGCGAGACCGAGGCCATGATGTCCCGTCAATAATGGACAATTGGTCATTTCACCACCCTAACCCCCTTCCCTCGTCCTTTGATCACGCCTCCCCCTAGAGATGCGTGCATCAATTTGGCGCCCGACGTGGGGCCCGAGGAGACCACGTCTTCCATCAGCAATCCACGATGCTGATAACTCACGACCCTGGTGCTCGTTTTCTACAAGAAGCCTAACCATCTCTTGCATCTCCGAGTCGCACAAGAGATGAAGAAAAGAAGACTCGGTGGCGCCCAAACAAGATGTATCTTCCGTGGAGATATTTCACACACACGCCGAGGAAAGCAGCGGACCACTTCGCTGCGATTCTACAGCTGCAACCAACACCGATCTACGGCTACACGGACGATTTCCTACACCCTGGTGAGCCTCACGGGGCCGTGAGCGGAAGTGCGCCTCGCGAAAATGCATATGTTCCAGTGAAAGACGAAAGCTCGAACATATCCAAGAGTAAGCGCGACGACCCTCCGCAAGCGGTACAGCAGAAAATCATCACATTGCGACGTCATCCTCCAGAAAACACCGGCTGCCCAGCGAAGAACGAAAACTTGGTTGCCGCTGCGAACCGAGAGGATGAAAATTCGCTTGTACGCCTCTCCAGCGTACGTACAGCAGCGCATCGTACGAAAACCGGCCCTATAAAAGCCCTTGGAAAACTCGTGGCTGCATCAGTTTGCACGCGGAACGAAACGGTTACGGACGTACCTTTCAGCATGGAACCGACAGCCCGAGACAGCCTTCCACCCAAACGCCGACGCTGGCTCGCCGGCGCACCTGGGGGATGGTGGCCAAGCGGCACCTCGGATGATTCCTCGGACGAGGAAGAATCTTGCCGAGTCCGGGGCACCCTGCCTCTGAAGAAGAGAAAAATACAGTCGACATCGCGCACCCTTGGTGCCTCACGCGATTCGACTACGCACGGATGCGAGCCGCAGTCGGATCTCTTGGCCCATGGCTCTCAGCAGCCCCAAGAAATCTCGCCTATACTGCCTCATGGCCCATCTGATCCTGAGCCCGAGCAAGGGCACATCATCGAAGCGCTAAATCACAGTTTTGGATCGTTATCCACATGGGCCAACGCGTCAGATAACGAGCCACTTCTCAGCGAGGACTATGCGGCCCCGCTGACAACATCGTCGTCATCTGCATACGGCTCTGATTCAGAGCAGGCAGCAGCCGTCCACGCATTCACCAACGACATCGCAAAGGCGATAAGGCCCGTGCGCGCCGCTCCAGCAGCAGCACACCTGCCATCGGAGGCGGAAGGCATCCCCTCTCCCTCCATCCGCCAACGAAGACGAACGAGAGCAGAGAGAGCCGCTCGCAGCGCAGCTTGGAGCAAGTCAATCGCGCCCACGCCAGCAGTGCTAGAAGTCATCGATCTAGTGACGTCAGACGACAACGACAGTGATTGCTCCGAAGTTGAAGTGCTCGCGGGTGCAGAGACAATGCTTTTTGATATTCCAACGTATCGTGCCCTGTGCGTAGTGTTCGAGTTATCCCGGCATCCAGACGATGGTGCCGCGCTCATTCGCTACGCGCAAGACGAGGTCACTCGAGGGAGAGAACGAATTCGGGTGTCCAAGTGGCGTGACGGGAAGAAGAAGAAGGACGACATGCAGCGTCGTCAGGAGCTACTCCAGACGGAGCAATTTGTGAAAGAAGTTGCAGAAGCCCTGGAAGCCAAGGAGCCTCAACCTGGCCCATCCGGGATGAACAAACGCAAGAAGGCCGCGCCCAAGCGACCCAGCAAGAAGAGAGTAATGTTCCCGCCGCATTACTAACTAAAAACAATACCTTTACGACGACGCTTTCTACTTTACAACCTAGTTAGTACGTACCCGGACCATTACTTTCAATGTTCTGTAACGTGAGACGTGCATTACAGAATCATTGCCATTTTCGTAGCATATATAAGGGCGCAGTGTCGCCCTGGATTCAGTCCTGTTGTTGCCATCTTAGGGCACCGTCACGTCGTCGTCCGCGTCTTGTACTATGCATAAATAATTGTACGACTGTGTTTCTAAAATCATCCCCGAAGACCCGGCGCGCACCGGTGCGTCGGCGTCGGGCGAGGGAACCGGGATGTTCGACCTTGTCCGGGCGACGTCCCGGCGCGAATAAGTAACGTGTGTGGGTTATGTGAGTGACTTGTTATCAACAATTGTGCGAGACCGAGGCCATGATGTCCCGTCAATAATGGACAATTGGTCATTTCACCACCCTAACCCCCTTCCCTCGTCCTTTGATCACGCCTCCCCCTAGAGATGCGTGCATCATCCTGGTGCTTTAGAGTTGGAGGGGGGGGGGGGTCAAAATAGGGGAGTTGGTGTACGAGTATCATTACTCTGTGGAAATTCAAAGCTAACAAAATATCGTAACGTGGTCACTATATAATCGCCTATGAGGGTGTTAGTGATTTGAGGAGGGTGAGTGTTTTGTTCGTCCAGAATTGAGAGACCATTATGATACTTCGATGGAAGGAATCAAATCAAAGATAGCTACGCATACGTTTCGAAGGAAATTCATAATGCAGTAAACAGAATCAAACAATAAGATAGGGCCGTATAGTAGTTGATCTGTAGTTGAGCCCGCGGTCAATAGGGAACTGACATAATTCCGGGGAATATTATATTTTGAGAGTTCGCGGCGAAATGGATATAGGATAAAAAGTTGGACTTTTCTATGACGCCTGTATAGTTTTCAAATTACCATTGAAGTTTTGACAATTTGAGTTTGCGCCATCCAATATGGCGGCGGCTGCACATGTGCTGCTAAATTCCCCAACTGTTGTGATGTCATTTTCCATCGGAAATTCTTATCTGAATCACAGTCGAGAGCTTATTTTACTCAAATAATAGAAGTTTGCAGAAGAAAAGTGGGTTTGCTTCAGAATCATCGTGGAGAACACTCTGAAGTTGCGTGACTCATGTGCAGTCGCCGCCATATTGAATGGCGCCGATTCAGAACCTGAAAAATTTCAGGCTCAAATTTAAGTCACTTTGACAACAGAAAATTCCCGAATTTGGCATATATCGTGTCTATCTCAACGTCAACTCCTGTAATATGAGCATTTTCAAATAAATTTCGTATTGATATCAGTTCTATATTGTTATTTGAGCCCACTGCCTTTTCTAGAAAATCCAAACCTCTTTCGATATTCGAATGTTTGATCTCGTATGTTTTCAAACTGTTTCAGACACTTATACGATATCCAGCGACCACGAGTTTTGAATATAAATACAGAAAGAGATATAATATCGTTAAACAAACATTCTATTATAAGTAAGAAAATCAGAAGGGCAGGGGATCATTAAGCGGGATCAAATCACTCTCGATGTATCGGTTTTGTGGGCTCAACTATCAGTCTTTCTGACTGACCTGACGGCGCTCTCAACTGGACTACTGCCAATCCAATCATACCTAATAACGATGAGTTCTTGAATATGAGAATTGGTCAACTTTTTGACTAAAAAATCTAAAATTTCATAATGTTTGCGAGGAGAGCCACAAATCTCTTGCACTTTAGTGTTACTCATCATCGACTTATAGATCGGAAAATAAAGTCTATTCAGATTCGCAATGGTATTTTTAGGTCACATTTAGGTGTTCGGAAAAATCATTGACCACAAAGACCCACAAAATACACTGCAAATCGAAAAGTGAAATTCATATAGATCGGAAAATAGCTATCCTGTGGTTAAAGTACAAATGAGAGCTAATCCAAATCCAAGTATTTCTTTGGTAGTTTACATTGTCAATATTCCACAAACCAAGGAATCATACATTCACCATCAAACCCATTCAGAGTACACCTGAGCTCGAAGTTTCTCGGAAAATTTCAAAATCAAACTAGTCAAAATTTCATGGTCTGCTATGATCGGAATTTCAGAGCCTCGAATTAGAAGTGGTTTTGAGCTTGAAGAGGATATTCCAGAAATAAGACAGATGATTTGTAACAAATGAGAAAATAAGATCTATTGCACCAGTGTATCAAATCGATAAAAGTAGACTTAGCAAGCTCGTTAACCAAATGATACTCCTCCAGTGGGACTGACACGGGTAAAGTTTGTGCATTATACAGACCACTTGAAGCCCTGGGCGCCAATAAATCTCTCTCCTTCGTGTTCTACCATCCTGTAAGTCGGATGTCTTTGGAGAGGGAAACATTTGTAGGGCAGACTAAGACACAGGAACGAGGCAAGTCCGAGGAACGCCGTTTCTACTAACCACGCAACGGTATATCCAAGAGCTCCCCTGTTCACCTAGTTTATAACATTGACTGAACTATTTCCACCTAATTTTTCAATGATTTACGTGATTAAGAAGAAATCTATTCGCTAGATCTGGATGTTTGATGAAATTAGGAGTATGATTCCATGGGCAACTTCATGATTCGTCTTCAAGTTGAGCTGGGTCTTTGCTGTAATCGTCATTTGCTTGAGCGACTTTTTGTACGAACGAACTGCCAAAATCAAAATTGATGAATCAAGTATTTTTTCAACAGGCCCAACTTCATGGTTACCTTCAAAGGATCGCGATTCATATCAGTTAATGTTAGAGTTGATACAGCGTTGAAGCACCCCTGCATCTGGATCGAGGTGACATGTAGAAGATTCCTTCAGAACTGTCATCCTATGGGATGCATCAACTTCATGTTGTACTTATATGATTGACGTGAAGCAACGGCACCGCAGGCCCTCGGTGAGATTGACGAGTTGAAGTGAGGTGCGTGGCCGGTCAATTGGAACCTCGATCGTGTTCCTCTCAGGTATGCGCATCAGTGCTGAAGAGGACGTCGGGGATCGACCCGTAGACTTCTGCTTGGGTATCAACTTTTTCGTAAGTTTCAACTCACGCTGTCAATTTTTACACAATTGATTTGAAATTTCTTTTGCAGGAGGTAGAGAATATCCGTACAGATGGTGCTCTGGTACAATCTGCACGCTAATACATCGCCCCAAGTCAAAAATTTTGCGGGAAGGCAAATGTTCAAAGAGGTTAGGTGGCTATTATACTCACATATTGAAGTCCCCAAGAGTTGAATCATAACAATTGGACCTGAGCACCATTTTCACTGATTCTCCGCATCGAATGAATCATCCCTGCACGTAATCGATGTTAAAATCGAAAAGTTATTTGAAACCTACGATTTTGGTACCAAAGCTGCAAATTTGGAAACAAACAACTTGCAGACTCGGAATCGCGCGAGGTGACCCCAGTAGGTGACGCTCCTGTAAATAGTTACGACTTTTGTATAAGGTAAGTGTATGACCCAACTTGTCTCTGTACCCAACTTGCCCCCATATGCCGATCTCGGGAATGGGCACTCCTTGGCCCCCAGCAATTTTTTTCCACGTTTGTTATGTTGGAATATGAGAAAGTAAGTAGTTTGCATCGATTCCAAATCATTCTTGCGTTCTCCAGAAAATTTGAAGTGATTCTTCCATTTCTCGTGATTGCTTAGCTAAGAAAGCACCGAGGGGATTGCATTCAGTAAAATTAATGCCAAATTTTTTGAGTTCAACCAATCTCAACGTACCTCAGCGCATTCGGTTTCTAGTTTTAAAACCTTCGAGATCCGTTCTCTGAAATTGCAAAATTCGGACCCGGAGCTAATTTATGTGCAAAACACGGAGACGATTTGTAAACAAGGATGCCAACATCGGAGTGTACTTTACATGCCCCCATATGTTAATCTTGGAAGGGCGTGCAGTATGACTTTTTTACCACCCTGAACGTGTTTTTTACGTCAGAATAGGTCGGAAAGAGTGATTCGGACCGTCGAAAAGCTCCAAATGTGCGTGCACGGCGATAAAAACACTCTATTGCCGATTTCCATCATTTATTTCGGAAGAATTGAGACAGCTCGGCTCCAATCCATCAAAATTAGACGTAGCTTAGTGCTCTTTGAAGGTCCTAAAACAAACTTCAAAAGGAATTCCAATACGTTGGAGAAAATTGAGGTAGACCAGAGTCATTGGGGAAATGGCTTAAGGGGCAATTGGGTACACCATTTTGTAAACTTTGAAAAATCACTTTTTGAACAAATTGAGATAGCTCTGCTCCAGTCAATTGAATTTGAATGTACTCCAATTGATTTCGAAGGTCTTCAAACAAGCTTCAAAATGAGCTAAAGCACGTTGAAAATTGTTGAAGTAGACTAAAGTTATCAAGAAAATGGCTTAATGGGGGCAAATTGGGTACATTCATCTCAGAATGCCCGTTTTAAGGTAGGCAATATGATCGATGAACGCTCATTGAACACATTACCCGGCATCGTATAGAATTTCCGGGCTTTCTATGAATTCTCTGGACATTCTATACAAATCCCGGATTGGATACATTGACTGACGATGACATACATATACACGGAATGACTGCAGAAAACCACGGCCTTCCACTCTTTGCACGGAGCAAACTTTAATCATTACAGGTGTTTTTCTAGGCAGTTTCTGATGGTATTGGGAATTTCCTCACTCAGTCTGGGTGGAGTGATAGGAAAATGAAAGGTAGGGGGGATAATTCGTCTCAATCATATTCTGAAGCCTTTTTACTTCGTTTATGTTTCCCCAATTCACTCAAGGGTTGCTGAGACAGCAGTTTTCATAGGTACAATTCAGTTCCTCAGTATTTCGGGGTATTACGTACTCCTGTTGGCAATTCACATTTGGTGCCAGCAATAAGACGTCGCACAGGACTCCTCAAAACGTAGAGATTGTATTGATTGAAGTTCATCTGGTTTGTTCTGAATAAATTATGTCTATTGCTTAGTACCCATATCTCCTCTTCTGGCACAGCAGGTTCCCGGACAACTTTTATTCCATCAGCGTACTGTAAGCGCTCACTATCCTGAGCTACTATTTCCTAGGATTTTCAAGAACAGTCGTAAATCTATAGTGTTTGGGAAAAAGTTACATTTAATTGCGTGGAGTAGGCATTCTACTGGTGAGTATTTGTAAACAAGAATGACTGTATCGATCTCGACCCACCGTGCCTAATACTCAAGGAATCATGTTTCTCAACCTCTCACATCACCCTAAGTAGCAAATCATCACCATCGAGATTACTAAAAAACCTCTCTTAGTCATTAAAATTCGAAACCTCGTATTATCATTTTTTGTGGGTTTTCACATCCACGGCTTCTCGCTTGAGATCATGATTCTTGGGTTCCTCTTCACTTTTCTTTTTTGTGCTCCCTGTCGAATACGCTGGAGATGGAATTTTTTCGTTCTTTAACATAGGACGACTAAAACGCCATTCTTAGCTCAGCTGCTTTGTCATAGAAAATTGACCTTCATTCCCCCTGATGCTGAAAAATAGTGCAAAGTCTCCTCGCTCGGGAGACTGTTTTGAACCGCGGTGGGTATTTTCTCCTGGTTACATTCGACGAGATATAATTTTTGTGCCAGAAAAGAGCCGGATTTCGGATCGAGAGCAATATACTAGTTATTGACCCCTTCGTGAATTAAAAGGTTGATTCGGTCCAAAAATCGAGAATATGCCATGATTGCGAGTTGATCCGCACGCGTTTTCATCGTTCCTACCGACGAATACGATAGATGTTTGGGATGGCTCATCATCACTAAAAAATAGTATCTTGAAGAAATTTGATGCTATTTGGCTTCACGTCCAAATGGCAGATCAAGAATAAGCAGAATGAGGGTGCAAAGTGCGTATTATTTCACCTTCAATGCAGTTTTTTCAACTCGCATATCCTCACCTCTAAACTCTGGTGAGCTAGAAGGTTCGAAAGGGAATGTGGATAAAATAGGGAGGTGTGCCCTTAGCCTACCTTGTTTTCCGTTATTAGGTGCTTGAGGATTTGTACTTGCCGTTCGTCCACTGGCCCAAAGATGTCACCAAAATTATCATTTTCTTGTATCATCAATAACTGTATCTTATCCAGAAAGGATAAACTTCGGAAGGTGAGGGAGATCTCCAGGTCAAGGGGTATGGAGTGGATATCCTTTCAAACCCCTATCTTCCACGCATTTCAGTCGATAACGGCCCGTGAGTATTTCCAAAGACTCGCAGTTTTCGAGATTTAGACTCACTTTCGAAGATTATTTTGGACTTAAGAAGAATGTACAAGATGACGCGAAGGTTTTATGAGTAAAATATGTACATCAAAATACAAATATCGACCATGGTAGTCGAATGAGGATCAAAAGGAAATTGGTACATTTCGCGGATCTTCCTTGTCTTTTAATACCTCGATGAGATAATCTTCCCTGCCTTTCAATACCTCGATGAAACAAGAACATGATAACATCTCGAGTAAGTGACATTTTTGAAATTGACGACGAACAGCAAGTGCAGAGCTGATAACACTCGATAGGAATGAGTCACGGGCTTTCTTTCCCATGGTACCAGTGACGTCACTTAGGTAAGTGACCAAGTGAGCCGGGGTAGGGGATGGCACGTCTAGAGTATTACGTGTTTAGAATGGTGTCCATGACTCACTATGGATCAAGGAGATTTGACACTTGAAAAGCTATGAACTGAGCAAAGCTTAAAGGTGAGTGAGTGCAGCACAGCTGCAATGAATGGCGGAATCAAAAGTACATCACACTCATATTCTGCTGATTCTTGATATGCCAACTAAATGATGAGCCAAATAGTATCAAAAACTGTCGAAGTACTATTCTCTTGTGATGATGAGCTGTCCCAATCATTTTTTGACAATACTTGTTAGGAACAATAGAAATGCAAGTGAATTAGTGGCGAATCCATACATCGACTTCCTTGACTATTGAGTTCCCATTGAACCGATAAATAATTTAAGATTCAGGAACTTTTGGACACCGTACCCGTGAGAACTTCCATTACGAATATACCCCTCACTGAAAATCCAACATTGTAATCCACCTTGGTAACACCGTTCTTCACAGGGTTGTTTATCAGTCTATTTACAACTTTGTTAAGGAGGTTGCTTACAACGTTGAATTTTTTAGTAGGGCCGTCTACCAGAGTAACTTTGACTCACTTTTGACTTTTTCGTCATTGATTTCGTATGTTCGGAAGAGTACAATGATCCCTCTCCCAGCCAGTGACCAATCGAAAGATTAAATTCTAAGCTTCCGATTGGCGTAAAGTAGAAGTCGAATTAAGGATTCTGTTCAAAGATACGGCCCTTACAAGCAAAACACTTTTCATAAAATTTAGGGTCGGGTAACTTTACTATACCTCGAATTCTTCATTGGTCTCCAATCGTTGATATCCCGATATGATGCGTTTTGCCGAGTAATTCTCTTGTGAAGTTAATTAACTGTTTGGCACAGTCTTTTAAGGAGGCTCCAGCACTCTTTAATGAAACATTGTTTTTCGGTGCAAGTAGTCTTAAATCATAGCTCAAGTCATCAGCATTGTAAAACCGTCAAGAAAACATGGGGTCAACGACCAAAATCGTGAGCAAATTGACTTCAAAAATTGTTGCTTATCTCATATTATTAATGGATAACTTCGATATTCGAGATTCGAGGCATTCCGATCGAGATTTCGCGCGCCACTTACGAGTGGTCTATCTCAATGTGTGTTGCTGTGGATTAATGACATTGTAATATTTGAATGTATTTTTAGGTGGATCAATATAGTTGAAAGTATTCAATTATGCAATCTACATAGGCGAACTATTATATCTGTTGATTATTTCCAATTTATCGAAAGAAAAGTAATGATGAGTTTCAAGCATCTGAACTCATGCACTGTATAGTGTTCTGTCCAGTTCTGTCTGCTTCGTTGTCAACATTGAGCAGCTGATCGTCGCGCCTGCGCATCATATCGGGTTTTATTACACCTGCTTGAATTAATCGGATCGCGATTCGCGCGCTAAATGAGTGATAGGAAAGTAGATTGCTGCTTGACCGACAACAGGAATATCGGATATCCCGTGTAATAATGAGGTTAATGGTAATCATTTGAAGATTCGAGTTCTGATATTTCACCTTCCTTCAACGATCGAAAAGATCTCAGAAACGCTTATCTAAATTCTCAAAATAATTCATACAAACTTCGAAATTGGATCTATACTGTTTTTTGATTGGGCTAGATTAACTAGAATTTTTTCGTGAAAGATGAGTGTTTCAACATGATTCTTGAATTGCATGCATGAAATTTTGTGATTTAGGTAGATCAACTAAAATCCTCTTCGTTAATATCCTTACATCATTTTTAAGCAAATTTTTAATTTGTGAATATAATTCTTCAAGTTCTAATGCGTGAAGCAATTCTTCAGTTGGTGGATGGCACTAAATTGGACCAAATGGATTGAGGAATTTTTTATTTGTGAATAATGTATTTTTTCAAATTGTAGGAGGTTCAATAACTTTCTCATTTCTGGATTATGATCAATTGAATTTCAAATAATCGACCGAAAGTTTTTCATTTGTGTACTAAAAAAAATTTCTTTAGAAGCATTCAAGAAATTCTCCCTTTACAAAGGCTGATTGGCTGATCTTTATGCATATCCTTGGAAAATGTTTCCTCCTTCTCTTTTATAGCCGACTTAGAGGAGAAGAAAGAGGAGGAGAAAAATATGTCTCCATCCGAGAATGAGTAAAAACTTTTGAAAATCTCAATCGAATTGGAAACCCACATATTTCACGTAAAAATTGAAATTGTCATGCACAAACGTTGCATAAATTTAAATCATTGCTTTTGGAATTGAGCTCAATTCTCCAGTTCTCAAAATGATCTCCGTTCCTTGATGGTCACCCTCAATGATATTTTATAAAAACTGGATAGTTTTTTGACCCCACACCATACGGGTGGTTGAACCATGCGCGCGCAGCGCGCGCACTTCGTAGATTGAATAGCTTTTTGAGATTATTCGAAAAATCCCTCAGACAGTCGTGAATTTTTGAACCAGCAATCCATAAATTCAGATTTCGAGGCATGTTAGATAGATAAATATGTAGATGGATGACATTTCCATTCCATATTTTTATACTATATCATATTTGCTATTTTCTGGTACCATATATACCTGCATAATTTTTTTTTTCAAACACAACAGCTTTTGCCGTATGTGTATAGAATTTTAAATCATCGTAACCATCCGCGCGCAACGCGCGCGTTTTAGAGTTCTAGTTACACGTAACCTTAAGGGCCAGACGCGTTAAGATGAGCTTGCGTGCTAACTATTCATATGATTTCTGTTCTGACCAAAAGGAATATTTTTTATCCATTCCATATGAATTGATACCAGGGAAACCGTGGATCAAACATCAAAATTTCGAGAAAATGAAAGTTCGCATGGTAATTGGAGAGTGGCCCAAATAGCTAATCAACTTTCAATGAAGATTACTCGGCGTGGAAACATGCGTTTGGGACGTTCAGAAAGTCAATTTGAAGCTAACGTATTAAGGAAGAGTTGGTCTTCTATTCCAGAATAAAAGTATCATGAGTTGAATTTGAAGTGTAGTGAAGTTACCCCATCCTAGGTTTTGTAAAATGTGTCTTACTTCTCATGACTGTATCTTTGAATATACCCCTCAAATCAAGCTTCACCTCACACCAATTGACAGTTGAGATTTCAAGCTTCTGAATGATTACTGGCTAAAGTAGGATTCATCGTGATCTTCCCGAACTGTCCGAGGAACATTGACCGAAAAAAGTCTCAAGTATGGCAAAGTTACCCCGGTTAACGATTTTGAAGGAAACTTATCTCAGCGAAAGTGAGAGATCAAGGATAATGGAATACGAGTCGTCTCAGAGAGGAGGCAATTACCGATTCAGATATCTTGACATGTCGAAATGTGTCAGTCGACTTTGGAACTCTCGCAACTAGATCAACTTCTAGAGAAGATCAGATTTCCTTCAACGAGGAATTAATCGTTGTAGTACCCAATTTTAACTCTTCAATCAAAAAATAACGAGTGTCAACTTACAACATTTTCTTTTGTGAGTTTCGTGTAGCGGTTCCAGCAAGCAAGAGCAATTTCTTTGGTTAATCCCAGGAATAATGTTCCATCAGACGAAAAAGCGTGTCCAACGGACTGACTGCTCAGAACATCATTATTTCCATAAATTCCCACAGGTCTTCCGAGTGTACCATCTCTGATTTGATCAACATTGACAGCATATAAACCGTAGGATGCCAGAGGACGAAAATATAAAAAGCGGGGCTCATACTTGGTAAGTCTTGGTGAAATATCCATGCCCATAATACCAGCGGGAAGAAATTCACTTGACCGTCCGATTGTGATGGTTGCTTTAGAAACTTCAGGCCAAAATGTTGAACTTTCCAAACGATAGAGAGATTTCCCATCCCACACGATCATAGAGTTGCCATCAGCGTCTGCTATATAAGCCTTGACAAAGCAATGTACTCATGAGTATCAATTTTGAGAAAGCTATGGAATCAGGTGTTCTGCTGCAGTTCCCATATGATTTTAGATGGAAATGTTTTTCATGCAAAAATATTTAAAGTGAATACTCCACTGTGATATACTTAATTTTAGACTCCTGATGTTGTGGATGAGATGAATCAGGATGGTTGTATTGATAGATGGTCTAATTGATAAACAGTATTCTCAGGAGATCGTATTCAAAAAGAGACGACGTATATGGATGGAAAAATTTTATACTGGGAAACAGATGGCCATGATGATTAAAAACATGTTATAGTGATAACTGCTGTGATCAATTTCGTCAGAAATAGATTGAGGCCTTCAGAAAAAACTTATCCAATCGTCAATTCATCATCATTTGGCAGTTTTGTTTCGATAATTCCTTTTCGTGTAAACTTACCGTTGTGTCTTCACATTCATGCCCATACGTTTCAACAACGATAGTGGCAACATACTCTAATTTTGTTCTGGCCTCCAGAACAATTTCATCAGGTATAGTAACTCTCAAGATTAGAGAATCTTGCTTCGTATCAAAAACTAACAGCTTCGGTGAACACCGATTTCGACGTCCTGTATCAAGAACCCATAGTCTGTCGCATTTGTCGATCTGAAAACCATCCATTCGAATAGAAGAATTACGAAATACTTTATCGAACGCCGAGTGCTAAATTCAATCAAACATCACTCGTACATGACTATATTTTGTGCATCTTCCTAACAATTCATATCGTACTACTTCATTCGCCCCCCCCCCCCTACATTCAGAGAATATGTTCAAAACATCCGAGCATTTAGAGGTGAGCGGTGGAGCTTAATTCAGCGTAAGGTTTCTAGCTCTCTTGAGAAAATACGCCACTATAGGAGTGCCTTCATGATTGCTCAAAGTGGAATCTGCTAATCATTATGATGAATCCGGGGTTGATCTCCCACAACTACTCTCATACTACTGAAAAATCATGCACAGTCTGTCTACTTTTTACTGAATTTCACAACCACTCGCTCATACTATTCTCTCATTTATTGGTGTTGAATCATTATGAAAATATATCTGAGTAGTGTCTTCAGTGAATTTTGGGTCATGGGTGGGAAATCCGGAGTCCCCGCAGAACCGCAACCAGACACGCACCGGCCGCCGTTATTCCAGGTTGCAGCTGCATCCAATGATTTTGAGAGCGGTATTATTGTTTATACGCTTTTATTGGTATTGAATGCGTTACTGAGATAGTGGGCCACCTGTGAAACCTTGAAACGCGATACCATGCAAAAATTCATGGCATTTCGTTCATTAGGAATCGAGAGAGACTTGAAGGCAATTTTTTGGTGGGACAGAGCGCGTCCCTGCTCATTCCGATTTTAATAACAAAACAGTTATGGCCAATGTTAGATAGTAGGCCGCGTGTGGATTAGAATTTCCTGTCGAATGAGCCCTCCGACGCCCAAAAATTCTGAATCTAGCTCGCAAAAATCTTGAATTGGTGAGAGCATCGACCAGGACACCTATAGCCCAGAAATTCTTTCAATATCTCGAAAGAATCCTAGCTTTTCGGCTCGCTGGGCAGGGTATCCTGGTCGATGTTCTCACCATTCCAAGTTCTTTGGGAGCTACATTCAGAGTTTTCGGGAGTGGGAGAGGCTCATTCGACAGGAAATTCCAATCCACAGGTGATCTACTATCTGATATTGGCGAGAACTGTTATGTTATTGAGGAATAAATCGGAATTGGTGAGGATGCGCTCTGTCCCAACAAAAAATTGCCTTCAAGTTTTCTTCTATTCCTAATGAACGAAATGCCATGAAACTTTGTATGGTATCGTGTTATAAGATTCCACAGGTGGCTCACTATCGGAACACATTCAATACCAATAAAAAAATATAAGCAATAAATACAGCTCTCAGGATCATTGCATGCAGTCGCAACCTGGAAGTACGGGAGCCGGTGCGTGTCTGGTTGCGGTTCTGCGGGGACTCCGGATTGACCTTAACCCCTAACTGCCGGCCTGGCTCATATCATGTGAGCCACCCGTGATCTCGCAAAATTCTCATGACATTCAGATGTTTCTATGGAACGAATTGCTCTTTGGAAGATACTAATTTTCTTAGGGAAAATGCCGGGAGATTGAACTTTAAAGGAATTCAGATCATCTGCACTAAGGTTCTCCAAGCTCCACATATCGTTCGAGGCGGAATTTTGAAACATTTTGTGTAAAGATAGCCAAAATGAAGTTATGGAAATCTTGATTTTCGTGGAATGAAATCCATTTCAATCATGTTCAAACGGATTCCAATAATATTTGGTATCAAACAATCGATTTAGAGTGCCGTCTAAAGTATGGATTCAGTTTATCAGATTTCGTTCGTTGCAGAGGTATATATGAGTGAATTAAGTAAAATATAAATATTGTGTGAGGTATCATTGTGATTTCTGGGTTATTTCTTTGATGAAGCGCATTAGGGCAATTCGGACTATCTGAACGAGATTTTTTTTTAGCAATTCCTTTAGTTTGATTGAGATGGAATTGTCATACAATTGGTGTTCATCAAGCCGAAAAGACCATAAGGTAACCCGAATTGCCATAAGTTTATGGGAAGGATATCTATTTAACAATGAAGGTAGACAATTTCAGCGATTGCACCTCAAAAAAACTCTGCATCAAATTCGACTGGGAGGAGAGTGCTGCCAAATCACTGACTTCGTCTTTAGATGAATCTTCATAACTTCTAGGAAACGAGAAATGAATCAGGTAAATGAGGGAAAGCGTGTTGGGAAGAAAAAACACACTCACACACATACATACATACATACAGAGACAAAGGGATGGAATGATGAGTCCCTCAAAGGTTTT
The DNA here is from genome assembly GCA_029851415.1 of Eretmocerus hayati. Taxonomy (NCBI): domain Eukaryota; kingdom Metazoa; phylum Arthropoda; class Insecta; order Hymenoptera; family Aphelinidae; genus Eretmocerus; species Eretmocerus hayati. Next base: position 18,576,734 of record CM056743.1, read on the forward strand.
GGAGGCCTTTCGGAGGGTAAGTGTTACTGAGAATCGATAGATTTTGGCAAGAACAAAATGGTTGAAGCATTACTGTGATAAGAGAAATTCTGTTGAAGAAAATATTGGATTGAATGCAAAAACTGATCTAGAAATTACTGGACCAAAAAAACCCTTCCTCCTTCGAGAACCCAGGAACTGAGACGAATGAAATCATTTCGAGCATCAAGCTTACCTCAGAATACTATATGGAAGAAAGTGACACGATATGTAAAGTCCCTCACCGAAATTTTTGATACATCATTGATCGATGTATCACAATCATCTCCTTGGTGCCAACTCCAATCTGGATATGGTTGTAACAGGGGTCCGGCAACAGATTTCTTATCCGTTACGTATCCCAACCGTGCTGGTACTCCAGTTTTGTTCCTTATTGCTATGAAAACCCTGCCATCTGTCAAGGTACAAGCAGCACAATTATATATTTTCGGTATTCCAACACCTATCGTATATATCCTACACAACAAGCAAGTGAGATATGAAGATCCGTTCCGTACCTTGCATGAATTCTTTAGAAATCTCTAACAGGGAAAATGGAAATATCCAGAAAATACGCTGCTAAAAGTGATTAGCAGAATGCTTTCTCACGGCGTTATATGATGATAATTTTAACGAAAAAAAAAGTACCCTATATTTTGAGTTTTTCTCTTGAGGAAGCATTCCAGAGAAATTTGGATCATCTAAAAGAAGGTTTTTCCAACAATATTTATTGTTTGATTGAGAGAAAATTTTGATATAGTCGGTTTAAAGATGATTAAACTGGAGTTCTTTGTGGAAATTCCCTTCCCCCGAAAGAATCTTCATTTGAATAATGTTTTACGGATTTCATGAAAATTCCGTATCAGCCACTCATTTCAGAATGGCGCATAAGTAAGTCTTTAGGTCATTAGAATTGAGATAAATGAGTCGTAAAGGATGATACGAGGGAAAAATGAATATTAATTCTAATTTTCTACTATTTTTTGAGTTATTCTTTTGAGGAAGCTTTTTGGAGAGATTTGGACCTTCTAGTCTGAGGTTTTTCTTAACAATATCCATCGTTTGGTTGAGACAGAATTACGATGCAGTGGGTTTGGAAAGGGTTAAAATGAAATTTTTGGTGAAAATTGTGATTTTTTCGGAAATTTGAGATTTGTGAAGACTCAATAAAATTTCGGTAATAACCAATCGATAGATGATGCAGAAAAAACCATAGTTTAGGTCATTGAAATTGAGATAAATGAGTCATAAAAGAAGGTACAAGGAAAAAATGAATATTAAGAAAGATTTCTCATTATTTATTGAGTTATTCTTTAGAGGAAGCTTTTTAGAGAGATTTGGGCCTTCTAGTCTGAGGTTTTTTTAACAATATCCATCGTTTGGTTGAGACGGAATTCCGATGCAGTGGATTTGAAAAGGGTCAAAATCAAATTTTTGGTGAAAATTTTGAATTTTTCGGAAATTTGAGATTTGTGAAGACTCAATAAAATTTCGGTAATAACCAATCGATAGATGATGCAGAAAAAACCATAGTTTAGGTCATTGAAATTGAGATAAATGAGTCATAAAAGAAGGTACAAGGAAAAAATGAATATTAAGAAAGATTTCTCATTATTTATTGAGTTATTCTTTAGAGGAAGCTTTTGAGAGAGATTTGGGCCTTCTAGTCTGAGGTTTTTTTAACAATATCCATCGTTTGGTTGAGACGGAATTCCGATGCAGTGGGTTTGAAAAGGGTCAAAATCAAATTTTTGGTGAAAATTTTGAATTTTTCGGAAATTTGAGATCTGTGAAGATTTTATGAAATTTCGGTATTAACTAATCGATAAATCTTGCAGAAAAAATCATAGTTTAGGTGACTCAATTCGTGGTGAGACCGTGTGAGAAAAAGATATTCATGTATTAAGAGTCGAAATTTGAGCTGTTTTGCTCTAAAAACCCCATGGATCAAATTCGACTGGGAGCTGAAAGCTGCCAAATCACTGGGCTCTCAGAAATTGGATTCTGTACAACTTGTAGGAAGCCAAAAATTGATATAGTGGACAGTAAAAGAGAAAGCGTGTCCGATAGAAAACAACACACACACACACACACGGACAAAGGGGTGCAAAGATGAGTCTCTGAGGGATTTGGAAGGCCATTAGGAGGACAAGTGTTACCTATAATTGATAGATTTTGGCGAGAGGAAGAGAATGGTCTAAGGCTTTTTCAGATAAACGGAATTATCTTGAAGAAAATATTGGTTTTAGTGGAAAATTTGATCAAAATTTTGCTGGGGTGAAAACAAAGCTTTCTCTTTAGAGAAAGCAAAATATTCTCAATCATCATTATGGTATATTTAAACATGAATACAATCAATGTTCAAGTACACAAATCAGTTACATCCATAAACTGTACGAGGACTAGAGAGATAAGAAGGGTTTTGATGGAATCCACCAATTAGATCCCTTAGATTTAGTTAGAACTAAATCTAAGGGATTTTTATGCATATATCACAAGAACATTTTGGTAACTGTTTGTTGCCTTTATCAAACTGGAAATCCATTGTTATATTGTCAACAACCATCGTTAGAGTAACAGACGTTCATGTGCGTTCGAGAAATGAGAAGAGCTCCAATTGTTGGAATAGAAAATCTTCAACAGAGGCTTAGAGTTCACTCTTAGTATTTTAGAAAATTATGATTCGATCATCAATCCGAACTTTTGACTCTTCTTGCGCAGCTGACCGAGTCTATATATGCTCCATGAAACACGTGCTGTTGGCTAACAACTCAATCACGCGGGAATGTTGTCATGCCCGTCCCCCAAACATTATTTCGGATTCGCGGACATGTTCACATTGGCAGTTGAGTTCCTGCTGCTCGAGATTCTTGTTCTTGCGGGAGAATGTTATCATCTCATGAGGAGGAAGGGGTCAAGTTGTGGGCACAATGAAGAAAATATCAAAGGCGATGTATCAACTGGAATCGTACGTTTTACATCAAATTGTCGTAATGCAGCGATTGCCTTTCTCTTCAAGGCACTAACCAATCATAGTAATTTGTTTACTCAAGAATTCACACATATATGGACGATTTCAGATTAGCATGGTATGAGCTCCTTTCAGATCTTCAAAAAATGGTTACGGTATTCTGCAAACTGTGATTTTGGGTCATCACTGTTCAGGAAAATTCTCATGACATCGACGAAGATATAAGACCCTTAGTAAGATGCAAGATTGATTTCTTTGAAGAACAACCACAAACAGAAACAGCTTTCCGAATAACATAGCGAGTTTTTGTAATTTTTCAATGGACTCATAACGTTCATACTCCAGATGTAGACTCCCGTCTATATGTAGACTCCCCGAGAATCGATATTTGGGTTGTTTTAAGTTGAATATACCATAAAAATCTGACAACAATCCTCAAGAATCTCTGGCAACGTCAGAGAACATTTCCACAATGACGAATGTCACTCATGGAGGAGAATGGGAAAGATCCAAGAATTTCCAATTTCATAGCTCTTTCGCGTTCTGCTATTTGCAACCATTGACTTATTTCGTATCAAAAAATTTTTCAAAGAGCAGAAAGTGCGCGGTTCAAAATGATCTAGTTGGGAGCACCTTCTCTACACATACTCTGAAGACTCGTGGTATTCTTTGCAATGGAATTCCCAATCATTTGAGCTCTGTGGTGTCATAAAACATCCAAAACTCGACATTTCAATGCTTTTTTGCACCTCCCTCGATTGCCAATTGTGTGAAGAAAATTACAATTCCACTGGTATTTCTCAAAAGAATCCTTACCATTAAGAGATACAAATAATATCTCGAACTACATGATATAATATCCTCGTACGGAGATGTTGCCTCTGGATATTATGCCTAATTATTCCTGATCAATCTGGTGAGCTCTATCGAGCAAGTCTATTCAAAGCGAGAAATACTTTACTGGGATAAATATGCATAGAGTTTCCTCACCTTGGGATACATCAACATCCTTCGGCATTGATGCACTTATGTTGTAAGCTCCAGTTCGGATTGCTTTAGTTCTACTGGCTTGAGATGGCCAATTGAAATCTATGTATCGCCATTTGTAAGCCGTTTCTAATTCTGCTGACGATGCTACTGTAAGTAACAATGAACTGACTGCGAGAATAGCGGTAATTGTCAATGGATGCATCGTAGATCAGCTTAGAACAGGATTGAGGTTCTGAATCTGTAAAGTCAGATAGGGGAATCTCAGACCATGAATGAAAGCCAAGTATTCTATATTTCCACATGTGAGATTCAATCTTTTGCAATTGATAATTCCACGAGGTCGAAGACCAATTCATTCTTCATCAAGACAAGGGTCTCATCACGAATATTATGATTCTGAGGACTCATTTGGTGAAGGTGGATCATTTTCAATCGTCAGTACTACGAAAATGTAAAAGAATATTTTCAGGATGCCGATATTCGGCATCATACCTGTTTAGGATTCTCTCACTCAATCGTTGCGTAAATGGAACCTCAGTTTTGTTGAAGATAAATGACAATACAAAGCCCATTGGATTCGGAGTTGTTGTCATAGTGAACTCGATTCTATGGTCCGTGATGTGTAATATAAATATAGTTCCCACCAACTTGGAGGTCCCAAAAAAAGTTCGGAAACGATTGCATAGCTATTTCTGTCCTGCTTTTTGATTCCACAAGAGCATCGAAATCGTGGTATTTTTTCACTAAATTGAATCTATCTCGAGTTTGACTCAAGATAATGAAACGGGGTTTGCACAATCCGAAAGATCCCGAAGGAACCTATCGAAATCAACCTTTGGATTTCTCGTTGAGCTATTTCAAGCTCCAATTAGGCAAAGTCCGGAAAAATCAGGCTAGTCTGGTTATCTCGAGAAGTAGTTTTTTTCAACTTTCCGAGAATATGAATTCTTATGCAAAAATGTACGATCTTTGCAATGAATCTAGTCCGAAGTTGATTTCTACTGTTCTATGGGTTCTTCCGTCAACTACTTGTTCCTCCGTTCACTGACCAATCAGAAAACAACGTATTCTGCGCATGCGCATGATTGTACACTTTTCAAAGTAATCTCAATCGAAAGCTGAAGGAATTCCCTTCAAAATGACTTGTCGCAGAAGTCAAATTCATGTTCCTAATCAGTAACTACGCCAGCTTGATCGAAAAAGAAGGATGGCCATCAAAGCGAGATGACCCATCTGTCCTCAACCATAAGAGCCTCGAGCCCTTTCTTTGTCTCTGCATACACTTGATGTCTAAAGAACCGTGTATTTCCAGCCCCAGTGAACGGAATTGAACTTGGCAAGTACTCATTTCAGAGGAAATTCCCTCAGCTTTTGATTGAGATTACTTTGAGATCTATACAAATGCACGCATGCGAGGAAATTGCTGTTCTTAGATCGGTCAGAGAATGGAGAATCAGTAAAATTAACCAAAAAATGCATGGAACAGTAAAGAAACAACTTCGGAGTAGTTTCATCGCAGAGATTGTGCAATTTTGCATAAGAAACCAAATATTTGAAAAGTTAAAAAAATTGCTTTCGGAGATAATCAGGCAAGCCTTATTTTTTCGGTTTTGACTGATCAGAACCTGAAATACCTTAACAAAAATTTTCAAGGTCATTTTCGTTAGGTTTCTTCAGGATCTTCCAAATGGAGCGAACCATATTGCATCATCTTGAGCCAAACTCGAGATACATCCAATTCAGTGAGAAAAAATCATGATTTTGATACTCGGGTGGAATCAAAAAGCAAAACAGAAATAGCTCCGCAGGCGTCTCCGAAATTCTTTTGGGACCTCGCAGTGAGTGGAAAGTCCATATTTTGGACCAGGGAGTCGAATTAAAACCACGAGAAACCGATCCGAGATATGCCTATTTTTCATGTTAAAGCGTGCTGATTAGGTGTTATTAACACGCTCTTATCAAGCACTTCTTTATATGAAGTATTGGGGCGAGTCTGGAGCGGGCGCCAGTCCGAGGCTGAGTACAATGCACTCGGACAGGGGAGTGAGGCTGCAAAGTCTGGATTCTCTCGTGCTGTAGATCTCAAACTCTTACTTCTTCAACTGCATGCCAGCGTGTCGAAATTTGATTTATATCCGTGAATTCATAGAATTGGACTCAAGGGGGGCCGGGAATTGGCACGTATGAAGGAACCACTCGGTGGTTAGAATTATAAAATTGTCATTTTATGTCAAGAAAAAGAATGTTGATTCAAATATCCCGCTTGCCTCCATATTACGGCCACACTCACACACAACGAGACACGCGGAAATTGCACCTTTCAGGCTGCCTTTCCATGGCAGATGGCGCGGGTACCCTCTCAATGTGTAAGAGAGAGACACCAAAGTAGTGCCATCTCTTTCGCACTCATTGTTAGGTTAGGGTTTTTCAAATCTCGCGGTCTGATTCTGGCCAAATATTTGTCCCCTGGAAAGGCAGCCTGACGATTACGTTAGAAGCGCGCAAAATCGAATTATGTGCCACGCGGAGGACATGGCGTTGTGCCGTCGAGGAGGCCGTGCTCTGGACCGCGCGTGAAAAAAGACTGTGTCTGCCAACGCTTGTCCCTTCTTTTTATTCGCTCCGAGCCGCGCGCTTTTGAGATTCAAAACGAGCGATCGTGCGCTGTAGGTGGCTACCGCGTGTACTACGCTGTAAGCAGTGTTGGGGGACGCGTTATACAGTGCAGCATGCAGCATGGGCCTTCTCATAGGTTTAACTCAGAAACCATAGCTCAGAAGTGGCAACAGTATGCTAGGAAGTTGTGGGGGTTTTAAAAATGAAGAATTTGAGGGGTCGTGATCCTAAATCCGTGCAGAATTGAGTGAGTTAAAGCGATTTCAAGATTCGGCCTATGCTTTTCGCATGGTCGTCGTGGCCGCCGCTCAAGCCACCGGCTCAGTCCGATACTTTCGAATTCTGTAAGTCTTTCAATATTACTCGGATTGATGTCTACGCTGGCTTAAATTCTTCGCAATAAAATACCTCACAACTCCCTCGCTCACTCTTGGTGGGTTTGAGCCACCATTTTCTCACAAACAGACGAAAATCACGTCCGCGCCTGATGTTGCATATGCTATGGTCCCCCAACACTCTCGCGTGCAGACGCTACTGGGAAGTTTGGAAAAAAAACCGCTAGGCAGCGCTACGCTGAATCTCGGAGCGAATGAGTTTCGTGATATAACGGTACGTTACGCAGCTAACCGTGAAAAAATGGCACGCGTCGTGTTTTCTATGAGAAAAGTGTGTAAAATAACGGTACATTGCGTGAGTAACGCCCGCATCAGCACGTGGCGTTTTTACATATCTTCACTCTACAGAAAAACGGCACGACACGTGAGTAACGTTAAAAACGATATGTAGCGTTCTCTGCCTCCAAAAACTATATATAAAAATGGTATGGCGCGTGAGTATCGCCAAGAATGACACGTATCGTCCTTTGCCTATAGGAACTTACATATAAAAATGGTACGGCGCGTGAATAAAGCCGAAAACGATACGTGGCGTCCTTTTCACATGAAACTATTCTATATAATGGGTAGATTCGCATTCATCATCTCAGTTCTTCGGAATCTACCGCCAATGTGCATTGAATGATCTGGTGATTTATACCTACGACGCGGGTTCTGAAATGAAGCTTGCATATTGTTCGCCCGAGCAAAAGTGCGGCAATTTGTTATGCACTACCTCTCATAAATTATGGATCAAGTAGGGTCTTGCTAGAACAGTGATATTTCTAATATACTTTGTACGGACATTTTGAAAAAACATCTGAAAGATCACAGAAAAATCAATCAATTCATGTATTTAAAACATTCATTGCGTCCTTTTTCATAGTCAACGATAAAAATCTAGAAAATTTCTCCTTGAATCAATCACCTACAACTTTGGCGGGAGTGATTGGATCACAAAGAAAGAGATCTTGTAGATCTTCTCAAAACCTACAATTTTCTTTTTTTAAAGTTCTCTCTATGACATTCCCTATCCAAGTAACGAGCTTGGAAAGAAAACTATGTATAACATGGACTGCTTATGGAGATGCCAAAGCTGGCGCCTGTTTCGTCTCACCTTGCTCTATTCTGGTGCAAAAATTCATCAAAAAATATCATGGCGCATGATTTTGACGTGAAATAATCTCATCTTTCAGAATATTTGATCAGATTTTGTCTTGGGTTGGAGGCAACTCCAATTTCCCAAGTTTTATTGGGAAAATTGATTAATTTCACGTTTTGTCTCTATAGATCACATTCAAGGCAAAATCTGATAAAATATCCTGGAAGATGAGATTATTTTACATCAAAATCATGTCTTATGATATTTTTTTGATGAATTTTTGCACTAGAGTAGAGCAAGGCGAGAAGAAACAGACGCCAGCTTCGGTAGCTCCATAAGCAGTCCATGTCAAACAAAGTTTTCTTTCCAAGCTCGTTACTTGGACAGGAAAGGTCGTAGAGAGAACTTCAAAAAAAAGAAATTGTAGGTTTTTTGAAGATCTACTAGATCCCGTGCGTACTTTTGTGATCGAATCACCACCGCCAAAGTTGTAGGTCATTGATTAAAGGAGAAATTTTTTAGATTTTCATCGTTGACTACGGGCAATCAAAAAGGACGCAATGAATGTTTCAAAACATGAATCGATAGATTTTTTCGTGATCTTTCAGATGCTTTCCCCAAAATTTCCGTACAACAAAGTATATTGAAAATATCAATTTTTCAGTGAGACTCTACATAATCCATTATTCATGAAAGGTACTGTATGTGTTGCGCGATGTGCACGACAACGTGTTGTTTTTGATCGGAATTCATTCAGGATGATAAATCTCTACTGACTGTCATTGAAATTTTGATTCTTGGATAGTATGTGAGATGATAACTTCGAAAAAACAGATTTTGAGCATTTGCGCGACACGCGTCGAGGAGGAAAATGAATTAACTTTTGATTGGCAATAACAAACTTGATATTGCTTGTGAAATTGAATTAGAAATTTGCATCACTCTGCGTCTCACGGTCAACCATTCAATAATTCTCCTCGTCACTAAAGTCAGCTCTCTCATGGTAATCAGTCCTCTTCAGAACAGGAGAAATGGCGATCCCTCGTCTATGCAACACATTCTTACGACATGTTCGCTTGTTGATTTCTTATTTGACTGATGTCTGAATCATAATTGAAAAAATATCATCGAAATGGAAAAGGTCGATGAGGTCGTGTAGTGTACTACATAATTTTCAAGAACTCTAGATAATTCTAGAGTATTTGAGCAGGGATGATGATCTTTCATCAATACTTTGGTTCTTGCTCTCAAAAATTACTACCGAAATCCGAAATCCGATATAAAGTAAGTGTGCCTAATATGCTCCCACTACTTTTGTTTTGCTCATAGTTTTGGCTCATCTCAATCTTATCCAACGTATCTTAACTCGTTTTGAAAATAATTCCAAGACCTTCAAGATGAGCTGAAGTACGTTTGATTTCAAGGAATTGGAGCCGAGCAATCTTAATTTCTGCAGAAAAAGATTCTTTGCGAGTCTTTACCGATGTGTTCCTCATATGCCCCCATAGACATTTCGCGATTCTGAAGATCTGGAAAAGCGATATTGGTTCTGGAGCATGACGGTAATGTATTGAATGGACAAATCGTCATGATTTGAGGTATTGTCGATGATTTAGAGTGTACATAACCTAAAAATTAACATGGAAATCAATTTTTAACATATTTTGCGAGATCAGGTGCGTTCTGAAGGCTCCATGCTGCTGGATACCTATCGCTAAATAAACCTAAAAATAATGTTACTCGACAAAAAAGTGCTAAAAAACTTGACGGCATTGTGCAAAGCCCTCTACATGCGGAAAAAGGGGTGGGGCATATTAGGAACACTACACTTTTTTTAATAATATGGGCGTAGAATCGACTAAAAATCGAATTTGGTAAAGAGCGTCTTAAAGCTGAAACAAAAACAAAGAAAATGAGCTAAGGTACGTTGGAATTGATCACATCAATTTCGTTTGGCATAGCTTTCGGTGACTACCAAAAAAGAAGTCGAAAGTACCAAAAACCACTCTTTCTGTTCTTAGAAATGTGCGTACGATTCGGGACCGGTCCAAATCATTGATTTTCTCATATTTCAATATAACAAACATGAAAAAAATGCGCGGCCATGTCTGCGTGTCCGTACATTCGAGAACTTGAGTGAGGGGTTATCAGGGAATGGGGGCATATTAGGCACACTTACCTCATGTCCGTGCGACATTGTTGTACAACAACTCAAGCGGACTTTTACAGAATTTCTGGAAAAATACTATGAACTCCAACACTCATCTGCTTCATCCCGAATTCTTTTCCAAAATATTAGAATAATCAACTACAAAAGTTGTGAAGATTTATGAGTTTAAAATTGTAGTCCAGAGGTCCATGCAACACGCGTAGGAATGGCTCTTTCTGTGCATTTCATATAGAATTAAATCTAATTCGAGAGAACAATGAATCTCGAACTTGAACAGTTCTTACCCTCACCATGTGCTGGAAGAGATCCTGATGTAGCTGATGAGATCACAGAACCAAAGCGCTGCTTGTTCTTGAAAAGATTTTATACGAATTTTTCACTCATTATCTGCTCATACTGATGAATATTTATTGAAAACCACAAACTTTCCATTAAAATACAGACAAAAGTACGCGGAAGCAAGGGGTGACTTAATAATTGCATTTTGTGTAAGTTGTGCTTGATAAGCATATTTAGTTTGAAATTATTGGAACAAAGTCGTTCAGGAATGCTCACACTTCTCGATGAATTGATAGCGGAAGGCAATAGTTGTAATTATGAGATTTGTGAGCTCCATTGAAGCAAAATCGGCTCACAGAATGCAACATGGTCCTTTGAACCGGATTGTGAACTAAAATCATCATAGAAGAGATACTAAATTGACTCACAAATCGCAGGAATGTAGATGCATATTCTTGCGTGAATAGCTTGATGAGACCGAATCATAAGGAATATTATCAAATCTTGCTCGTAGGATTCTCTGATGGAGAATCTTCCTTCGCTATTATCGAGGAAGAGATGATTGCTTGAGAAGGCAATGAATTGGGTCAGGGAAAATGAAGAGTAGCACTTGGATTTTGAATATCTACTGCGTTGGTTAGGTCTTTCGAAATCATTTTCAAACGAAGATGATCAAATTGAGTCTTGCGAAGGTTACAAGTTTGCGAACTACGTTGTCTAACACCTCATGTTCGGAATCATCCAAACAATTCCTGAAAAGATTGATGCAAAAAATGGGTCTGGGATTAACAAGAATTCCTAAACACGATCAAATGAATTCAGGGGAAGGGTTATCCAATCCCAACGTATTCTTGAGTAAGCAACATTAATTAGAAAGGAATTTTCGACTCGTTTCCTTCGGATCACTATTCCCTTGGAGAGTATGGAGGAATAATTTCAATAACGTACTCTCGAATCAAAAGTAAGATATCGAACCCATGCTTCTTATTGAAATTTCCACGTGCCATTCTTTCGGGGATACTGAAAACTGTAAGTGAGCCAGGTTAGGCATGGGTTGGGTACTACGCTCTTCTTCTACCAGGGCGTTTCTCAAACATTTTCTCGTTCCAAACACCAGTAGATCTAACGACTTGGTTGGTTCAGCCAATGTTGCCTTAGATGAGGAAATAACTCATTCAAGATCGGCCCAACAATGGTAAAAAACCAGACCCATAAAAATTCGTGCTTGCAGACTCAATCAACGGTGAGTCTGCCGTCATATTTTTCTCCGAGAGCCCATCTATCATCACAATTCTCAACTTATTTCATCTAGAGTATATTTGTGAAATCCTGAGTTGCTGATATAGAATTCCCTCCCTCTTCCAGGATCACCTGGCTCGGATAAAAGCGTATAAAACAATTTATTCATGGTAATTAGATTAATAATATATCTATTTATGGAACGTAACAGTTTACTTTGAATCTCATTGATCTGGAAATTCCAGTGACGGATTTGAACAGGAGATTGTGAGAGTATTCTTATTCAACTGACAGGATATTTATATGTCTGTGGAATAATGATGAATACTTCAATGAATTAATCATACTTTGTTACAATCTCATCCTACAGCCTCATCAAGATTGTATACGCAATTTGGAATGACTCTCCCCATTTCTGCTTTGAATTTGTTGCCTTGGGATATTTAAAACGATGAATTCAAGTTGAACTTTGAGGTTCCATGAGTGATTAAGATTGATTAATTGATTGATTAATAATCTTTATTCGCTCAAATTGAATACTGTTACATATGGAACATTTGTCACGCATTTGGTCGAGGATATTACGATTATCATAGTACGTGACTTGTCATTCCAAAGCACCAAGAGATGCATGAGAGCTGAAATATCATCACGGTGGTCTTGAAATACGTCTATATTCCGCTAACGACCGTCTCCGGGATTCTTGTAGGAAATGTTTTTAGGGGCTTGGGGCGTTTTCGATGAATGTCCAAGAAATATGTTTTTTCGCCCTTTCCCAATCTTTCTCCTCCAAAGACTCGAAAAAAACTCACTTGGACTAAACGCTAAGAGATCTCTTCATTTCTCATTGGAACAAAATGATACTCAAAGTTTCATAAAAATCCGTGTTCCAGAGACCCGATGCTCTCCTCCGTAGTCTGATAAAGTAGTATGCGCAGCACATAACGTTCAGTTGATCCGAAAATTGATACAAAACCACATGGTGGAGGAGTATTATGAATAAATGGAATGAGAGAGTATAAATAGCTCCGCATGTTGAATCTGATCTCATTCATCCACAACCATGGTTATGGCTAGTCCGGAGTCCCCGCAAAACCGCAACCAGACACGCACCGGCGTACTTTCTGGTTGCGGCTAGATGCAATGATTCTGAGAGCGATATTATTGTTTATACGCTTTTATTGGTACTGAATGTGTTGCTCTGATAGTAGCCCACCTGTGAGATCTTATAACACGATACCATACAAAGTTTTATGGCATTTCGTTCATTAGGGATCGAGAAAAACTTGAAGGCAATTTTTTGGTGGGACAGAGCGCGCCCTCGCATATTCCGATTTATCCCTCAATTACAGAACTGTTTTGGCCAATATCAGATAGTAGACCATCTGTGAATTGGAATTTCCCGTCGAATGAGCCCTCCCACGACCGAAAATTCTGAATCTAGCTCGCAAAAAACTTGACCTAGTGTGAGGATCAAGCAGTATAACTTGCTCAGCGAGCCAGAGAACTACGAATTCTTGGAGATATAGAATGAATTTCCGGATGTGGAACAACTCATTCGATGGGAAATAATATGGTGTTTCACTTGTCATAATTCGTTTGGGTCGGGAATGTGAGATTCAAACACTATGAGGCGAAAAATTGGTTCAAAATCTCCCATAGCACATGCAGTGCGATGAAAGCGCCATCCATCGGGCAAAATATCTGGATCCTATCCGGACTAGCCTTAATGGACAGAGCAACTCAACACCAGATCGTTTTCTCTTCTCGGATCGAACAAAACGGGGGAGTTACTATTCGGAATGGGGAGAATATTTTAAAAAATCTTCGACCCCTAAGAACACTCGTCCGGATGAGGAAGACTATCGGGGGGTTCTAACTTGCGAGTGTGGTGAATTTTGCTGACACAAGTGAGTTTAATTGCATGTGGTCTACTCACTCGGTACAACTATGGTGGTTGCATAATCGCGTAAGGCAGCTACTGCGATTTCTGCGCAAACCGCTGTGAAAAATTAAGCTTTTCAGACTAGAAATGACCATCTTTGACAAGATCGCCGACCTCGGTCGGCCAAATCATATCTGGCCATGGACGAAACCTTTTCTGGCCGGGAAAGGTCGATTCGGAAGACTGACCAGGACCGGTGTCCGAGAATTCTTATTGTTTTAACTACTTCATTCGAATTCCTGCAGCCATTCATTGAGCAAATGGTTCATTTTGACTAGATTCCGTGTCAAAATTTACCAAAGGCGGTGAGTGATAATGTTATCAGTCTTCTCCAGTACTAAATTGACTCCACGATTCGATATTCAATCTAAAAAATTTCGTTATACTCTATCCCGGTCATCAATTTCCATCCAATTTTGCTGAGAACAAGACTCGTTAATACGAGCCACATGATTTTCCTATAAGGCCTAGCTAAACAACAGCTTTAATTGAATCGCTATCGGTTTTGGCGTTGCGCACATATCCATTGTCATTTCATTGTCCAAGTGCCGAGCCATTGTCTAGCTCGGTTTATGGTTGCCGTCAAAATTCATGATGTTAGTACAATTTTGCCAGCATCAATTTTACGTTGGATCGATACGGTCCGTTTGCACTATTGAAACCTTGCCACCAACACAAACGAGCGAGTAAGCGAGCATCGACCAGCCGATCCCCACATGATACGTGTAATGCTGCGGTGACAAAAGCTGTTGACGTTTGAAGTGGGCTGGCGCAAGCCCAGAATAATCTAAGGGGTACTCAAACAACTATGGTAATTGGAACCCTTCCATGAAGTTCTCACTCTTACTTCTTCAACCCATAGGCGCCGTGTCGGTCCTGCAGAACCCATCAACAATATTTACAGTTTCATACAGCCATGTCGATATTTCATGCCCCTCAAGGTTCTATCTTCTTGCTTCAGACCCTACTTAATTGTTTCGGGTGGTAATTAAGATCTACCAGTGGTCTCCGAGTTTCCAGACTACTTTCAAAACATCATTCGACCAAATTCCTAGATTGCCAAAAATAACTGGTCACTGTACGAACACTATTTTACGTTACCTGAGTTTTTGATCGGGTTCAAGTCAACGGGGTTTTTCAGTGGTACACATAGCAATCTTTTGACCAAGAATGCACTCCTGAGATATCCATGGATAACCAAAATTGTGAGAAATCTCATTATGACGTTTTAAATGACCGGAGTAATAGTAACGTTACATGAGATTCTACGTGCATTGCGCCTAATCGGAACCTCAAAAGGAGTGAATCAAGTCAAAAAACAAAATATTGACCCGTTTTTAGATGGTCTCGGTTTGTATGGGTTAATAATAAACGCTGAGAATTTTCCATCAAATCTCCTGGAAGAACTTGGAAATTTTGCGGAACCGAAGTGGAATTCTACTATATTTCTTCCCAAACTCCTGCAAAAATGCAAAAATGATTTGATATAGTCAAGATTGTGTGAAATAATTCAGTTTGTCAATTTCACGTTGATAGGATATATTTCCTATTCAGCTTCGAATAGCAATGTCTTTCGGGTATTATAGGCTCGGCTGAAATGAACACTAGCCCATTGAGGCTAGATAAACAAGTGCCTCACTCTAGTTGATGACATGACACTGCCAGTTCAATCTGTTAATTCTCGATGTGGCCAAACGACGCGATTGTAACAGCTGCCTCACACCGATAGCATCGAAAGTGAACTACACTGGTGAGGCCAGTTATCGTCCGTTTGGAAGATTCGTTCAGTCTCACATACTGGAAAGTCATACTACGGATGATCAGGACAAGAATCGCCATTGATGATCTCATTCTACGAGAAATTCACGGTAAGAGCTTTCTGTAGAAATTTTGATGATACGCAAATTACGCTATTCTCGTGATTGCTTATTATCAAAATTTCCCATGTAGTCGTCTCATCATTTCAGCTGAAATTGAAAAAAACCTGTTATCTGAGGTGACCTATTCATATTCATCTTCAAATAATATCAAGAGATATTGAAAAAATCACCTTTCTAAAGATATGTCTTAGTCGAAATAGAAATAGTTCGTTTTAATTCTTTTGTCGACCAAGAGTTCCTGATTTCAAATGTGCAGAATTGCTAGGAGTGAGATCCGTATTCCCCCGATTCTCTGACCGTGTCAGTGCTGATAAGTAGTATTGTCCTGAGCAAGATAAGTCGCAAGATCGATTTCCGAGTGCACCCATTCTGCTGAGTGTAGAGAAATCTGCAAAATTTCGAAAGCATTCTTGCCAAACCCTGATTGTTCTTCTCTTGGGCCCAACTGCGTCCCACCAAAAGGGACGAAATCTTAATAGGTATATTTTCGTAGTGATTAAAATATTCTTATCCATCGTGAAACGAGATTGTCAAATATTTGACGGGAGAAGGGGGGTTGATTATATACCCGCATCAGAGCAAACATCAACAGGGGTACAAGTTTTGGTGAGCGTAGACTTTCTTCCTCACGCCCAAGCATGTACCAATTTCTACAACTTTTCGATATCTTCAGAGTTTTAATCGATCGTGATTCGAGATTCTTTCTGTCTTTATTTGACCTAAAATTTCCTCAGGAACTTGATGGAATGTTCTACAAGTCAGGACTCGGTAGTTGCAGGGACTGGTAAAACCCTCTGTAACCCTCTTGTCACTGGTCTGGTTTGGTAAAATTCGGTCGGTGAGGAAGCTAAGCTTATACATTTGGTTGAGGTTGAGTGGAACGACACGATATCTTGATCCTAATAAAAACACAGGAATAGTATATTACGCACCTGCGTCCGCGAGGGGCCGAAAGTGACACATTGCGGCCCGGGTGAGTTGCCGCACGAGCCGCTAGGCGAGGGCGGCATACCCGTGGCCGCAATGGGTTGCTTTCGTCCCGAGGTGCGTATAGTGCTTTTCAGTACACTTTCATCGAAATTCTATGGTTTCCGACACGATTTCGGGGCGAAATCCCGCACCGCCGCACAGGTTAGAAAACGTCGGAGCATGCATTGTAGCAGACCGAGGGCGCAGCCCGAGGTCTGATGCGCATGCTCAGTCGTTTTCTACCCTGGGCGGCAATGCGGGATTTTCCGCCCCGGCATCGGGGCGGAAACCACAGGCTTTCGATGCAAGTGTACTGAAAATATGATTGTGGAAGTGTCACTATATCCGTTGACGGTGAGCCTGAGGGAAACCAGGGTATTTCGGTGTAGTAAAGCAGCGTGGCCGCGATCGGGCCAAAAGTCGTTCCGAGTGTATTAAAATAGTGTGTCCCCAAGAGGCTAACTACCTGAACGTTGAGTGCTTGCGTTTCTATGTCGCCGTCAATGTGTCCAATCTGGGCTTTGTATAGAACGCCCGGGGAATCTATAGAATCCCCGGGCATTCTATATAATGCCGGGTAATGTGTTCAATGAGGGCTCATCCAACATATTGCTTGCCTTCAAACCGACGTTGTAAAGATTACCCAGGGATTCTATACAATGCCCGAGGCTGCTTGGGCGATGTGTTCAAGAACCCTCGGACGAGATGGGAAGCTTCACATGAAGTGGAACAAGCAGTATTTTCAAGTGAACAGCTGAATGGAATTCATTTGTGAAACAATCGTTGCAATATTTATAATTTAATAATAATGATAAATCAATCATAATAATCAGTCTTACCATTTGATTTGAATGAAGCACAAACTGATCGTTGTCATCATACATTGAAATCATATAGTACTATTTATTACAACATGTAGATGAGTCATGGCACCGAGAGCCACACATAATTGACGTGGGCATACCCCCGCATTTATTTTTGATCGCCGCGAATATATAATTTTTACATTACTACATTCGTACACTCTTCCAGCGTACGCCCGGGATAGACCTTTCAGTAACTTTTCCAGGAATTTTGTCGCGGAACTTTGGTAACTGGTGCGCCACATCATTTTAACGTGAAAATAACGCTTCTCCAACGTACGACCCAGGTTGTAAAGTTTTCCAGAAAAAGTAGGCTCAAATATTTTATAATGGGCGCGCCCCGTTACAATAATGCAAATGTACGCTCCTCCAGCGAACGCCGTATATCATAAACTTTTCCGAGAAAACTCCATCCGAGTAAGCCGTAATAAGGGAGTCCCGTTACTTTGACAGTAAAGTACGCTTCTCAAGCGTACGCGGTTGATCGTAAATTATATTCATGGATTGCCGTATAGAAAAACGTACGCTTCTCTGGCGTACGGACCAATTCTCGCGTACTATCCTCACACGTTACTTTCATAATAACGTCACGTCCGGTATACGTACGCGTACGTTTCTCGAGCGTACGCACATGGTTATATAAGGCGGCGCTTTCCAAGCTCAGCAAGCTCATTCTTCTCAAGCTCACCGTCGCGACGCTGTCTCCACAACACTCGGCCCAACCGTGGCCCCGACGCAACCGTACCAAGTTGCCCCAGTGGCATGAGTGACCAAGTGTGCTTAGTGTTTGTGTTTCGCACCTCGAGTACCGAGTCGCAATTGTATCTTGAGCCAGTGAGAATTATTCGAGTGCCTAACCCCATCCCTACCCCGACGACGGCGTGAGCACGCCCACGAACCTGGACCGGACGGATGGACCGTCCCAGCCAGCGACAGGGACGTCCCAAGACCTACACACCCCGCTCCGAAGAGGAGCACTGACGAGACCTCTACGGACTTCAACAGGCCTAACGCTTGGCGCTGCTCGGAGCGTTAAAAGCCGCGGCCTCAACTCAGCAAAACAAGACTGCTCAACCCTCAACTATCTCGTCTCCGGCCATCGAGACGCGGGAGTGAATTTATTTTCATTCTCATTGACGATTCGGCGCCCAACGTGGGGCAACGAGGGACATTTTGGACTCCGTCGGCATCAGAAGATGCTAGGACCTGCGACCTGATGAGCAGTCTTCCCCGGACGCCACCTGCAACCCGGACGACCCGGCATACAGCGGCAAGCACTTCTGGGAGTGTGGAAACACCCAGTGGCGCCCAACTGGATCAACAACGCACCGTCTCGCTTGAGCGCACCGCTCGCGTGATACGCCACCAACGCCAGCGGTCACTCGGCTCGGAGCTGGAGCTCGAGTCCCTCCTGGACGGAGCACAGCTGCCTCTACGCCGGAGGACATCTTTCAGGGACTTTGCTCCAGCTGGTTCACCGTCTGCGGTCCCACACGATAAGTCTGCAGATCCCCAAGCCAGAGCTGAGCATCAACCACGAAACTACCCCAAGGACCGGAATGGAGCACCCACGACGGTTTGCTGTTGTACTGCTGAGATCCGGCCAACCTGGGTGTCTACGGTTCCTGGGTCCGGACGCGAGGTCATCCTGCACCACTCTCACGAGGACCCGCTCGCCGGTCATCCTGGTGCTGCGAAGACCCTCGACCAGATACGCGGAGAGTACTACTGGCCTGGACTTCGCAACGACGTCCGACAACATGTACGAGCATGCGGACCCTGCAACCTCACCAAGGCTGCACGACCAGCGGATGCCGGAGCCATCATCGCCAGGAAGCCGAAACGACCTTGGGAACAAGTGGCCTTGGATCTGATGGGCCCTCATCCCTGGACGCCCCGGGGGAAGCGGTTCATTCTGGTCGTCACGGACTTGTTCTCCCGATGGACGGAAGCCTTCCCTGTCCCATCATCGACCACCGAGTTCATCGCCAACGTTCTGGAGACGGAAGTGTTCCAGCGATGGGGATACCTGGGAGCCGTACTCTCCGACAACGCACCCCAGTTCAAGGGTGCAAAATGGCTTCGCCTCGGCGACACGTGGCAAGTCGAAGCGTGGACCACGCCTGCGTACCACCCTCAGGCGAATCCTACGGAACGTCGGAACCAAGAGATCAAGAAGGGGCTACGCCTGGCCGTATTTCCGTACCAACACCAAACTAATTGGGACCTGGAGGTCCCAAAATTCCTGTTTGCCATGCGCTGCCGATGTAATGCCGCCACTGGACTCTCGCCTAGTGAGTTGCTCCTGGGACATAACATCACTCGCCCAGGGGAACGAGTCTCGCCACGATCGGACGATCTCGAGACCCGCATCGCCGCAGCCAACCAAGCACAGGACCACCTCACCAGCAGCGGGAGACCTTCGGAAGAAGTCTTCACGGAGGGAGACATGGTGTTCATCAAGACACCCCCCTCTCCAAAGCTGCCGTCAACTTCAATGCCGGCCTCACCCCGAAATGGGAAGGCCCGTACGAGATCGTCCACTATCATTCAGTGCAGGTAATCACCGTCGACCGTCCCGGAAACACCGCCCTGGAGGTGCACATCTCGCAGGTCAAGCGAGACCACACAGCTCCAGCCCCTCCTGCGGCTGAACTTGGGTTACCATCCCCCGCAACCAGCGGCGCCAAGGATGCAGACAGACCCCGAACCGAGCGGCCACATTCGCCGACCATACCTGCCAGTGGGGAAGCCCACTTGTCCGAAGACCAAGGTCGGAACGGATCCGCAACCGTCCCCATTGCCACGACCCCTGATCGTGCGCAGGACGTCATCGCAAGCCACGTCGAGGAGGACTAATCGACAAACCTTGCCGAGGTGGACACTTTGGCTGAACCATACCCAGGGGTAGCGGATGCGCCCCGAGTCCTGAGCAACCAGCAATAGAAGCGACGCAGAGGGCGACCTACCTTAACAGAAGCAGCGCGGAGAGAAGCCGAGCGTAAGCTCGCCTACCCACCACCTATCCACCGCTACAACTTGAGGAGTAGGAGGAAACGTCCCGCTCCGGGATAATAACTAAGTATATTCAGTCGGCCGACATATATAACGTATATAATCAATTACCTGTAATCCAACTATGTATCTTGGAATTAGTTTTGTCGAATAAAAAGTCGACAAGGTACCGAATGCGACGCACACTCACGGCACGTTTCATGCAAAAATAATATCCGCGTCGATCCCCCGGACGATTTGACGTAGGCATACCCCCGCCTTTATTTTTTAACGCCGCGAATGTATAATTTTCACATTACTACATTCGTACGCTCTTCCAGCGTACGCCCGGCATAGACCTTTCATTAACTCTTCCAGGAATTTTGTCGCAGAACTTTGGTAACTGGTGCGCCCCATTATTTCAACGTGAAAATAACGCTTCTCCAACGTACGACCCAGGTTGTAAAATTTTCCAGGGAAAGTAGGCTCAAATATTTTATAATGGGCGCGCCCGGTTACAATAATGCAAATGTAACGCTTCTCTAGCGAACGCCGTGTATCATAAGCTTTTCCGAGAAAACTCCATCCAAGTAGGCCGTAATAAGGGAGTCCCATTACTTTGACAGTAAAGTACGCTTCTCAAGCGTACACGGTTGATCGTAAATTATATTCATTCATTGCCGTATAGAAAAACGTACGCTTCTCCGGCGTGCGCACATGGGTATATAAGGCGGCGCTTTCCAAGCTCAGCAAGCTCAGTCTTCTCAAGCTCGCCGTCGCGACGCTGTCTCCACGACACTCGGCCCAGCCGCACAGTGGAGCCAAGAAATCCTTGGATAATTTGCCTTCACGTGAATTTGCAACCAATCGACATATGCGCAGATGCAGGAGGTTGTTCTCATTCATCCAGAAGTCTTCTGTTCACGCATATGTCGATTGGTTGCAAATTCACGTAATGGGGAATTATTCAAGAACTTCTTGGCCCCACTGTGAGCCGTGGCCCCGACGCATCCGACTCAACGTGCCCCGCCGCGACCGTACCAAGTTCCCCAGTGGCATGAGTGACCAAGTGTGCTTAGTGTTTGTGTTTCGCACCTCGAGTACCGAGTCGCAATTGTATCTTGAGCCTGTGAGAATTATTCGAGTGCCTAACCCCGTCCCTACCCCGACGACGGCGTGAGCACGCCCACGCACCTGGACCGGACGGATGGACCGTCCCAGCCAACGATAGGGACGTCCCAAGACCTACGCACCCCGCTCCGAAGAGGAGCACTGACGAGACCTCTACGGACTTCAACAGGTCTAACGCTTGGCGCTGCTCGGAGCGTTAAAAGCCGCGGCCTCAACTCAGCAATACAAGACTGCTCAACCCTCAACTATCTCGTCTTCGGCCATCGAGACGCGGGAGTGAATTTATTTTCATTCTCATTGACGAGGTTTCCTGCAAGGGGAATTCCGAGCATCGTCATGATGTTTTTTTTTGTTTTTTAAATAAGAACAGCGATTACTTTGACATTGATTGGTTGCGAGCTTATAATTATACTTCACAACTCCATCACTTGATCTGGATTGCTTAGTCGCAGCCTCTCTTAAACTGAATAAAATCTCTAGTGGCACGTCGACAATTGATATGGGACCATTGTCTACTTTATTTAAATCACATCTCGGATACCAGCCTCGCAGCAACCCATCTTCCTGATGAACACCATGTTGGATATCAATGACAATTCCTAATATTCAAGAAAAGTCGGAGAGTCCTCTGTCTACGGTAGGTAACAGTAACTGTGACAAGTACATGTTGTAATAAGTAGTACTATATGTGCGTTTTTTTTTTTTTTTTTTTTTTTCATTATATAACGCTTTATTCAATCTCTGCTGAGATTATTTAGCAAATGATTACATATGAGATACACATAAGCTTATATACTAAATATTCCTATCAAATTTGTTGATAGAAAAGAACATTAGCAATGGTTCCATTCTCATTAATACTCAATATACATGACAATCTCGTCGATAACTGTAAATTGCATTCTATCAGGAATTCGTGAATCAATTTGACGCGCGCACCGGGAGGCGGTGGTAGCCGAGAGGATGGATTGGATGCGGAGGGGAGAGGGTAAAGTCACTATTGTCCAGATTTGATGCTCGGGACATCAGGGCCTGCGCCTCGCACATGATGAAAAGATAAAGCATTCATAACCCGCACTCTATACTATTACAATTGTGATAACACTACACTCGGCTTGTGGACAGAAACCATTGCTCGGTTTCAAATAATGCCCGATGACGCGTCCGACCATGTGGTCATGAGGCGCACATGGTCATAGCGGTTCTACGCTTTTTGTAAAGAAAAAATCAAAGGAAATGAAAATGAGATGGGCGCCCCGAGAGGCAGGGCTTCGCCCTCTCGCACTTTTTTGGAAACCTTTTCTGATAGATTGAACACCTCGAACGCTCCTTTATATAGCTGCTGGATAATACACCTTTCTGTACGCCTCGACGGCGTACAAGTATATTCAGACAAAGACTGGAAAGTTGCTGTACGCTGCTGGAGCGTACATCGGCGCATAGCTAATAAGTTTGTACGCCTGAGGGGCGTACGTCACTCCGTTGCCGCTGATGGCCAAAATTTATTATCCTAATAAAATGTCTATCAAGTGTACGCCTAAGCGGCGTACACTCTGCCTCTAGGCATAATCTGTACTCTCGTGGGCCGTACATAGAGTGGCGCCGGAGCATAAATCTCATACCCGATGTACGCCTAAGTGGCGTACACTTTTATCGATCTTAGAAATCTGTACGTTTGAGGAACGTACAGGAAACATAGTCGGAAAAATAATCTTATACGAGATGTACGCCTAAGCGGCGTACACTTATATCATTATATGGTAAATGTACGTCCAAAGACCGTACGGAAAAGTAAACTACATTTTCTGTACGCCTGGACCGCGTACACTAGAAATAGTTATTACATCTATAAATCTCCTTTGTGATTGAATTTGCACGTCTGTCCGACGTACACTTTTTAATTCTGACAAATACATTGTAAATCATTCTACGGGCTCGTATTCGTTTCCAATGTACGCTAGAAGAGCGTACACCGGATATATTCTACTTGCGCATGCACACTTGATTTGAAGTAAACGGGGAGACCGATGTATGGAAAATTCTACGTGAATTTATGACAATTAATAAATATATCAATCGGCCCCGAAATTTGCGGAGAATTTTTTCATACAGCATTCGTTCCATACTTTAAGAGGCTTTGACCCTGACATTTATTGCAATACGTTAATACTTGCTGCGAGATTGGTTACATATCGAAGTTGTCGTCTTGGTCGGGGTCGGCTGCATCGAGGATTCTTCTTATGCGCATGCGGAGAGGCGGTTGCTGCGCTCCGGAGGCGGGTGGTGCGATGTTCGTGTCTGGTTCTGTTGCTGGATCTATCGTATAGCGGATACCTTTTAGATGTTCTGGCGTAGCTGGAGTGGGTGGTACTCGCAGCGACTCGTTTATGGCGTCATCCAGGTCCATTATTTCCAGAGGCCGCAGTTGAGAGTCTTGCTGCATCGTGACAGATGGCTGAACAACTACTGCTGGGCTCGGTAGCGGTAGCATTTTCTCAAGAAATGCGGAGATGTCCAGGTTGTTACCTTCGCTAGCGATCGCTGCCGATGAGATCGTCCAGGCCGTGCTCATTGATGGAAATGGCGTAGACGTATCGGAGCGAGCTAAGTCGACTCCGAATGCAAGGCTGGGAGTCGGCGGCCCGGGGGTAGCCAAAGTCGCCATGCTTGCTTGCGGATCCTCGGAGAGAGTCGCGACGGCGGCGATGGTGTCCGCTGTATACGTTGATGTTGCGGCAAGAGACGTTGATGTTGCGGCAGGAGCAACGGATGTGGCGCTGGTGACCCCTGGGTGATTGGTCACCTTTTCGAGCGGTGGCCGTAGCTCGACGAACTGTCCCAGCTCTTGCTCCAATGTCCTCGGGACGTTTGCGGGTTGCTTGGCCGGTTTCTTGACTGGAGCACGGCGTCGTCGAGGCTTCTTGGCTGGCCTTGCTTGAACCCCGTCGTCGTCTGCAGCATTGCCCGCTTCACCTGGTGCGGTAGCCTCCGGCTGCTGTTGCTCTGCCAGTCTCTTCCTGTCGGCGCGGAGCTTGGCGATCCTCCTCCTCTCCTTCTCGCGTGCCACAAATGGTTTCACATAGTCTAAGAGGGCCTCCCCATCGACAGGATGCAGGGTGTCCTCATAGGCCGCACACAAAGCGCGGTACACTTTCACGTCTATCGGCATTTCTTGATTATTTCTTGTGCCGTCACTATCACTTTCCACCACTGCCCGTTTTTTCACACACGAGTCGTCGGCAAAATTAGCAGGGTGCACTAATTCAGCGTCACTTAGTTTGTGGTCACTAGCACTGGGTAACGCTGATACACGGTGTTCACGATGCGCGTCCTTGGCAAGCGTCGTTTGGATCTCGGAGCACGCGTCGTCTGTGTCAGATGCAATCGTCAAATCGATGAGCTCGATGGTCGCCGGTTGCATTGGCACTGAGTCTGCCCACGCGGCATTTCTTGCCGCGCGCTCCTTTCTTGAGCGGCGTCTGTGGCGCGTGGAGGGGGCAGCGTGGGCCGCCCTTTCTGCTGTCGATCGCACAGGCACGTCCGTCCCGTGATGAGGCCCTCGTACCGCAATGTTGGCTGCTTCGTCCGAAGCAGATCCGTATGCGGACGATGATGATGACGGCGAGAGGAGCTCGTCGTCTGTACTCTCGCTATTAGAAGCGAGGGCGAGTGTTGAAAGTGACCCGAAGCTGCGTTCTAGGTCGGTTGCGTTGATGATGTCCTCGTGGGCAGATAGGCCTTGGGGCAGCGTGGGCAGTACTTCTCGGGGTGATGGGCCACCTTGGCTCGAGAAGCATGGCTGCAGCTCGTATCTGGAGGAAGATGAAATCGGAGGGTCGTCCTCCGGGTCAGAACTCTTCTGTATCCTCCTCTTCTTGAGGGGGAGTTTGGCCATAAATCTCATACCCGATGTACGCCTAAGTGGCGTACACTTTTATCGATCTTAGAAATCTGTACGTTTGAGGAACGTACAGGAAACATAGTCGGAAAAATAATCTTATACGAGATGTACGCCTAAGCGGCGTACACTTATATCATTATATGGTAAATGTACGTCCAAAGACCGTACGGAAAAGTAAACTACATTTTCTGTACGCCTGGACCGCGTACACTAGAAATAGTTATTACATCTATAAATCTCCTTTGTGATTGAATTTGCACGTCTGTCCGACGTACACTTTTTAATTCTGACAAATACATTGTAAATCATTCTACGGGCTCGTATTCGTTTCCAATGTACGCTAGAAGAGCGTACACCGGATATATTCTACTTGCGCATGCACACTTGATTTGAAGTAAACGGGGAGACCGATGTATGGAAAATTCTACGTGAATTTATGACAATTAATAAATATATCAAATTTGCAAATATTCACTTGAAGATTTGCAAGAAGGACAAAGCTAGATAATGGGAGAGTCAATTTGATCTTACTGAGTTTCTTGATGAAGTTTGAGCGTTGCTGATCATACAATGAACATTGCCATAGAATATGGTCTGCATCTTGGATCTCGTATCCACATTCGCAATCGTGATGATCAATATAACCTTCGCGAGCGAGAGAATGAGCCAAATTATAGTGATTTGATCGGATTCTATTGATGGTCGTAATCGTTTCACGAGGGAGGTCTATGTTGCTGAACCAGGGTTCAGTATTCCGGTCATGATATTTCTCGAAGAAATATGTCCCTTTAATCAGAGATTCGGACTCGATCACGTCAAAGCTTCTGTTCTTCGATTCTGCCCTAATATGCTCAGAAAAATCGGTAAACGGGATGGTAATAGACTCGTCTGGTGGCATTGTAGCCGCTACTTTAGCTAATTCATCAGCTGACTCATTTCCTAATATACCTTGATGAGAAGGCACCCAGACGAATTTGATACCAGACTGAGTAGGAGATGATGACTGAGAACGTAAGACTTTGTCTTTTATCTCTAAAATGTACTGATTGATTCTAATATCAATCCGGTTGCTCTGTAGTGACAGCAGTGCACTTGAGAAGTCACTGAATATAATCACATCTTGAGATGAATTTACTGAAGCAAGGTCAACTGCATCTCTGATGGCTATACATTCGGCAGTGAAGACTGGAGCACTACCAACTGAGAGCGATGAGTCTGATTTACTACCATCTGTAAAAAATACACGAGCATTCAGGCTGTCGCTGAAGAACTCGACTAGTTCATTGGGACTTTCGCTATATTTGAGTGTTTTACCAAATTCTACATCTACGTCAAGCGACGACTTCACTGTTTCAAACTCGTATGAATGAATTCCGTAAACATTACGGGTGTCTATAAGCTTGATCAATGGCAGTACTCTTTGAATGCAGTCATATAATAGCCTATCTTTGAACTTTTTCCCTAGTATAAGGTCTCCAGAGAATTTCTGGAATCTCATAATTGCTTTATGGACTGGAAGACTGTTAGTCGTCAAAATCTTCAATAAATGATTACTTCCTGAGAAAAAGGCTCATTCTTTGATTGACGTCAGTTTCGATTCGGACAATAGCACATTCGTGGGAGTGCTACTTCTATACCCTAGAGCCAACCGGATCGATGCAGATTGAGTTTTTTCTAGCTCATCTATCAATTGAGATTGGAGAGGAAAGTATACAAAGATTCCGTAATCGATAACTGATCTCACATAACATTTATAGATGTTCAAAAGAGTCATAGGGTGAGCTCCCAACCATGTGCCTCTAAGAAATTTGATAATTTTCAGAGCTTGGTTGCATTTTCCATGGATCTTGATTACTTGTTCGCGGAAAGTAAGTTTTTGGTCGAAAATAACACCCAGGAAATGGGCACTAGAAGAAGATTTGATAAGATTACCATTCACCTCTATTTCTACGATCTGTGGGATCGCATTTTGTTTAAAAAAGTAGACGAGAACCGTTTTGGGAGGGGGAAGCTCTAATTTAAGCTCTTCAAGATTATCATGAACTTGATTAATTGATCTTTCCATGAAATTCTTACAAGAATCTAACGATGTTCTTCTACAATGCAAGCTGATATCATCAGCAAATTGCGAAACTTGAACGGACGAAGGTAAAAGTTTCGAAACCCCGATCACCAAGACGCAGTATTCAAGAGGGCTAAGAACCCCTCCTTGAGGAACACCTCTGTAAACTTTCCTCCCATCTTCTGACATATCACCATAATAAATAGTTCTTTCAAAAGTAAGGTGTTTGATGAATTCGATTACATTTATAGGGCAGCCGATCTCTGCCATTTTTTCAAGGAGAATACCAGGATCAACACTGTCAAATGCGTTTCGAACATCTAGGAATGGAGCTAATACATGTTGATCTTCACAAGGACCTTCTTCAACATCCATAATGAACTTGGTCAAATTATCAATAGTTGAACGTCCTTCACGAAATCCTGCTTGACTCTCAGGAAGAGGTGATTAGATTCTATCCACCACTCCAATCGGTTTTTGACAAAAGTCTCGAAAAGTTTGCAAATGCAGGAAGAGAGAGCAATGGGTCGTTTTGATTTGCCATCTGGCTCATCTATGAAGTGAACGTACTGTACCGTCCAGTCGTCTGGATACAAGTGTTTGGCATACATTTCGTTGAATATGTCCAACAAAAGAAGTTTGTACTTGATCGGCATTTCTTTCAAAGTAAGATAATCTACTCCGTCTAATCCCGGGAAAGATTTGTTTTTCCTGCTGCTGAGAGCCAAGTTGAATTCCGTGAAATCAAAAGGTGAGCTAAGAAATACATTGTCGGAGCATTCAGGAAGAAAATCTTGACTTTTTGTATGCTGTGGAGGACCAATCTTGTCTAAGGCATCCCGAATTTTTTCAGCATCCTGGTGGTTTTCAGGAGTGTGTGAGGGTTTGACTTCTGTCCATTTATTCATCAAAATTTTCAGGGAGTTCCAAACATAAGATTGGTCAGATTTCGGATTGAAGCTACTTGCAAATTATCTATATGATTCTCGTTTCTTACTTTTGAACGTTCTCCTAGCTTGTGCTCTAGCATTCTGGAGCCTGATTTTGTCCTGAATTTTTTAGTGAATCTCCAGCATTTTAAGGCTGCTTTTCTCAACCTAATCATTTTTTCACACTCCGAATCCCACCAGATTACTGGATTACGGTGTTTGTCATCTGAGACATTTTTCTTTCGTGGGGTGTTCTCCTTTACAGCTTCTTGGAGCTGTTCGACAAATATCTTTTATTTATCACGAGGGTCAGCTGTATCGTATTCAATGTCTGAGACATTATTGAAGTGGTTTTCCAAGGATTGTTTGGATTTCACCCAATTAGTTCTAAGAGAATTGAGATGGAAAGATTTCTTACGATAGATAGATTTTTCAACGGTGAAATTTATATAAAACGAATAGTGATCGGAGCCCCAGGTATCATCATGAATAGCTACGTTAACTTCATCTACTAAGCAAGGCGAGGAAAAAATGAGGTCGATATTAGATGATTCTCCATTTTCAATATTCACCCGGGATTTCGTGTCATCATTGAGAATAACTAAATTGGAATTGGCAAAACTCTCTAGCAATCTTTCTCCATTAGCATCATTTTCATCACAGTTCCATGACATGTGGTGGGCATTGAAATCTCCCACGAAAGAAGTGGGATTTTTTGTATTGATATTAGTAAAAATTTGATTCCAATGGGCTTCTGACATGATACCTGGTGCTCGATAACAAACGAGCAAGTCTACCGGTGGATGAACGTTCGTAATCTTGAGGCCTGCTAGCTCGACTGATTGATCGGGACTCCTCAGATTGTCGATTTCGGCGAAAGCTATGTTGTTTCTCAGCAAAATGAGTATTCCTCCGCCAACACCACGGTCTCTGTCCTTTCGGAACGTTTTGAAGCCTGAGAAATGGAAGTCATTATCCTTCGGTCTATCTTGTGATAACCACGACTCCACACAAATAAAAATGTCAATGTCTTTGAGAATAATCTCCAAATCTTCCTCCTTATTACATATACTGCGAGCATTCCAGAAAACTATCTTGAGATTTCTCCGAAATGTAGTAGCCATTGATGCGATTTAGTTGTTTGAGATTCACATGTTATGCTTGCCCTTGAGACGAGTCAGTATCATCAGTCTCAGTCATTTGAGAACCTGGATTGAGTAGCTTGTTATTGAGACGACTGAGACGAGCTTTGGCACTCGGCTTGGTGACTAGAGTGTGAGTATACTCGATAGTCTCGACAAGTTTTTCAATGTTTACAATTGAGGGGGTGGGTGGAAAAAGGGCGTAATTGCAAAACGGTCATTTTGAGAAAATCAATAAAAACTTAATAAAAACCGCTACAGCCATAATTGGACGAATAGACCTGACTTATTTCGAAGAAAATAACATTCTCGTATTAGCCCAACCCGAGCCGGGGGATGGAATTTGATTTTGAGCTCTTTTCAGCAATTCCAAAAGATGCAATTACGCCCTTTTTCCGAATACAGGGCCAAATTTTGGCCTTTCTTTCTCACAAAAAGTGGTATAAAATCTCGAGATCAAGTCCAATCGCCTCCAAATTTTTTGAGAGTGTTCCTGGGCATGTTTTGAAAGATATCTGATTGCTAGGAGGTGGTTCGATTCATGCTCCACGGTTCTATGGACACAAAAAGCTTTCATCAGTCGTGTGGAAATGACGAGAAATTTTTTTCACTACGGAAGGATAAAGACACTCAATTTGAAGGTGAAACAACATGTTTCCATCGTTATATTAGGTAGAAAAGCGTTTCCAGGCTCTGGAGGATTTTTATAAAATTTTTCCTCGGTAATTAGGCCCTTTTTCCAGATCTGACCTCACTTACGCCCTGTTACAGAGTAATTACGCCCTTTTAAATCTTTTCGGTCAGGTACTTAAGCCCTTTTCCCAAATCCTGTCGGGCTGAGAAAAAAGTTAAGCCCTTTTGAAATTTTTTGGGTGCAATTAAGCCCTTTTTGAAAAGAATGACCGTAGTTACGCCCTTTTGAAATTCTATCACAGCAGTTACGCCCTTTTGAAATTTTATCATAGCAGTTGCGCCCTTTTGAAATTTTATCATGGCAGTTACGCCCTTTTGAAAATTTATCGTAGCAGTTACACTCTTTTGAGTTTCCATCATAGCAGTGACGCCCTTTCTGGAACCAATGGTGTCAGTGGAGCCCTTTGAAGCTCAAATCATCGTGGTTACGCCCGTTTAAAATGTTTTGGCAGCAATTAGGCCTTCTATGAATTCAATAATGGTTGTTGAATCCTCGTGAGATTCGATTACAGCATCGTATTTTTTGGAGAAAAAGTTAGAGTTCATAGAATTAGGAATGAGTCAACTCTCGGAGGGAGAAAAATGCCTAAACATCCATGGCAATCGAAAGCAGAGGGATCAAGAACCTGTTTTAAAAGTTACTGAAAGTAGTGATTTACACACACTTTTATCAACCGACGTTGACAGTTGGGGAATCGACATGGAAGACATAGGGTATTGGAATCTTTTCAGAGAATAACCCATGGAAAGTGCTCAAGATCCATTAACAACCTAAGAAAAGATGTTCATGTTTTTGGAATATTTATACAAGTCGAGCTCTAAAAGGTCATTTAGGTGTATTTGTTTCACAAAATCATTTCAAAATTAAATTTTGCGACTCCAGTCACAAATAAGTAGTCATCAGTCTGACCTGCAAAGATAACTTTATTTTCGGGAATTTCCCAGGCGAAATAGGACTTCTCCAACTATCGATGAATATTTATGCTGATTCATTCGTATATATTCTGGTTATACAGGTTGACATCGATTAAATCATTTGTAAATATGAAGAAAATCTGATCAACCAAGAAATCAATGGAAAGTTCCTTACCAACTTGAAATTTACATTTGCTGATCCCTGAAACCCTAAATTGACCGAAATTCTATCCATTGAGGCCTAACTCGACACCCCTTAGCAGTGGGTGTCACTCTGCTTTCGGAGATAAACAGGACTCGCGGGGCCTTGCATCTCTATTTTCCACGCGCCATGGCGCGATATTCGGAAAAAGGGCGTAGGTGCAATAATTTTTCCTATAAAAGGGCGTAACCGGCGTGATATTCGGAAAAAGGGCGTAATTGCAATAATTTTCTCGATAAAAGGGCGTAACTGTCGAGATATTCGGAAAAAGGGCATAAGTGCAATCATTTTGCTGATGAAAAGGGCTTAAGCTCCATGAAGCCCTTTGATCGGGCAGAAAAAAGGGCGTAATGGCGGTTACGCCCTTTTATTTGCCAGACCGTTTTTGGGGTCTTTCGAAAAACGGATTCTGGGGGTTGGTAGATCTTGGTACGGAGGCTCAAAAAAAGCGGTATCCGGAAGAAGGGCATAATAGCGGTTTCGCCCTTTCTCCACCCACCCCCTCAATCGACATGGCACGCGCCGTCTCGAAAGTGTCAGGCTGGTTCCATGACTTATGAATGAATTCCTCGAGCACTCCAAAGGTGATATACTCATCGGACGAAATTTGCTGTAATGTAATTTTCGCGGGTTCAAGTAGAGCTACCACTTTACTCGCGATTTGATCATCGTCCAATTTTGGTTTTTTGGTCCTCCTTCGCGACCGTCTTTTTGGAAGGACAAACCCATTCTTATCCTCTGATGTTCTGACATTTTCTTCAGTAGTTTCTGGAGGCATCTGCACTAAAACATTTTGAGACGAAGCTGAGTCCACTGAGTTGGTGGTAGACGGTGCAGGTATTTCAGATTCGAATTCTTGTTGCTGAGCTCAGTATCTGCACTGCACACTTGTGTGTCCATGGCCGATTCCGATACGTCAGGATTCCCATTTTCAGATTCAAGATTCTTTGGGCATGCTTTTGCGAGATGACCGGGTTTATTACACACGAAGCAAGAAGCTTCTTGATCCGAGCTGGAAAAAACCCAATACTTGTTGTTATCGAACGTTATCTGAAGGGATTCTAGAATTAGGTTTGCGTCCTCTTCCTTGACGTAAACTTGGCGCCTGAATGACTGAATATGAGATCGACCGGCTTTTGTCAGACTGGCTTTGACCGAAGATATTCGTGAGGTAGGCCGTATGCCCACACTTTTAAGAGCTTCCACTAGTACATTATTCGGGATCCAAGGATATACACTACCGGTCAAAAGTCTGAGGACACCGAGCGAAAAATCGCGTGATCGTAAAAGTTGAATAAATCGGAGCTCGTTGACTCTTTTTGACTCTACCTCAGCGCATTTTGAAGCTCTTTTTGAGCTCTTCAAGTTACCCATTAACAATTTTTCCATCAGATTCGATGGTTTTTCGCTATGACCTTCTAAAGAGCTGAAAAATTGAGCAATTTTTAGGGGTCGGTACATGCACTTGCCAATTTGAAGGGAGTCATGGTAAAAATATGGACCCAATCACATCTTGAAGTACAAGTCAAGACCTTCAAAAATCGTTTTTGAAAATTTTCCTACGTGCATCTGGGCCAAAGTTATGAGCGTTTTTGTAAAAAAAGTGATTCTCCATTGATTTATCGACCATGCAAGTAGTGCAGTAGCGATAATGAAAGTGAATAGTTCTTATTTCCATATTTGTTCAATCGACAGTACATAGAATGTTGAATATCAGACCCGAGGATACTGGTTCTTTCGAGGGAAAGGGTTGTGTTATTGAAAATATATACCAGAAACTTAGATATCCACTATTATTTAATTCTCATTATCTATTACTTCTTCGAATAATCAAAAATCTATTTCAAACTTACTATCCGCAGCTGAAAGAGCTTAAAGCGGTGGATAGAAAGTATCTCCATCCTTAATTGATCGCAGATCGTTCTTTTACTGTAGCAACATGAAATCATTATGCTTAATCATAATGTGAGGATCTGAATAACATCAAAAAAGTAATCTCTTTCATAAATTCGATGGCACTATAACACTAAAGCAAGCACTGATATTTACACTTTCTTCTCGCTAAAGTAGCCGCCACGTGATTTGATCACAGCTCGGCAAATGCGAGGCATCCTGTTAATCAGCTTCTTAAGAACGCCATCTCCAATGTTTTTCCATTCATCTTGCAACGCACTCCAGAGTTCGTTCTTATTGCGGAGAGGCCTGTCTCTGATACGTCGGTCCAAATGATCCCACAATAATTCGATTGGATTGCAGTCTGGGCTTTGAGAAGGCCACTCCATGATTTGCAGACATCCTTGTTGTTTCTTTGATTTTAAATAATTAGAACATAATTTCGAGGTATGTTTCGGATCGTTATCTTGCTGCAAAGTAAAGTTTTCTCCTGCGATTCTTTGCCCAGAAGGAATGGCATGATATTGAAGAATCTTGTGATAAACTCTTCGATCCATTATACCATCTATCTTTACCAAATCACCCACAGATGTGCCTGCGAAACATCCCCATACCATGATGGACCCTCCTCCGTGTTTGACTGTTGGAGTGACACATTGAGAACTCATTTTCTCATGTGCTTGTCGGCGCACGTACTTGCGTCGTTTGGACGAGAATAGCTCATATTTTGATTCATCAGTGAACAGAACCTTCCTCCAATCTCGGGGTGTCCAATGTCTATACTTTTTAGCCCAGCATAATCTTTTCTTCTTATTGATTGTTCTAAGGAGAGGTTTTTTGGTCGCAACTCGGCCGTTTAATCCTGCACTCCTTAAACGACGCTGTACAGTTGAAACTGATAAATTAATTTTATCAGTCGAAATAATTTCACTGCGGATCTGCGGGGCTGTTTTGAAACGATCTCTCTTACTCTTCAACACTATTTGCTTGTCTTGTTGTTCACTGGTTACACGAGGACGGCCACTCCGCCTACGGCTGATCAATCCGTGTCCTTCTTTAAATCTTTTTACTGTCTTTTCCACACCACCACGCGAAATTTTCAACTTTTCTGCAATTTTTCGGTAAGAACAACCTTGGTCTCGAAGCGCTAGGATAGCTTTTCTCGTTGCTTCACTAATTTCAGATTTTTGTTCGCGACACTTCCGAGGCATGGCGATCCGATCGATTAGAAGGTAGAACACGAACTTATCGTAGCTATCCATAATTTCTATAACGATAATAGAATCCAGATATTATGAACAAGCGAACGTAGTAAAAGTTGTGAGAGAAAGAGAGAGAGAAAGATTTGTAAATGTTATCGGACATAGTCAGACATAGTGGCACCGGATTTGTTTACGTATGGTTCCTCGCTGGAATATTCAGCTAGTTACATGCGAAGTAGACAAAATTCGACTCACACATGTCAAAATTAATTGTATGTTATCATCTTTCAATTGTTCAAATCTAAGATTTTCCCGTCTTTTTTCCTTATTTTCATATGGTTCGTATACAGAAGAGAGAAAAACTATTGAAAACTCACTTTTTTTACAAAAATGCTCATAACTTTGGCCCAGATGCACGTAGGACAATTTTCGAAAACGATTTTTGAAGGTCTTGACTTGTACTTTAAGATGTGATTGGGTCCACATTTTTACCACGACTCCCTTCAAATTGGCAAGTGCATGTACCGACCCCTAAAAATTGCTCAATTTTTCAGCTCTTTAGAAGGTCATAGCGAAAAACCATCGAATCTGATGGAAAAATTGTTAATGAGTAACTTGAAGAGCTCAAGAAGAGCTTCAAAATGCGCTGAGGTAGAGTCAAAAAGAGTCAACGAGCTCTGATTTATTCAACTTTTACGATCACGCGATTTTTCGCTCGGTGTCCTCAGACTTTTGACCGGTAGTGTACGTTAGAGATCAGAATTCTGGTATTTTTTTCTAGCAGTGGTCTAATTTCCACAATATTATCTTCCACAGTCACATTCTGTCCACTTAGCTCTTCCGCAATAGATTTGCTAGATAAGGTAATACACACTCGTCCTCCTGTAACTTTCGACATTGCTTTCACGTTCGAGAGATCAGTAATTTCTTCAAGGGCATCTATGTAGTCTTCAATTGTGGCACTTTGGATGGATTCTATAATTATAGCCTGTTCTTTGCTCGCTAGAGTAACATTTGCATAAGTGAGAGCTGTTCTGTTGAGGTTTTCAGTAGGGTTTGAAGTATTATTTTGAGGTGATGGAGTAACCTCGCTGATGTTGGATGAGGCCATGCTGGCCTGTATTACGGCCCCTCAAACTGCAGCTGCAGTTGAGGGCCGGATTGATAAACTGAACGAACAAAGTTTACGGCACAATTGGAACAGTCCTCGGCTCCGAGAGCCTCGGGCACACGCGTTACCGTTTGTTTACTTCATCCGCGGAACACGTCTCTTCACTACAGTGTCTCAAACCGAACTCATATGTACGACTTGGAATTACCTTATGTTCTAAGATATCATGACAACGATCAGTTTGTACGTCATTCGAATCAAACGGCAAGACTGATCATCATTATTAATTTATCATTATTACTAGCGGTTATTGTCTCCCTCGCTACCGCTCGTTTGGCTAGTAAATGTTCTCGATGAGCCAGGGGACTCTGAAATGCTTCTGTAGTCTAATACTGATGGTAAAAGGATGATCTCACCTAACCTCACGAACATTTTAGTGTAGAAGTACATTATTTGACTCGTTCTGATGAGGATGCCTGGATTTTGATCCGACTGTTAATTTTCATCAGAAAATTCTGTGCGTGTAGTTGCGAAAAAAAATATTTTAGCGAATAGAACAGAATGATGTATTTCATATAAAATTTCGAGGTAATTATTCTAGAATTGTCATAAATTGAAATCTGTTAGATAGAGTTCTCTGTATTTTCTTCAACCGCATCTTCGCGTGGTTCTCTGCCACCCACGTGAATTTAAAAACGCTCGATCGAAGAGCCGAGGGGAAATTGTTGACGAAAAGAAGAGAAAACAACACACGGTCACAGGCTGGGTAACGGGCACGAACAATAACCTACAAAGATAAATTGTTACTAGACCGGCGATAATCGTGGAGGGAGAAGTGTGAATTTTAATCAAAAAATTTTGGCGAGAGGAACAAAATGAGAAAAGTTGGATCCCTGTAGATGAAGATTTTGCGAATGGAGAACTGATTGAGGTTGGAAAATCAGATGAAAATGCACTGAAACGAACGCAAACCTTTGTTTTTGAGAAAACAAAGAGCAAAATGTTTTCAAAGGGCTACATGAAATATACGTATATCAACAATTCAATGGAGTATCTGTCATTACATGATCACTATGTACAGTAACGCCACAGATCTGACGTGGCTCGAGCAGGCAACTCGTATTAGCGTCAAGCAAGATCTGCAGTGCTTTGACTCGGGTTGTGCGTACCGCGCGCGCGTATGAAGGTTTCTGCCTCTTGGTGACTTTATGGCAAAGCTGATGAAACCGAAAATTTTTTGAAATATTACCCGCGAAATCGAATCATAGTGTATTTCATTTATCGTAGATGAGAAAATGTATCACTACGTATATTGGAACAGAGAACAAGAAAAGAGGGCCGGCCGAAAAGAGCAACTCTCGTTTCGGTAACGACGTGTTGAGTTTTGGCTGCGGTTATCCACGAATGAATTCTGGTTGCTAAACACAGTCATCATTAAATATGTCAAGGGAAAAGCAACTTGCGACTGAAATTGACTAATTCAGAAAATCGATCACAGGATCAGAAAAAGCGCAAAATACCTGTCGGGTTGATGAATGATACATGAGTGGATTCGTTTCCTTACCTTAATTGCAGAGAAAGGGAGGATAGATTGGCAGATGCAGTGTCAGTGTGATGGTATCAGCACGAGCCTGGATGCATCCGTCTGGGTTGAAGCTGCTGCTGGCTGGATTTCTCACTCACCAAAGATATTAAGAACAACGTGGGTCGAAAAAATCGATGTTCTTTTGGTGCTTTTACCAATCGAAATGAAAACTCTATGTCCGGAGCCACACGAGAAAATCACGAATCCACCGAAAAAATACCCTGAATAATCAAGTGCCCTATCCACACAGAACCCGTGAATAGATATCCCTACGGAAGGAGGCTGCAAGGCCACCCGCCAGGGTACCACTATACAAATACACACATATCACCATATATGGTCAATGCTCGAATGAATGTCAAAAAATAAAACTTATCACACAACACTTGCAACGATCACTTGACTCATCTTCAGAGAAGTATGAAACTGGTGAAAGTCGATGAAAATAATATAATATACAATGGACGCGCTTTCTGTTATCTGCGTTTTCGAGAGCAATCCGTCATCTTTGGTTGACTCTGAGTGTCTGAGCGAATGCGTGCGAAACTGCGAATCTTGCGCTAGAGTTACGAGAGATGCAGAATGGTGCAGAGTGCAACGGTTGACAGTGACGCGCTACGATTGGGCCCTTCGGCAATAGGGCGGCGCTGGGAGAGGGAAGGTGAGAGAGAAGGGGCTGGTCCGACCCTTGCACAGTGCATGAATCTTCCGCTAAAATAAGCCGTGCGCCGCACAAGGAGTTTACGCGTAAATATTGTACATTATTTTCCAGAAGTGCAAACACTGATTAATTATTTAATCTTTCAATGCGCGTCCTTTTATAAAATTCATTTCAGCAAAGTGAATCTTTGACATGGGCGCTGTACTTACAAGAGGACGACCAGGTCTCCGGAACACGAATCCCTGGTGGAAAAAACAGCGTAGTACTGCAGTATTACTACAGTAGTCTACTGTCTGGCTGATCGTACTACTGTAGTAGGCTACTGTAGTACTACTGCAGTAGCCTACTGTCGTGCTACTGCAGTAGTCTACTGCAGTAATACTACAGTAGTCTACTACAGTATTACTGAACGTACTACTGTAGTATTACTGAACGTATTACTGTAGTACTACTGTATAGTAGTACTGGACTAGATCTCGCAACTGTGTTTACTTTCTGCCCTTGAGCGGATGGAACCAAACAGAGAAAATGATGAAAAAAGGTGAGATCCTCGCCACTTTTCACTACCCGCGATACTCTTCCGCTGTATTCAGCTCATCACACTAACCCCATTAGAAATTGCTTCAAATAATTCGATCAACTCATCAAATTTGATGAATTGGTCGACCAACTTTGATCCAAATGTAATGCTATTTTGGTCAAATATGATCAAATGTTCGATTGGGGCTGTTGAAAGTATGCGTCGGCTGCAACTATGTAGGTATACCTCAATGTACTGCCGGATCATATGATAGATTTTTAATCTACAATCTGCTGATATTGTTTCACAAAACCCGTTTTCTTGTGAAAATTACTGGGGAAAAATATCTTCTCTTTCATTGATAATGCTCAGAATTGCATTTGATTACAGTGAACAATGATCCCATCAGATACTTACAAATGTCTGATTCAGAGGTTATGTATCGACATGCAAACATATCATCTGTCACAGTTCTCAGGTTTATAAACTCCCATAATCCCATGAAGATATTGGAGTATAGGATCAATATTGCTCCTTCGCTCAAGCGAAAGAGAATGAGGGAGCATACATGGCACATATAGGTGTAGAATTAAAAGCAGAAACTTGGAACTAATACAATGTCATCAATTGAAGGGGAATTAGTTGATAAAAAATTGAAGATTCAAATCTAGGTTCTGCAGTGAACAAGTGATATTTGTCTGAAGTGCCTCTCACTCTACTAGAATGTGATCCGCAAGCCAAGTTTATAAAAGTTGTCAGAGCGTAGCATCAGTTTGATGTGACAATGTAAGCAGTGTTTTTGTATATCCATAGCATGCACCATGGTAAAGGTGGTGCTGATGATGAATATGACTCTTCAATTGGTGAGTCCTCCAGTAATGATGATGATGCCGCTGTCACATGTGTGATGAAGATTAGATTGTGGTATTTACTGGGAATTATTAAGAGCTCAGCTATCTTTGAGAGATTTACATTTTTTGAGGCTCCTATCCTGACCTTCATCACAAAACTTATACCGGCATTACCATCATCACCCAGGCATCACCAGTTACAGAATATGAAACATATATCATCATCATCATCACCACCTTTGCCACCGCTTTGGACATACAAAAAACTGCTTACATTGTCACATCAAACTGATGCCATGCTCTGACAACTTTCAAAAACTTGTCTTGCGGATCACATTCTAGTAGAGTGAGAGGCACTTCAGACAAATATCACTCGTTCACTGCAGAACCTAAATTTGATTCTTCAATTTTTGATGAACTAATTCCCCTTCATTTGGTGACATTGTATTAGTTCCAAGTTTATGCTTTTAATTCTACACCTATATGTGCCATGTATGCTCCCTCATCCTCTTTCGCTTGAGCGAAGGAGCAATATTGATCCTATACTCCAATATCTTCATGGGATTATGGGAGTTTATAAATCTGAGAACTGTGACCGATGATATGTTTGCATGTCGATACATAACCTCTGAGTCAGACATTTGTAAGTATCTGAAGGGATTATTGTTCACTGTAATCAAATGCAATTCTGAGCATTATCAATGAAAGAGACGATATTTCTTCCCAGTAATTTCCACAAGAAAACGGGTTTTGTGAAACAATATCAGCAGATTGTAGATTAAAAATCTATCATATGATCCGGCAGTACATTGAGGTATACCTATATAGTTGCAGCCGACGCATACTTTCAACAGCCCCAATCGAACATTTGATCAAATTTGACCGAAATAGCATTACATTTGGATCAAAGTTGGTCCAAGTATTTGATCAAATTTGATGAATTGGTCAAATTATTTGAAAAAATTCCTAATGGGATTAGCGTGGAATACAGCGGAAGAGTATATCGTGGTCAGTGAAAAAAAGGCGAGTGGGTATAGGCGGGTGACAGAGAAAGAGTAAATTTTCTAAGGTGCTCCTCATCCAGTTTTCTCACTTTTTATCATTTTCTCTTTTTGGCTTCATCCGCTCAAGGGCAGAAAGTAAACACAGTTGCGAGATCTAGCTCAGTACTACTCAGTACTACTATACAGTAGTACTACAGTAATACGTTCATCAATACTACAGTAGTACTGTAGTAGACTACTGTCGTATTACTGCAATAGACTACTGCAGTAGTACGACAGTAGGCTACTGCAGTAGTACTACAGTAGGCTACTGCAGTAGTACTACAGTAGAGTCTTGTCAATTTACGTCCAGTAGTTATGCTATGCAGTACTGCTACGCTGTTTTTTCCACCAGGGTCCGATCCAAGCTTTTTTTGCAGTTTTGTATCACCCAGTATATAGAAAATCCAGAGCATCTCTGTCAAGTGAGTATGCTGACCAAAGATACAGCCACTGAGATTATCATTGCTCATATGGGCCCTCGTTGAAAAGTTGTATATATAGATATACTAGCAATGTTGATGTTTTTGGCTGTAGCTCTGAACAGAATGTCTATTTGACGGATCCGGCTTTAGTTTTGCTTTGGATTCTTCATATTCTAGATGGTACAATATCGTGAAAAAATTTGGACAAGATTGGTAATTCGGACACCTCGTCCTCCCCTTGTTATTTCAGGCAGATTTGCTGCATTTTTATCGTGCTGCCGTGTACTGTTCGTTGACGGGGAAGGATGGTATACTGCACTTGTATGGCCGGCGTTAGAGGCCGGGTCGTTGATTGATACATTCACAAGATCTCAATAGCTCGTAAACAAATTGATGGAATTATCAAATCTGAAGCTGCATTGTTGGTCCACGCTATAATCCACATCGGTTATGAACATCGATGCAAGCTTATTGAAACGAGGAGTCCTTTAGTACATGCAACCAAACTTTTATTCGAGTGAATTGAAATGACTATCGGCGTGTGAAAAACGAGTTCAGGAAATTTTGCATGAGGTTTCCGCCAGCAATACCGTCTTGATACTGCGGATATCTTCTTTGTCCGAAGTCCGATGCGGAATCGTTTGAATAAAAATTGCTATAAATACACTTTTAATGCAGAGAGTAACTTATTGTAGTCCAAAATTCATCGCATGAGTTAAATTGAGGGTTAAAGGGAAGTATTTTCGTCATTTTTCTTTGGAAACCTTGTTTTCTGAGCTGTGATCATTTTCAATTACGAAGGCGTAATGTGCGAATCTCAACGTTCAGAAAAAGCAACCGCAAAGCAAATAACTAATGTTGTTTGTCACGGGACCTCTTGGTAAGATCAGCTACAATCGATCGTAAGAATGATTTTACTTCTCTCTCGGTTGAACAATTTTTTGCTCTTAAAAGACGTATGAATTGACTTTACAGAACGATATCATTCTTGCTGAACGTTATGGAATCGATCTACTTACGTGTCCAGTCTGCCTGCATAAGAGAAGCTCCATAAAAAATATATGGGCACAAATTAGCGATTTGGAAAGAGGAGATCGAGTACATTAATATTCGATTAATTTTAACTCGATAATATTCGATTAACATTAACTCGATCAAAAAATGTTCCAAATAAAAGTTGTTGACATTACGAAGACGAAGAGTTTAAGCCCAAATACGTTGATATATGTTGAATAGAGAGTCCAGAAATC
This sequence comes from Eretmocerus hayati, assembly GCA_029851415.1. Classification (NCBI taxonomy): domain Eukaryota; kingdom Metazoa; phylum Arthropoda; class Insecta; order Hymenoptera; family Aphelinidae; genus Eretmocerus; species Eretmocerus hayati. Next base: position 18,618,660 of record CM056743.1, read on the forward strand.
GATATGAAAGATCGCGGGAGAGGGGGGAGAGAGATTGGCCACGCGTTGGTTTCGCTGTTGTCGGATTGCCTGTGCTTCCCCCTCTCCCGCGGTTTGCAGCCGATCTTTCATATCGATTTCTGGACTCTCTATTCAACTTATATCAACGTAATTTGGCTCAAACTCTTCGTTCTCGTAAAGCCAACAAGTTTTATCTGGAACTTTTTTTGATCAAGTTAGCAGCTCCGGAAATAATCGCTTAAAACGCACTTCTTTGACCTTTGATACCGTATAAAAAATGGATCCTCGAATTTTCCGGTTTTTTTTATTAATGCTAAGTGAGCAACTTGCATATTTAGGTAGATCAAATTAGTTGAGCTCCGTGGGGCTTGGAACAATTCCTATTGAGGTACAGAAAAGATTATGCCATTCCTCACCTCTACGCGAGAGGGCCCTTTTCTCAGAATTCCTAATCGCCCAACTGAAACTAATCCAAAAAATATTTTTTCTCATTTCTTTCATACCGCCATTGCAGGGGAATGTCAATTCTGCCCACCCATACACTCCGTCACTGATGAGATACGTTCAATGCTTCAAAATGAGTCTATAACTGAAGTCTCGTTCAAGCAGTGGATCTCTACTGATAGGTAATCTAGCAGTTCTTCCACTAGACTAAACTGTTTGAATAATGAGAGGTCTTGCTGGAAGCAAGCGAATATGATAAAACTTTCTTTTCCCTGGCAGATGTTCTTTAGAAACTCTAACTCAACGTGTGGATGTAATCATACCTTACCTGGTGCAGTCTTTGAGAAACCTCAGAGAGCACGATTTTCTTGCCAAAGAGCAATCTTCTTTCTTCAAAAGTAGGAAACAATCACTGCAACCAGGTGAAGTCTTAGCAAATGGAGACTTTGCGCAGAATTTAAAGTTTCATATCCAAGGCGAGATTCCGGATTATCATTGGGTGAATGATCAAGTGATGATCCATACATGGGTGAACTATTTCAAAAATTCTAACGAAGAAGTAGATCATTTGAGTATTGTCATGATATCCGACTATATGAAGCATGATGTTGCTTCAGTGTATACGTTCCAAAAGCATAACATTAAAATCTTGAGAGAGAGATTGCCACTTCTACGTCGTATGACTAATATGACTGATAGGGCAGCAGGACAGTATAAAAATCGACATAATTTTCATAACCTCTGTCTGCATAAGCTAGATTTTAATGTAGATGCCAAGTGGCATTTTTCTGCCACGTCTCATGGCAAAGGCGCGTGTGATGGCGTGGGTGGCAATTTCAAACGTGCTGTTTATCAAGCTAGTTTCCAAAGGCCTACATCGGATCAAATAACATCAATGGAGAGCCTTATGTCATCTACCCAGAATTGAAATTCAAAAATCATCACAGTTTTTATTCCTAAGAGAGAAATCGAAGAAAATGAAATTTTCCTGATTAATCGGAGTGGCGACAATCGAACCATCACTGAAACTAGAAGTCATCATTCTTTTGTACCTATCAACACTGAGACCATACAAATCTGGAAGTTCTCAACGTCACCAGATTCCAAAGACTTCAAACTATCAAAAACTCAGCCAAAGTGATCATTTTTGCACAATTAATACGGTGGAATCGCTGTTTCGATGGCTTACACAAGAACCGCAGTATTTTTTTGGCGAGTGGACGTCTACATGTACTTTTGTCACTAATGAACGAGTTTTTCAATCAAATGAACAACTCGACAGGGCTTTCTTTTTTGTCATTCCTCGACGAGACTTCTGAATTCAACGGAAACCTCAGATTTATACACTCGACTCATTTTTCATAATTCTACAGAAATCATCTGCTTCAATGAATTTGATACGGAATAATTTTATGAGATCAAAGGAGAGGAGCCCTCTATATCCTACTTGATATTGGAATCGAACGAGTCGTCTAGACTTACTTGAGTTCATCGTTGGATCCTTACGGCACGTGGAGAGAGCCAAGTTCATCAGCCATCACGTTCAGCGGGCTGTAATATTCAGTTACTTTGCAAGTGATCGCATTTTTCAACAAGTAATTTCGAAGCAAATTTCCTCAGCTTTTTGGCAAAACCGGTTTCGGGAATGTACAGCTCAGCGCATGCGCGGAAAAGCGATTTTTTGAGCTAAAAGAGATAAGAAAATCAATAAAATGCAAGAATAATGGTGTAGGACCCAAAAACAAAGAACAGGACCATGTTTTTCTGAAGGAACACACACTTTTACATCAAAATATGGATTTTCAGATTTTTAAAAAATTAGGTTTTCGAGAAATTGAATTGTTCCCGTTTTACACGATTTTGCTTCTAGGAGAAGTCCATAACCTCAAAAAAATTTTGTTGCGATGCATTTTGATAGATTTTTTAAAGACCTTCCGAATGCCGCGAACCGCATACTCCTATCTTACGTCAAATTGGAACTACACGCATTTTCCTGGAAAAAGGTTGGTATTTATTCTTTTAAAGAATATCCAAGAAATATCCCTCAGGGACACAAAAAATTTTTTTCGGGTCTCATAGGGTTCGAAAAGTTCGTTTTTTGGTCCATAAAATCGATCAAAAATAGTAAAAAAAAATTCGAGACATGTCTGCAAATCGTGGTCCGCTTTCGCGTGGAATTACTCGTAAACGTTGGCTAAGTCAGTTGATGTACATGCTCCAAGATGTTCATGATTTTAGGTATAAATATGATAAAAGCGTGGGTTGAATACTTGACCCATCAACAGTATCTTCCATCATTCAAGCCGCGGTTTCATCATATTCATACCTAAAATCATGAACATCTTGGAGCATGTACATCAACTGACTTAGCCAACGTTTATGCCAGTAACAAGAGAGACATTTCAGATTATCCTGACATTTAATGCTGCTAATCTGTTCAACGTTGCATAAAAGCGAATTTTTAAACATATTTTGTTTACATTATTCTATTTTGCGATTTCCACTGAGCAGTTTCCGAATAAGGGTGTGTCCACAAATAGCGCAGCGCACGGCGCATGGCGCAGCTCACGGCACACGCGCTATGGCTCACTGAGACGGTCTGTATGCATCACAACCTTTTGATGCATGGGATTATGGTGAAATTATAGAGATGTGACCACTTTCAGAAATTTTCGAGGAATGGGAAGCGAATAGGCCGGCAAAGTGCGCGCTAGCGCGTGTGCCATGAGCTGCGCCATGCGCCGTGCGCTGCGCTATGCGCTATGCGCTGCGCTATTTGCGGACAGACCCTAATGAAATTATCCTGTGAAAGAGTTGTTATTGAGGTACGGAGTCAACCTCAGACTTGGATTCTGAGTATTCCATCGTGTTCCTATGAGAATTCTTACTGAAATGAAGACAAAAAAAATTTCGATCCATGGTCGATCCAGATTTTACCAACATACTTATCGAGATTAATGTAACAAAGAAGGCAAATCATCAATGTCTCCCCTTCTCATGTAAGCTGTCTCCTAGCATGAAATTCATCGGAAATCCAATAATTTCACCCTGGTAGCTTGGGATAGAAGCCTGTGTATATCTGACACTCTTATCAACAATAAGATGAGAGCTGGAATTTCTTTTGAAACTTGAGCATCCTACAAGTTTTACTCCAAGAAGTAAGGTTATCCAAAAATCATAAAAATGAGTGAGCCTGCGGTTATGAGAAAGGAGGAAGGGGATCGAGAATGCATATCACACACATCTTAACGAAGAATATTTCTTTTTTTTCAGTAAAGACGAGAGATACAAAATGTCCAGCAGGTTCAAGATAAATTCAACAAGTAACGTACAATATTCTCATGAGTTGGAGGATGATTCACTTTTGTATATTGATAACATATATGTAGAAATTTATCTTACTTGAAATCACTCGGGATAATATTTTCATCACCTATTAACACTTGACAGGTCATCAGTATTTTTACATAATCTCGAAGGAACTTACAATTAGTAGAATGAATCGAATTCATCGTGTTATCAATTCTTATATGTATATCATATCTTACATTCATAAGTTCTATGTCATTTGAACTTCTCAAGTTCGACATAGATGGAAATTTGATATCTTCTCCATATGGTACAATAATGATGAATATTTATGATTTCAAGTAAGTGATCACAGTTATTCGAGATACACTAAAATGACAGATTTGAGCTATTTGACATGAATGTAGAGTCTGAAAGTACAAAGAAAGGAGATGATTGGAAATTTTGGAGACGTTTCTGGTCAATATTTCAAATACTCCTCTGTCCCATGAAAATAGAAAGTATTTGATGGACCTCTCCATGTAGTCAAAAGATGACAAACGCTGATGTTAGATCTGGCTAAATTCAATCAGGGATCCAACGTGTATTTTAGTTGTACAACATTGACCAGCTTCACTTTGATAACTGATTTCATTGTACAGATATACATATCTTATCACCACAGTCACTTCCCTCTTACCCCGAACCCCATATTAAAGATCATGGTCTCTAATCACAATCACTGATGTCTCACGAATAGTCTTAAACTAATTTTAACAATACGATAAAACCCTCTGACCACTTATGATACATCAACAATCTTCAACTCCATGAACAATTACTTTTCTGACTCGCAATCCTCGCAATTTATACACTATATCATAATGCGCGTAGTCGGTGAAGTAGTTGTAGTTCTTTTGACTCAATCCCTATACGTTTTATAACCGAAATTTGATGGCAAACTCTCATAATTCATCTTGCATATTCCAATTAGTTAGAACAACTTCAACCGAGACTTTCTCATCATATTTATCTTGTTTCCTATGGAGTAAACAATTCTAAAAAAATTCTAAGAGTAACCTCAAAAGATGGAGATGAGAGTTTCTTGTCACTTAAATTATGAACTGAGTAAGCCCTGACTTCGAACAACTAAAGCAATGAAGGATTTCATCCTACTAGATACTGGTATATTTGGCGTCAGTCAAAGTGATCTGAATGAGCCCTCCTGAGTTTTGAGATAACTCTAGGAAATGATTCACATGACAATGCTCTCAAATAATCTTCCAAAATGGTAGAATATTTCCATGACTCATTTCGAGGAATTCAACTTCGTGTATCAGTATAACAGGTAACAATTGTGGGTCGATGAGAATCGTATCAACGGTATCCATTGGAGTATTCCACACTCTTCTGTGCATCGAGATTCCAAAGCTTACACATAGCCATACGGGGAATCATGAGAAATCGAAGTAGGTATCACCGAGGTTGATGAATGAAGAAAGTTCATCTTAACTTCCCTCATCTCTAGTATTAATAGATTCTTCATCTGTGATTGAATTTTACTTTCAACAATCGGGTAGATTTCAGGCACTGAGAGTCTAGATTTCATACAATATAGTCAGACGATCAGAATTTGATCTAATGATGGAATCTGGCGTCGATTCCCAATCCTCATTCAACAAAAATCATCAGCTAACGTGGCGCGTGGAAATATTAATATTCTTGTCGTGTAAGTACATTCACGTCTCAGTAAACTTCCTGCAAAATTTTTTTCTCACCCTGTGTGAACTATGCCAAATACTAACTTTCAGGGTCACCTATACCTTACGCAGGAGATAGTTTCAAGACTCCACAAGCTCTATTGTGGGAGAATTCTTTCGGTACAACAGTGTAGTAAGAATGAGGAATCGTCTGATAGAGTTTATCAGCAATATTGATTTTCATTTGGTTTTCTCGGAATATCTGTATCGAATTGGACATCTCGCATCTTTATATGAATATCTTTGAGCACTCAATCATAAACTATCCAATAATATACGAGTAATGATTTTGATATAAATGATCCTCTAAAATTTGATCGTCACTGGATGATACCCGTTTTTCATGTTGATTCTAACAAGGAGAGATCCAACCTTGTGGGTCTTGGATTTGTCCCAAAATCGGGGAATTATCTCATTTTGGTCATAAATTGAGGTATTCCAGAAGATTTAGTCCCATAGGCCTCCTGTTCTGAGATATAGCGGTGGGGATCAGCATTGGCCATATAGGCTCATATTGAGAAACCTTTCATATAGATGAACTCACAATGCTTATTTCCATAGCTGTATTCCAGGATATAAGGCCTATGGGACTCAATCCTCTGAGATACCTTCATATCTCACCAAAACAAGATGATTCCCAGAGTTTGGGACGAATCCAAGATCCGCAAGGTTAAACCTCTCGTTGATAGTTAGACTTTGGAATAAGAATTCTTCAATAGATCTAAAACAGACTGTAGCCTCAGTAGCAGCAAATTCACGGTTACAACTTATCACAAAATATGATTATGATCCTTGAAAGTATTTCACGAGGACGGGTGCCTTGGTAATTCGAATTTAAGTGACATTCTTAGATTAAATCATCACGAGACGTGTGTCGGTATGACGTCATTTGGAGCTCAACCACTTGCAGTCAATTTGAAGCCACTCGACTTTCGGATAATTTGCTTAAGGTGGGGGAATTTTTGAGAATTTCTCCTCAAATTGCACCATGTTCAATTGAAGTTGCTTTAAAATGCCCAACTTTCCTTTGAAGGGTTCAGAAAAAATGCAAGGTGCCCATTCAGAATGCAATGGCCTGATAAACTCAGTCAAAATGATGCATTCTGAATTAAGTTGAGTCTCCTGATTGTTATGAACCAATAACCAAAATTTATCGTGGAAACCCTACTCCCTCAGGACGAGAGTATCTACTTTACTTTGATTCAGATAGAAAAAAAATCCTTCTTTATGATCGTCGTCAAGAGACTGAGATCGTTCTACATCATGAACTTTGCTTCAGATATGTATTCTTCATCATCAATGAACTTCCATCAAATTTCTTGAAACTCAAAATCTACACATTCAATCCAAAATCTGATATTGACCATGATGTTTCTTGAAAACAGAAGCGAATAAGTGACACAATACACGGAAGATATATTCAACAGCTAACCTACTTATTCCTTATTCAAGGACTATGATTAATGAAGGCGATATGATAAAATTCAAATAGTCATATTGTTGCTGTTCTTCATGATACACTGACCAGCAGTTTTTTCATTGATCAAAAAGTTGTTCTGAATATGTCGGGACAGATGAGGAGCTTTTGATTCCGCATTCAATCACGTTTGGCACAAAATACAGTGCCTTAATTATTTCTTCATACCAAATGGATCGAAATATCCGTAGATACATTTCATCGTTTCGTTACTCGAAGACTCATTCTCAACATCGTCTCTGTAGGGATTAAGTAGTAGATTTCTCCTGATAGTGATTGGTTTCGAATTTTCTATTGTAATTATAACATTGACGATTTTGAAGAAGTATTTCAACTGAGTTCATGGAATCATCATAGATTCTTTTTCGAGTCGTTATTTGAGAAATACGAGAATCAATCATGTGTAACAGCAATTCATCAGGTAGCAGAGATAAAAAGAATATCCATATCCTATCAACTCGGAACCAAATTTCCTCGATTTACTTGAAATCTACCCCACAGGTAAAATATCTCGACCAGTAGTGTCCTATTAGGATTCGAATATAGATCTCTATTCAATCGAAAACTCTCATAAAATGAGACCATGAAACAAAGTTTGAGTAGACAAGTAACATGTCAAAGTTAGAGATTAAAAAGATATCCCCATATCTCACATAATTCAGTTATCTTTTTTGAGACTTGCACTAATGTTTGGAGGAAGACCAATTAATGCTGCACTGCTCAATCTTGAAGTTCTTGGTTCAATCTCGAGTGATAATCTGTATAAATCATCTTCTTCTAATAACAATGATGTATCCAGGAGGTAGTCTGTTACTTTCTGTATCAGTTCAATTTTATATGGAGTTTGTTGAAAATGGCGAATCTCGCGTATCACATGAGCAACCTGTGAAAAAAAATTGAATACTAGTATTCCAGGTAGAGAATATTCCATGCTTTTATGGACAAAAAGAGATGTTATAACATGTTTCATGGTAATACAAGATCTGAAGTTGATGAGAATATTCAGAGTGCAAAAATGTTATCTTGAGCAGTAAGCGAGACCTTTCAGTCTTCAAAATTTAGCTTCAATCAACTCTATATATGGCTAGTTCCATTGAAACTTTGGTATTTGAGGTGGAGAATATGCCAAACTCAAATCTTACTTCCGGATGGATTTTTCCACACCCCCAAACATATTTATTCATTGATTCATTAAATTTTTTTAAACATAAAATAGCTCACATACGGATATGAAAATGTCCACTTACTTATAGGTACTATAAGGATAACACGCGTAAAACGGTATCACGGCACGGATCCGTGACATACATTGATCTCACGGTCAAACAATTTGAGCTACAGTCTTAAGGTTTCACGATTCCTATTTGACCACCAGATTCTTTGAGAAGGAAACCGACTAGGATCTCTGTAGCCTCGCATTGAAAAGTCGCACTAGTAGGGCGTAGGACTGACCAAAACATTTAGCAAAAGTAGATATTCGCGAAGAAGTACTCCGGAAGGTGAAGAATCGATTTTTTTGATACTTGAGGTCATAGAAAAGTTACGCTTGAAGATTTTTTTTGGAGAAAAAGTAGGCCTCGGGAAGCCCGGATGAGGGTGAATCAACTTTCATCGAGAAAAAGTCAAAAGATAAAATTTCGGTCAAAATTGTACCACAAAATGTACGTGCTCAACATGCACACAAGAAATGGTCTTTTGGCTCTCAAGGCAGTAGGATTTGATACCATCATATTTCATGTGTCCTCCCGAATCCTTTACGAGCTTCACCGTGGCGCTTCACACTTACGAAGTTCAGAAAAAGGGAAGACCATTAAAAACGGAATTCGGTAATATTTTTGTGACTCTGGACCATAGAGATAACGACTGCCCCAAAAAATCACGAAAGAATACGTCAAAAATGCCTTGTAAGATTTTTTCCTAAGCGTTTTAAGCGTTCGTGCAAGCAGGTACACCTTATTTCAAAGTTCCAACGGAGAATGTCAAATGAATCAAAATTACCATTCTCATCTTGGAAAAATTCAAAAGTCCATCTTCTGTGAAGTTGGGAGTTCCTTCTTCAATGAAAGATAAATCAGTCAGGTACAAGCCTAGATATGGAATACAAGGAGGATCACAGCGGTGCAGGGCATCTCTTAAATTTTTGAATCTGTGCTCGGATGAGACAATATTTTGAAGTCGCTCGATAGTCTGTTTTGTCTGGAATGAGAATGAATAATTTTCAATAAAACTTCACCTCGTACCAGGTATTGGAATTTCATTCAGATATATTGTGATTGAATCCAGTACCGTTTTTGATACTTTGTCCCATGTCTTCTTCAGTCGATAAACGCTGCTGTTTGTGAAAGCTGCGCAGATTTGAAGTACCCCATTGTAATTGTGTAGAACTCTACTTATATCTGCTACAGCAGCCCATTTTTCAATCGCTGCTACGCGAGTTTGCAAATTAGGTCTTCTGATGATTTCAGATACGACCAGTTGAGATACTTCGTTGAACCTTTTCGTCATCAAGGTGATGTGTGGAGCTCTTGTTGCTTTATCAGTTTTCATCCATGCTTGACCCAGGAATTCTCTAGGATAATACGTTTCGATGAGATGTTGTCTAATATCACCGTGTAAATGGGAGATCTGGTTTGATTTCAAATGATTCTCATATTACGCAGGAAATTGTTTCAGAGAGAAGGTAGAAGTACATCAGGAGATGATGAATGTTTCTACTTTGAGTCAGCCCTTGGCAAAAAGTGAATTTTGAGGATTATTCAATCGGACACGAAGAGCTGAAACTTACTCGCTGGCAATCGAGACGAATATTTGGTGATCCAGATAAGTAATTTGTTCTGCTATCTCCAGAGCTGACAAGGTTTCAATACTTTCTTTCGTAGGTACCTAGAAAATAATACCGATAAGTCTGAATCGTCTTCTCAGTCATACTACTCACAAAGAAAGGATTTGGTTGTTTTCAAGATATTCTGAATAAATCTATGAATTTTACCGTAGGTGGTGTCAACAGCTTTTTGAGATCTACTCTATTGATTCCTGGTTCTTCTCTTGTTATCAGTCTTAGAAGTTGATTTGCTGCCTTGTGCTCGGCTGGTAACAGATTTGGGCTATATATGATATCCTCTAAGAATTCTATAGTCAAACTCTTAAGTTTGAAATCAAGTTCAAAATCTTGAGCATGTTTTGAAACCCAATGTCGAAGTACATTTAGAACTCTCATAGTAGCTGCTGTAGACATTACAGATTCTCTCCGACGATTCTTTTCTCTATATGAACTGCGACGATTTCCATCAGTTTGAATTGCCACCTTATCTGGAGGATTACTAGACGCTGATGTAGCTATTGCAAATGCTGTTGCAGCTGTAGACGTGCTGCTCCTAAAATTGGTTATTGAATCGTGAAATATTCTAACCTGTTCAAGATTTATACTTTCATTGAAAACTGATCAAATGCATAATAAAAATGGATAATTGAAGAAAAATTTCGATCCCTTACAAACAGAGATCATAAGATCGACCATTTGTATCCCATTTCCTCTTAAAATTTGTGAATAAAACTCACAATCAATATCACGTAATCTGACTCATTATATTTTTTCACGAATGTACAGAATGTAGGAAACGGCTTTGACGAGATTTGTCAGGATTGATAGTTCTGATTGATGCCGAGCCTGAGTATTATTCATAGATCAGAGCAAAGCATTCAGGATGACCCGAAGAAACAAATTCGTCTCCATTCAGTGATCCTTTAGAATCTCAGATGGAGCTCAGTATTCTTGGGAATTCACCGACATCTCTGTCTCGATCCAATTTGCTCAAAAAGGTCCAGTCCTACTTTGGTGAAGAGCAATACAATTCTGACGTGATCAACACATCGAGCAATAATTTATGTGATTTCATTTCTCTTGTCTGCATTTTAAAACTTTGTAGAACGTTCTACAATAAGCATTTACCCGGACCCATAAGTTTATCGTCTCTGTCTTGAAATTCCACATAATGAACATTAATGGTGTGGTATATTCTACTAAAATGCTAAAATAATTTGATCACATTGAACTATTAGCCAGCCGACCGAATCGGTCGCTAAAATAGTGAACTCAGAACCGGGCTTCTTAACGGAATCGATTTTGAATTTTGTTGAATTTCGTTGAGTCCTATTTGATGATCCATTTCGTAACGAAATCGGCCATTGAATAAAATTCAATGAATTTCAACGAAAACCAAAATAGATTTCGTTAAAACTCCTGCTCCGAACAATTGAATTAGCTAACCATAGTGCCTGATGTGACAGTTCCGCTGACAGTGAATATAATTTAACTAATCAGTGTAAATACGAGATGTGAGAAATCCATGCGTTAGTCCCAGGGGTGGCGGAAATTGATGAGAATGTTGAACTGAATCTAGAGAGCTCACCCCTTCATTGAGAAAACCTGATGAGTAACTTATGTATGTGATAAGGATCCATGCTCCTGTTCCATAGATATCTCTATTTTTTCTGACGAGTTAGGAGATCAATCAATTTTTTAGCTTTCAGTGCAGGCTATGTCTATCAATAATCTTTGTATCTGAGCACTTCATGAATTTTTTCAGATGAAAGATGTATGTAATCCAATATATTACATCACAAATTCGTTTGTGACCCTACAAGCACATGCAGATATCTTCAGATTAGCATTACAGGAGATACGAGATACTAATGAGTCTTTATCCTCTGGATCTAATCCTTTCAATTTGTCTGATGTATGTAGATTTTGCAGCTAACCACTTATTTGGAATTGCAAAAAAACTCTTGAACCGTACCAATTAAGGATTCCATCAAAAAAAAAAAAAATAATCAGGATTATTTACAAATTTATCCATTGACAGGTTGTGGAGTGCCAGTCACCTTATATAAAATTTGGCATGAGGTACAGTGTAACCACGGATGATATCATATTTTTTTCGAAACATTCTACCTCGTATTATACAAATTCTGATATCCATGCTTCACTAAGATCCATCTATCAGTCTATGCACTAAGATTCTTCTGCCATTTATTTTTTTTTCGGTATCGAAATTTTTACTCACCAAAAATTTTCGGACTCAAAACTAATAGCCGCGCGAGCAAAGACAAAGGAATTGCCAGATAATTGACATATTTGTTGAGTATTTTTCATATCTAATAACTTCCGTATTCACTTATAATACCCACTGAGCCAGACGCGTTCTTCTACAAAAACTTCCTGAGCATCATTCCCAAAATGAATGCTAGTAGTGATATTATACCATGCTTTCTAGTAAAAAAAAGTGGGCTTTCATAGAATGAATTACTCCCACCAAATTCTGATGAAACTGCTTATGGAAATGCATAATGGATATGTCGCACGAAATAGTCATTCTTGTGGAATATTGGGGTTTCAGAATGTTTACAGACAACTAAAGAATATGTGCCTGACAATTTGGAAATCGTTCACGCAGTGACATAGCCAAATGATGATCTTTTGAATACATTCGGAAGAAATGACACTCGTTAGAAGATCTAGCAAATATCCCTCCAGCATTGAAATTTCGGGAATTCATTGTTTCTCTCATATGGATATTCACGGAAGTGGAGCGGTGAATCTCCACGGTACCGCTGATAAACTCGGAACAAGCATGTTCCGAGTCACATGAGTTTGAACTACTAAATCAGATAAAAGCTTCGGGAAATCTTATTGGGGGCACTTTATCAAAAATTCACCATTTGTGTTACATCAACAAGATTATCGACTTTTGATGGATGACTCTCATGTAAGAATGAATTTAAAAGTGAGCTGGAAGATTCCCCAGAATTGTGAATTTTCGAGGAATTTCGTAGAGTTTAATCAAACTGAGGCTGGAAAATGGAAGAATATCTTGAACATTTCTATCCAATTTTCCCCTTAACTCCACTAGAAGTCAAAAGGCTGTAAGAATTCTTGTCGAGTGCCATGAGTGTTTTTCACATATTCCATTCTGCTCATGTGATTAGACAATGTTAATGAACACTGAATACACTCAGCAAAAAGTCCCATAGCTCATACAGTACCCCTCAAAATTAATGGATCATAAATGGAGTCAGCAGATCGACGAGTTCTCCAAGATCCTCTGTCGAGCGCCACTTGTAATAGAATGATCTTCAAGATCGCGAAGAACCATATCGATTCATATGTTCCGAACATTTTTTACGCACGATCCGGGTGACCGTAATCAACGTTAAAAGTATAAAAAAAATCCTCTATAATGGATCACTCACAATTTTGGTAGGAGTAACCAAATAGTACAGAAAACTTGAGGGAGATTGGTAAACTGGACCACGTGGTCCGCCTTTGTTAGCCATCATTCGACTGAGAGTGCATGTAGAAGTTTTCAAACCGTAAAATCCAGGTGACGATTAAAAACATGTGGAAACTTTGCTGGAACTGAAAATTCCTGGTGAGAATATTCGTCGTTGTGTTGAGCTAATCACCTTAAATTCCATAGCAAAATGAGTTTTGATCCTACGAAATTCCCAAGAAAGCTACCTAAATTGATAAATTTCCTCGGTATGATTCAACTGAAGTCTGACTCACTACAACGTTCGGACTGAAGTGTTTTGCTGGACTCAACTAATCAAACGTTGACAGAAGACAGAACACAAACCTCCTATGACTTTGGCGAAAACTGGTGATAACAACTCCCGCTTTACTGGAAGATTGCTCCTGGTGTGTACCATGTTGGCCACTTAGATTCATTTCGCAGTCTTGGATAGATCTCCTACTGGCCCAATAGTTCTGAAGAAAAATGGATGGTAATTCATGAAAAAGTTATCCCGACATCAAAAGCTACTCCTCAAAATCCGTTATAAAACACTGATTTGAGACAAAATTCACAATTTTCTGATATGTTCATATTATCACTTCCACATTGTTGATGAAGACAGTTTAGCTCACCCCAATTATTGTAGATATTGAACTACTCCTCATCGTAGCAGGAGGTGCAGATACAATTGAAGCTCGATGATCAATTTGATGATAGTCATTGTTGTTATTATATCGTTGAGGTGAACTTCGAGGATCAATTAATGGAACCGTTTCATCGTCGGTCCAACTTGCTTCATCTCTATCCGATCCCAATCTTCTAGTTCTCGGTGTTCGGATGGGAGACATCCTTGGAGGAGTTGCTATTTCCGCTGCTCTGTATCCCGAGGAAGATGCTTTTTCTGACGTGGATTGAGCTTGGAAGAACGAAAAATGAGTGTATCAGCCGATGAAAATCAAGCTATTCAATGATACTAGCAATCACAAGATTATACAATAAGCGACTGTATTTGAGAAGGAATTACTCGTGAGGAAGAGTCATCTAGCCAATTGTTGAATAGAAGAAAATTCGAAAACAATGGTTACTGTGAGTTATGATTGGGGGTAATGGTATTTATGGGCTATGAACAAAGATTAAATCATATATATATACTAACCATTTCGCTTGTCTTCTTTTGCAACTCTTCTCAGTAAGGGTGAAAATGTTGAGCTAAGTTCAATTGCAGCAAATGAAGAAGATGAAGATGGAGTTTCATAATTTGATGCTTCATGAAACTGTTCAGAATCCATAGAAAGATTTTGTGAAGTTTCACCCACATCTTGTGGACTCTTCTCAGATCCAGAAGCAGATCCAGAACCAGTTGAACCAATCAGAGTAACCGAACTTAAATTGCTTGGAGATGAAGGCGCGCTCATGATAGTAGCATCTGAAAACATGCAGGATGTTAAATTCCTTGAAAAATAATTACTTACATATGAAAGCTTGGGTACTCATGCAAAAAGGAATTATGGATGAACTTCAAATTTGACGGACAAATTTCTCTTATATCGAGTGCTGAGGCGTATTCCATAGTTACGAAGTTTATAATGGAATTGGAAACCGATAGATACAATCTTTCATCTCATCAAAAATCCTGATAGAGCTGTTGAAAAGAACTTTATGATAAACTCACCCGTCAGTGTTTCTGCACTTGACGATACTGCTATTACTTTGGGAATAGTCAAGTGACATCCATCATCATCTGAACTATTATGAGCACACATTTTAATATTGACCCTCCTTGGTGTGACTGGTGACTGTCCGTTCGATGCTGGATTATTTGATTGAGAACTAGGACTCCGGTTTACTATTGTTGGAGCTTCAGAGATGAATCCCAATGCTTGCTCATCATCTGAAAAAATAGTTCATGAAAAATCAGTATTCGATATCGATCTGAAATCAGCCATTCCTTCTAGATGGATGAAAATCCTGCTTGAAGAGGGAATTGAATTTTTCATCCCTCGTATTTAATGACAGCTGTCATACGTTGAGATTGGTAAGGGGAGGTCACACCCTGATTTTGAAGTCTCTACCAAAAAATCATGGAGGGTTGAAAATTAGCAATCATATGTATTTTTTCGATTTAAAAATGATGGCGCAGTCGGTTTCCTGAAAGGAGAAGTTTTCGACAATATTCATTCCCTGGTTCGCGTCCCCTCCGCCAGATCGCCAAATTCATACGACATTTTGTCCGAAATCATAAAAATACCTCCAAACAAATTTACAGACCGATTCGTCAAATTCTGTGGGACTAATCTCGCTAAAATGCCCCAGAACTCGAGAAATGGCAAAAATTGGAAAAAATATCACCAGAGAATTAGATGATTATATATATGTCCGATTTTTTGGGTTAAAAAGTTTGATCTATGCGTTTTTGGCCTGTTATCGGTGTAATTTATTGATCTGAAAAGAAATTATTCTTGTAATTCTTCGGAATAATCGATATTCTCCGAGTTCTAAGGCGTTTTAGTGAGAAAATTCAGACTCTTGACCCGGAAAAATGTATCTAGTCCCACAGAACTCGACGAGTCGGTCTGTGAATTTTTTTGGGGGTATTTTCTATAATTTCGAACAAAACGTCGTATGAATTTGGTGATCTGACGGAGGGGACGTGAACCAGGGTATAAATATCGTCGAAAAATTTTTTTTTCGGAAACCGACTACACCATTGCTTTTAGATCGGAAAAATAAATATGATTGCCGATCTTCAGTCTCCCATGATTTTTTAGGCCTGATTTCAAAATCAGGGTGTGACCTCCCCTTAACTTATTACCACCTGAAGCGTTTCTTAGTATGAAATAGCCCTCAAAAAAGATCAGCGTACATGTATTCAACGTCAAATTGTCTAGATTCTCAAAATATCTGATGAAAAATCCTGTGTGAGAAGATCTTTGAGAGCTACATTAAACTTTCAAAACAGGGTCAGAAAAATTTTGAAAGACGAATCTGGGCCCAAGATATCGACCGAAACAAAAAAAGTTGTGGGAATGCCTTTCCATCATCTCAATTCTGAGCATCAAATACTTTCTGAAAAGTATGATATGTCATTTTATTCACATAGTGAATAAAATGACATATCGTGAAGTTATCCATCATTCCAGATTCCGTCATTAGAGTCAGGATAGGAGGACGCGTGAAGTGAGAAAATACGTATTCTTATCAGTTCTTTGAATGGTAACTCCATTTCTAAACCAATTTTCATCGTGAAAATCGACACAATGTCTTTTGGGACATTGAAATGTCCATTCTTCAGAGTTTGAAACTCGGGATTCACGCTTCCCAATCATTAGAATGCATAGATATCAAGAATAACATCAAACCGGACAAGTTCTCCACCGCGCCAGTCAGCATGATAGACTCGTTATCAAACGTTTCTTCTCACCGAACCCATGTCCATCCCAATCTTCGAAGAATGATTGTGAGATAGTTTCTCAATATTTCTCTGTCTCGAGTGACATTGTTACGATTTTTACTATAAAAATCCGATTTTTCACACAAAAAAGACGGATTTCGATTGAAATACATATTTTTTCGATCCACGCGTGATCCGATTCAAATTCTAAGGACAGAATCTGAAGAGACGGATAATTTCACGTTGATGGAATGTCGTATCTTCTCCTTTGAGGAGCTATTTGATGCTCAGAATTGAGTTCGAGAGGGGCCGGGTAGGCGTTCCCACAAACTTTTTTGTTTCGATCGATATCTTGAGCCCAGACTCGTCTTTTGAAGGTTTTCCTAGCCCAAAAATTCGGTAGTGCGGAACCTAATGACATGTTTTTTTTCGAACTCCTAGAGCCGTACCCATTGATTTTGGGTGTACAAATGCCGTCTCAACATAATTTTGAATTCAAAAAATCGTATGTTTTGGAAAAAATTGGAATGTATAGCTCTTCAAGATCGCGTCGAAAAGGAATTTTCTATTACATAATTCATAACTTGAAATAATTTCACGTCAAATACATGTGCACCGATTCCTCTCTTCAGAGCTGTTCTATACTCAAAAAGGAGTCCCGAAAAATGTCGAGAATGTGTCATTTCAGGCGTCAATAATCTAAGAGAAAATATATAAAGTTGTCATAATAATAAAATATGGAACAACCTCGAATGAAATCTCATATGAGATTCCTCAGTATTTTGAGGAGAACTGAACATGTTGTTGTAAATAAGAAACTTTTTTCTTACGTTTCTTGTAGCTGGTGCGTCTAGTCGTTTTCGTGGTCAAGAAACATGTACCCGGGCTTGGCTCATACGTTGTGCTGCTTCCTGTTTCACGACCATCACTCACCTCAGAACCATACCCTATTAGAGAATTTTCAAATTTACTAAATTTCATTTCGTTATTATTTTCAGGACTGTTGGTGACCATTTTGATGCCCAATATGTCGACAATATATCCTTCCACAACTACATGGATGTCATACGAGGAACGGATTCTGATCAGTTACTTTAAATAAAAACCAGAAATATGATACAAGGTATGAATGAGAAGGACAACGTTGATGTGTTGAATCAACCAATTTTTGAAAAGTCACTCACGCACCCTAGGGAATTTTCAAAAAATCACAGTAATCGAACGAGCGAGACTCAGGTACAATTCAGGCTCCTCGCTCGATCAACCTTTTATAACTCAAGATTACAGTTTTTCGAAACATTCAATGAATATTAGGAGTTTTGAGACTTGACAGAGCTCAAATGATTGTGAATTTTATTGTAAAGCGCGCTAAGTTGATGATTTGATCAGAAAAGTGTCGGCAACTATTGGAAAATTAGATATTGTTGAACCTACACCGAGTCGATAGAATAGGACACTACGGAATCGTCTTGACTTAAAACATGAGATAAGGTTTGATAATTTTTGAAAATATTCCATTAACTCACCAGATACAGAGCTGGCACCACTAGTTCGTCTAGGTGACGAGCTACTCCTTCTGCGATCGTCTGAATATTGTTGATTATCAGTTGCATTGAGTCCAGAAACATCTAACGATCTATAAAAATATTACATCTCAGTTGTCACATAATCTGGATTCAACTCTCAGTTATCAATTCTTGCAATGCAAAAATAACTCTTACACTAGAGATCCACCAGGAATTTGTGCATCAGGTGGTTCAGTATCATAGAAAACTTTTTTCAAAGCTTCTAATACAGTGACTGCATCAGTGAAAACTCGATAAGTCAGAAGGAAAGTATTCAAAAAGTCAATACTCAAAAAACGTAGATCCGTGAGTCTTTGCAAAAGTCGATCGGGAGTCGCATAACGTATTTGCGGCACTTTGCACGAATTTAATGTTCGGCTGAATCTTATATCGACGTCATCTTTGAATAATTTTGGATCATTTCGTATCGATTGTGGCATCGTGACTGAACTTGCATCTGACGTAGAACCATGTAATAGTTCATTGAAATGTACGTTATCCATACACTGACTTATATCACTGATCCAAGCAGCTTTTTCCTGAAAAATAGTAGGAAAATATTGAAAATTTGGAATAATTTAGTCGATGAAACTGACATATCATATCGTAACGTTGTCTCGCAAATGTTAGAAACCAATCTGTTCGTATCATTGGTTCGGGATTAAACAATCGTACCAATCATGGTTGAATTTTGCCTCGAACAGCCATTATTTCATCTCAAGAATTGATTTTATAGCTTTAATTAAACACTCATCAATGTTTAATGAATAATCTCGCTGAATCAACGGTATTTCCATGAAATTTTGTTACACTGATTCTACGAGAGAACATTGTGAAAATTACGAAAAAGTTGTCAACGAGCATATTCTGAATTTTTGATGATTCCGGTTTGAAATATTGCAGGTTCAATATTTTTCTAAATGAATTCCCAGATCGAAAGAGATCCTGGAGAAACGAAAGAAATCGAAAGCTAGTGTATTGAAAGTATCATCAATTAACTGAGACTACTCATGATCCATTGATTTTCCAAAGAACGTTCGATCCAATTCAACTACTCAAATACGTGTAAGCCATTCAATTAACCTTCGTCATGAAATCTTCTTCCAGATATCTTATCATGGAAAGATTAATTCATGATTTTATTCAATCTCTAGTCCTCAGCAATTCTCCCACGTAATCGTAAAATCCAACTTCGAACCCATCTTCCATAAAACTAATAAGCGAAAATAAATTCATCTCAGCTTCCAATTTCGGCCAACACATTTAGAATTGAGTAAGACTTACGTGGGTATCCTTTCCCGGTTTATAGCATTTGATGGGTAATATTGGTCGAGGACATACGAAAAGATTGTTGTGGATCGGACTAATTTGTATCAATCATGATCCTCTGAAAATGTCTTGACAGTCTCACACGGACGAATAATTCATCTGAATGATTCAAAAAAAATATTTCCTGGAGCGATAAGTAAGATTTCTAGGCATTGAAATGGCCTTTTGATGATTCTGAATGACTGGATTGGGCTGACAAAACTCAGAGTTCAGATGTCTGACTATTCGAAGGGCTATTCTACTTTTTCAAAAAATTTTGGATCGTACTCATAATCAATGACATATACGACACAACGAATCGTGCTTGAAATAGTCGGATGGCCGGAAATTTCCCACTTGTTCTGATTCAAGTCAAATGATAATTTATTGCCTCACCTGCATCGTAGGAGCAACTAGATGAATAGTTACTCTGCGATTGTCTCCACTATTTTTTAGATCAAAAATTATTTTGAAATCACGCCCATGATACTGGGCTATTATGGTCGCAGCAGCTGCGTTTGCGCTACTACTACTCTCGCTGATTCCACTCGAGTATGAACATACAGACACAGCTGAAATAAATAGAAAATTTTATTCAGATTGTATGAGATGGTATCAGTCACAATATACCAAAATTTTGCTGCAAAATCGGGTAAATTTCCAGTCGAACACAATCAGAAATAGGGAAATATCATTCCTAGATTCCTCTTTTGATTTTTCACCAATGTACTCCAAAATTCTACGACTCATTTTTCGATCAAGATCAGGAATGAACCAAAAATTAATTCACAAAACAAATACGTTCTTGAGTCTCATTATCAGTTATCAAAACACGCTCATTCATATCTCACATTGATTCCATTTTCTTGAAAATTTAACCCCAGAGGCCCGACTCAATAACCGGGCTTCCTCGAATCTATCATTCAATCAGGGTAGGATAAAGATGAGACAAATGAAAAAAAAAAAACTCACCATCATCATCTGCAACATTTTGTTCACTGGGATCTTCCACCAATACCGCATCACAGAGTGGTATTTTTCCTATGTGTTGCACAAGATTAAGACGTCCACCGTCATCGGATTGACGAGTTGTCAATATCAAATGATTAGAGAAAAGGAAGCACTGTCTCAGCGATTCCTTGTCACCACTTTTTCCTCCAAAAGTAGCACTCAGACGGCTTCTTGCGCCTCTTGGTTTATATAAAATCTGAATTAACGCCCCTGTTGAAAGAAATTATCGATGGATAAGTATCTCACATTGCGAAAGGTGTCTTATGATGATTTGAAACCATCAGGACTAGATCGGAATTTTGAGAAACAGATTTGTATTCCATGTTTCTCTTCGGCTTATAGTCAAAATTGTATTGAATTATGAGAGACTAAAATTATTTTCAGAATTAGTTGTGAGTCATGTGAAATTTTTTAAAATATATCAAGATGACTTCATCAACACAGAATATTCACCTTTCGAAAAATACTTCCTGATTTCTTGCATAAAATTGGTCCCACATTTTCCATTAGATATGTGTTCGTTTCACAAGAAAGTATCTACATCGTTTATGTTAATTCAATAAAGTCTCATACGTGTTTTCGTCACATCCTAATTTTATTGACTTTCAAACTTTCCTTTAACCACCGTGACCGCATGATACATGTCCATCAAGTACCGCACACTCAATCATTATCACCCCGGAAACCCTTTGATGTAAATAAAAAGGACGTTGCTCTCGTCATGGCCGCTCTCCAACACTTGCATGTATATTTCCTCCTTCTAAATTCTGCGTTCGAATCTTAAATCCCCACATATTTTCACTTCAATAACACACACTAGTCAAAACTAAGAACGATTAAGTTAAGAGAAATGCACTACACAATAGACACTTTGTACAATTCTTGCTGTCCAAGAACAAAAACAGCACAATTATCTTGGAAGCACAACTTGTTGGAAGATTTCGACGATTGAGATATTTTGGGAGCCTTGAATTTTCTACCAATAATCATACTCTAGACTCATTAAGATATAGCAACGTGGAAAAGGAGTAAACGTAGCCCAAACGAATATTATATTTTGTTCGAAAGGACAGCTAGCCAAGGTAGAAACATACTGAGAAGTGTGATTTTCGTGCCCGTGGCAACCATATGACGTACCCTCGAGCAAGAACGCACGCGCTTACTCAGGGATGTAACACTTACAATAGGAACCTGAGCTTACTCGTATAACCGATGATGGTCAAATATATATGGGTATTATAGCGATAACTTACTTATTTCGTATCCCAAAATTCAGAAATCGAGTATTGAGTATGCGCGTGTCTGAGTTGACTTTTTTCATTCCTTTTTGCATATTGAGTGACGATATGTGATAAAACGTATGCAGGAAGTTTTTTAGAACGTTTTAGGACGGTAAATGTGATTTCGCAGAGGTATAAGATATGGGGGAAATAGCAGTACACGAAACTGATATTTAATTAAGTGTTGTTGACGTTTAGTTGTCTAGCGAAGAATTTTGACGCGATGGGATCAAATGACCTCAAAATTCATGGTGACATGGTTGATTCGAGTCGGGAATATGGGCTCCGGAGTACAGAACTCCATTCCTTTGTCTTTTTCGTGCTATTGCGTATCCCAGGGAATAGTTCTTGAATGCACGGAACTGATATTTCACCTTGATATTGACCGCAAAAATAATGGAGTCGACATACAAATTTTTCCTAATAGACTCCATCTATTGCCACGATATTTTAGCGGGAAAATTGTTCCCGCTCAGATAAATTAACTTTAGTGCGGTAACATGGTATGCACGGAACTGACAAAGTTAATTATTCGGCCAATTTTCGGCTACGGATGTACGTGCAGCACTCGAAACTTTGAAAGTAGACTCTTTCTCGCACTGGCATTCGATTGTTTGACATGTTTTCTTAGAATTTTGTCTGTGACACAGCGACCTAGAGTGAATTTAGGATACGTGGTGAGTATTTGAAATAGATGCCTCATTTTCAATGAAAATCCCATAACAAAGTTGAGTCAAAAGCCATAACATGGCTCGGGAACTAATCTGAGCATTCCAGACATTAAAACTATGAAGAATGGTTGGTTCAATATTGTATTTCGGTGGAAAAATTCGAGAATACCCATAGCGACTCTAACTCCAACGCTGGCACTGGAGGTATACGTCGATCTCCAAGTAAAGCAATGCACGGAACTGACATTTCGACCCTTAATCTTTACAAATAAAAAAGAGGAGTGATCGGATTGATGCGGAAATATATACCCGAACGTATTTCAATAGAATACATGTGGGAAAATTTGATCGGAGTGATTCAAAGCTTGTTCATCGAAATGATGGGTCATAACACGTTCCGGGTAGGCTATCGCGATAATACCCATATGGAATTGATTTGATAATTTCAATTGATAGAAGTGATTAAGAAAATTCATGCGATTCATGCCGAGAATATCAGTTTGAGATCATGTTCATGAATAGAATTGGAGATTCGAAAAGACATTCACCCTAATATGTTTCTCTTTATCCAGGAAATTTTCCAGTCCGACTCCAAATCATGACGATATTCTGGAATTGATCCAGTATGTCTTGCAGAATAATTCAATAAAAATTTTATTCCATTCGACCATTATTTCAAAAAATTATTCATACAGTAGTAAGAAGACCAAAATATTCTTAGTCCATGAGTTGCAATCAGATCGCAGACTCGCAAGGATTTTCTCTAATTCGATGGAACTAGTCAATTCTGTGTATCAGTTAGATAAATGAATCTCTTATTCCTGATTCCAGTTAATCATCAGATACATAATCATTTTTAAACAACCAAAAACATCAATGGCCCTAAAAAATTAAGCCAGCCCTGAACACCGGTATGATACCGCGTGTTACTCACTCAAAGCTCCCCCTACCGGCATATCACGTACTATACACACTAGTAGTAAAACATCCAGTAGTCGAGGCATCGATTAGGTCAGACTGAGCGGTCTGGGTAAAATTTGCGTCTGCGCATTAAACGTTTAACCCGAAAGACTGTTGCGCATCCGCATGAGATTTGCCCTCAACCCTCACGTAAATACCCCTTCCAATACATTCTCATATCACCCCGATATACAGGTACTATATTATCCCTTGCAATGCGTTAGACTTGTTGCCCCGACCGCGATTTTACCGACCTCGACACGTGCTCTTTTGATGCCCTAGCAGAATACTACGACACAAAGTATATTGTATAGTAGTATAGTACCTGACATTTTTGTACGTGTGTGTTTTTGAAAAGACTGAAAGAGGAAATCCTTTCAGATGTGATATTCCCTGAGGCTCATTACGAGTAGCTCTTTGTGTAATGTGGTACTTGGAATTGTCGAGGGTCATTGAAAATTTAAGCCTTTTGAATATTTTGTATTGAGGACGAGCTTTTGGAACAAATTTGAAATTTATGGGCTGTTAGAAAATTTTGTTTTCGGTTCGATGGAGATTCTCATTCGATGTTGTTATTGAGATGGAATAATCTTCAAAGGATCAAGTTTACGAGATTTGATGAAATTCAATGCTTCAAAGGAACCTCCATGGAAATTTGAACTTCTTTGGGTTCCTCAAAAGTACAAGGACGAGTTATTGAATAGGTTATTTAACTGAATGTTTGTCGAAAAATTCACTCTCGTGGTGAAAAAATTTTCACGAGAATAGATTGAAATTCACACTCCGTGTACCAGCTAGCCCTCATCAAACAATAGTGATTGACATTTACATTCTCATAGTACGATTTCATGGCGGCTGAATCTAGTTTTTGATCAGGGGTCCTTTTATCGTCAATTCTCAAACGATATCCCAGCGATCCATCCTGAACACCTATCACATAGACAACATGATGAAGATGGACAATAGTAGATTTCGCACCGAGATTATGGAGTTGTAGCTCGGAAACGGGGAACTTCATGAACGAGTTACAAATACTATTTTTTACAATTTTGTAAGGGTCCAAACATCGGGAAATCGCAAAAAGATTCTTCTTAAAAATCTGCATCGTCTAGTTGAATTATGTGAGTTGATCATAATGTAGAAAAACCACTGTTTGCAAGTGACCGTAGCCAATTTTAGATTTTCTTCAAAAATGAACTGTTTTGAGTCCGATAGCTCAAAGAATCTTCATTTATTTGACTTTCCCGTCATCTCGCATAACAAACATCCAATGCTGGTCTCACTATACCACTTGTGACTTATATCCTACCGATTTAACTTCACTCACCTTGACGAACAAAAACTTGATTAACATCCAATAAAATATCACAGCCTTCAACAATCATTCTCTCAACAGCCAAGTTCTTGCGCAAATTTTCAGTTTCGCTGACCTGGAAGAAAGATATAATTCATTGTCATATTAAGCAAATGTCAAAGTCATCTAAACCACAGCACAATTTCAAGATCAGTTAATAAAGTCGGGCTAACCTCATCGTGCATTTGCCTGGAGAGATCTTCAAGTTGCTGTCGGGCATTCTGTAAGCTCTTACGTTCCACATGATCATGGGGAGTATGAGCTAATAGTTCGTGTAACGTAATTATATAACGAGGAACCTGAAAGAAGTTCGGAAATTAGATTTTCAAGTTAGGCATTCCGGAATTTCGAGTTTTTTTCATCATTATTTCTCGCTTAACATGTTCGCTGCGGCGATTTTTCATTTTCCAATCTCATCCAGTCCGTAATGACTCGAAAAATACACCCAGTAAAAACTTTCCAAGATGATTTACTCGATCAAGGGCTCAACCAACGAACCAAGAAAAGTCTGCTCCGATCCAAGCATTTTTACCAAGATACGGAGGTCCAGTTTATGAGAGAAATAAAATCACGAAAAACCGGCTTCGCAGCGAACGTGTTAAAATTCGGGATATGGATGTCCCATTACTATTTCAGGTCTATCTCAAGTTGGAATTTTTAAACGAATCAATTCATAAGGAACTGATGGATTAGTTCTTACCTGATGCATGGGATACGTGAGAAAAGTTTCTAAAGATCTCCCATGGCAAGCAGTTTTATTTTCAAGGCGCGCAAGTAACATGGCAAATAACGGTGATGATTGTTTACATTCAGTCAGTACTTGTAAGCTATAGTGATGATTCCTTACGTATTCTTGATATATGGATAACATTGGAAGTAGCATATCGAACAAGTCACCTGTCAAACATCAGAACCATCAATATTTTGGACATCATCAAAAGCTGGAGAATGACGAGAACAGACATCGATTTGCTCTCGAGTTTTCGGTCTCACCTAATACTAAAGTTGGCCAACTCTCCATCCGAGAGGTTAAACCTTTCAGGAAAATTTGATGTAGAAATAATACAGTCTCACTATTTAAGAAAATACTGTTAACATCCTCGTGGCTGCATGGCGGCTTTTTTGAGCTTGCGGCCATTTTTAGCGGCCGTAAAAAACAGCTGACCAAGATTTCCATCTGCTCTGTATATTCCTCTTCTGCCTCCACCATTTGGAATACTAAGCTAAAAAATTCATAAGCTGTTAGATCAAGTACCAACTCATAGGATTTGTAATCATCGAATTTGGCTTGGCTTTGAATGCTTTTGACAAGAATTCCATGAAATCACTC
Source organism: Eretmocerus hayati (assembly GCA_029851415.1). Classification (NCBI taxonomy): domain Eukaryota; kingdom Metazoa; phylum Arthropoda; class Insecta; order Hymenoptera; family Aphelinidae; genus Eretmocerus; species Eretmocerus hayati. Next base: position 18,644,792 of record CM056743.1, read on the forward strand.
TGAAAGTCATTCAGAACATGAAGACTCGGATTGTTACTTGAAACTTCCACGAGAAAAATCATTCCAATAGATGTAGAAAATACTCAAGAAAAAATTATACAGTATATTCAGGTGGTACTAGATCCCTTCCTCTCCCTGTATCTCCTAAGGCAGACGTCTAGTGAAAAAGTTTCAGTTATGAAGTGAGGGTTCAGATGACTCTCCCCTCCTCCCCCCCCCCTAATTAGCTCAATCGAAACCAATTTTGAATTTTGAAAAGGAAACCCCTATTTTTCACTTCACGTTCTGCAAGAGAGGGAAATTCCACGTCTACATCAGTTTTCATGACATTGGTCAAGGTGACTGCCAGAAGACAATGGGCAGTTGCAAAAATATACAGAGACGGGGACCCCCCCCCCCCAATCTTTCAGAGGGGACGTCTAGTAAGTGAGTGCTCAATGTAAGAGTTGTTGGATATCGAGTAAGGGCTCAGATAAACTCCCTGAATAGCCCCTCCCCAATCTGTCTCTTTATGGCCAGCTTCGGATTTCTAAATAGAAAGCTCCATTCTCCCCTCAGATTCTGAGAGAGCGCAGAATTCCACGTCTCAGGTAAAATGAGAGGGTTTCTTAGATCAATTTGAATTTGAAGGCAAATTGGGGGTTTTGAGGGATATTTGAAGAGTTCATTTGAGCCCAACACCTGATATCCAACAACTTTTGAATTCAACACTTCTTCATTAAACGTTAACCTTGGGAGATTCTGAAGGAGGAAGGGGGGGTCCCGTACTTCGTAGCTTCTCGTGACACCCCATTGACCTATGGAGGTCTTCTTGATTAATGTCAGGAAAACTCATCTGAACGTAGAATTTTCCATTCTGTCAGAATCTGAGATGGGAAATGAGGGTTTGTTTTTGAAAATTCGAAGTTGGTCTCAATGGAGTGAATTGAGAGGGGGGGGGTTTGTAGCCCTCATGTGATATCCAACTTGGGAAAAATAGGGGAGGGGTCTGGTACTCCTTTGAGATACTTCGTGTGAATGAAAATTGAGACGAGAAACCAATAAAAAATTTGAAAAATCAAGGAAAACAGCTGACGAACGAATCATCGTTTCCAACCACTTCTACAGACGTAGACCAACGATAGTTTGTTCGAATTTCAACCAGAGCTTCAATGAACATGTTAAGTTCCCAATCAATTGTTTGAAGTCGTTCGAAAAAAAATTTCGCAAAGTATCAAATCAACCGATCGGCTCGTTGATCAGCCATTCCCCTACATTTTCGAATGGCTCGGGAAATTTCTGGAATCTCAACTCAAAATATCTCGTTAAAGGTTCCGTATACCAATGCAATTTCTCAAGAAGAAGCCAGCGTGATTCAGTGGATATTATCCACTGGATGAGGTCCTCGCGCTTTTATCACCAAATTTCCGGGTTCGAATCCCGGCTGGTACCAGTAAGATTTTTCATAAGCGTTTCTCAGTGGCTTTGATGGTTGGGAATTCACCTTGAACAGTATTTGCCGCATGATAATTTCGGTGAGAGATTGAAAATGCGGTCAGGATGGGGAAAAAAAACTTCTCCAATTCTGATACAACAATGCGACCTAACTGAGTTCCTTTAGCTTGTTGATCTACCTCCATTAAACTTGACCAAAAAGATTCTGATAAAATAATCACCCATCATGAATCTGATTTGCTTACCTATTCCTTTTCCTCATACTCTCAGCATGTGGGCTCTTGATATACTGCTCAACAATTTGTTTCCATCTACGTCTACAAAGCCAACCTCGAAAAAAGCTCTGAACCTTCTTAATCTTTTGGATTTCAGTATTACCCTCAGGAATATCGTGAGCTCCGGAAGTATTTGAATCGGAAAAAGTTGAAACATTCTGAGTTCCCGCATTACTTCCGACTGCTATAGATCCTGCTGAACAGCTCAGACCAGTAGTTTGCGATAGAGCATATTGGATTGGAGTCATAAATGCTCCAGTGTATGCACTGGCCATTCTTGGACGAAGCTCTTTTTTCAAAGCGCAAAGCTACGAATGTGAGAAAAATGAGTTGAGGAAAGTTTCTGAATTTTGTTGGAATTAAGAAGTAGGATTGGAGTGGTAGAAGATTTTTCTCAAACCTCAGCTCGGAGTTTTTTAATTTCAGAAGTGAGCTCTTCGCACTGTTGAGTATACTGCCATTTAGCCGTCTTTTCACTTTCGACAATTTGTAGAAGGTGTAGATGCTTCTGCTCAAGCTCTTCCTTTTGCAAGAGAAGCTTGTTGAAACTGAAATAGGTCATGCATGTTATTCGGTGAAAGTCGTGTCGTAATTATATCAAAATGGAAGTGATATAATTTTTATTCAGGTATTTGATTCTGTTGCGAGAAACTTGTATGCAAAACATTACGTGAGTTGGGTACTCGAGTGAACGAAAAATTTTGGCCAGAAATGCTACAAGTTTCAGCGTGAAAATAAATTGTCAGAAATGTTTCCATTCCACTAATTGCGTCAAGAATATAAGGTGAGTGTGCCTAATATGACCCGATTCCCTAATTACCCCCACTCAAGTTCTCGAATGTACGGAACCCCAGACCTTGCCACGCATTCTTTTCATATTTAACACATTCATATATGGAACAATCAATGTTTCGGACTAATCCTAAATGACACACACTTTTCTTAGAACAGAAAGAGTGGTTTTCGGTACTTCCGGCTTCTTTTTTGGTAGTCACTAAAAGTTATGCCGAACAAAATTGACATGATCAATTCCAACGTACTTTAGCTCATTCCCTTGATCTTTGTTCGAACTTGAATATTCTTCTCACAGAATTGCAATAATCGATTTCTAGCCGATTCTACGCTCATATGACTAAAAAAAAACAGTGTTCCTAATTTGCCCCCACCTCTCTTTCCGCATGTAGAGGGCTTTGCGCGATGCCACGACCATTTTCATCACTTTTTTGTCGAATATTAATTTCAGGTGTATTCAGTTGTATCCAGCAGCGTGGAGCCTTTGAAACGCACCAGATCTCTTTAAATATGATAAATAGTATTTTTCGATTCGAGGGTGGGAAGTTTGGTTTTGCTTTCCGAGTGATTGTTTTCGGCCCGAGCCCTGGCGAGGGTCGAAATTAGCACAAGTGAAGCAAAAAAACTTCACGCCCGAGTATCGAAATACGTTTTTCGATCGACTGGGCGTAAAGTAAACGAAAACTGCCGTGCGTAGAGCAGTGTTTTACCGCGCAGTCGATCGAAAAATCGATTTTCATGTTTAATTTGAGGTTATGTTTGCTCTGAATGATAGAAAATGAGGTAAATTACGGCAATGTATCCATCCAACACATGACTGTTAGGCCAAAGACCGATATATTTCCTCCAGAGCTTTAGAATCGTGAAATTACTATGGGGGCATGTTAGGAACACACGGTCAAAAACTCGCAAAAAATATTTTCTCGCAAGAATTTAGTGCGTTAAGCAGGATCAAAACCTTGTTTGATTGAATTAATTATGGCTTGTAGGTCAAGACGATCTATCTCCTAGCCAATACGAACTTTAACTCCAAAAAAGAGGAGATGATTGATTTTACATAAAAAAATTTTCCCCGATAAAAGTGTTGGTACCACATGAATGAAATTCGAATAGAATAGCCCTCGTCAAGGCCCTTGCTGTCTTTGAGTGATAATTATGAGCAAGCTTATTCTTTCCCTCGAAATTCTTTGGAAGAAAATATCATAATTATCTCTCCCATTGATCATACAATGCTCAAAAAAGTTGGAGTGGATCGAAGATACTCTTTCTCATCTTCAGTTTTGTTATAACTAATCTAGATTTCACCACCACATATTGGCCAGAATCACTAATTCAGAGGTAAGGTCAAAGGTTCCACAGAAATCTTTCTTGTTCTTGCAGATTATTGAATCTTAGCTGTGTAATAGAAATAAGATCAAATGGTGGTACTATTACCTTGCTTCTCGAATGGCATCGATCCACATCTTGCAGTCTCTTTCAGTTGTTGCCTTCAACTCATACTGCCGCTGATTTTCTCGTCGATACGAAATAGAAAAGCATATCTGAAAGTACGGATGATTAATCTTACATATCGCCAATTTTTTCCAAATTTCGTCGCTACATCAAAGAATACCAAGCTCAATCTGATCCTCGGATCGTCCACAGTTATTTTTATCACTCTGAATCTGCTCAGTGGATGCCTGATTAGTTGGTCGTAATTGATTTGTTCTGACAAGATATGCTATGGGGAGTGACTATACAATTTGAAATCTCCAATTGAATTGAACTGGGAGTGTATACTTGGTCGGTTTTTTTCTCATTTTACAGTCATAGCAGAACATCATTTCAAATATTTTCGAAAAATTCATTCAACTTGTTTTCGATGCCTACTCTCCTCGTACTTGATTCCCCTTTGAACATTTCCATAATCCTCATGAATTAAAATTCTAAACATTTGTACCTTTTCGAGAGAAAAAATGTGACCTAGGCGGAGATTTGGTCATGAGGACTCAATTAGGAATTTAAAGAATTGGTGTCTAATTCAATTTAATCGAATCGTTTAGACATGAGAAATTTTTGTGAATTTCATTCCGGAAATTCTCGTTACGGTTCTGAGATTGATTCGACAATAATCATAATAAATATAATTTCGAGGGTGCTTGATCATGACAGATTTCATCACCAGTTCAAAGAGATTGACCGCGAGCGCCCCATTTTTTGCCGCAAACAAGTATTTCACGGAATAGAGGACTGAAATGAAAAAATTAATTCCAACAGAGAAAGGACAAATACCAGTATCATCAAATGGATTTCGAAATGAATACCCTACATACAGTAGAGTTTGTATATCTATAGGTGATATTGAGCATAAAATGTTCGGTTGACCATGTAGAATATTTGTCTCATTTAGTTATCGAGTTTCGCTTGGCTATGCATTTCAAAGAGATCATACTCATCGTCATTGGATATGGCTCGGATTCGAGCAATACAACCCATGATCATCAAATTAGATGGGAATGCTCTCATGTTTCTATAACAGAGTGGATTTGTGTCCCCTTCAACGTGCAGTAGTCAGATGGAAATTAGAACCAATGACCATCCATATATCCGTACTTTCGAGAGGTAGAGCCAACAATTCAAATCAATCATGATTGATTACAATGAGACTTCTCCGCCGATGGGAGAATCTGATGATGATTCTAATATGTGGAATCGAATTGTACGAAGAATGGACTCATGTCGGTCAATAAAATTTTTCTCCAGGAGTTGCGAGGTATCAATAACACTACCAGTAAAGAATTTGTCTATAATAAAAAATGGAGAACCCGAATCAGAGAATCAAATTCTTCCAGCCTTATTGGTACAAAATTGCTTCATCTCAGCTAAAATTCAGCTCTTTCAAGGTGATACTAGGACTCTTTGGGGGGGTTTCCCTATAACACAACAGAATTTCGGTAGGTCAAGTCGAATCCTCAGGAAAATTCTTAGATCAATACTCAGACCTCTGCGAGTCAGACATTATTTGATGAATCGAAATATTTTGAAAGATGTTTGAGAATACAGGCTAAAAGCTCCAGAATTCATCTTCTAAAGTCCGTGTTGGTCATTTCCAGTCTGAGATGTTATGGAAGGACTCATACAGAAAGTTGTTTCAACACTATTTTTGATTCCTCCTGTGAGGAAGAACTTGATGCAAATCGAGGTCTCGTCGCTGTCAGCACAAAGTTTTCTTTATTTATAACTGTTAAGACACTTCATTGAGAGGAGTTTTTCTCTGAAAGAGCAGTCAAATCTCGGACCAAAAATAACCCAGAATAGTCTTCTGAACGGATCGTGAAGCTCTAAAGTGCTACTTTCAGACTGTTCTCGAATCATTTAGATCTATCAACTCGTGTCTAAATTGCAAAAGTCTGAGTTGTGACCAAATTCTGATGATTTTCCGAGGAATGCGTCTTGACCTAGTGAAAATCTGTTGGATCATAACAACAAGCCTCAATGACTCCTTAAAGTATTCAAAAAAAGCTACAAATTGAACTGAGTTGAAGTTGTTCTTGATCAACGAGGCTGGATGGATCGAATTGTCTAAATTGGGTCTTTCATTCTCAGGTGTTTACAAACTTTCGACTGGCGGTGTATCCATACTCAATTCGAACAGATAATACCATCGTTAATTGTTCTGAACTGCCACATTCTATCTTCGGCCCAAGGAATAACTCCACGCGAAATCAAAAAAGAAACATAACAGCGTGAGCCAAACCACCTCCTGGGTTCATAAAAGATCACGAACCAGTCCGTATGAAAGTTCCCCTCTGACAAATGGGTTGTGGTTGATTGTGGAAAATTTCGGTTTTGATATCAGTCACCAGAGTAGATGGATGATTAAGTACAGCCTTACCTAAGAAGGAGAGGTCCAACCTTGCGGGTCCTGGATTCGTCCCAAACTCTGAGAATCATCTTGTTTTGCTGACAAATTACGGCATTCCAAAGTGATTAGTCCCATGGGCCTCCTATCCTGAGATACAACTATGGGGATCGGCATTGTCAGTATATCTATATGTGCAACTTTTCAACATGGGCCTATATGGCTCATGCTATAATCTCCAATACTTCGTCTCAAAATAGATAGCTAATGGGACTAAATCCTTTGAAATATGTTCATCTCTCACCAAAACAAGATGATCTCCAGAGTTTGGGATGAATCCAGGACCCGCAAGGTTGGACCTCTCCTTGTAAGTCTGGTATGGATAAACTTATCCGTGGCGCCACAATCACAAGTTTGGTTAGATATGCAGATATGTCTTGTTTCGCAGATTGCAGCGCCACGGATAAGCTCACCCTGTGAGCGAATTTTGACCACGAATATCAATCTAATACGTCTCATCAATCCACAAACGAACCATTCAAACATTTAGCAGATATCCAGCTTACCTGTTTATCCGCGTCTTTGCCTTTGGCAGTTATCAAACGATCACAGTAACAGCCTTCGAGCATGATAACTCCACTAGGGCGAGTACTTCCCTCGTTTTCATAGTAAAAAAGAATATTCTGAAAAATCAATTCGTGACAATGTCATTTTTCATTGCAAAAACTCATAACTGAGGGAAGTTCATTCATTTAACTGGGAAATTACCTGATACAAGACGAACCAACGTTGCTGCCATTTGCCAGAATCAGCAGCTCGTTTATATAAGTAACCAGTCATCGAATGATCATAATGAGCTTTTTCTGACAGCATGATGATCTGGGATTCATTCACCCGAACTGAGAATACAGATTACAACTCAATCTCAATATTAAAATATGGAACATTTCGATACAAGGACGGAAAACTAGACCGACCGAGTGTCGAATACTATTTTTTCAGCGTCAGCGTGGGAAAGAAAATCAAAATTCCATGCGAAAACGGCTCTTTTCCGCACAGACGATGAAAAACAAACTTCTATGAATATTTGAGTGGAAATAAAAATGCGACAGGTTCTAGAAGGAATCAGTAACGTACCAGTTCTTTGCATCTTAGGACTCAACATGGTTGAATGATGTGTTCTCTTCATCACAGGAAATCTTAAATTATCTTATATAACAAGCCAATCTCATGATTGTCACGGACAGTCTGATTACTTTCCAGTTGCGTAACGATGGTCATTATGTCCCAATAACGAAAGTGTCTCATTGCGATTAATCTAGTACTGCGTTGAGTTATCTTCAAAATGCTTCCAGATTCATATCCCAATTCCACAGGAGTGTTGTCAGTGATGAGGGCGAAGACTGTAAATTTGAAAAATAGTCGATTTATAGTTCCATATATTATCGCTAAATGATGAATAGGAATATTTCTGGGAAATTTTGATGCCCTGAAATCTGTCCACCCACTCAACAAACTTGAATTTTCTATCTTCTAAAATTTTTTTCCCGTGATTTTTCCTTCCACGTGAGCGGTTTCGCACCACAACAATGTAAATCCATTCTCCCCATTTCTAGGAAACTTGACGGAAAGTATTTTTGCGATAGAAAATTCGGGGTAAATTCTAAGGGACTATTCTTCCTCGATGATGCAGTGAGCTCGTTTTCACTTCATTTTTTGCATAAAACGTGATACTCTCCAATTCTTCATATTTTCTACTCGTAATTTTGCAATGAATGATGGACTCATACCATTCTGGTCCAAAAAAATTTCTCTACTCCTCTCCGTACTAGAACGTTACCTATGTAAGTGCAATTTTTGAAACGAATGGACTTGAACCACTTCGAATGAGGAAACGATGAGTGACAGTAGATTTACGTTGCTTCGAACAAGGAAAGGTGAAAAATTGTGGATTCACATTGTTTTGAAATGAGTGGATATTGGGAACTCATATGACTTATACCGTTCTGATTGAGAGATTTTCCGAACTTATTCTCTTGCCTAAAACAATATGAATTTTTAATCTTGCGCCAAATTTGAATCAACATTGACCAGTGATAATTTTCACTCATTGATTCTCCAATTGACTTCTGTTATGACTGTTTCCGTAACGGATCTTGATCGAGATTATGATGACTCTCTCCTTATAAACAATGATTCCATGACCGAATCTGATGACATTTTGATTTTCTCGAACTCAAGTCGTTATAAATTTGGAAGACTGTTCTGGAAGTTTGTTCACGGGAAAAATTGTGATCATTGAAAAAATTTAAGAGTGCGCTAGCTTCATTTCAGGAAATTAGATTCTGAAAAGATGCTGAATTGACAAAATTTGAAATGTGAAAAATGGTTAGTGGGAAAAAACAGCTTGGAAGGAATTGTAACCCAGAAAGTATGACTCATCTCGAGAACTATCTTGTACTTCCCGAACTGACTATCTCTTCAATACGATAGTATGTATCTCACACTCCGAGAAATTTGAAGTTTGGTACTTGCGGTGGTCGGTTCTTCCTCAGTCTCTTTGAGGTAGAGTTTATTTTGAGAGTTTCTTCTAAAAGAATCGATCAATGAGAAAAGCTTGAAGGAGTTGCTTATAAAAATACATAACCTTCGAGTGAAAAGCAGGAAAAAATTGTAATCAATACTGCTGTAATTAAAGATTTTCTTTGAGCAATCTTGAAGAGATAGGTTGATGGTGCATATGAGGGTCAAAGTAAAACCCTCAGAAAAAAATTACAGAGGTATCAACCTGTCGCGCTAGAAGATATCTTTGGAGATAATGGGAATGAGCAATAGACAGGGTGAGTCCTTTGAGTCAGTGACAGAGATTTCTTAATACAGAAAGTAACCCCTTAACTTTTACGTTCGCTCAAGATTAAGATTGATCAGTGTTGCTCGTTTCTGGATAATTTTCATTGAAATCCATCCTGCATGTATTTCTTGGAAATCCTACAGGTCGTGGATAGTTGTAATATTGAATAACGTTTTTCGTCATCCCGCATCGGGAATTGAATGTATTAGTAAGTTCACGACAGCTCGATGAACTTGATTAATTATACCTGTGTACAGCTTCACATTTAGTTGTCATTTCCGAGTCACTTCTTCAATCTTTCATTCGATCTGGGCAGCTAGAAACCTAGCACTATGCGTTTGTACGTGATATTCGATACTTTTCCAGGGAAATTTCTTCTTTCAGACGGGTGAAATTTCAGAGAAAACTTTTTATCAAAGAGATTTTCGAGAGCCAAAAGCATTCCATATTTTCCTGCATTCATGTGGAATGCCAATAACGCATCTGTATTTATTTGGGTAAATACTGTACACTGATGAATATTTTCAGTTTCCCCTGTCATTCTAATTAGAGTGAATATGAAATTATCAAGGATTGAGGTTAGCGGAAGATTTTTGCATCATCTCCAATCGCACATGTCTGACCTATTTTTAGGCATTCTTGACTCACAATCCTGACCAGGTGGCTGTGTACAATTTGTCTTTCACACGTGAATTGAACTGAAATAGCGATATCACTTCCCCAGAATTGTAATCTATTCTCTTGCTGAACTACAGTGATACAAAGCAACTAAGAGCTCTCGATGACTACGCATTTTTTGAGAAATTGATATAATGGCGTAATCAGTCAATCGATTCATGCACTGTGGAATGCAAGTAGGGAAAACAAGTTGTAACCTAAGATAATGAGACCAAATTTTCAGCCATGGCTTAAAAAAGTGTCAACACTTCACTAATGAGTATAACTGCTAATTTGTTTTTTTAACTAGCTGATAGGGATAGAAATTATATCACATCCTAATTGAAATACTTTACATAACAGCTGGTATGCAGTTACAGACTTGATTGTAATATTCCATGGAATTTCCGTGCGTTTAACTTATATGTCATATTCAATATTCTCATAGCAACGACGAACTAAGTTCTTGCAATGAGATGTCCTTATTGACGAAAATGTTGATACTAGTTGGAAACTCTTTGCGTCGAAAACGCAAATTACGATTTTGGTTTCTTTCATAATTGATCTGTTCAGCCAGAGAGATATCGACAAGACAAATGAGATAATTGATAAACCAGATATACATACAATACGAAAGTGGTCTACGTGATAGACAAGAGCACATGTGCAGTTGAAATTGACCGTCACATTACGAATTTGATGCCCGTTTTGCCCGACGATGGAAAATTTTTCATTGGACGCTACAAGTTCTTCAGAGTTTCCCTCATATGTACACGAGAATACTGACGTGGTAGCTGAAAACGGAGCACGGGATTATGTTTCGATGTTCATTTCACGTTGAAGGAGCATATTGGGAAGTGACATCAAGGTCAAATATGGCCGCCGCACGCCCCGAGCTTAATACGGGGTTGTTAGTAGACAGCGCCATCTGCGGCGAGTCGTGAACTATTGCATGCCCCCAGAATTCAACATGGATGTCGCTTTCCAATTCAGATACTCCGCGGGAGTGGAAATGTGATTTTTGGATAATAAGAATTATCTTGAGAATAATAGTTTTTTTCATATTCTGAGGGATGAAGACACGCTATTTTGACATAGTTTCAATCGTGTGATTCGACTGGTTTTGACCACAAAAAATACTCAATCTTCATACTCACACTCTGAACTATCAAGTTCTGTGGACCGAATTTGTTTGAGATGTAGACGCGATTGACTGTACTATAGTTTTCTGCACTTTTGAAAAAAATCCATCACAGTTAGTCGAAGCTCGGTTTGGAACGAATTCGATCCACAAATTCTGGGAGTTGAGACGATTTCACGTTGAAATGAGTAGATTGGGTATTCTTTGTGAAAGCAATCAGTCCAGCACTACCATTGGAATCGTTCCGACTGAGCGTATCTCTGACTCTCAATACATGGAAAAGTATTTTTGCAATCATCCTTGCTGTATGAAAATTACAAAAAAATACGCTGCAAAAAGGCATTTGCAGAATGCTTTCTCGTTAAACATTTAGAACCATAAAAAATCGTATCAATCCAAATTATTGTCATCAACTTTTATTATCGAATATAATTCTTTCATTTTTGTGATAACAATCATAAAACTTAAATTCATATCAATGACTTGCATGGAAATTCACTTATCTCTCCAGATTCTATCATTTCCAATCAATGGCTTGATATACGGATCAATTTGTCTTGATATACGGATTATGAGGAGTAAAAAGATGACACTGGAATGGAGATATCACTGATACATTGAGCAGAAATCCTGAAACTTTTAGGGACATTGGTAGAGGGGTTTAGGGGAGATAGGATGACGATGAGAAGACAACATGCATACACACATACATATGGCCACGAATAAGGTTTAGTTTATACTAATCCACTGACTTTCATTGAATTCCTACCTAAATGAACTGATGTTCATTTAGGTAGGGATTGAGCTAGGGGGTCAAAAAAGGGAAATTCAAAAATTTTTCATAAAGAAATTTGAGAAAGAAAAGTAAAATTCATATGAAATAGTACATTTCGACACAAGGGCGTAAAACGTTTTATTCGCGTCCGAGTGATGGGTTTCCGGCCCGAGCCGCAGGCGAGGGTCGGAATCATCACGAGGATGCGAATAATAGGTTTTACGCCCGTGTATTTTTTTTTTTTTTTTTTATTTAAAGCATTGTAGCCTATGAAAAGGCTTATACAGCATAATTACAAAGCTTCAGTAGCTATAATTAAAGAAATATATGACATTAGATAAGCCATAATAAAACTCTATATCTCACATTTTGATAGTATCTCTTTCAAACTGAGAGCTCACAATCGGCAAAAAATGTACATAAGTGGTTACATGCTGGGATATTAGGTTCAGCAATAAGTATATCAACGCAGAGCGGTAATGAAAGACCAATATTTTGCAAGTTTTTTAGGAGTTTTTCCCTCTGAGGACTATAAATGGGACATTGCCATACTACGTGATTGAGGTCTTGATATTCGTGGCCACATTGGCACCGTGGATCGCTTATTATTTTCACCCTTTGAAGCGATGCATTGAGATTGTAGTGGTTTGATCGACAACGGATGACAGTGGCAATAAGGTTACGATTCGACAAGTTCGCATACCAGGGTTTGGACGTATCTTTGTACATATATTCGAAATATTCCTTAGCTTTTTCGTAACCTTCCTCTTTTATTTTTGCTTTCGTCCTCGTCGAAGCATCTCTCTTATAAATCTCGTAGTAATCGGTAAAAGGTACCAGCCGTGTCTCTGGCAGCTCAGAAGTACAAACTCTCTTAGCTATTCTATCGACCATTTCGTTACCTGCTATACCGCAGTGCGAGGGGATCCAGTAAAATTCTAGCGAGAAACCAAGGTTCTTTTCTACGAACTCAGAATATTTGCTTTTGATCTCATAGATGTAAGGGTTTATTTTCGCTTCTACTTTGGTGGATTTAAGAGTGAGCAAAACGCTCAGAGAGTCAGAGAAAATGCAATAACTATGGTCTGGATTGTCAACAGCGACATTGACAGCGCTCAAGATAGCAATGCATTCAGCTGTATAAATAGATGCTGCCCTTGCGTTACTTTTTGTAACTACAATATCCAGGTCTGGACAATAGCACGCTGAACCTACAGTATCGTGACCATCTATTTTACTTCCATCAGTGAAAATTACTCGAGCATTTTTCGTTGAAATGAATTCATTGAATGCTGAATTTGCATCAGCACTCGACTTGAGTTCGCATCCCATTTGTGTTATTACAGGCAGACTTGAGTATAAAACTTTGTATTCGTGTGCATACAGGTTGTAATTATTAATATCAGAGTGGTTTTGCATGATATCCGTTAAGCATGAGTTGAATACGTGTAGTCGACTTGAAGCCTTTTTCTTTTTCAAAAGAGAAAAATACTGCAACATCAAGTCGCGAGTGACAGATTTTGAGTCGGATAAAGTTTTTTTGATGAAACAGTGTCCAAGATACTTGATGCGATCTTCTATTAAAACAACTTTGGATTCACCAATGAGGATGTTAGTAGGCGTGCTATTGCGCAGACCTAGCGCCGCTCTGATTGCAGAGTATTGGATTCTCTCTATCTTTTCGAGGGGAGTCTTTGCGTCGTTGAGATAAATAAATCCACCATACTCGACTATAGATCTAACATAACTTTTGTACATTTTCATTAACGTGTTTTGGTCCGAACCCCATTTTGTACCACACAGAAACTTGACGATATTCGACGCTCTCATACTCTTTTGTCGTACAGATTCAATTTGACGCGAAAAGGACATCGTATAATCAAAAATAACGCCCAAAAATCGAGCTTGAGGACTGGATTTAATCTCATGTCCATCAATTTTGATTTTCACCAAGCCGGGGGCCATATGCTTGTTATTGAAATGCACTAATATTGTTTTATCTGGCGCAAGTTCGAGGCCTAATTCAGATAAATTATTTTTGATAATATATACTGCTTTTTCAATGAGGTTAAGGCATCTCGGCAACGTCGAAAAGTTGCTGTAAAGAGCAACATCATCAGCAAACTCAGAGACCTGTACACTTTTGGGAAGACCCTTCTTAATATCTTTCACACAAATGATATACAACAAAGGACTTAGAACATCTCCTTGAGGTACTCCTTTATACGTAATGATATAGTTATCACCCAACTCATCTGTATATACATGTCTCTCGTACGTGAGAAACTGAATGAATTTGATCATACTCTCCGAGCAGCCAATTTCCGCTAGTTTTTCTAGAAGAATATCACATTTGATATTATCAAATGCCCCAGAAACATCAAGGAAGGCGGCTAGTAAACTCTTACTTTTGAGAAAAGACTCATTGATTTTCATTGACAAATTGGTAAGATTGTCATAGCATGATTTGTTTTTCCTAAATCCCGTTTGACTTGAAGAGAGGATATCATTTCGTTCACACCAATATTGTAGTTTGTTTTTAACTATTGTCTCGAAGAGTTTACATAGACAAGACGTTAGAGCGATAGGTCGAACACCAGTGCCATTAGGCTTGTCTATAAAATGTACGAATGCCTCTTTCCAACTAGAAGGGTAACTATGAGTTCTGTACATATCATTAAAAATGTCTAAGAGAAGAAGGTGGTATTTGAGGGGAAGTTCTTTGAGAATCTCGTAGTCTATGCCGTCCATTCCGGGAGACGATTTATCATTCTTGGAGTAAAGTGCAGCATTAAATTCAGAATATACGAATGGCATATCAAAAAATTCATTTTTCTGGCAACTAGGGATAGAGTCGGGATCAGTAGCCACCCATGGGGGACATAATTTGTCTAAAGCAGCAGCTATTGTTTTTTTCTTCTGCAAATTTTCGGAAACCTCTACTGGGTTTATTTTCACAAACTTGTTTTTCAGGATTTTGCATTTATTCCAAACATACGTTGGGTTGATTCTGAAATTTAAATTTTCCGCAAAATTTCTGAAATATTCCCTTTTGGTTTGTCTGTAGGTTCGCTGAGCAATAGCTGTTGCTTTATTTTTCGAAATTAGGTCTCTCTCGGATTTGGTACAGTCCCATTTTTTGAAAGCTGCTATCCGCAGTCTCTTGACTCTTTCGCAAGTTTGGTTCCACCACGGCGTTGGATTAGGAGGAGAAATTTTTCTTTTCTTTCGCGGTGTACTTGATACTAGAGATTCCCTGACGATTTCTACAAATTTATCATATTTTGAATTGGCTGGCAGATCATCGAACTCTTGCGAAAGAAATTCTGTGAATCTATCATTAAGCATAGATGCAAAGTTTGACCAGTCTGTTTTGATCGATTTCAGCCTGAAAGATTTTTTGCGATAGAAATTCTTCTCAATTTGGATGTTAATGTGAATAGGGAAGTGATCGGAGCCTCGAGTTTCTTCGTCAATTTTTACATTCACTTTGTCAGCTATGCTGCATGTAGAAATAACAAGGTCTAAATTAGATTTAGAGCCAGAACGGGAATCAATGCGAGTGAGTGAATCGCGGTTGTGAATGAGTAGGTCGTGATCGTCAATACTTTTTAGTAGCCTTTCGCCATTTGCATCGTTTGATTTACAATTCCAGAATGTGTGGTGTGCATTGAAGTCACCAACTAGGAGACAGTCAGAGGAACTATCTACGTTTCTGACGATCACGTCCCAGTCATTATCAGACAGTGCAAACCCTGGTGTGCGATAGCATACTACGATTTCAAAGGGGTTCTTGATGTTATTTATACATATACAACACATTTCAACTGATACATGAGGGGAAACCACATCTTCACATTCATAAAAACTTATGTTTTTGCGCAGCAGGATCAGGATACCTCCGCCTCTTGAGTGCTGACGATCCTTGCGAAATACCAGGAACCCAGGAACATTGATTTTGTCTGACTCGGTGTTGTCATTCAACCATGACTCGACACATATTATCACATCATTGGTCTCTGATAGTATTCCAAGTTCTGTCCGTCGAGCATATGCACTGCAAACATTCCAAAACAAGAGTCTCAAAGATCCGTATGAGCAAGTATAAGTTTGAGAATTATTCTGACATTTGTTCGCCATTGTTTTCGCTTTCGTAGACGCTGGCATCAGTATCAGATTCGTATTCACTCAGCTCTTGCGGTCTCTCATCAGCTGATGTCGGTGGTATGAGAAGCTCTCTTATTCGCAATATCTTTCTGCGAAGCGTTCGATTGTTGATGTGCGAGAGCGTTTCGCCCAGCATGTCGTGTAGGCCTACCGTATCCGTTGTATACTTGTTAGCTGTTGAAACGTAATTTTCTTCAGGTAATACGTATGCTTTCTCTAGAAATTCTTTGAGCTTATCGAACGTTATTGGAAAGGGGCCATTGTTTTTGTTTACATTCTCTTTGGCTGCTTGAAGGTGCTTGCTTAGATTGACCTTCCTCGATTTGACTTCCTTTTTATATTTCTTGACTACTTTATTTGGTGTCTTGAAATCACCTGACGTCATTTCTAGAGAGCCAGATTCGGGTTGGGTTATCGCGGAGGCCGACGAGATCGACAGTGGTCGCTTAACGCCTGAGCCTGATGCTGGTATAGCCATTATCTCGCTCACGGTGTCTATAACTCGTGGATCAGCTGTCACTTGGTTTTCCTCAGTCTGAATGTTTGATTTGGGCATGGACAAATTTTCGTCTGGGTCTTCGGATAGTTTTTCCTCGATTACGTTATTTGCAGTTTTTTCCTTGCAAGACTTAGCACGATGACCTTCTTGTTTGCATAGATAACAAGTGAGTTTGTCAGTCGAGAGATATATCCAGTAATTGATGTTGTCTAGGGTTATTTGCAAATTACTTGGAATTTTCGGAATATCTTCAGGCTTAACGTACATTTGCTTACGAAAACTCATCAAATGCCCAAGTTCCGGAACACTTATGCCTGCTTTGATTGTTGTTATAGGTGATATCGGATTTATATCTATTTTCATCAGTTCGTCGGCTATGGTTGTAATTGGAATGCAAGGTGGAACATTAGATATGATAATCCGTTGTGCTTTAGAGACGAGAGGTCGTGCAAGAAGTTCTGTGTCGCCAATCTTGATTTTCAGTTCATTTTCGATGACTCGATTTGCCGCAACCTCATTCTTCAAAAAAAAGCAGATTCGGAAGTTAGAAATCCGAGAAACGTAGCAAATATCCAGAGGAGGGACGATCTTAGCCAGCGCAACAGCATAGTCTTCGATCGAGAGCCCTTCGATTGAGTCGTAGACGATTGCATTCTCTCTAGGTAGAGTTTTCTCTTGCTGAACGGTAGATGCAAAGCTTCTATTCGAGGAAAAGTTTCGTGATGAGGAAGCCATTGATAACAGTAGGTGTTCCAGCCCTTTATTCAAGGAACTGGTTGTGCAGCCCTTTATTCAAGGAACTGCGTTGAATCTTCAAGAGATTCGTAGATGCGTCTGCAATGCACAAAAATCACAGAGTCACATGCACTTGACACCGCACCATGCAATGATTCTTGATTTTGAACACACGCGTTGTGAGACAGTACAGGCACGCGCGAGCGAGCCTTATTCGTATAGAACTTGTATACAAACACGTCCGAACTGAACGACGGTCCGATCGCGACTCCCTACGCCCGTGTATCTAACTATACTTTTCGATAAACTGTGAGTAAAAGTCGACAAACTGTGCGCAAAGTGCACTTTTACGCACAGTGTATCGAAAAAGATTATTTGTATCAATATGGATCGGCGAATAATCGTCAAAAATGACTGGGCCCGCCGCCCGAGAAAGTTGAATAATGTGTCAAAATTTCAGAGAGATTCATAAAGGCGTTGGCCAACTTTCGAGTGACATAGAACGTGAAATAAAGAAGTTCAATTTGAAAAAATGAAAATTTTTATAAAAATTCCGTATTAACCAATCTCTTCAGAACGATCAAGGAATACTTGGACAACAATGAGTGACCGTTTATATTGAGAATCGGAGGTGTTAGAACATTTGGACCAACAGGGTGTGAAAATGGTGTTAAAATTTAGGCAATCAGTTGAACGTGGGAGAGGAAGTATTGAGAATATAGAGCTGCCAATAGACTGGGCTCATTGCTGGTCAATTTAGAATAAACCCTAAAAGTCTGAAGAGGATTGATCCAGGGATTCACGAGATATCGCGTGACAAAGTGAAGACAACATATAGACACATATACACTGAGAAAATTATTTGGCCATTCTGAAAAAATATATTCAGATTGAATACACGCGCATGTATATTATCCTTTACTGTTATTTTTCTAGAATGGATAAACGTATTTTATCAGAATGGATAAATATTTTTGCATTCTGAGCGTACATTTGATCAAAATAAAAAGATGCTTATACACGGGCCATTAATGTGAAGGATACTGTGGATGTCATTGAAGAAATATTATTCAAGTTTGATAAATATTACTTTGAGCCAGGTCGATATTCAATAAGAATCAAAAATCAGTTTCAAGTCTGGAATAATAATTTCCAAAAAATAGCAAAAGTATAGCACAATTGCGGCTTATCTGGTTTGGATAAATATTTATTCAGACACGCTTCTTTGTCAGTAATTGTTAATTTCATTTCTTATTAATCTATATCACTTACACTTGTATCATAATACTGTAGAGGATCTTATATCTTAACTATTTGCTAATATACTTATCACTTCTCTAATAATTATCGCTTCGCACTCATATTCGCTATGTTCCATGAGATGCTTTGGAGCCTTATATATCAACCGAGGCCCTTCTTAGCCGCTTGCGAGGAATCAATCAACGTGTTGTTACCCGATTCAGAAATGAAGATATACGTTCAGTTGACATAATAGACTAAAGACTCACATCTTCCGTTTAGGAGGATATCAAATTCATCGATTTACACGAGAAATTCCTATTATAAGCCAATAATTCAGTTTAAAAAAGCTGATTTTGGGGCGATTAATATTCCAAGCGCCATCTATGAGCGGAAATCGATCGTAATCACATTTGAACTTTCCAAATAAATATCTCATCAAAATCGTCCATTAGCTTATTCGCAGTCATCAAACAATTCTTTGAAATTAACAATTCTCAATAAATTGATCCACCAAAGTGGCGCATTCTAAAAATCGAACTCATTGCCTCATCTCTCAAGTTTAAAGGATATTATCTCAATGTCGGTACCTCAGCTTTTGATTCTAATATATTCTTTGTATACGTGATATCAAACCATTATTCAAGCACGGAGTTACAAAGATCGTGGACTTAGCAACGCCAAGGTTTTCAAATCAAGGGATATGATGGATGGAAGTGATTGTTCCGAATAAGCTTGATCATCAGGCTCGATTATCAGTTCTCATCGGCTATGCCCAAACGGACAAATATTTATTCATATTGAATATAGTTTGTTCATTCGGACCAAGCTTGATTTGATTGAACTGAAAGATTCGAAACGAGGAACTATCCTGTACCAGAATGTAAACTCACCTTAACAGTCTTGGCAATTAATTGTTGGAGCTGATTAAATATTTGTTCAATCCGAGATCATTCCTAACCTTCGAAATTATATTCCTTGAAAAACTTGATTTGATTATCCTGAACAAATACGTCACTCAAAATAAGTGATACTTATCTGTTTTCAATGAATATTTGTTGAAATTGACGACGATCGTGTCTTCACAATTGAAATATCTGTTTAATGAGAACGTTAACTTATTCATTCAAATTGAACAGACCATTCGTGACTTGAGATAAATATTCATTCGAACCCATGGGTGCAATTGTGTTTTATGAGGTCCTGGCTAATTGAACACATATAAATTCGAGTTTATAAAATAAATTATCATTTGGTCGCATATTATTACTCAATTATATATATTTGTTTTGAATAAACTCGATTATTTGGTTCTATTATCAGCTTTCACTGAATGTACAACTTATGAATAAATATGTATTCGAATCGAATACAATTTATTCATTGTGGCCTAATTCATGAGTGAATAGATCACAAAATCACCAGTGAATACATATTTATCTGAAAAAAGAATTTTGTATTCACTGAGAACAAATATTTTTTCAATCTACACAAGGCATTTACGATTAAATATATTTATTCAATTCTGGCAAATAATTTTCTCAGTGTACATACGGACATAAGCAATGCGTGTTTGAAAATATTTCACAGAGCGCGTTGTGCATGTCGGAGGGAATGTATAGGGGTACCTTATAGATCCCGGCGAGCAGAATAAGATGGACTAACTTGCATTTGTCTATGGATGGAATTAAGGGGTCAAAAATGGGAAATTCGGAAAAAATTTTTGCAAAAATTTCCGCACTGATATAATACTTTCTCTTCGAGAAAGCAAAAGAGTCTCGCTTGAAAAGAGCAAGCAAATGCACATTCTCAACGGACAACCATCTGAAAACACGAGCTTGTGTTCTTCTTAGAACGACTACTTCGAGACACTCGTCTGAATAGAAAATAGTCCCGAAAAATACGTATCCGGCATCTAACGGTGAACTCTGACATGAATACGGCGGGTACGAAAGGTAGGAAAAGTTGAATATTGGAGAAAAAAATCATCCCTGTGGAGATTCCTCCTAGGTACCTCCACAATCATTTTTCAACGAAAATCAGAATCATTTGTCGGTGAAACTTGAAAACAAATCAATTTTCGAATCCTTTCATCATGAATGGACTTCAAAAGATTGGCTCTGGTACGATTTTTAGTAATTTTCTTGGTTCTGTCGTGATAACTCGGAAGGGATGAGTTTTATCAGAAACTGTGTAGAGCAGTTTCTGTGGATCTATTCAAGGGTCCATCAGAGAGTAGACTCTTATTTATGAAGTTTCCTCATTTATTCATGAGCAATAGCCTTATTTGAGATCCTCAGATGGGAGAAAGATATCGAAAAACCTAGAGAACTCTGCATTTTTCTCTTCAGCTCGCTTTTCAATTTTCCAATCACCTAAAGTGGATCCAGTCTTTTGGCAGATATCAGTTCATCATTCTCTGATTTTTTATGAGTTTACAAGAAATCGATAAGACTATTGCAAGGAGACATCCAAAGGATCTGCCAAGGAAATGTAAAATGCACCAACATCGGCGTAGAGTCCAAAATTATTCGTATTCCATCTCATTTCATGTATTGAAAATTTCCATCAAAATCCTCCAAATTACGATAATCAAATTGTAAGGTGCCTCGAAGGTACACTCGCGGGACAAAATAACTGAACAAAACTGAAAAAGCTTTCTGTTCCTGAGCTGCTGTTTCAATTCAAATCAGACCGTTTGTGGTGTCTTGATGATCGTAATCGTACTCTAAACCCATCAGAATTAGGACCCAATCCCAAGATTCCGAACAGCGGCTCAGGAGTAGAAAAGTTTTTCAGATATTTTGTCCGGTGAGTGTACATAGTGCGATACTCAAATCATCTAATATGAAACTAACATTGGCGGAACTGTACTGATTGAAATAAATTGTGAAGACCAATTGAGGAATTCACTCTGGCTTGAAATTCCCGCAATCAAATAAAGCGGCTCACATTATCACAAAACAAACTGTTCCAAACTTGTCCGATGAAACCGTAACCTTTCCAAGTTGTTGCAAGAGGGTTGAAAATTGACAAAAGTATTAGGAACTTCTTCGTTCCATTTGTAACAGAAAAATTAAGAATTTTTCTTGATTCAGAAATCAAACGACGGAAGATTCCAATTATTGTTAGAGAATAATTTTGGAAATATATGTCGATCAAAACTCTACAGGGAAAATTTGAATCCTTCAACCTTCGCCTACCTCGCATTCCTGATCTACCGTGTACAGATCACCTCTTATTTTCTGTGTAATCAACAATTAATTAATGATACGAGTCTGCATCAAACACCATTTAAACAATTATTTCACCTCATCCGTATCCATATCAATTTACCTGTTAACTCGAATATCAACTCCAGCAAGCTATAAATTAATACTCCGAAATATTTCTATTTCTTTCACCCTAGACCGAGCCTCGTGATGATTATATCAATATCGATAATCTCAAGTTCAAGTAAACTTGCAACTTGTTGATATCTCGTTAATATACCATAGAAAGTTCCAAACTCGCAAGAAGCAACAGCGTGAGATCAGAATAGACACCTGTTAACAGTGACCTTCGGCTCTTCCCGTGTACTCACGCAAGCTCGGAAGCTGCTCGTGGAGCACATACATACAGGCATGCATACACACACACACACACACACATAAATGAGCTTTCGGAACGTGTGCAGTTTCACTATAGGCTGTGAGATATACGCGCACATCTCGAGTGAACTAACGTGAGAGCATACGCACATACTCTGTATCAACAAGACTAATCCTAGAAACGTGATTTTTTTTTTTTCAAATCCACAGATAAAAAATGCGCATTCCAAATTCATTGTAGATAAAAGATAATGATTTTTCTCACCTTGTTTTTGTTTGATCAAACCATTGCACCCATTCATTTCTTCCATTCCACGTTTCATCCAGTTTCCAATTTCCAAACTTTGATCAATCTCTGAGTCATTTTTTACTGCAGCTTGCAAGCTCACTAGGAAGATATATTTCACTTTTGGCACTAGAAACCTTTAGATTTTCTCCGGAAATTGAGCACGTTTTGTTAAAATTATCGCTGATTTAATCACTTATCGAACTTGGAGTACATATTTATCCACAATGAAAGCCTTGATTCACGAATTTTTACAGTGAAAATCATTCGAACTCTTTGTTTCCAACAACTTGAAGAAAAAAACCCACGAAATACTTTTTCTCAACAAGATCCTCATTTAAGGCTAAATTGGATTAGTTTTTCAAGAGGGGTTGGTGAGAAAGGCACGAAATTTGGGGACGGGAAGTTTTATAATAGATTAGACAAGATCGTAAAATAGCCGAGCGTACGAACGAACGAACGAACGAACGAACGAATGAGATTGAACCGGGTCCAAGGCGGGTTACCGAGTGAGAGCTCAGTCATGGACAGCACAGCCCCGGCAAGTGAGCCAAGCTTTCCTGACCCCTACCTGTTCTACCCTCCTACCCTCTCTACTACCACCCTCTCGCTCGTCACCTCGCCCCTCATTTCCCGTTCGTTTTCACCTCGATCCCTCGCTCTTCTGCATTTTACATGCCTCTTTTTTCCCCTATTTTCTACTTTTTCAATCATACTATATACCTATCTGTTTCGCTTGAAACTCTAGCCCAATGTGAAAAGCTTTGATGCGGGCTTCTGAATTCAATTCATTTTCTTTCTCCATTTCCCTCTTTTTTCTCATCCTGTCGATGGAGTATTATGTCGCTTGCAAGGATGTGCAAAATTTTATTTTTCATCTCCCTTTTGCTTCTGAACACCTAAAGAATTACCCGATTCCTGATCAAGATATTATCAGTTACTCGACTTGCTGAATGATCATTTGAATTTTTTCAATCTGTAATGAATCTCCTGCATTGGGTATTTGGAATTTGATCTCTTGAGAGAATTTGAATGACTCATTTGGGTCTTTTTCATGTAATTGGGTAGAATTAGAGCTTTTAAGATTATTTCACGGATTGTGATCCGACAAGAATTTTGATGATCACCTGCGTTATGAGCTAGGATTGGGAATCTTTCATTCTTTCATCTCTTTGTTTCACATGAGGTGAGTGTGCCTAATTTGTCCATCACTGTTTTTGTTCCGTTCTCCATTCTGTCCAATCTCAAAATTATCCAATGCAACTCAAGCTTGTTCCAAGACCTTCAAAATGAGCTAAAATACGTCTAATTCCAATCAACTGGAGCAAAAAAAAAATACGCCCCCATTATGTATGAGAGGCCTATTCCAATAAGATTACACTGTGAATTTGGATATCCTGACCCCCCGGCTCTTAAATTAGACGTTCCTCGGCTCATTTTATAGCTTTAAGTGCGTCTTTCCGAACTATTTCACTAACATATGTAGATGTTCTATAGAGTGAGTATTAATTCAAAAAAATGCTACGGGAGCAAATGAGGCACACTGCACTCTTCTTGATGATATACTCGTAGAATTGATTAGATCCTGAATTTTACAATTCTGAAATAGCATTCCGAATTTGGAACTGAAAAAAAAACTAATGAGCTGAAGTAAATGCCAATAGCTCCATCGAATCATTATTGGTGTCATTCTTACTGTCCGATGAAGAAAAAGTTAAAAGACGCCAAAACGATATTTTCATCCCAAAGAAATCCAGAGGTCATACTGGATCATTCAAAAATGCTTACTTCTCCATATTTTAACATAACTCATCTGAGAAGGATACAGGACGAGTTCTCCCGCAACTCTCTTTCAAGACCTTGAGTGGGGGCAAATTAGGTACTATACTCACCTCATCGTCGTTTTAACCCTTGAAAATTTAGACAAATTGAAACTGCATGGATCTTACATTCTATATCAATCACTTCACCTCCATAAATGTTTCGATGAGATGCAGGCACTCTGTAACAGTACACAGGTTATGTAGTATATCATTCTGAGATTTTTCCAAAATTTGGATATTCATGAATTTCTTGGGGTTGGGGCTTAGCAAAAAAAAGTATCATAAGCATAATCGATGAAGATCCGTGGAGTCAAGCATGATGGCATTTCTTAATACATATAAGAGTGTTCACAGTTACACAATGACGAGTGATTTTTATCGATTAGAAGAGTCGGTCTCATGACGTTTTGAAAGTAACCTAGAGCTCAAGGGATTTCAATGATATCAGTGGAGCTGGGGAGATCGAGGAGGAACCTTTCACATAATAATCTATGATACGAATGAATGACTGTGGATAATCTTCAGTTACTTCTCACCACGCGGTTTTTCGAGTTTTGAGCTCTCAACGTTTCTGATTCAACATTGGCTCGTATGGACAGCACGATGGAAATGAGTCTAAAGGCTCTTTAGATATGAAAGAAATTCTAAAAAAATATCTGAACAACAGGAAACTTCCTAACGAACATCTTATATACATAGGGGAGAGTGGGGCAAAATTGGACGGATTTTGCAGTGGGTCTATCTGACGATACTTGGAGCTAGGCGCGCTATGGGACTTTGAAGTTCAACTATTGAATAGATTATAAAAAAATTTTCAGACCCCTAGGTCTGACCGTTCATACTTTTTCTTGAAGTTGAAAAAAAAAAAAATCTGTCCAAATTCACCCCGAGCTTGGGGGCACTTTTGACAAGTTTGGGGGGGCAAATTTGGACAGCCTTCCAAAATTGAGGTATACGGCATTATTGCCTACCTATTATAGTCGAATTCGCTCCTCAAAACACGTGGTTATAACCCAGAACTGGCAGGAAAACCCGCCTGAGACTTTTACATCCTCTCATAGCCCGAGCAAGCGAGCCATTTTTATATCGTTTTTCAACATTATTGGAATAGGCGCTTCATTGGTGCACTACCTTATTCAACAATCAACAATCGTTTCGCGGCTTATAAGATTCGACTGTTCTTCGTTTTTCTTCACATTGGAGGTATTCATACTTGCCCCAAGTCAACGATCCAAATAGTGGAGTGCGACAATCAACCGGATATCAGCGAATATGACAGTGATAATGCAAAAATCGAGCACTATTTTCAAACACGTAGAAAGCGACTTCTGACCTTTATTCTGACTCCTAAAACCATCATTGGACATCGTAACTTCATTTTCTCACCCATTTTCAATCACCTAACTCACCCTCAACCTCCCGCGCTTCGAAAAATTCGCACAAACGCATACGCGCCTTGATACGCGCAATTATCCTCGAAAAACACGGACACGGGACCGGTCACCTGAGTTTAGATGGGATTTAGCATTGTCCAATTTCGCCCCCACCAATTCGTCCAAAAATGCCCCCACGCGTTTTTTCGCAGAATTGCGATCATTTGGGCCCAAGTGAACCGATTTCGGCCCACGATGACTCAAAATCTTCGTTTTGTGACCTAGTTTTTGACCCCCAAATGGCGATATTGTTCGTCCATTCATGCAGGAGCAGCGTGGAATCTTGCATTTTTCAAATAAACCGCGTGAGGCCCTCAAAAAACACCCCTATGTCAGCGTAGACTCTCAGTATCGTTTCGGAAGGTCTAACCACGACAGGAACCATTGTCTGTGATGGTATTAAAAGAGAATTTACGCGGCGAAAGCCTAGACTCGCCTCCGACCGAGCTATCTCACTTATCCAATTTCGCCCCCGTTCAATTTTGCCCCACTCTCCCCTACTTCTTATCAATCAAAAGTTACCGCGTATATTGTGAATGCGGAGATATGATCGGATTGTTGTCGAATATTGTCAACTTATAATTGAACTTAGCGTATATTTTGGGCTGTCAAGTAGCTGGTTGAGTTAGTCGTTGACTTCTTCTCCCTCCCCCGATCTCTCATGACACATGAAATTTCATCAAATCTCCTTCAATCATATTCAACTGATGCGTTCTCGGTATAATTCATTTATTGCGAGTGCAAAGAGAGAAAGTTTCTTCCACAGGTTGAACAAGCAAGTGTCATGCGTCCAATATGCAGATCAGTGTCTAGCGTCTAGTTTGATTTTTCGTGAGAATGCTCGTTCCTTTATTGCATCCATAGAAATTAACAAGAGAAGATGATTCGATATTCCTTCGATTCGTTATTTTTTCGATCAAATGTTCACCCGTCTACTTAGTGTGCAGAGACCTGTTCATGTGATCAGATTATCTATAGACGACCTCGTTCGGATACGCGAAGAAGCATCTTTGAGTGACCATCAAAAATTCAGAAGGCTAGAGATGAAAACTTTCTTCTTGTGTATCTGGGATGAAAAATTCCACTCGTGAACCTCTGTCCCGTATGGCACGAATGCATGTTTTGGTGCGCGAAATGGATTTTCAACTAAATATTCCATCTCCTGCTAGTCAAACGTAAAGGATATGTTGATATTGAAACTTTACGTTCAAAACGTATGTCTCAGCAAACTAGATTCCCCGACATGTATTACAAAATAAGCTCGCCAGTAGAATTTTTACTGACTAATATTGACATATGGTCGTTCCCAATACATGTAAACATTCTATCGTGAGTGTTGATCCCCTTCGGTTGGTCGTTGCCCATGCTAATCTAAAAATCGTTGCAACTCTTCCATCAGGGAAAAGACTGCAATTTTCAGCACAGCTGCGGTGAATGTTCGCAATCTCGTTTTAATGAATGTATTCCGTATTGAATTCGGATGAAAGCGCTTGTATCTAAATCAAATCCCCCTTCACCAGTACTTTTGTCCGTTTCGAGTTTGATTACGCTAATTGAGCTGAACATTCATCTGCCTTTCGTGCATCACTCGTTATATGTACAAAGTTAAGAAAGATCAATTGGCTGAATCTCCTCGGAAATCACTCATACTCTCGTTAGTTTCCTCTTTCTCTCCTTTCCGCAAGTATACGTCTCATGAATGTTCCCGATAAGTCATAGGCTTCTCAAAATTAAAAAAGGACCATAAGGTAACATGTATGAGCACCCTAGGGAGGGTTAATAAGAAGTAGAGTAAACTCGGCCTCGGAGCAAGTCCAAAACGAGTTGCCAGCAAAAATGGCTTGGCCACCAGGGGCGCTGACTGCGCTGTCTCGGCAGCCTCACTGATACGCAATGAGAGGTGCTACCTGCAAGCTCGTGTCAGATGGCGCTGGGATCTAGCGTAAGGGTGGCACCACTCACACAATCTATTTTAGAGCATGTGTGAATCCATGTGCGAATGCGTGAGTGGCGCTTGAAATAAGCTCTCTTCGCAAAGAAGAACTCTGCCTTACCTACAGGCAAGCCACGAGGTCGCGCAAGGCCCAACTCACGTATTTGCACACTGATTCCCTACACAACTCTATGTGTGGTTGTGTAAGTGGTGACACCCTTGCGCTAGACCTCAGCGCCATCTGACGCAAGCTTGCAGGTAGCACCTCTCATTGCGGTCTCATGTGGTCTATTAGTGTGAGTGTGATGAGCGCGCTTACACTCATACACTGAGAAACCGATAAAGTTGTCCTGAGTGTAAAATATCAACTATTAGTATACGTATACTAGAATTCGCTGGGACTATACTCATATTCTCCCTGAGTGTCGATATACTAATAGTTAGTATACGGCTGATCACTGCATTTCCTCTCACTGTCCGATTTAGTTTGCTGGATTTCTATCGAATATCATTGTTGTTGATGATATTTATACTACTGGCTACTATATCGGCCTCTCAGTGTACCATGCATGCAAAGTAGCGCTCGTATAGCTACCAAGATGGCAGAGCCAGCGCCACAGCGGCCGTTTTCGAACTACGTTCTCTGGCGAACGACTCTGAGGCCCCTCGCTAATGCTAGCGAGAGCTAGGTTTACTCTCCTTCTTCTATACCCTCCCTAGAGCACCCACTCGCAATGTAATCTACGAAAACGGAGCATAATTAGCTATGTTGCCTCCAATTCAGGGCCGGTCCCTGTGTGCAGTTGCATTATTTCGTGGAGTAGTGAGTTGGACGTTGGGTTACATTCCAATAAGGGCCAAGTCAATATACATGCACTACCTTCACCACTTCTACCTCATCCACCCTATGAAATCGGTACCTGTACCCATTCAAAGTGAAGCTGCAGTGAGTTCATGTGCGGGATATTTGTACGTGGTAGCCGAGACGAATCTACACACATGCAATCACACACACGCCCCACCCAACAACCCTCCCATCCATCCACCCACTCACGTGCCTACTTATCGACCACCTCGTCAACCAAACCCGATCGACCATTTACCTGCCCACACCTGCACCCAGACGACCACCTTCCCAAACAACCAACCCACCTAACTAACCATCACTTACCACATACTCAAGTACCAAGACATCCGCCCACCAACCCATTCACCTGCCCACTCCTCCACCAACCCAACCACTCACTGCACCACCCACCAATCTGTCCAACCATGCACTCGCCAACTCCTTCACTCACTCTCCCACTGATACACCTACCTACCAATATCCGCTCATCAATTAACCGACCCATTTACTCGCTCACCCGTCCATCAACCCAATCACTTACTCACCCGCCCACTGACCCTTCCAACCCTGCATCCGCCAACCCCTCACTAACTTGGACATTTACCCACCTAATGAACCATCCGACTCTCTATTCAATCACCAACTCATCGACCAACTGATCGATTCACCTCCCATCCAACCACCTAATCTCCCATCCATCCACCTATCTACTCAACCACCCACTCACCTGCCCATCACCACACTCGGACCACTAACCCACCTAACTACCCACCGAGACATCTGCCCATAAACCCTTCGACCCATTCGCCTACTCACCCCTCCACCAACCCGGCCACTTACACAGCCACCAACCCATTCAACTATGCACTCACCAGCCCTTCTACCCTCCCAACCACCTACCCACCTACCGATACATTTACCCACTGAGGCATCGACTCGACCACCTACCCCTTTACTCATTCATAACCCATACGGGCACCTCTGATATTTTACCCCTTTCACGTACTGATATGCGGGGTCCGTACGGACAGATATTGGCTGGGTGTCAAATCATCATGATATCTCAATCATCCAAGCCACAATACAGTGTTCTAGATTTGGGTCATACTTTTGGCCGAAACTCTGGGAATTGTCTTGACGCAAGGTCGAATAACTCCCGCAGTTGATTGAAGAATGAGGTTCGAAAGATGAGTGAAAATATTCCCAAGCCTCCTCTAAAAAATACGATTTTAGGTACTCACCTAACTTCAAACGTTTATTTTTAAAAATTCATTGGAAATCACACATCGAAGTCTTGTTGGCAGTAGGCTCAGATTCACTCGGCCGATCCGGGACCAAGATTTCTTCTGGGTGCTGGCGTAGTAAATTGAGACAGAATAGCCTAACCTCGCATCGGTGCATAATGTACTATTGTGTCAAAAGGCAACCTAACCTCCATCACTTCATGCAGCTCAATGCGCAGAGAGTATCTGGATTGGTAGTCAACCACTGAGATTACTCAATTGATGACCATAGTGAGTCACTACTTTCTGTCCAGTTACATTCGCAAATAATTGCAAGTAATAATCAATTGTGTCATGATGTATCGATTTGTGAGGTTTTTGAATAAAGTTTTGATTGTGTCCAACTTACTACATAACCAAAAATGCCAAGAATCTTCATGAATGAATCACAGCATACGGGCAGAGACGAAGTATCACCAATCAAAAGTCGACATTCAAGATATAAGGGAGAAGAATTAAGAACCGCTGGGAAAAAAGTCAAATTTGGAGTTCCGCTCCATACGATACTGTGGAACTATGATTTTCCAGAGACTCCATACAGCAAGTGGAAGGATTTGACTGCGATCCAAATGTTATGTGGATCCTGTCAACAAAAGTGCTGAGGAAGAACAGATTTGTGTCGATCAAACTCAGACTGAGCGGAAATTTCATGTGACAATAATACCTAATCTACCCAAATTCTGTAGTCTTGTTCAGCACATTGAATGTTAACTAAGATGGAAATATGCATGGATAGACAATGGATATCAAAATCAGATATATCCAGCTTCAAAGTATTCGTTGCAAGTACTCATCCCATTCATCTCCATAGACATAGAAGTATAGACTGCTGGTCCCGTATACTCGCCGTTGTCATCGAGGCATAGACCTTTGCGTAAGAGTGAGAGAGACGGCATGCTCCAAGGCGCACGATTTTAACACGCGATTCCTATGATGCTTCTCTCTCCCTCTCATTGGGAAGCCTCGATGTCAACGGCGAAGGTATGGGACCGGCAGTCTATACTTCTATGTCTATGTTCATCTCATGTGAGATTATGAAACAGTGAATTGATCGAATTTCTTCACTTGCTCGCTTTTGCCCAGGTAAAAATTGTATACTAACGAGAATGGTCCAATTGTATGAGAAATCCCGTGATATTTCTGATTGAGCCAAAATAATGAGATATCCATGTTTAGTACTCAAATTCCATATTCTACATTTCAATACGCTCCCTCCAGTTTGGATTTTTTCCTACTCAAAATAAATAGGAATTCACACGTTCTGCTCCTAGCGAATCAGTATTCCACCACAGGCGAAAAGTAAATTCTTGATTTCCTTTTTTGAAAATATTCCTGAGACTCTTGCTTTTCAGACATAGTAGTTGAGTCTCACATTAAACGAACGTCGTTCTTCCGTGACGGGATCAATTCTGCTTCCATTTTTTCGGCGTTTAATGAAAAATTTCACTTTAACTGTTCCACAAGAGTTTTGAAGAGAGCGTGAGCTCTAACCTAGTTCAAAACTTATGGTACCAAGCCTCATAACATTGTTTTGACATTGTTTTGAAGTTACCGAATTTCACATCCATGAATTCTGATTAGAAGATAAATTTTTTCAGAAAATTAACATAGAAAATCCATTATTAGAAATTGGATTATTAGAACAAACGTATTTAGAAATTCATTTGGAGTAGAAAATATATTTTTAGAAAAAAAAATCTTTAGAAAAACTATTTTAGAAAAACAGTACCCCAGTCCTTCAAGCATACCAAGGCAAACTTTTGGTGTTCCGGAAAGCGTTCCACCATAGGGCAGTCCATCTCAGACCCTAGCTCCCAAGAATTTCCAAGTTGGAGCTCAGGGGATTATCATTTCCCGTATTGGTATTTAATTAGAATATAGGATCAGATGAGTGACTTAGCTTCCTTCTACTGGATGGAGAAGCATTGATAGAGAAATTTTCAGTAACTCAGGAATGAATAATGACGTTAAAATTCAATAATCAGTACACCTTAGCAGAAAGATATAGCCAACTTTTTGAAGAAGAAGAAGAATCAGTACACCTTCATCTTGAGAGGTTCTATATGTATCATGACAACAACATTTCTTCTGAGATCAGAATTCTTTGAACGAATATACTACAACCAAGTCTCCAACCATCTGTAGAATAACCCTGCCTAAATTGAAAAGATGGGTAGAAGTTGAGCTCTGAGACTTCAGTCACCACATTACGTGGGAGTTTTTATTAGACAACCACCACCAAAAACAATCTTTCAAAGGAGAAAAGCAGCCAATCCATGTGATTGGATCAAGTTAATTTCAGTGGAACGTCTAAATTAGTCGGCATTTGTGCGGCGTCAAATTAATTGAGCTCGCCTATGCAGTACCGCCGTCAACTACGTTAGAAGTTTTGGGGTTGCAATATATCTCACATTCAAAGCTCGCATAGCCCATCAGAGCATGATATTCGATTCTCCAATTCTAACTGTGCACGAAATCCAGTCATTTCGATGAAGCGAGCCGTGTCCAATTTCCTCATTCTGTTAGTTCTATCAAGTCCTTTTATTGCGACATAGAGATTGCGATCTTTTTTTCAGTCCACTTCAAATGGTTTGAGTGAGAATCAGTTTTCTAGCTGTCTACGTCGGAAGCGCGATTTTCGACGTAGCACAGCTAGAAAATGTCGTTTGCAACTCGTGCTGCGCACTCGTCACATAATATACTATTCTATCTACAATATGTATAGTGTTGAATTTAGAATGAAGGTCATATTTGTGAGATGCCGTGGTATGCCCTCTGAGGAGTTTCTATTCTCATCTTATGACCATGTAATATGAAAATCTTCTAAGAGCTGAATAATCCGCATGATATTCACGCTTTTGAGGTCATGTGTTTGACAAGCCAAAATAACCACATGAGAAGCTTTTCAACGTTGATATTCAACCTTTTTTAAGCAGCTACTTGTGACTGACAGCCCAAATTGCTTTGATGTGGGGAGTTTATCATGGAAGCAATTTCGAGAATACAAAATCTCGCGAGATTTTGGGATGGAACCAGTTCACTATTAATTCGGATTGTCGAGAATCTTCTTCTATTCCTGATTCATATACACAGAAAATTAGATACAATTTGATGTCCATTGAGGTCCTAGTGATTTGATTTCAATACCAGAAATTCATCAAAATTCTCAAAGACACAATGATACAGGTGAGATTTTGCTCTTCAAATTGTGTATCTTGACGGGCCAAGGTCAATTAGACGAGGGACTTTTCAGGACTAATGATTACTGACTTCCTTCTGAGAAACAAAGCACGCCCAATTTTTCGACTCGACGTTCCATAGAACATGGATCATAATTGATTCAAAAAATTCGATATACTCAGATTTCTATAACTTTATCGATTCATACTCGCTTTTTGTCAATTCCGCAAAACTGAAATGGATTTCTCCTCGTCATTTAGGACAATTACAAAAAATACTACTACTTCGTGTATCGGAGGGTCCTCATGTGATAACAGTCTTTTATTCAACACGTTCACTACAACAGCAAAAATTGCAGTTCCATCCTTGTGTGCGATGGGGTCCACCAGTGGATTCCACACCATGTCAAATCCCATAAAACAAAAATCTTCAGCACACAGGAAAGGGCAAGTGGGATCCTTTGGTGGGCCTAATCCCAGGCAACGTGTTAAGAAATGTTTGCATAACATTTATAGTATAAATTTCTACTGTAGAACACTCTAAATCGTCCATGTTCATTACAAAAATAGGTCCAAAAATGTGAACTTTCGCAAAAAAATCTTCTCCGAAATCAGTCGTAAGTTAGCCTGAATTAGAAATTCTCAATAATATCGTTACCGCCACCTCCAATCAAAACTACTCACGTTATCCCTTGTATCCGTATCACTTCTCAACGAAATTCGACACCCGATCTCTATTGTCCCAAGTTCTCTGCTTCCACCGCATCTCCTAATTGATACCTTGCTCACCATTTCCATCCCATCTGTCCCTTAAACTATCTCAATAAATATAGTGCCAGAACATGCATCTCGAACATATCCAAATTTTGGAATCATTAGATCCTACCAGATCATCATCTCATCAATTTAACAAACTATATATCGAATCCTAACAATCTTGGCTTTTTACTTAAATAATCATTTACCAAAATACAAATATATACTTGACTGCGCATGCGTTCATGGGCATACAAAATACACGCACAATATTAAATATCCTGAAAGTGAAATGCATTGTATAGATATATTTCTATAACCGGTGAGTCGGACCAAAACGGCATCACTACTACTGCTCGTGAACTATAAAGCTACTATCGAGGCTGAGCGGGATCAGGCCACGCGCTGGCCTACATTCGCCCATCTGGTGCACCGGTAAATGTATAATATATATCTATACTTTATGTGTGCCTGATCTAGTACATTTGCCCTACACTCGTCGTATAGGGCAACTTCAGGTCTCGCGGGAATAGCAAGGAGAGCCTTGGTTTACCTTGCTTCACATAAATGTTCCATTTGAAATCGGCGCGCGCAATGTAGGCCTATAGTACATACCTGTATCTACGCTAGACTCATCAAGGCGAAGGTAATTGGAAGATGGATGACTTTTGAGGGACTTTCACCTAATTTCCTAGCTTGTGGCTGCTACCCTTGCGATGGATGAAAATTGATATTAGTGAGGATTGCGATAGTCGACGAAAATTTTCCAGTAGTCTCTTCCTTTTCTTCGAAAGCGAGCCTTGATTTCTTGATTCTCTGATTTAATTTTTTTTTATTCAGAATTCTCTGATTTACAAATTGGGATGGGAATGCTTCTGGGTATACTTCGGAGGTTTGGTATGGGTGAAAAATTTTCTTCGACATTGAAATTTTATTATTTGACTCAAATCTATTCTGGAAAGAGGCTAAAAATTAGGAAGACTATGAATTTGAGAATTGCCAGGAGAGTACAATTTTTGAAAATTGACAAAATGTAGAATCGAGGAGTATCATCCAGATTTCTCATCCTTCCCAACAAACTCCCTATTGTTTGATTAATTCTTAGCAAAAACTAGCTAAAACGTGACACATTTTTGTGGTACATGGAAACGATTCACTACTATGAATTTTGCACTTGTAGAGCAAGTTCAAATCCATTCTTAAGAAAGACCAAACTTCCGCGGGGGAATTTTGGGAAAACAGACACTTGGAAACTATGAGTGCAGAAGAGTGAAACTTCGGAATACCCAGGTAAGAATTGGCAGTGGTCAGAATTCGAAAAGGGGGCGTTCTTACGGCATCTCTGAGTTTTGACTTTTTATTTTCGGATTCCCTCGAATTCAAAATTTCCGTCAACTTCTCATTATTATTGCTGTCTTGGGGATCTCAAAATTTCACATCTTCGCAATTTTGCAGCTATGAAGTCTCACACTCCCGCATTCCTGACTTCTAAGTTCTCGTCACCCCGTAATTTTGCATTCTGAATTTCGATCCCTGTAAATGTCTTGCTCCTCGAGATTGAGCTTGCCAGACTCTGAGCTCCTCGTAAAACTGGCATTTCTCAGCAGATCCAACGTTTTCCTGGGATAGCTGTATATCTGCTCCTTGAGAGTCTGAGAAGAGTGGTACCTCCGTGGAACGTTTTGGTTACTGGTCGTCTCAGAGCTGTGAGGGAACTTCGTTATTCGTTTTCAGAAAAAAAAACAAATCCACAGACATCTTTCAAGATGGCGAAGTCTCTTATAGAGCTCGAAAGATCAGCAAGATATTCAAATGGAATGGAAAATTCCATGTTGGGTTTTGAGCCCGAGAAGTTTGGGCTACACTGTAGGTCTTTATGCCAAGATTCTTCGATGGAGCATCACCATTTAAAAATTTTATCAAGGCTATTTCAGAGCATTCCACGAAATATTGTTACCAGGGGAGTCTGGAAATAATCTTAAAACTTTCCTCCTGTTAGTAATGTGTTGATATAATAACACACAAATCTTTTTGGGCTTTTCCGAGAACCTCAACGAGCCTTATTGCCCATAAAAAGAACATATTCACACAATTTCGGGTCTTAAGAAAAAAAACTACTTTTGCTAATTGAGGTCAAATTTTGGCTTCTCTGCAAGAATGCGCAACTTCTGGCGACTGTCATTCCTATACAAGTGCAATATTCAATCGACCATCTGTGGTCAATTGAAGATTTCTCAAGACCATCGGAATGCTCTACTGGTCGAGTTTAAGCTCACCCAAATTTTTTTTCTCAACTCTGTGAGTTGCACTTCTCGGCTGTACTTGATCCTAGAGGATTCCATCTAGGACCTTTTTGGAGATTTTTTTACCAGTTCTAAGATGACAATATTTATCCTCAGCCTCACGAAGTCAAATTTTGCCATCTCAGGTTCAGAGAGTGTGAATGTCGACTGATGCGCGCATATATTTAATTAATCGATAAACACATTTACAGCGCGATCAAAAACACAAAAAACAAAACCCACACACGCCTTACACGTAAAATCAAACTCATCGCCAAAGTATGTAATGCACAGCTCCGTTGCCCACAATGTGATTGTAACGGACGCACCAATTACAGATTTTGACAGGCCATCCGCGAACCGTCAAAAATAGTAATGCAGCGGTCCATTACAATCCCACGGATTGTAATGCGGTCGCCTATTTCAAATTCACGTCATCATTTAAACCTTCAGCCATTATAACGAACACGCCCATTACAACACACCAGGGTTGTAATGCGAGCACGCATTACAATATACACAATTGTAATCAGTCCACTCATTACACATCCGACAAATACACGTCACCTGAAGAAGTAATGCGGACACGCATTACATCATATACAAATGTAACGAGCCTACTCATTACAAAATCTGACACACGTTTTCGGCCTATATGACCCTCGGGTTTCAAGGCTCG
The DNA here is from genome assembly GCA_029851415.1 of Eretmocerus hayati. Classification (NCBI taxonomy): domain Eukaryota; kingdom Metazoa; phylum Arthropoda; class Insecta; order Hymenoptera; family Aphelinidae; genus Eretmocerus; species Eretmocerus hayati. Next base: position 18,681,289 of record CM056743.1, read on the forward strand.
ACACACAATCCACCGCCAACCATCGTCGCCGTCACTCGTCACGTCGTCGCTCGCTCTCACCGTTGCCTCCTCGACATCCGACCTTGTGAACTTTTAACATTGAATTAATGGAACGTAAAATCTGCGGTGGTGCGCAGAACAAGGCTCCCCGTTTCGAAGTCGATCGGCAACGCGACCTGTACGGGCTCCAGCAAGCCAAGCTCCTTGCCCGACAGGCCATACTCCAAACCATCGCCGCGGACCGACGGAAGACTGCAGCTTCGAGAGATGACTCGCCTCCGTCCAACGAGGCGCGGATGTAACATTTACTTTCATTAACAGTGGTGCTCGAGGTTTCATTTTATTATTTCTGATATAATTGATATTTCGACCAAACGGATCACTGGGCAACTGTCACGATGATTTTTGAGAGAATTCTACGGTTCGTGCAAGTTTAAGGCACATAAATGTTCAGGTATAGGACTCGTGAGACTGATTAAAACATCCACTAAGCTTCGAAATCCGTCCAAGAACGTCTCTTCAGACCACTCCTAACCCAGACTATGATATTTCCTGTGAAAGAAGACTTTTCGCAGAAACTAGCACTATATTTCAAGGAAGACAGAGGAATGCGTTCCATAGGGAATATAATCCTTGTTCCCGGTATATGCCTTATGTATCCTGCTCGGAAAGAAGAGAAACTCATGCAATATGCCTCAAAAAGTCAATTTCCTTGTTATCTGTGAAATTTGCGAGAAATCTTCTCTCACAGAAAATGTCATAGCTTGAACTTTCAGGAGTAACGTACAGGGACATATACGGATTTTGGAGCTTCAAATGTGTATTCTCAGGCATCACAAGTTCCATACCAAAACATTCACGGGTTTCAAATTTGCAGAAGCCAGAAAATTTTCTCAAAAATTGACTGAATTCACAAGCTACGATCGGCAAGATCCAAATTCGTAAGGATAAAAATGAATAGATCCATCTTGGAGTTCGTGGAGAAACTTTAAAAATGAACCCAAATCAAGAGCCGAATGGTGCAGCTCACGATATTGAGACAAAAGTTTTGGGTGAGCTTAAACTTTTGAGCGGTAGTGTAACTACTGATAGAAGTTGATTTCACTCCTTTAGAAGGAGCTAGATTACTTCGATTGTGATGCAAAAATGTACAGAATCTGCTCTCAGCAAATAGTTCCTAGAAATTCTTGAGCTCAAAAATTGACTCCGGATAATTTTTCCTCGAAAATGCTAATCTTGAGGGAGAGAGTACTCTCTCCGAAACCATCAGTGAGGACTAACTGAACTTCAGTTGGTCTGGGATCAACTCTGACTGAAGACTTCAGTGAGCAATTTCAGTGAGTATCCACTGGAGTCACACTGGAATTTCAGTGTCCTTGGGTGGTCAGACGAGTCCCCATCACTGAAGTTTTAGTGAGACCAATCACTGAAATTTCAGTGGTCTTTGGAGTCAGACGAATCTTCATCACTGAAGTTTCAGTGAGCACCACTGAAATTTTAGTGACCATTGGACTCGGGCGGGCCGTCGTTACTGAAGTTCCAGTGGTGCTCACTGTAATTTCAGTGATGCTCACTGAAACTTCAGTGATGGGGACTCGTCCGACTATCCAAGGTCACTGAAGTTTCAGTGCGACTTCAGTGGATACTCATTGAAACTGCTCACTGAAGTATTCAGTCAGAGTTGGTCCCAGACTAACTGAAGTTCAGTAAGATTTCACTGATGGTTTCGGAGAGAGTCGTCCAAGCCCGTCGAAAGGAGTTGAGTTTTGTCTGAGTTCTGATTCTTCAAAAATAGGCTAAGAAATCACCTGAACCGTGGCTCTAAGGGGCCCTAGGGCTCTTGGGAGGCTCCGAGAAATGGATAAAAGATTTTTGAACCATGTCGACATAGTTGTGAAAGAAGAAAATTCTTTGCGATCCTTCCCCCCGAGAATGTTACTGAACCCGGAGCGTAAGAATCGAAGCAGGGTGTGTATCTTGGGACTGAAGAGGGGAGAAAGAAGAGAGAAGAATGAAGGAAGAAGAGTAGAAAGGAGACCGAAGGAGAAGGGACAAGACCTGCGAGTCCTGTGAAGAGAGCCACTCGATCTAGAGCGCGAGACACCGACGGTCCTGAAGTAATGCTCAGAGAGGGTTTATCAGGTTTGGATGGCCATATCGATGCGGATTTCAGCCCAAGACCGGAGCTACCGGGCAGCCAAGTTTGGCCGGTGCTTCTTCTTCGTACGTCACAGCAGATTCGCCCTACAGCCACCTAGAGGAAAAATTCAAGTATTCTGCATCGCGCGTGTGCTCCATGCAGCCCTGAGGTGCCGCAGTGTGCTTTGTTCGTCAAAAAATCATTGAGAATAGGTGTATGGAAATACTTGTGAGTGAAATTGATAATTGAAGTACATTTCTGATACGATCACGGCCTGCTCAGCACGAGATGAAGGAGTAGGGAGACTCGACTCGTCTCAGTCGAACTCTTGTGGGAATTGAAGAGATAAGGTTCCATTCTTTCAAAATTGAGCTTTCAGCTTTATAACCATCCGTGACTTACGTGCATGATGATGCCCAATATCTTAATTACTCCCTGTAATTCGTGAACTTACACAAAACATGTTGCAAATCTTCAACAAAGCCGTGAGGAAGGAGGGGCGGGGGTGGGGAGTATGAGGTTGTTCATTGGCCCTCCCGATAGTACATGAATATTACAACTAACTCTCGCAAATTAATCATAATCATGCCTCATTATTCTACACATATCCGTCACCAAATTTAAAAAACTTCACGGGGGAGAAGGGAGCTGAAATCATGAATTTCCCTCCCACACCATTCGTGGATAGCCCTTGAGTCATGCTTCTCACTATGCTATCCTAAAGATTCCCAAGAATGTTGAGCTGATTCCATATTCAATCAGAGATCCCATTTCAAGACCAACTGCGATGTTCTTGTTCTGAGTGTTCATGTTGAAGATTTACAATGGATTGTACACCAGCATTTGAAACCTTGCGAGTGATGAAACACGGTGAGTCATTTAACCGAAAAAGTGAAAGGTTCGTAAACATGGAATTTTCTTGTAGGATATATTTAAGGGTGTTTTCGTGGTCATTTTCCAGCAAGAATCAAGAAAATTTGTTGAAGGATTTCAAGAAATCAATTTTTCTGAATTTTATCGTGATTTTCCATAATAATCGACTTTGATTGCCGTTCGTATTTGATTCACAGACTTCAATCAACTCCAAAAAATTGTTCAGGTATATTCAGTCGATGCAGAAAGTTCTCTTCTTTCAGCATATGGTATCAGAATTTGGATTCCATGGGATTGGATAGGTCGAATTACATTTCAAAGTTGGTAAAAGTACTTTGGACTCATAAATTTGTTTGAATAATGGAAACGGTACATTGTGCGTATCAGTGATATTTGTATCATATTCAAGAGCAGATCGTTATAAAGATAGCAAGAAGAAATTCTGTTTGATCGACAGGATATCCGATCGATACTATTATCAGTTGTCCCGGCTCAGCCGCCCGCCACTGCGTCTCCGTTTTTGTTAAGGTTGTACTGTCGTGGAACGGATTTTTGTGTATTGGCTCCATTTTTTTACATGGAGAGGAAGGTACTTCCTTTCTGCAGTCAAAATTTCAGCAACTTCTATCGTCTCGGAATTGGAGAAAAAAATTCCAAAAATGCTATCTTTTGCACAGCGCTTATGGAAATCACAACGCAAAAGTAGCAACTAACTCGAACCAAATCTCCTCCCTCGAAAAGCTTCCTGTTTATCATCTTAAGAATTCAGCATGTTATAGTTCATATCATAAGTGATTTTGGTAGATTTTTTTGTCCTTGATGGTTAATATACGAGTTATAGTTCATCATTTCATCGACCTCCATGCAAAATTTGGTTGAAATCTATTGTCTGGTTGTCAACTTATCCCAGCAAACAGAAAAGAATAATCGGAAAAATCCGACAGAGATAATCTATACCCCGCTTCTCGAGAGTTGCGGACTAATCTATTGACGGCTGTCGTGACTCACTGTTTTGAGGGACGCTGGTTCAGTATTACCTTAATATTTCGGACTCAAAACTCGACCATCATACTGCAATGTTTCCAGCAGTTAGTGTTGTGACATCGATAGCTCACGTAGATTCATATAAACGACGCAAGCTCTGAAGAAATCTGTAAGAGTTCTTACAACTTCCAATTTAGTAGTGAAAGCTCGTTTCGGCACGAGTCTTGAAGCTCAATACGTAAGCCGCATAAGAGATTTCTGAAACAGCTACTTGAAATCGGGGATTTCTGTTACCCCAAAAGCTCACGCTGTGATGTTCCACATCAAAGATTTCTGCAAAATCACTGAACACGGGTTAGGGAAATGCAGTAAACAAGCCTTTGAGTCGGTGCATCAAGACTTTGATAAAACTTGGGAGAAGTACAAATGCCGAAAGACTGTCGGTGGGTATTCATAGCAACTATTTCATCCTGTAAGCGAGTTGAACAGATTGCATGTTTGATGCGTATTTGATGATCTGCTCAAAATAAACGAGCATTCGTGTACACTGCTGGAAAATAAAGCTGTACAGGATTAATGATACATAAGGATTTGTTTCTGCTCCTTCTAAATTAAATTTGACCCATCCGATCCCATCAAACCCGGATTCTGAGACCATATTCTGAAAAAAGAGAACTTTCTGCATTGATTGAATGTACCTGAACAATTTTTTGGAGTTGATCATATTCTATGAATCAAATACGAACGGCAATCAAAGTTGATTATCATGAAGAATCACGATGAAATTCAGAAAAATTGATTTTATTTTGAAATCCCCCAACAGATTCTTTTGGATTCTTGATGGAAAATGACCACGAGAACACCCTCAAATATATCCCACAAGAAAATCCCATGTTAACGAAGCTTTCACTTTTTCGGCTAAATGACTCACCGTCAAAAATAATCAGCAACTTCGCCCACATGGATTTTAGAATTTCGACGGAATCGTTGCCTCAACTTTGAGTGACTTGATCACTCTCTTCCAAGATTCTGTACAAGTTCATCTGAGAGGGATCGAATCTACTCACTCTCTCATCACATAAGTAATCAATCTCCCTCTGCAGAAATAGTATGAGCTTCTCCTTTTTCAAATTCTGTTCTCGACTCACTGTGCATCCAAGTCACCCACGAAAATCTTGCATTTTGAAATCCAGTAACGATTCACTGACACCAGATTTGAAAGACTCAAAGAGTATGAATTTAATTTGGATAGGGAGTATCGCAGAACTTGAGATAAGAGGTGATTCGGAAACATATCATGCGGCGATCTGTGGAGATCGGAGTGATCAAAATACAACAAGGAAAGTATATAAACAGGCATGAACTGTACCGTCCAAGATTGAAATAGACAAACCACAAGTCCGCTCCTGAAAAGCCCAAACATTTGCATATTCTGACGGATATGGAGTTATCCTTCGTGGGAAATTTTTTTCCAACTATGTTATAATGATTTATGGATGGAGGAATAATTCCCCAATGACGCCTATCCACGGGTTGATCTTTAGGCCCGAATTTATAGTCGTAATCCGGAGTCCGGATAAGCTAATCCGAGGCGCCACAATCGGTGTGGCGAGTTCGCGAATCTATTAGGACTGGCGATTGTGGCGCCTCGGATTAGCTTATCCGGACTCCGGATTACGACTATAAATTCGAGCCTTAGGGACCGCAGAATGGACCAGTTTCTCAAGATAAAATTTCGGTGTGGCTGTTGCGACAAGTATTCTCACAATACTACGGACTCAAACCAAAGTCTACGGATGGTAACTGAAATCGACACAAGGTATGGTTACGAGAATTCTGAACGTGAACAGCCAAGGAATACTAAGATTTCTATCTTGCCGACCGTGGAAACGTGATAAGGTGAACTTATCACTACGGAAGACTGACGGGGCCACTCTCTCGCGGAGAGAGAGTGTGTAGTTGACGCTCACTCTCTAGTTAAGTGAGTATAAGATAACATACGAGGAAATTCAATTTTTTGTAATTTTAAGACCCCTCGGGAGAACCATAGAACAGAAATCGAATGACCTCAACCCCTGACACATAAACGAAGGGATCGATCCTCAATTGGAGTTTATTTTTCTCGGAAATAATGCAGGGACATGCATGAGAGGCACAGAGATACGATTCCTCTTCAAAATATACGCGAATGAAAATACTCTCAACAGCTCAAATTCGGACACAAAAAGTTCTGAACGTGATTAAACTATTAGTAATTTTTGCCTCAATTTTAGGGGTAAGGTAAGTTTACTTAACTTGCCCCCACTTAACAATTTTCTCAACAACAGCTCCAATCTTTCTCAATTTTTCCCAACGTACCTCAGCTCAGTTTAAACCTCGTCTCACCCTTAAAATGAGCCGAAATACCTCTAATTTTTCCCAACTAGAGAGGAGCTGTTCCAATTTTTCCCTCCAAATCAACTTAGATCGGCGCTGAAGTTCATGAAATCATATCATCGTCGTGCGACCCCGTTTGAAGCTTTGCATTAGTCCAATTGACTATTTCCGACTCATTTTGACCTGATGAATACGTCCTGAGTGATGAAAAAAAAAAGTAAAATAGCAAACCCTTCCGGGGTAGCAATATGGGGCATGTTTTGTACACTCCGATGTTAAACCTCTCATTTTACGAATCATATTCGTGTTTTGCACATGATGTATCTCCACATGCGAGTTTTGCAACTCTCACAAAAGAATTTGAAAGTCTTGAGATAAGAAATCACATGCGCTGAGGAACGTTGATTAGCCAAACTAAATAAATTTGGTACGAATTTTATTGAACGCAATTTGCGCGGTGATTTCTTGGCTCAGAAACACGAAAAATGGAAAAATCACTTCAATATTCTAGTGAATAGCTAAACGATTCAGAGTCGATCTAAAACACTTCGTTTAATTCTATCTCAACATAAGGGATGTAAATAAAACGCGCGAGGGTCAGTGAGTGCCAATTCCTGAGATCGACATATGGGGGCGAGTTGGGTACACTTGCCTTATGTATACAAGAAGGAAAAACCACTGGTCTAATCATATTCATCACCTATCCAGTCCAAAGTTGATCATTTTAGAGTAGTTTTATTTGCATATAATTCGAAGGGAAATACTACCGCTGTGCCGGTTATGTATGTCCCTGAATCATTTTTGAGAAAATTAGACTCGAATTAAGGGTCAACTCCTGTGTCTTTAGTGTGTGAAGGGTCAAAGTCATTCGATTTCTGGTCTGTGGTTTCCCCGAGGGGTCTCAAAATCACAAAAAAATCGAATTCCCTCATTTATTATCTTACTCACTTACCTAGAGAGTGAGCGTCAACTACACACTCTCTCTCAACGAGAGAGTGGCCCCATCAGTCTTCCGTATATCACACCTCAGATCGATAACTATTCAGCAGCTTTTGAATTTTCTAGATGTATTACGGTTTCAATCTACGTTCATATTTTTTCAATCCAGAAGGGGATCGAATCTGCCAGAATTGAAATTTTATGAAGACTCTCTTGGCACTAGAACTTTTCCACATAGCTGGACACTCTTGATGTTTTACATGGAATAATATCAGTAAACTCTTGGTGTTCTTAAAATGACGGGATGATTTTATTCGAGGTTGATAAAAATCACTGACAGCAAGTTGATGTTATACAAATGACATTCGATAACGATGTGAGTGGATATCATACGCAAAACGTTCACATACAAAATTCAAGGTTACAATCTTACGAATATCTTACGATTAAATTGAATCAAACAAACCTGCTTGCACATTTTGAAAGCAATTGTTTCTTTTCAAACCTGAAAAATTTCATGAGTACACATCGGGCACTAATTTTAATCTAATCTCATACCTTTCAAAAACAATGAAATACAAATACGAATCTCTGAATCATTGGTTTGATGAACAGTTTTCAGTACAACGAGATTTCAGTGAAACAAAAACCATAAAATGAATTACAATTGTTTTCTCGATCAAAGTATCTAACGCATTTCAGGAGACATATTCAAGAAACTGTTTGGAGAAATTGAAGGACAATTATCCTTTAATCAGATACGCCTTGGCGGCGATTGTGACGTGAATGTTTTCTCCGTTTGGAACACGTTGCACAGCACTTTTCTCGTATTACTGACGAAGCATCACACATAACTCGTGAAGTTGGGCACTTCCATACCGGATCGATGCTATCTTTGCAACCTGAAATATATTATCGTATATCATTTCTCCAACCGTAAGCCCATGATATAAAGCGAAAGACCTATCACTCTTTCAGTTTGAACTCAATTCTAAGAGGATGATGAGTGTAATAAATACCATCTATTGAATCATTTGGACAGAAACTGACTGGATTTATGAGAGGTAAGACCATCAAATTCTTTTTATCAGAGGATGAATATTTTATCATGATCCTGGTATGAGTACTAAGACCTCGACAATAATTTGGTTGTTGCTGGTATTTTTGATACATTGTGCGTAAAAATATGTTTCGCACACATTTTATCAAAATAAAAGATCTTGTACCGAGTTTATGAGGTTGCAGCTCGTTTCTGAACGATTGATCTTGGGCCGGAGTCGCAGGCGAGGGTCGAATTAATCGCTCACTAGCGAGGAACCTTCATGAACGAGGTGGGAATACTATTTTTTGATACACTGTGAGTGTAAAAGTGTACTTCGCGCACAGTTTGTCGACTTTTGCCCACAGTCTATCAAAAAGTATAGTTCAATACATGAGAGTGAAACCTATTCTTCACATTGTCATGATGATCCTGACCCTCGCCTGCGGCTCGGGCCGGAAATCCATCACTTGGACGTGAAAAAATGGTTTTACACTTCTGAATTGGAATCTACTATTATGCAATTTCGTAAGATGAACATCGGGAAATTGCTCAAAAGTATATTTTGATACAAGGGTGGAAGAATAGGTTTTACATCAGTGTATCAGATTGTGTTTTTTGGCAAACTGTGCGAGAAAGTGGAGAATCAGTGCGGAAAAGACACTCTTCCGCACAGCGTGTGGAGGAGAGATTTTCTACCCTTGTTTCGGAATATACTATTTTGCATTCGAGAGATGGATTTCTAGCCTGAGCCGCAGGAGAGGGTCGGGAACATTACGACAATGCAAAAAATAGATTCTACTCTCCTGTATTGAACTATACTTTTTGACACACTGTGGAAGAATAGTACATTTCGATACAAGGGCGTAAAACATTTTATTCGCGTCCGAGTGATGGGTTTCCGACCCTCGCCTGCGGCTCGGGCCGGAAACCCATCACTCGGATGCGAATAATAGGTTTTACGCCCGTGTATCTAACTATACTTTTCGATAAACTGTGAGTAAAAGTCGACAAACTGTGCGCAAAGTGCACTTTTACGCACAGTGTATCGAAAAGTAACTTTTTCGCACTGATTTCCCACTTCCTCCAACAGTTTGTCAAAATAGTAGATTTCAATACAAGGGCGGGGATGTTGGTTTCCGCGGCCCGAGTGTCGAATCCTATTTTTTCATCGTCGGCGTGGGAAAGAAAATAAAAAAAACGGCCCTTTCCCGCATAGGCGATGGAAAAATGGTATTCGATACACGGGTGCAAATCTCATTTTTCTATACACTGTGCATAAAAGTGCATATTGAGCACAGTTTGTCGGACTTTTACTCACAGTTTATCGAAACGGTCGAAAAGTATAGTTAGATACACGGGCATGAAACCTATTATTCGCATCTTCGTGATGATTCCGACCCTCGCCTGCGGCTTGGGCCGGAAACCCATAACTCGGACGCGAAAAAAACGTTTTACGCCCTTGTATCGAAATGTACTATTTCGCATCCCCGTGATGATTTCGACCTTCGCCTACGACTCAGGCACCCGTCACTTGGACACGAAAAAAAGTTTTTTCATTACTCTAACCTAAAAATGCCGCGCTTAACTGGGATTTTAGGATTCTCGTAATGAAAAAGTATATCCACACCTAGCTTGCAAGCCTATTTTGGGCACCAGCCCGTTTGGGCACTGGAGGACATGTATTTCCTAGTGCCCAAAATGGGCTACCACGCTCAGTACAGAAATATACTATTTCACTCTTGTATCGAAATGTACAATTTCGATAATCTGTCGGTAAAAGCCGACAAACTCTACGCAAAGTATTCTTTCACGCACGATGTATCAAAATTAGTACATTTCTATATCAGAGCTGGGATCTTAGTGTCGCACACCGAGTGATATTTTTTAAACATAGCCAAAGGGAAATAGATCATGATAAAGCAAAGATCATCCCAACCGATTTTTCTACACTAGTTTACATCCTTGTATCGAAATGTACTATCATGGAAACCCTTCATGAGACTATTTTCATAGTAAGTTAGAAACTAGATGTGAATCATTTTCTATGTAGCTATTATTTGGTTAGATCGAGAAGCAGGTGCATTCTTCCCCCCATCTACGTCTTTATTTTGAAAAATTTCGAAAAGATTCCAGGAGTGAGCACCACGGTACTTACCCAATTTTTCTTCTGAGCAAGGTTTTTTATGATGACAACGTTTCGTCTCTGGTGGTTTCTTAAGAGGATTACAATCTATGGATAAGAGATTGGTTTGTCTGTCCAAGCAAGTAACTTCGCGATGTTTCTGTCCTGTTTTAGTGCTACAAGTAGCATTACATCCACCCCATTTTCCTGAAACACATTTTTATCAAGTTGAGCAGTCGACAAATATTTGTAAATAGTCATTAACGAGAGTAGTATTCGAGATAAATTGTGCATGAGCATGGCCGATAAATATATTATTTGACGAATGAAATCATCACAAGAAAAAGACGAAAGATTTCTATAATTAAAATATCATTGTAAAAAAATTCTTCCGAGAGTGAATCTTCAGAACCAGAAATTGAGCATTGGGAAAGCCGACCCACCAGTAGCCCATTTTCCCGAAGTACAATCTTCGACATCGGATGGTTTATTATCCACATTACAGCTGGTCGTATTATTATCAGTTGAAGAACATGATACTTTTCGATTCCTTTTGCCATTCACACATTGGCTCCATTTTGAAACCTGCCATCTAGGATTTGAATTCAGTGGAGAATTCTCGTCTCCAGGGCTATCACCTTCGATGATATTGTCAAACTCCAAGATTTCAGTGTCGATTTCAGAGCTTCCAAATCCACGCGAAGTCGTAGAATTGCTCAAGAGCTCACTTATATTGTAAAAATCTACATTTTTATCGTCCCTGTAGACGATAACAGGAGTCTCTGGAGTTGGCTGACATATAGGTAAATCTGGGCATTGCTCAAACTCTGCAGGTCTCACATCCTTGTCACAATCGTGATCCGGTAATGCAAGTTCCGATTGATCCTCGTTTGAGCTCTCGGAAACGCACATTATCGAACGCTTTCGTAAAGCTGATTCACCACAGCTTACTGGACACAATTGCCATGGTCCGACCCACCATCTATCAACAGAGAAGTTTTCATCACTGTAACCTTAAAATCTAGTTTTTTTTTTTTGCTCTTTTTCATGATACTTGAGGTGGAAAATATATAATCTAATCACCCTCAACCGTATGTTTGCTCCATTGCACTCATAATCGCATTTGTAGTGCTCGTTGTTCAGAGTAAGAGTGGACTTACTCGATATTTTGCCATAACGGAATCTTTAATATTCATCTGACATGTGTCCAAGAGAGTGGTCGAAAGTATTTTTCCATCTTCTGTGCGGGTATGTTACTTTTCGAACGGTTTTTGGGTTTTCTTTGCCACACAGCAGATGGAAAAATAGTGTTGAACACTCGGACGGGCTTGTTCTCGCTATCTCGATATGATCTCGAACCTCACCTCAAGCTCTGGACTAAAAATATCAGTTGGTGTGCCAGAACCAACCTTCCCGCCCTCTTCTTGCATCAAACTGTACTATTCACATAGGAAACATGTGAGGGATGCCAGAAAGATTTTTGGGGCTTTTTCAGTCTGATTGGAAAATGTACGACGGACTTAGGAGTCAGGAATAACTCAGTTTCTACAAGTAAACTTACCGTAATTAGTTAACTCTGACTCTAAACATTTCATTTGAAAAACTACGTATTTCACAATTTGAGTTCATTTCCAGCAGATCCAACAGATTCTTTCTCGTATTGGGTGAGTTTATCCTTTTTATCAAGTAGGATTTTCTTCCAATCAGATTGATTATTTAACAGCTATGGATGAAAGGTAGTCATCCACACTTCTAGAAATTAACTTCACGTTTCCCTTTTAATCGGTGCATCTATGGTGCAGAATTCTCAATGTTTTGTTTTTCGAGCAATACTCCAAAAGAGAATACAAAATATTTTGGATTGTTTCCTGATTATTGGAATTCTCATCGCAATTGATCTCCAATTGGGAGGAGAGGAAAAAACAATAGATATTTCAAAACTTCGATTTCACATCATCCTTTCATTTGCACGTGAATTCTTGCAATTCTATGGCTCTGAATAGATATTGAGCCTTTCAAATCCAGTGTTGTGGATTGAAAAGCTCGACTCCTTTAAGAGGAACCTTCAGCATTCTGAAACCTCACGAAACAATCACTAAATTCCGAAACTAATGATAGATCCTTTGATTCGGCTGAGGAATGGATGGAATGAAGAGTCTCAACACAATGAATGGATGACAAAAATTCGAAGTTTACATCCCGATAAAAAAACCGGCACATACAACATAAGGCTTCAGAATTCTAAAGAGTATCCAACATCCCGGTCGATCTGATATTTTGAAAGCTTCGTCCAAGAATCTCTACACGCACAGAGCTTCTACGAAATAGTCGGCTAACATTTGTATTCTCACCTGGCTGGGCATGGTTTTATATTGCATTCACGGGTGATAGGCTCAGGTTTCACCAAATCCTTGCAAAATTTATCTTCTACAACTCCGCTCTTGATTTTATGACATAGAGCATTTGATATTTGGCTACCACCACCACAAGTTGCTGTACATAATGACCAGTCTGAGAACACCCACGAGTATTCTGGTGCTTGATTAACGTCTTCGTTTGGTATGGTGTACTCGTAGCGCAAGCCCAAGTTTCGATAATGTCCTCGATATATCAACTGATGACAATTTCAACACATAATTCTCGCTTTAGTATAAAATTATGAATAATGTGTATCTCGGTGAGTGAGTAAGGATGAGTGGGAATATAATTTTTACTTAGAAATTGTATTGTGTGGATTAGAGGGTCGATATTGAAGAGAATTGATGATAACGAATATTGATGGTGGTTTATAACTTACGTATAATACAATATCCTCCTTTATTGGCCCAGGGATTCTGACCTTCTCCTGATCTCGGTCACGCTCGTACAATGCCAATGTACCCGCAATTTCATATTCACCGGCGAGAGTAATCTGCCTGTAATCCAGGATACAATGCATCAAGTAATAAATGAAATTCATTCTCAAAATAGTATATTGCTATATAGAATCTCATAAAATTTACGTTTATGAAAGATCGATAATGTACTTCGCGATACAGTAAGTGTGCCGAATACTCTCCCACCTCCTTCGCTTTTTTTCTGCTCATAGCTTTGGTCCATCTCACTATTTTCCATCACAGCTCAAATTATTTCAGACTGTGATCTAAGACGTAAGTCATGAGCTAAAAACATGTGATTCCAAACAACAAAAACCATACTCTATTAATTTTTTTTTGAGCAGGATTTTTGCGATCAAAAGAGGGTATATGAGTAATTCCGCGCGAAAGCGGACCACGAATTGCGGACATATCTCAGATTCTTTTTTCACTATTCTTAATCGATTCTATAGTCCAAAAAATGAACTTTTCACTCTCTGTGGGGTCCAAAAAGAATTTTTCGTTTCCGTGGGGAATATCTTTGTGATTGTGTTTTTAGAGAAAAATACCAATCTTTTTTCAGTAAAATGGGTGCAGTTCCGACTTGAGGGAAGATACGACCACGCAAATAGTGGCATTCGAAAGGTCTTCCAAAAATCTATCAAAATATGTTTCGAAAAATTTTTTTTGAGGCTACGGACGCTCCCTATGAGCAAAAAGGTGAAAAACAGAAAAAATTCGATTCCTCAAAAACCCAATTTTTTAAAAATCTGAAAATCCATATTTTGATGTAAAATTGCGTGTTCTTCCAGAAAAAAGTGGTCTCGATCTGTGTTTTTTGGTTTTACGCTGTTTCTCCACGTTCTATCAATATTCTCAGCCTTTTCGGTATTGAAAAATGGATTTTTCTGCGCATGCGCAAGGATTCAGACTGCTGAAACCATTTTCACTGAAAAGCCGAGAAAATTTCCTTCAAGATGATTACCTGGCGAAGTCAATTCGATGTACTGGGCCCAAAGTTACATCGAATTAATGATGAAGCATCCTCAAGAGGGGTAAATGCAGATCTTGCACAAATTTCTCATTAGTATCGTGACTATAGTAGGAGTGTCATCATTCTTTAGACCTTCTAACTTTGGGGTCAGTACATCGATTTGACTTCGCCAGGTATTCATTTCCAAGGAAATTGACTCGGCTTTTCAATGAAAACGGTTTCAGCAGTCTAAATTCCTGCGCATGCGCAGAAAAATCCATTTTTCAACCGAAAAGGCTGAGAATATTGATAAGACGTAGAAAAAACAGCGTAGAACCCAAGAACACAGATCGGGACCACTTTTTTCTGGAAGAACACGCAATTTTACATCAAAATATGGATTTTCAGATTTTTAAAAAATTTGGTTTTTGAGGAATCGAATTTTTTCTGTTTTCCACCTTTTTGCTCATAGAGGGCGTCCGTAGCCTCAAAAAAATTTTTTCGAAACATATTTTGATAGATTCTTGAAAGACCTTTCGAATGCCACTCTTTGTGTGATCGTATCTTACCTCAAATCGGAACTACACCCATTTTACTGAAAAAAGATTGGTATTTGTCTCTAAAAACACTATCACAAAGATATTCCCCACGGAAACAAAAAATTTTTTTTCATCCCATAGAGAGTGAAAAGTTCATTTTTTGGACTATAGAATCGATTAAGAATAGTGAAAAAAGAATCTGAGATATGTCTGCAATTCGTGGTCCGCTTTCGAGCGGAATTACTCATATCTACTCTTCTCACAAGTGGAAGAGGTAATTTTTATACAATTACACGGTTTTTTACTGTGAAATTGAGATAATTTAGTTCTAACATGGTGAAATATCAGCCTCTGGCTAATTTTGCATTTTCACTACGCCTTTCTGAACTCTTTGAATTTAATCGATTGATTCCTATGCATAGCAAAGAACTAATTTGGAGGAAGGTATGCAGACAAATTTAGGCAAATTTGCTATAGACACAATTAGAAATGTACCACTAGCCCTGTATACTTTTGGCAGGGTTATGCTCAAAATTGATCCATGAATTCCATTCTATTTTGTCATCTATGATTTCCACTCAAATTCATTACGCTATTCTGTTAGAAATTGGTCCATCCGCGTAAACACAATTATTGTGATCAATCATTTGAGATCGTGAAGTTGCATCAATGCTAATGCAAACTATCAAACACCAAATGAGATGACATTGAAAAATCATTTTTTAGTTTACACTTCATTTCAGGACAACCTACCGTTTCCCATTCAGGAAGTAGTCATCCGCATCCACTCGTCCAATGCCAATATAATTTTTACTATTGCCGACCTCTTCGATTTCGATATTACGAGAACCCTTGGGAATGACAGCAACTTTCCTGTAACCTGGTCCATCATTTTTTTCGTAAAGACCTCGTATAGTGATACATCCTGTACCATTCCCGTGACATATTCCACAGCGATCTTCCGTTGCATTTGAATCTACGTTCCAATCACAGCCAACTTTTCTACATACCCCAGAGATACACATATCCCTAGTGCCAACGTTGCAAGGTGTACCGTCGAGAGCAAATTCACCCCATGGAACTATTACGCTCTCTTCAGAGTCTGTGCAATATAATTTGCAGGGTTCAGCTGAAATCAAAATCAGACCATTTTAGTATACGCAAAAGATTCAAAAGTACTAGGACTATTCAAATGTACAAAATCTTTCGCTATTTTACGCAATTTTCTCCGAAAGATCACGCCTTTGACAACTTTTCATTTCTAAATTTTCCGGAGATGTAATTGTTTTGGAGTCTTCAACTGATCAATGGCCATTCATCCCTTTGACAGTGATGAATAGTGTAAATATAAAGTTTCCCATCGAATAGGAGTGGGAGCTTACAGCTTCTACAAGTAAGATCTATCGTGTTGAAGTGAAGGATGAAGACAATTATCGAGTGGGGTTTCGTCGGTTAACATGGACAATTCTGGGTCTCGATGTCAAAGGAGAATCTGAAGGAGAATTTGAAGAGCATTTCGGATAAGAGGCTCGAGATGGTGAAGAGGAACATGAAAGGGGTCGTTACTTGGGTAATTTCGGAGAGAATTGAGTGAAGTGATCTATGACGAAGTAATGAAAATCTTGTTGGGAGCAACATCAATCGATATCCGACGTTCCAATACCGAATTTGAGCAGGAAAAAATTCTGTTAATTTGTGAAACGAGAGTTGGAGTGAGAATTTATTCGGAGAAAGTATTGGAAACGATGAAGAAGCTGAACTGTACTTAATTTTGAAGAATTCCATCGTGAAATATTTTGGTTGGAGTGCAAATGTTACACTATCTAAAATATAAGAAAGAGATTCTCCAACTCTTAGGGGACGTCCATTAATTACGTAAGGGGTGGGGGGGGGGTTCCTTACGAATCCCAACTGAGGGGCCGGCGATTCAACATGACACCTTAGTGAAGGAGCGAGATAGGGAAACTTTTGCATAAGAAATCATATGTTTAAAAAAATAAAAAATTGCTTTTTGAGATTATCAGGCTAGCCTGATTCTTTCAGATTTTGCCTGATCACAGACTAAAATGACTAAACGAAAATTTCCAAGGTCATTTTCGATGGGTTGCCTTGAGATCTTCCGAATGGTGCAAATTACGTAGCATTATCTTTGGCCAAACTCGAGATATATCCAATTTAGTGAAGAAAGGTCATGATTTTGATGCTCTGGTGGAATCAAAAAGCAAAACAGAAATAGCTCCGCAGGCGTCTTCGAAATTCTAGTGGGACCTCCTAGTGGGTGGAAATTTCTTATTTTGGACCACAGAATCGAATCAAAACCACGAGGGACCGATCCAAGACATCACTATTTTCCATGTGTCGTTTTTAAATGAAATTCATCCCAAGACGATAGGACTGAGCATGTACAAACATAGTAGGTCAATTTGACAGCATGTCAGTCATTGACTGTATTGAAATGTCAACGAAGACTAGGATGACTGAATGATTTTGAATTATTCCTCTCCATGTTTATTTGACTAAGTTTACAGGAATTCATAATGTTAATCAGTAATTGACCACTCAATCCTATCTACGAGTATGATTTTGGATACTTGTTTATTTGGGTGCATGTTGTTTAGCAGTATTCAAAGACAACTGTTTATTCAACCATCTTAACCTCAGAATTTTAATTTGGGTAGAGCTTGGCCCTCCTACGTAAGGTGCGGGGAGGGGGGGGGTGGTTACTCAAATCTTACGAGTCCTTATAAGTGGGTAGGGAGGGGTCGAAAATTCGTGAAATCCGCCTTGCGTAGTTCATGGGCGTCCCCATAGGACCAAATATTTGATCCTTGCAGAGTTCACATTTTCAGCATCGTCAATTTCCAGAAAAAGCCGACGATTTGAACTCTACTGGCAAAAAACTACTTAACTTTGTGTGCAATAATATTCCTGGTCGGATTAATAGCTGTAATTTGGCATTTTGATCACATTTGAGTAGTTCCACGCGAAAGCGACCCACGAAAAAGGGTCATGTCTTGGATCCTTTTGTTAACATTCTCATTCGATTCTATGGTACAAAATATGACCTTTTCACTACCTATGGGGTTCCAAAAAAATTTTTTGGTCCCATGGCGAGAATTTTGGAAAATGAAGTAAAATACATTCTCTTAAAATTCTAGCAGCTTTTTTGCACTAAAATGCGAATAAGTCGAGTTTGCTCCCAGATAAAGATACGCGGCTTGCGGCATTCGAAAGGTCTTCCAGAAACCTATCCATATCGCTATTGAAAAGTTGTTTTTGGGGTTATGGGCAGCCTGTACGAGCAAAAGTGTAAAAATCACTAAACAGTGACTTTCTCAGTTGCTTATTTTTTTCAATTTTTGAAAATCACATATTTGATGTAAAATTTTGTGCTCTTCCAGAAAAAAGTGATCCCGATTCCCTTTTCCGACGTCTAAGGCCTGTTTCTTCAAATTTTTGCAAACCTATTCTTTAGGCAGTTTGGAATCGTATGTTTACTGCGCATGCGCAGGAATTTGGACTGAGAACAAATTCCATTGGGAAGCCAAGAAAATTTCCTTCAGAATGACCACTTGGCAAAGTCAATTTCATCAATTTGGCTCGGAGTTACAGCCTACAAAAGATGAAGCTTCAGCTCGAGTGCGTCAATAGGCAAAGGATACATCGGGCCAGAGATCGTGCCCGGATTTTCCCACTATAGTCGTGGTGTCTCCGATTCACCTCTTGTTGGTTATCGAGATTCGGTGGTCTTTCAAACGTTGTAGCTCCGAGCCAAATTGATGAAATTAAATTTGCCAAGTGGTCATTTTGAAGGAAATTTTCTTGGCTTCCCAATGGGATTGGTTCTAACAGTCCCAATTCCTGCGCATGCGCAGTAAACAGACAATTCCAAACTGCCTAAAAAATAGGTTAGCGAAAATTTGAAGAAACAGGCCTTAGACGTCGGAAAAGGAAATCGGGACCACTTTTTTCTGGAAGAACACAAAATTTTACATCAAATATGTGATTTTCAAAAATTGAAAAAAATAAGCAACTGAGAAAGTCACTGTTTAGTGATTTTTACACTTTTGCTCGTACAGGCTGCCCATAACCCCAAAAACAACTTTTCAATAGCGATATGGATAGGTTTCTGGAAGACCTTTCGAATGCCGCAAGCCGCGTATCTTTATCTGGGAGCAAACTCGACTTATTTGCATTTTAGTGCAAAAAGGCTGCTAAAATTTTAAGAGAATGTATTTTACTTCATTTTCGAAAATTCTCGCCATGGGACCAAAAAATTTTTTTGGGACCCCATAGGTAGTGAAAAGTCCATATTTTGTACCATAGAATCGAACAAGAATGTTAACAAAAGGATCTGAGACATGACCCTTTTTCGTGGGTCGCTTTCGCGTGGAACTACTCATTTATGAATGAACTTTTCAAAACAAACTTATCATGCGGAAAGAAAATACCGAATTCCTCAGGTGTATATCTTGAATCAGGAGAGGCGTTTGACAGCTGAATACATTTCTCAAGTCTCCGGTAATAAAAAATTGGTTCGGGGACAAGACTGCCAATCCAAAACTTCCACAGGACAAAACTTCCACAGTAAATGAGTGCCACAGTACACAAATTCCACAGTAAATAATTTCCACGGGACAACAGTTCGACAGTAAATAACTGCCACGGGACAAAAGTATCACAAATATTCAAATAAGCGTTTGAGTGCATCAAAATTGTTGAAATTTGTAAGGGAAGTTGATAAGAAATTATACAGAGGAGTTGAGCGTGAGATTGCTTTCCCCCTTGTTATGCACTTCTAGAAACAAAACAGCAAGCGGCTCATACCAAAGTATTCGATGTCATCATGAATGCACCACAAGGCTTGGGCATGGCCACTCGTCCTCCTCAAATGTAATGTGGGACTTCGAGCTGGCTATAATTAATGCTGCGCAGAGTAAATTTGGTGACATTGTTCGTTTGTGTTTATTCCATCTCAGTCAGAATGTCTATCGGCGAGTACAATCCGAAGAACTTCAACAGGCATAAGCCGACGAGAATGATAGGACAATCAGGGGAGCAACAAGAAGTATGTGTGCCCTCGCATTTTTCCCTCTTGGAGATGTTCTGGGAGTTTTTGATCCATTCATGGAGGAAGTCCCAGAAAACTTTCTACTAGTGGCAGAATATTTTGAGCTGACATGTATCAGAGGAAGGAGAGCTCAAGGTAGACGACAAGCCGTGCCTGTGCGATATGCACCCAGCCTCTGGAATCAGTATTATGCTATTCTTCAACGGATTGCTCATACAAACAATGCGTCAGAAGGCTGGCACAACCGCTTCCAAGACGTGGTTGGACGCGATCATCCAACTTTTTATGTGTTCTTAACTGAAATGCAGCAAGAACAGGGTGACACTGAGTGTATGATGAGACAGCTGAATTTGGGTCAAAAAATTAGAAATCTTCCATCGAATTATGACCAAGCTGTGGAAGAACGCATTTTCAATATAGTGTCTCGATATGACGACCACGTGGCCAATAACACACAACTCACGTACTTGAGAGCCCTTGGAACTCACCTGCACTTGTAGAATTCAATGGAAAAAATAGCAAAATTTCTCAAAATAAACCCTCCACCTCATTATAATGACTCTGGTTTTCTTGTGAATAATTCATTTCAGCCTTCATAACATCATGGCAATTATATCTATTATATTGAACATTGCAATTTTGGATGTAATTTTATACTGTGGAACTTTTGTACGTGTGGTAGTTTTGGGCTGTGGAGCTTTTGTACTTGTGGCAGTTTTGGGCTGTGGAATTTTCGACTTGTGGAAGTTTTGGTGTGGCAGTTTTGTCCGTGGAACTTTTGGTTTGGAAGTTTTGAACCCCAATCAAAAAATTCAATAGAAAATCCACTAAAAAATGTATGACCTCCACTTGTAGGTCTATCTCATAAATCAACTCAAAATTTTATATACTAACCTTGATCAAAATATGGAAGCCAAGTATAATTTTTGCCCTTGTATTCAGTAGTATCATACTTGCTGCACTGCAAACTACGAAAACTTGCTTGACCTTCAGGACAAGCTTGGTTATTACAAATTTTGTATCTGCGACGTTCGCCAATACAAAATTTGCCACCATTTGCTGGACTAGGATGATTGCAAACTCTCTCGGTGATGGAAATTCCAGCTCCACAGCTGCGCGAACATTCGCTCCAGGCACTCCATTCACCCCAGCTACCGTCTATCTGATTTGGCTGATCCGCCATAGGTACGCACTGCTGGTCTTGACACCACTGCGAAATCACAAATTTCATAGACTGACATCCGGTCTTCGTATCTTTTAGATCAAAAGCTCGTAGAGCAATTTTTACAGTCGTGTATTTGAAGGGTTCTGATGTCTCTTTTTTGAGTATGAGTTGAAATTTTCGCGAGGAAAGGATTTTTCCTTTTTCTCTTTGTAATTGGTGGTTGGGAGAGCGTCAATTAAAAAAAATCAACTCTAATTGTTGATTCAGGTTACATTTTAGTCCAGTTAAAATTTAAGCCTATTTTGGTTATTATATATGGACTTATATAGAGACATAAGTTCGCAAGCGCATTGAAGTGCTTCGGCATTAAACATCACAGCTTTTCTAAAACTCTACGGGAACATGAATCTTTGCAATGAAAATTCGTCAATCCTGATGTACACAGACTCCACTTATTTTTCCACACGATTCCATACAGGAGGTCGCAATTCGGATGTGAACTCATACTTCGTTATCTCATCCTAACTGCGATGAAACAAGAATGCGGTGACCCGTCCATGACGTGAAGCATACGAAATCATGCACTCAAAATTCGTTTAACATGTTCGCTACGACGTCAAGAATTGCAGTTCCTTCCCGGTGTGCGACGGGTCCCACCGAAGGAACCCATGCAATAAGGATTTGATAACCATCGCACACACGTACTTCTCAGGTGACCACTTGCAAAGACCATTTCTGACCATTTCCTCCCAAATCGAACTTTATTCACTTGTTTGACGTTACTTGAGACGATAGAAATATTTTCCAAAAGAATTCTGCAAGAGTCGAAATAGTTCACTTAGAGATCGGAGAATTTCACATCAGCACAATTCAGGAAATTATATTGAGGAATCTGATAATGAGCCACATGTATCTTGGAAGACTATTGGTAATGATCATCAGATAAGTGACACTCTAATTATCAAAGTTCGACACAAAATTTAATATGGATTACTTGTTATTTCCAGTCAGGAATCGAAACTTTTGACATAGCTTCGGAGTTGAATATCGTTCATATTGAATATAAGGTAAGTGTACTCAACTTGCCTCTGTACCCAACTTGCCCCATATGCCGATCTCAGAAATGGGCGCTCGTTGACCTTCCCGCAATTTTTTTTACGTTTGTTATGTTAAAATATGAGAAAATACGTAGTTTTCAACGACCCCGGATCATTTCTGCGTTTTCTAGAAAATATAAAGTGAGTTTTCCATTTTTTGTGTTTGCACGGCTAAGAAATCACCGAGGAAATCACGTTCACTAAAACCGGTGCCAATTTATTTTTATTCAACCAATCTTGATGTACCGTAGCGCATTCGATTCCTTGTCTCAATACCTTCAAAATCCGCTCTTCAGGGTTGCAGAACTCTGATTTGGAGCGATTTTATGTACAAAACACGAAGATGTCTTGAGAATCAAGAAGGCCGACATCGGAGTGTACCCAACATGCCCCCATATGGTTATCTCAGAAATGCGCGCAGTATGACTTTTTTTACCACTCAGAACGTGTTTATCACGTCAAAGTAGGTCGGAAACGATGTCTTGGGCCAGCTCAAAGCTACAAATGTCGTTGCACGGTGATCAAAACGGATCGAAGCGATTTTATTCACTTCATCGCCGATTTACATTGTTTTAAATGATGGGGGCAAGTTGGGTACACACTTTTGTAAGCTCTCAAAAATCACCTTTTGGGAGATTCCAAACAGTTCGGCTCCAACTCATCCAAATTGGACGTATTTTAGCTCATTTCAAAGGTCTTGAGACAAGCTTTAAAATGAGTTAAGGTACGTTGGAAAATATTGAGATTAGCCAGAATTATTAAGAAAATGGCTTGCCGTTGGGTACACTGACCTTATATTATAGCATCAGACGATTGGATGCATTCTAGATCAATTGGATTAACAAGGAGAGAACCAGGTGTCCGGATCATCAATCTTGTCCAAATTTTTTTTCACGGATTTGTACTACCTAGAATATGAAGAATCCAGAGTAACTCTGTCAAACGGACCTTCTACTCAAGGTTAGAGGCATTGAAATCATAGTTGCTCATATAGGCTCATGTTAAAAAATTGTATACATATATAGATATACTGACAATGCTAATGTTTTCACTTGTACCTCTGAACAGGAGGCCCATTTGACGGACTTATTCCGAATTCTTCATATTTTAAGTGATACGAGACTGTGAAAAAAGTTTGGACAGGATTGGTGACCCGGACTCTCCAGACTCCCCTTGTAAGTATAACAAAATATTAGCCCTCTAACTAATAACATTAAATCTTCCGACTCGAAACTATGATTTTATTTCGTATAAAACCTCGTGATTGGTGTGCTTTTTGTCCGAGAAAATTATACCCGGGCAAGATGATGATTGAATAAATCTAGTCGGATTAATCAAGTGTCTACCCTGGTAGAAATTCACTCCAACTTTTTGCCAGTTAACAACCATTATGTTGCATCGCTTTCCAAAATATGGCTAGGGTTAACAGACAAATTTTACCCCAAATGAAACGGTGTAAACAACTAGATAATGAACATTATTCATGGCCATGAGTCATGGACGAAAAATGGCCATATATACTGTCTGAATTCAGGTGCTTCGATATTTCATAATGACGCGTGTCTGCTCCGATTGTTTCACGGCTATTCCGATATGCATGATGTAGTTTCACTGTTTTGAAATTAGAGAAAAGCCGTAACACTGACACTGATAGAAAGTCTTGTATGAGTGAGGGAGTTGAGTGATATACAAGTCCCTCTACTTATTTGAATCAAATGAAACATTGATGAACAGAATGGTGTCTCAAACTGCTGCTTGCTCCGATTTCTTCAGTGACGCTATCTCAAAACTTCGTGATGGAATTGACTCTAGGTTGCTTTTTTAGATCATATATGCTACTTTGCTCCAATTGTAAAATAATCCAATTATGCTCCAAACCACAAAACTTTCAACAGCATGGTTCCGCAACCTCGGAAGTATTCGGACACGAAGGTGAATATGAGTAATTTTGATGAAATGGTTTGTGCATCGACAACACGTTCAAAACACGAACTTATACTATCACAAAACTCTCTCAACGACACGAGCTCCCAACTTCGGAATTATTTTGGACACGAAAGTGGATACAAGCTAGACTGATAATATATTTCGTGTCCCAGATGGAACACAGAATAGACAACACACTCAAAACACAAACGAATACTGTCATGACTGTAATGGTCCTCCTCTGGACTGCTCTGGACCGCATCAGGTCCTCGCAGCTCACTGCAGCCGTGCTGCCTCGTTGCCGCTCGATTTCATACTGATGGCGTCCATCATGGCGTCTTGCTGCCCACGCTCAACCCCTCCACAGACTACACTCCAATGAGTTGTGGAAATTTTTCAGCCACAATTTGACCATTATTCATAGCTAGATGCCATAATCAGGAAATGACCATTTTTTGACCATCAAAAGCGTAGTCCATAATTCGACCATGAACGTCGCTCCTATTCTAGCCATTTACCAACCATTAGTTCTGTGACCATTTAAACTAGCTGTTATCTAGGATCCAAACTAAGTTTACTGGACAAATTTCTACCAGGGTACCGGTCAGGTCAAGATGTGAATTCAAACTAGATCACGTTGGTGATAAATTGATCATGGATGAAAGGAAAGCTGCAGATGGAGTCTGTTATTGCACCATAGAGCATGTACCTATTGGAATATTTCCTTAACTATTGGTTTTGATTATTGAATGAAAATGCTCACGAAGCTAATTAAGGGAGTCGATTGGATGAAGAGAGATTCATAAAACTTCTCTTGACTCATTCGAGTGATGTTCCCAGGATCAAATTCATAATAGAGAAATTCTCTCTCAATCCTGCGAGCTGATCTTAACTTTGCTCTCGAATTTCATACCAGTATTGCAACCCGGCTCTTTGACGCACTACATTCATCGCTCTGTCAAACTTTGAGGAATATGATGAGCATGAATCGAAGTTCATAACGAAAATACATTCCTCGATTTGATTGGACTACGTTGAATTTTATTTACTGTCTGAGTCCACGTAGAGATCCCAACTCTGATTATCGTAGTCGCCCTGGTAATTAACAAAAAAGTGGTTCCGATTGATTCTTGCAATACATCAAAGCAAAAATCCCGAATCAACAGAATTTTCAACAAAATTGACGATGGATCTTGTTATACATCCGGATATGAATGCAACATACGTATGATTGAATAAAATTCCATAAATTTCCCTGAATGAATTTGAGTTGTGCATAATCGGAGTAAATCTCACATCGTTATTAGGAGTAATCTTGTGGTGTGATTTTCATAGATGAACATCGAGGTTAATCCTCAGAATATTCGGAGAAATCAAACAAATATTGTATAATTACACGTTCATACCATATGCTTTCCGCATTGAGTGCCCGGGGCGGCCGGATGTAGCATCGTGGTACAAACGCCGTCGACAACGCACCACAATTTTGAACATATCTGAAATTAATTTAGTTTCACTAGAAATGCAAATCATAGCTCTTTTGATGTTGAATTCCATAATAATGAGATTACTTCAATGATGTGTTACAGCATACATTACGATTCTCAGAACAAACGACGATAATTCGTATGATGAATATTGACTTTGTGGTTTATTAAAATTACTCACCTCTTCAGGTGGTGAACATACTGATGCATCTCGAACTGCAAATTGAAGTCTGCATTGATGTTCCGCGTTGTATAAAGCTCCAGGAGGTAAATCTGGATAAGCATAATCGTTATCAGCTGGTTCATCCTCCAGACATTCTCCTTTGCCTTGGCTGAAATATCAATTTTGACTTGATGTGCAATTGATTCTCAATCATATCTAATTCGGATACCCTAGTGACTAAGAGCGATATTCAGTGAAAAAATCGTCCGTAAATCGTTATCAATCATGAATTTTGCGAAATCTAGTACGGTTTCAGTTGCTCTTACGTTAATCAGTCGTTTGCATGAGTAGTCAAAGTAATAGTCACAATGTAACAGATGCTTTCGGGAAGAATGTCAGTTTGGATAGGATTCCCACTATTTCATTTGATATTAATTGGACGAGATTCGGGGAACTCGAGTAAACAGGTTCATAACGAGGATTCAAACTCTGAGAAATTGCATGATTTCAAACGCGATTTTCAAAGGGTCAGCGTGAAAGCAATTCATCAACATTGAAGAGATATTCAATGGTAGAGCGTTTGCCTACATTTAGGTGCCAGAATTTAATTAGTTGAATCGCAGATTCTATTAAATCCGTGCAGTGTGAACTTTTTTGTAGCTCATATGAAGTAGGTGTACCAAAATTGCCTCTGTACCAAACATTGTCTCCTGCGGCGATCACAAGAATGGGCGCTCGTTGGCTTTTCCTCGGATTTTTTCCTCGTTTTTTATATTACAATATGAGATAATTCATCGTTTGAACCGACCCTGAACGATTTCCGTGTCCCCCAGAAAATTTAAGGTAGTACTAGCGGTCCTAGAATTACCGTACAGAAAATGATGAAGTTCGGCACAGTGATAGATTAGTATCTCAAACCGCCTCAGTTGGAATTTCAGAAGCCTTCAAAGTTGGGGAGGAAAGTTCTGATCATTTTTGTAAGAGTCGATCAACAAGGCGACTTATAGGAAATTACAAGTAGAGTAATATTTACCGTACAGATTTTCACGGGAGTCGATCCACAAAAGGAAAAGTGCACAAAAAACACATAGAAATAGACAGATGAACGATTCAGATCCCACGAACGAATCTCCAATCACTTGTGTCACTCATTTCTGCGGTTTCGGGGTTAGGTTGTCGTCTTTTGTGAGCGTTACTTTACCCATACAGGTGGTCGAAAACTGGTCAAACGAAGATCTAATCTGCACTTGGACTCATCAGTACCGTTAGTACTATCTTGAAGTGTATTTACACATTTTTGCTCCTGCACAGCAGACGACAACCTAAGAAGGGGAGCCAGGGAGTGCAGGTCACAGATTTTGCTAAGATTCTGGAAATAGTCTCCTTTCAGCACCAAAATTTGATACCCAAAGCCGCAGAGTCATAACGCTCAATTATCTTTGAGTTACAGCCTAGAACTTATGCATTACAATATATCTTTATGATAATTTATTCATTACAGTGTAAATGTGAAAAAATGGTTTATACTATAGATATACTGTAATGCATAGGTCATGATCCGTAGCTCGGAAACGCTTGAGCGTTAGACTCTGCGGCTTTGAGTATCATCTTGTGGGACTAAAAGGAGACTATTCCCAGAGTTCGGCGAAATTTGTGACCCGCACCGACTCTCTTTTTAATATATCACCTAGAAAATCGTGTTTAGTAAAACCTGTGCCAAAATTCTTCAATTCAACCAATCTGAATTCATCCCATGTAAAAGTGGGAACCCTATGATCATATATGAACATGGGGTCCAAGGACCCTATGACCATAGGTATATGAACATCTAT
Organism: Eretmocerus hayati; assembly: GCA_029851415.1. Lineage (NCBI taxonomy): Eukaryota > Metazoa > Arthropoda > Insecta > Hymenoptera > Aphelinidae > Eretmocerus > Eretmocerus hayati. The sequence continues at coordinate 18,708,873 of CM056743.1, forward strand.
GAAACAATTTTCAAAATTTTTTGAAATCCGAAAAGTTGTTATGGTTGCATTTTCAGGGAATATTACATCAAAAAGTCACGATGCTGATCTTGCATAACCGAGAAAATCTCCAAGAGTTCATTAAGTAATTGAATCAAAACGATCTGTAAGTGATATCATTCTCTTACTTGAGAAAAAAAAATTTCAATTCCCAAGATTTAAAACGTTTGGCAAATCGGTGACCAATCTGCACAATTTGTTATATCTTGAGATCATCATCTTGAGAAATATAACATTTATGCAGGTTCGTCACCAACTTGCCAAACGTTTTTGATCCTGGAAATTAAAACTTTTCTTTATTTTGAGATATATAATGATATGACTCACAGATCGTTCTAATTCAATCACTTAATGAACCCTTGGAGATTTTCTCGGTTATGCAAGATCAGCATCGTGACTTTTTGATGTAATAATCCCTGAAAATGCAACCATTTCATAGATGTTCATATATGGTCATAGGGTCCTTGGACCCACTGTTCAGATATGGTCATAGGGTCCTTGGACCCACTGTTCAGATATGGTCATAGGGTCCTTGGACCCACTGTTCAGATATGATCATAGGGTTCCCGTTTTTACATGGCATCTTAACGGATTCGATTCATTGTCTCGAAATCTTCAAAATCCATTTCCTTGGAGTTACAAAACATGAATTTGGTGCGATTCTATCAGCAAAATACGGAAATCGGATGCAAAATATGGAGTCCATCATCGGAGTGTACCCAACATGCCCCTATGTGATTATCTCGAAACGGCATGCACATGACCTTTACGTGTTCATGACGTCAAAAAAGATCGGAGATAGTTTCTTGAACAAACGAAGAATTCTTCATATATTCACAGTGATAGAAAAGATTTTATCCACTTTGTCGATGATTTACATGATTTAAATGATTGGGCATGTAGAGTACACCCTTTCTTAGACTCTCTAAAATCACTCCATGGAGAAATGTAATGAGGTGAGGTGGTTTGAAAAAAATGTTGAAGTAGGCCAGAGTTGTTGCGAAAATACCTCAATGTGAGTGAGTTGGGCAAACTCACTTCACATCTTTTGTACAACCAACATTGGGTTTAGATTATAAATCAGAATCTCATGAAATAGCTTCTTATTGATCACATGAAACCTTTGCAATCGGGTCTCAAAACACAGTTACTCTAAAAAACTAAAAAACTCACTCTAAAAAATTGGTGATATCCCTTCTTGAACACCTTGACCAAGCAACTCCAACGGTATCAGCTTCAAAAGTCGGTGTCATAACATGAAGTTTATCTCCATCTCTCGTACTGCATCCAATTTTTTCTGTATCGTGATACATGCCAAAACTGTAATAAAAATTCACACCTCTTTATTTCATATCCATTCTCTAATACTTATACTTTTCACGTACGACATCGACAATGTTCAACTTTTATTATTAGAAAGTTCCTAAGCGTTCTACCAATGAAATGACCCAATCCATATAGTTGTACAAGATAGAAGTACCTCTATATATAGGATAGATATCAAAAGGAATGTAATCAAACTGTGAAACTAACTTGTGCCCAAGCTCGTGCGTGATCGTATGTGCTAAAGTAATCCCATTGTCTTCGTTGACGCTGCAGCTGCGATCTGGTTGGCACATACCAGCAACATGGGCAACTCCAAGTGTACTGCATGGTGTATTCGCTCTTGAACATATATCTTCTCTAGTCACGAGTATTGCTACGTCATGATGATTTGGATGAGAATCTTCTAAAGGATTCAATTTTTGCTGCCATTCGCAAAAATTATATAGTGTCTTGTCCGCGTTTACGGTCACATTTAGGCCTTGCTGCGAACAGAATTTTTTAACTACAAAAATAAGTTTGTTGGTGCATGGAATAGTACATTAAGTAACAAGGGCGCGAAGTACTTTTACGCACGAGTTCCCGAAATGAGTGCGTAAAAGTGAACTTTGCGCACAGTTGTAACTTCTGCGACGTGAGCAAAGTGTTTTGCGCTGTGCGCAAAATAACTTTGCGCACAGTGCAGAAGACTTTGCGCACCGCGAAGCGTGCGCAAAGTTACAACTGTGCGCAAAGTTTCACTTTTACGCACGAGAATTTCGGGAACGAGGGCGGAAAAGTTGCGCCCGTGTTGCTTACTATACTTTTTGATATTGGTGCGGAAAGTTGTTCTCCGCGGTCTATCCCTTGGAAGGCGGGGGAAAGGGAGGGCGAGGACGGGGTCCAGGGGCGGAGCCCCTGGTGGGGGTGCAGGGGGCGAAGCCCCCGCCGGGGGGTTCGGGGGGCGGAGCCCCCCGACTGAAAAAAAAGTTCTGAAAATGTATTATGAAAAAATCTTCATGATATATCATATTTTACCGCATCGCCAAAAAATTTTGATTTCAACTTTCAGAAGTACTAATAGAAGACAAATGTAAGATATGCAAGTACTCGCACTAGGGCTGCCGCGATACGAGACGACACGACATTTTACAATTATCGATGTCGATGTCGTGATTCCAGCATGATATCGTTATCGCTATCGATGTCGTGAAATGTCGTGGCTCGATTGTCGTTGTCGTGTCGATGTCGAACGATAGTGTCGTCGACATTATCGATATCGTCTTCAATTTTTCTATTTTATTAGGCAAGTGCGACACTTACAAGGGGACGACGAGGCCTTTGGATCACCAATCCTTCCCAGAATTTTTTTACAGTTTGGTACTACCTAGAATATGAAAAATCTAGAGTAACTACGTCAAATGGGCCTCCTGTCCAAAGATACAGCCACTGAGATTAGCATTACTCATATAGGCTCATGTTAAAAAGTGATATAAATAGATATCCTGGCAACGCTAACGTTTCTGCTTGTAGCTCCGAACAGAAGGCCCATTCGACGGAGTTACTCTGGAATCTTCATATTCCGGGTGACACATAACTGTAAAAAAAATTTGGAAAGGATTGGTGATCCAAAAGCCTGGTCCTCCTCTTGTTAATCAGGGTGAAGTAAGTTGAACGTAGAAGCACGTATTGGAATATTGGAACATCACATTACTCAAAGATGATGCGGGCAAAAAATTTGATCAGATATACAGAATGAAGTACTATACATTATATTCAGTGGATAATTCATACCAAAATGATCTCATAGGGGCGCAAAATGAAGCTGATTTCTAAGGTTCAGAACCTTCTTACGTTGGCTGTGAGTCGAATGTATCAGATGATTAGAGAGCCTAATATGATTGGCACTTGGAATCTCCAAGGGCGTCTGTTATAATACCAGAATTTTAGAATGGTGGAAAATACACGTTGTAGGATATTCGATACTTGCAAGCATGGCACGAGATATGTTAGCAATAATGCCGAGTTCTGTGCTAGTAGAGAAACTATTTCTCCATGCTGGAGTTGTGACTACACCTGACTGAAGCTTCTTGAGTTATCAATCGCTGCCAGCGATGTTATTTTCTTTCTCATGTACTGAGAAAAAAATTTTGCTCGCACGGCCGTGCGGTTTGCCGTATGACCAAAATAGTATCTTGCTAGCAGGAGAATACCGATTTTGTCATCGCATCAAGCCACCAGAATGGTTCGGCAATCTGGTATTACTGACAGAATGAATAAATATAGGTAGGCCATGAATATGAGCCGTATTTTTCGAATGATTCGATACCCGACAGAGCCACAGGCACATCACGACTACCTTGCCACCACAGTCATCCAATTTCTCGCACAGAATGATGTCGGTGATGGGATCACTTTAATCGGTTAATCCAGAGATTTCTTGAGGTTATCCATACAGATTGCTGCAATAACCTAATCATTTTTTAGTGGTGACAATCCCGTATTGGTCCATGGCAATACCACGTAATAATACAATCGCATTGTTCGGACGGCAATATTTTATCTTCAGTAAGGGTGACGATTGGATGCATGAATTGAAGGATTAAAGTGCTTTGCATATCAATTCTCCACTTTGTACTCTTTCAACGCTTTTGTTCAATAGAATTAATGGTATCAAAACACATCTCATTTATTCCTTGGGGACTAAGAATATCTCCACTTACAAATGGAAAAGTGACCATCGATAACGACAATATCGCAATATCTCGCGATAGATTGTCGAACGATAAAATTTATCGTCAAGTTGATGTCGATGTCGAGCTCACGATAATTGAGTCATATCGTATCGATGTCGTTGTCGAAAATATCTATATCGCGAGACGACATCGATAAAATATCGGTTATCGCGGCAGCCCTAACTCGCACTGAAAAAGTATTATCATCCATATCAAATAAGAAGTTCTCATCTTCATAGAAAGCTACACCATTAAATTTCATGGCAAAAAATTTGATCTCCGAGTCATCTGAATGTTTGTAAAATTTTTTGAATTCTTGCAAATATGGAAAATTTCGACTGAAGAGAACGGATATATATTAGGAAAGAAATATTCAACATTACTGGACAGGTATTAACAATTAAAGTTGAAACATTACATGAGTAGGCTATGATTAGGATGAAATTTAGGAGTGAAATACACAAGAAACTTTCAACATTTTATTAATGAATAGGTGGACTTTTTGAGTAATTAGAAAGTTTTGAATATAAAAATAAAAATTATCCTCCAGGGAATGGTTGGCATCAACCATAATTTGTCAATTACCCTAGAAAAGCTCACATTTACATTTGAGTCAACGCTTAGTTATCTCAATCAATTATTAAACACAAATAATAGATTTAATGGTATTGAACATATACTTTCAACTAATGAGGTAGCATGTTTGAATGTTTGAGATTTGTTGAATACAAAAAAATTTCTCGACATTGTGGTACCACAAACATAAGCTCATTTTTCATCTCAAACAAAAAAATATATATTTTATGAGTCACATAGCACTCAGAATGATCATGAGTCAGTACAAGAGCTAGCGTTACTAGAAATCAACTTTGCACACTAATAAGCGAACTTTGCGCACGATTATGGCAACTTTGCGCACGATCGCGACAACTTTGCGCACGATTTCAAACTTTGCGCACTGAAAATCGTGCGTAAAAAAGAATTCGCTCAACTTTGCGCACCGCACACTCACCCGCAAAGTACTTTTTCGGCACAACTTTACGCACACAATATCAAAAAATATATTTTTAAGAGATGGTTTTTCTTGGTGTGAATTGAGGGTTGGAACCTTAATTAGAAAGCTTATTGAGTATTGAATTGAACAATATGCTTTGGCCACCAAAGTGCCAGGTTTTGAAAGATCCTACTTCACTTTCAAAACGTTCCTGAACTACGAGTCGTACGCGATTGATCCTTTTTTGGAAAATGAGAGTCTGACCAAGAGCAATACATCGTAAATAAACCCAATACCGGGAAAACGATCAGATTCTCTCGAGCCAGGGCAATTTTTTTTTTTGGGTCACAAATGGCGGATGATAATGTTTGAAGTGAAAAGTGTTCAATTAGCAAAACAAAAAATACGTTGTCAATCTCCCAGCAATTTCAAAGAGAAATGTACTTTTGTTATTTTACTCTAAGATGCATCCTTTTTTTTGAAATATGAGAGAAATCTTGTAACCGTGACTTTATATCCAAATACTCGTGGATACACTAACGCTGAAGAGGCTTTTTGGAAAACCGGAGTGATTTGCAGGAATCGGGACTATTCACCTTATTGTATTGTACTTGTACAGACCTTCATTTTTCAAAAAAAATCAATCGCCTCCGGCCCGTAGTTCAGGGACGTATTGAAAATGAAGTAGGATTTTTCAAATTCTGGCACTGAGCGTCGCTTGTAGCAAACTATTCCTGGTTTGAGTCAAGAGAAATTGGTTGAAATTGGAAAAGAATGTTCGCGTTTCATCCTTTTTTCGATTGTGTTACAATATTGATCCTCTACTCCTGACAGTCGATTTTCTCTCATAATTCAAGATCGTTCAGAATTGTTCCAGATTTTTACGGTGCCTTACATTGAGGACATCACAAAATATTGAAAATTGACAATTTTGAATCAAAATTGTACGAGACCATAGATAAACATTTTCAGACTAGGAGCTGTTTCAGCATCACGGATTACACGATAATCCGTCATATTTCCAAAAAGAGTATGTTACTCCCGAACTTTTCATCCAATGAGCAACCCTTCCATCTCTCATCAAGTGATTCCTTTGATCTCATAATTTGTTGCCGTAACTTTGAAAATTTCTAGAATCAAACATATCGTTGGAAGCTTACATTCATTTGTACATAAATGAATTAACTGTTGCTCATTTCCCCACGCTCATCAGGAAAATTGTACATCACAGAGCTCCAGTTCAGAGAAATGTTTCAATTTCCGTCACTGAGAGAATATTTTACAGCATTGGAAGCTGCAGTCCTAGCATAAAGACACATGTAAAATCAAGAAAAGAGCGAGATTTATCTCATTAAAAGCACTGATAATATTTCCATTCACGATGTATGATCTGATATCCTGTTTCAAGCGTTGAATGCTACATCATAGTATCATGCTATGAAAATCCTGTACGACATGAGTGAGATAATGAGATCGCAACTGTGATAGAACATCGTAATGCCCCAAATTTTGAACATACGCAGCTCCTATTTAGAGTAGAAAATGAGTTGAACTAATTTACAGGGTATCCGCCATTACATGTGGGATGAGCCGAGAGATGATCTATTTGGAAAAAATATTGTGCACAGTACTGATTGTGCATCTCATGGTGGAACCATTGAAGTGTATACTGCCGATAGTATTTTGGGAATCTGACATCGTAGAGTTAAACAACTGGAATTATGAAATTCTTCGTAATCTCACCACGTATGACTCAATTCATTCAATACTTGAGCATTATTTAATCGAAATTTTTAGAATAGCATTCGCATTGCCGCAGATAATTGGAAATTTTCAATCCGGATACTTTTCAAAGATATCTACTTAAATATAGCGCATCAGATGTATAACCGTCACCCCCCCCGTTCACCCCCTCCTGCCCAAAATAAGCTGATTATGCAGCGCTCAAAGATTTATATAACCCCAATTTTCAGATCTGGCGTAAATCATGGAAGGCTGTGGAATCACGTGAATGAATATTCGATTGATGAAAAAATAATCGTGCCATTGACATTTGGAGCGATGAAAATTTTTCAACCTCTTCTGACTTCCATCGCACAACCTCTTCAACAAATCACCGAATCCAGTTGTCTAAATTTTCTGAAGAATTTCTTGTTCTTCAGACCAATTCGATGAGTTGCTTAGGATAAATTCTACTTTTTAGGTTGGAATCGCTGAATCCCCACATCAAAATGCGTCGGAAATGAAAATATGTCACGAAATCGTTAGGAAAAAATTGCGGAAATCAGGGAAAAATATCATCCAAAACATGATATTTTCTCAGTTTAATGTCTCGTTTTGATCTGAATGAAAGAATTCTCTGTATTTCATCGAAGAACCCAACATTTGTCGAGTTTGATATAACGAAAAAATTCAGAATCCTGATCCGGAGAAATGGAGCCTGGTTTCATCAGATAACTCGCCGAAATGGTTTGGAGAAATATTTGGTTGTATATACCTTCCGTGAGTATGGAGCTACAGTTTCTGCCTCGGTCCCGGGGCAAAAAATACCGGGATGCCACCAAGGTCAGAGGACGACTGAACAAAATTGCATGATCTGAAATTTCCTAACCTGTAATGCCGAAGCGATCTTTTGTCCCGACATTTTGTCAGGAAGAATAGACTTTTGAAGTGCACAGAAAAAGAGTGTGGGCCATTCGGGGATGATAGTGATCCATCACAGCCGTGGGTAAGCCCTCGCCTGTCGGCTCGTGCAGCAACCTATCCAGGCCTCAATGGATCATTTTCGAGTCTTGTTGCGTGAAATTTCATTTTCTGGAGGAGCTGAAGGTTACTGTGGCTCAATAACGTATCGGAATTCCTTGTGAGAGTCTCACGTTCGAATCCCGGCCAGGGCACCACTGAGAGTTTTTTTTGGCATGTGCCTTCTTTTGGCAGTCTCCATGGTTCAAATCCCAACTAAAACTGTAGGTCCTTCCCACCGAGGTGAGAATCGGTAGCTATAGCAGTATGCTGACGCGCTAGTTGAGCGTATCTCGACCCCTCGTAGGTGGGTGCATTCGGGTGCGTCCCCAAATGATGCATATGCATGCATATGCAGTGCATACTGCACATGTGCACATGTGCAGCTTATTGAAATTGAGCAAAAATTGAAGGGCTCGCATCAGAGAACTTCTGATATGAATCGGGTTTTATCTTTGCTGCGTTACCGGCTGATCCAAAGCAGATCTAGACGAGTTCCATCTGGTTTTGACTAAAATTTGATGAGCTGCACATGTGCACGTGTGCAGTGCATATGTGCTGTGTGCACTGGATATGCACGCATATACATTATTTGGGAACGCACCCTTCTGGGTGGGGCCTACCGGGGCGGAACCAGACGTAGAACTCGAACCAAGATTTTTTTGTTCTGGAAAAGCTGCTTGGGTGGCTGATTTCGGGCAGAAGAAATAAACATAAATCAATCCAGCTGGTCACAATTCTCAGCTGATTCAGGGTTCAAAATGAGTGTTGCCCTCTCTTCAAGACTTAGAAACTGTAGCATCAATTAGATGAACATTTCGAATCTTTTCAAGAATGACCTATAGAATAAGTACCCGCAGCTCCTCGTATCCGCGGCCCCTGTGTTCGCGGAGTTTGATGTTCGCGGTTCGCTCAGATGCGGTATTCTTCCGTATTCGCGGAGTTCGACCCTCCGTATTCGCGATTCGATTCAGGATTATCGAAATGACCCAGACCCTAGAACAATATTATCCGATGGTGAGGAGAAATAGTCACTTGACTTTGCTGCGTGTGATGAAGAAATCAATTTTGCTGGACTGAGATTTGTGTGAAAAGTGAGTGGTGCTCATCAATGATATCAAAATACAGTATGTTCACGTTCAATGCCTCTGTTGAAATTTCCACCATACACCCACAGGAGTGAGGTTAACTCTGAGGCACTATGCAGGAATGTTGTGAAAGTGATCAGATGCTTTGCGGGGGCCCTGCAGGGAAGGCGTTACACTTGATATGCTTCACAATACATTTGCCCTAATACCCGCGATGTTCGGGGCAAACCCCGTGGGGAATGTACACTCGGGAACAAGGTGAACTGCAATGGGGGATGACGGTCAGCGCCCATTCGAGATCTCCCATCTCACTCGCACCTAATAGGTTATCCCATGGGTGCGAGGGAGACGACAGATCTCGAACGTTCACTGACCGTCATCCCATTGCAGTTCACCTCATGGCGTAAAGATAACAAAAGTTATCTTCACGCCATGGTTCACCTTGTTTTTGAGTGTATAGAATATTTTCCAAGATAGCGAAAAATAGGCGAAAAACTGCTCAAAAATGGGACTTTGAGAATTCGTAGGGCCCGCCAAGGGTCCCAAAAAAATCTGAAAAAAATTTTTTTCAACTATATTTTAGTAGTACTTACGGGAAAAAAATATTTGGGGCATTTTAAAATTTCGTCGATTTTCAAAATGTTCACCTTGGTCCAGAATGATCCATATACTATTTTTTGGTATCACGGCGATTAAACGCCAATCTTCTGATTTGAGCCGGGAAGAAAAATGATCGTTCAGTCGCATCAAACCAAGAATTTGATACTATCACTCAATTTCACAAGGAACCTTGAGATATTTTGGACTACTCATTATGATATTCTGATTTTTCATGCAGAAAATCCTCTATTTACGAGAATCTTTGGATAAATCTTATCATTTTTCAACAATCCCTTACGGTTTCGGATTCCGGCAAATTGGATAATTTTGGTACGATTTCGTTACTTTCCATTTTATTTGTCTCGGTATTTTAACGTTCTTTGACAATATTGACCTCAATGAGTGGCCAATCGAAAGGTTGCAGTCTTAGCCTTCGATTAATGGGCTGCAGAATAATAATTTGATATCTCCAGCTGGAGCTGTTAGCAGATTTGTGAGTGTACCAAAGTTAGACCTCGCTGGGCAACTTTGGTACACTTAAAAAATATTTCAATTTCACCCACTACCACACGAGTGAGTCAATTTCAATCGTTTAGAAGTCTTCTTCTCAGCTGTTTAGAACACTTTATAACCTCATAGACCATCACTCGACTCAAGATGAATTGAAAAGAAGCTGTCGTAGAAAGGTGGAGTGAAGCTACCGTATCCTCATGTGTCTTACCTAGAAAAGGGGTAACTTTGGTACACGGTTTTTCCCGCTTTTTCATTCATTATAATTCCTAATGCTTTAAATGTCCCGATGTAACGATGGTTTCTCCAATATGGTAGAATATTTGGTCGGAATGTAGCGTTGTTCACTCGTAGTTCGTTCCGGAACACTTCTTGTCGGGTACACTAACTAGACCACTGGCGTATCGCTGCTAAATCAGCTTTTTCGGAAAAAGCTTCAATGAACGAGTACAATCATCCACGCTGAATCTACGGCGGCTCAACACATTGTTTATGCGTGTGCCAAGAGGGGAGAATGAGTTTCAGAGCGATAGAATTAGGGCTGCCGCGATACGAGATGACACGACATTTTACAATTATCGATGTCGATGTCGTGATTCCAGCATGATATCGTTATCGCTATCGATGTCGTGAAATGTCGTGGCTCGATTGTCGTTGTCGTGTCGATGTCGAACGATAGTGTCGTCGACATTATCGATATCGTCTTCAATTTTTCTATTTTATTAGGCAAGTGCGACACTTACAAGGGGACGACGAGGCCTTTGGATCACCAATCCTTCCCAGAATTTTTTTACAGTTTGGTACTACCTAGAATATGAAAAATCTAGAGTAACTACGTCAAATGGGCCTCCTGCCCAAAGATACAGCCACTGAGATTAGCATTACTCATATAGGCTCATGTTAAAAAGTGATATAAATAGATATCCTGGCAACGCTAACGTTTCTGCTTGTAGCTCCGAACAGAAGGCCCATTCGACGGAGTTACTCTGGAATCTTCATATTCCGGGTGACACATAACTGTAAAAAAAATTTGGAAAGGATTGGTGATCCAAAAGCCTGGTCCTCCTCTTGTTAATCAGGGTGAAGTAAGTTGAACGTAGAAGCACGTATTGGAACATTGGAACATCACATTACTCAAAGATGATGCGGGCAAAAAATTTGATCAGATATACAGAATGAAGTACTATACATTATATTCAGTGGATAATTCATACCAAAATGATCTCATAGGGGCGCAAAATGAAGCTGATTTCTAAGGTTCAGAACCTTCTTACGTTGGCTGTGAGTCGAATGTATCAGATGATTAGAGAGCCTAATATGATTGGCACTTGGAATCTCCAAGGGCGTCTGTTATAATACCAGAATTTTAGAATGGTGGAAAATACACGTTGTAGGATATTCGATACTTGCAAGCATGGCACGAGATATGTTAGCAATAATGCCGAGTTCTGTGCTAGTAGAGAAACTATTTCTCCATGCTGGAGTTGTGACTACACCTGACTGAAGCTTCTTGAGTTATCAATCGCTGCCAGCGATGTTATTTTCTTTCTCATGTACTGAGAAAAAAATTTTGCTCGCACGGCCGTGCGGTTTGCCGTATGACCAAAATAGTATCTTGCTAGCAGGAGAATACCGATTTTGTCATCGCATCAAGCCACCAGAATGGTTCGGCAATCTGGTATTACTGACAGAATGAATAAATATAGGTAGGCCATGAATATGAGCCGTATTTTTCGAATGATTCGATACCCGACAGAGCCACAGGCACATCACGACTACCTTGCCACCACAGTCATCCAATTTCTCGCACAGAATGATGTCGGTGATGGGATCACTTTAATCGGTTAATCCAGAGATTTCTTGAGGTTATCCATACAGATTGCTGCAATAACCTAATCATTTTTTAGTGGTGACAATCCCGTATTGGTCCATGGCAATACCACGTAATAATACAATCGCATTGTTCGGACGGCAATATTTTATCTTCAGTAAGGGTGACGATTGGATGCATGAATTGAAGGATTAAAGTGCTTTGCATATCAATTCTCCACTTTGTACTCTTTCAACGCTTTTGTTCAATAGAATTAATGGTATCAAAACACATCTCATTTATTCCTTGGGGACTAAGAATATCTCCACTTACAAATGGAAAAGTGACCATCGATAACGACAATATCGCAATATCTCGCGATAGATTGTCGAACGATAAAATTTATCGTCAAGTTGATGTCGATGTCGAGCTCACGATAATTGAGTCATATCGTATCGATGTCGTTGTCGAAAATATCTATATCGCGAGACGACATCGATAAAATATCGGTTATCGCGGCAGCCCTAGATAGAATCGTTTACCTTGCCGAATGCAGCTTTGAAAGTCATTTTTCAGGGGTGTACCAAAGTTACACCCACTGTACCAAAGTTACCCAATTTGATGGTATCTTTTGATGCATTGGTGTATGTAACCCCGAAATTTCCATAAGCACAAGGTCCACGTATTCGCGGTTTCAGTATTCACGGTATGCCCGATGTACGCATTAACCACGAATACAGAGGGCTGCCTGCACCGCAAAGATTAATCGAGTGTTACCCTTGCAATTCGAGTAATCAACAAACACTAAGATAGTCCCAACCCATAGGGCTATCATCTCAAAGAACCATCTGTTTATTCTCAACTCACAAATATGATGGTCATCTGAAAATCCGATAAACCCAAAAACATCAGAGCTTCTATCTAAGGCAAGGGAAGACTAAACATCATGAGTTTTACCCCCCTAAGGCGTGAAATGCTACTACAGCAACAACTAACACCCCATATATCCATATAGCTTGATAGGCTATGCTACCGCTTCTACTGCGCAAGGAATCAATTACAGAGTAATCGCATTAGTTTGATGAAAGTAGAATGGCATGTCTTCCGTATTAAGCCTACCTCTGCTTCGTCCTCTTCCATTAGAATAATGCGTACGACGACGACATTGATGAAATTGCCAATTGTAGGATCAAGATAGAGAGCCGATACCATATTCATGATGGTCAGTAAATACGCTTCGACGTCACCATCCTGATGAAATGACATCATAGCAGGATCAGCAACTACTAAAGCTTCAACATGACGTGCACGGCTTACTGAACGCCTTAGGCGATGTTGCTTCTGTTGATGATGATTTTCATGCCGTTGATGATTGAGATGATGGTGGTGGGAGTGATGATTGTGGGGTTGTTTTCGACGATTTCGACCCTGTACTTGGACTAAACCAGTACGCATCTGCCATTCAAGTTGAGTTTCAGTGAGTTTCCGAGGTTCTGTGGATTTGAAATTGAATGGTATATAGTTTGAATTTGAACAATTATGATCTTAATTTGGTTTGGTAATAATTTGTATGCATTTATGACAGAAAGTATCTACTCTTATGTGATTTTGCAAATCGAAGGAATATGTAAGGTCACCTGAACATTGTATATATCGCCATATTCAAAGTGTTCTTGGAGTAAAAATGAAAACTAAACAGTCTTATTGAAGGTGGCATGGTTAGAATAGTGACACTGTGAAGTATCATGACAATTTGAGCCAATTCTATCTTTTGAAACATATAATAACTTGGTACACCAAGAAAATCCTGAAATATCTCCCATCGACTCCTGAAGAGCAAGTTTTATACGTTCATTCAATATCTTCCTATCAAGAAAAATATCTCGACTCTCCTCGTTAAAATGCTCATATCTCAGATAACTCTCGAATTAAATACGAGATCGTTCTTTGCACCTCATGGAATGATTTATGAAAAAAATGTGTAAAAATTTTTTGAGTAATTGTTTCTTACGGGTCTCAGACTCTTAGGCGGAGAACGAAAAATATTTTCCGGATGCCTCCCTGGTAGAAATTCATTACAATTTTTGATTGAAAAATGGCCAGTTAACTCCAACTCAAGCTAATTTATAGGTAACCGAATTGGCTATTTCTTAACTTGAGATGTAACACTTTTATGTCCATATTTTACCCATTTTCAATTTTGGCTAATTTTTGGCCAATAATTAGCCAACATTTTTGGGGATCTGGAAACAAGTCCAAATGTGATGGATAATAATTAGACATAATACTATTCGGAGTCCACATGTAATGGATAATAAATAGACATAATTTAGATAGTTCATTCAATGTGCCGAAGTGCTATTAATATTCAACATAGCATTAATTTCAAATGAGTAATCCACGTGGGCAACATCTATAGGAGCATATATACGTCTTCTATTGGGACAAGCAAGGTAATCAAGGACCTTATCATTTTGTCGCAAAAGGTTTGTCGGACTCTGCGGGAGATCGGATGTGTGAAAGATGTGTTCAGACTCGGGTACTCAACACGACATTGCTAAACCTGGTGCGAGAAAGCTAATCCAGGCACTGCGCCACCTGGCGATCATCGGCAACCTTTCAAATACAGAAGAATCAGTTGGACAATTCTTGAAGTCAATTAATAGACAAAAATTAGCCACATCAATTTTCTTGATATTTAACCTCAAATTCCGGAGATTAGTATCCCTTGTCAACTCGCAGCGTCTGCAAGGTCAGTTGATCTCGATGAATTTCAACGCGAGTTTTATACTCAAGGCAGCTAATTTTACTTGAATATTCGAGATAAGTACACCGGCGAGGCAGATCTCTGAGTGAATAGAATATGTGACATCGGTGACAGTGACAATGTGTTTGTCTCGCGGATGTATCTCGGGATATAACCGTTGGCCCGGACAAGATCGCGGAGGCCGAGGTTTGCTGCATGTGATACGTTGTGTTTGTGCCTCCATGGTGCAGCAAGAAGACAAAAAGGGAACCCTTCCTGGATTTTGATGAAGCGTACAAAAAATGTATTTCTTATAAATGTAATGAGAAGTCGTGGTCTCGTTAGCTATCGTCCCCGCCTTCTTGCTCGCACCGAAGCCGTGTTCCAGAACGTCATTCATGCTTGGCAAAATGTAATGTTAGATTCGTGTGTTGTTAAGTCTTGTTAATGCATTGATTATCTCATTATTGATAAGCAATAAATAGATTCATCACTCACCCTCTCTCTATACCGAATATGCCTAAAAATTGGGCATAGAAAGATACCTACTTTAGATTTTGATTAAGTCTAATAAGTGTCCAGGAAATGGTATCGCATGTTCCAGGCAAGAGCCACATCTAGCCAATTCTTATACATTTGATTTGTATTCCATCCCCACAATCTTCAATCTAAATATTATCCAATTTTTAGTCAATTTAATTCGACACAGATATCAATCCCAATAAAAATAGTCAAATTATAGCCATATATTGTCCACGCAGAACTAATCTAGTTTTTTTAGCCATATTTTAGACTTGACTCCAATATTATTGAACAGATTTCTACCAGGGCTGGAATGTGGGCTTTGATCATTGTGCAGGATAATGACCCTCCCGCAGCTTCTCGATTTACTTTCCCACACAGCTGTTGGAATTTTTATTCTCCGATATAAGGACAGGTATGTTGGTTTTCGCAAATCAAGTGTTATCTTCCAGCCAGAGCCAGAGACGAGGGTCGGGACTAACTTAGGACAGGGGAAACCAAACTTTCCCCCGTCCTCTTCCTGGAGTACCAACACTATTTTTTCCATCATCTGAGTAGGAAACGGAATCGAAAAACTGTACGAAAATGTCACATACCCACGAAAACAATGAAGAGGTGAATTTCCATACTAAAATGCGTAATATATATTTAATTATTACGAGGATATGGAATCCTGCAGATTTCAAGGCCACACATGGTATGCTATTCTCTGTTGAGCTGAAAATGAAAGTGGAGAATCCGTGCAAGAATGATACATTATAGTGTGTTGAGAAAATTCCATTCCAACAGTCGGGCTAAGAAGGTTATCGCATTTTCGTAATAATCCGAAATCCGGTTTTAGCTCTGACAGAAAAATACAGCCCTATGCGCAAAAACCAACATTTCCAATACCTTCCCATTGGAATCTACCGCATCTGCCTATTTTTCCAATGTTCCTTTCAGAGCAGCGAACGGACGGATTGTGATTGACACTCACAAGGTGGAGTCCAACCTTGCGGAACACGGATCTTGATGAAACTCTGGGAATCATCTTGTTATGGTGAAAAATGGAGTTATCCCCATGGGTTCAATCCCATGGACCTTCTATTTCGAGACACAGCTCAAGAGATTAGCATTCCCAATTATAGGCCCATGTCAAAAAGTCGTATACATAGATATACGTCTAGATATACTAACAATGCTGATATCTTTGGCTGTATCTCGAAATTGGAGGCCCATCGGATTGAACCCATAGAGATAACTTCATTTCTCACAAAAGCAAGATGATTCCTAAAGTTACATCAAGATCCGTGTTCCGCAAGGTTGGACCTCCCCTTGTCAGTCTAGATAGCTCACGCATCCTCAAGATAATTATGATCCCTATCTTCAGCTCTAAGCCGAAAAATCTCATTTTGTTTTAAAAATCTAATATTGGCAATCTCGTATGAAGATGGACCATTCCAAATGTTTCTCTAATATTTGATTCATTTCATATCATTTCTTTCATTAATCATTTCTCAGCCAACCAAAACGTTGCAAATTGGTGAAGATGGGCGTGATCTGGTGGCTCTGGGATTGATCGCAATAATAGACAGAAATATCCTCTCTATGTATCTTTGAGTTCTGGAAATTTGAGATTGCCCAATCATCTTTACATTGGAGTTAATCCGAATGCGTTGGAATGAGAATCCAGACAAGTTCAAGGGTGTTGAAATTTCGCCTGTGCGAAGTTACGAGTCCTTCAAAGAAAGGTTCATGATTTTCAAAAATTATTGAGATATCGAACTGAGATGGTCGTATATTTGATACCATAGGATGGGTCATTTGAGCTGCGGAATCGCGAATCTGACAATCCATTCCCACAATATACGGAATACCCTATTCTCAATTGAAATGGTCACAGTAATTTTTCCACGATTGATTTGAGAGATTCGTAGCAGTCTTGTCATGCAAATTGAAGATTTGACAGTACCCGACTTGTACAGAGGGGGTGTCGGGTGTAAGACACCTCTCTTGTACCTGTCAATGACGACTGCACCGTTTGGTTGGTCGCCAATAACAAATCGTGCTTAGGTCGTGATGCGATTTTTTCGAAATGATGTTGAAAAGAAAAGAGAATGACTTTATTGTCGGCGCGGAGTGCCTCTGAGTAGCTCGGTTTGGCTGGAAGGCTCGGTGACCGAAAGGCTAGATGGAGCAGCCATCAAAGCTCCCAAACGCGCAAGCTGCCGGACTTCGCACATTCCGCACGGGTTTCTACTGCACTGGGATTTGGGAACACCTGAAGGGTCATTCCGTTCCATGCTTGAACTTGAGAAGTTACGGATAGGCACCCCGTATAATGATTTGACACTGAGCACTGAATGATTTGAGAATTATTTTCGATTGGATGATTCTGTAGGAGCAGGAGCGGGCATGGGAATGCGAATAAGTCGAATCGATTTCAGCTCAAATCTTGCCGCGACTGCCGACACTCGGAACACTAGGAACACACACACACACATTCGTTCATGATGCACTACACTGATATGAAATGATTTGAATGCTGTACGACCATCGCGAAGACCGGGGGCACGACCGTGTACAACTTCTCACAGGCTCGTCGCTGGAGCTGGGTAGCGTCATCGAGGCGGCGCGGTATCGGATGACCGAGGTACGTCGGGCCAAAGGCCGTCGGAGCAGAGGTCCGACCGACCTGGTGACGAGTTTCGACTATAGGTTTGGCGTTAATGACTGTCCGTGGTGGACTGCTGATGATGAGCCAGGGGGGCTCGGACTTATATAGACGCGGAAGAATTTCGCAGTTGTGCGAATTCGTTAATTCGTGAAAACGTCGAGATAAATACATTATGGTGGCGCAACTTTGCAAAGTTGCTAACTTCGTAATTTAGGTTGTGTTTATTTGTGTATCGAAACCGCGTGGAACATATGGCGTACTTAAGTACTTAATGATTTGCATAAGTTCGCATCTTTGCGAACTACGTGACTTAACTGTTTTTTTATTTGAATGGGATAAATAGTTGCTTCATGGAATGATTTGTATGCCTTGATGATGTTTTTCGTAAAATTCGCATCTTTGCGAACTATCCTTTTCAACTCTAAGATATGACTTATTTTTCCTCGGAACAGATGGTGATTTTACTAGCTTATAAGAATTATTAGTTTACCGGAAAATGAGTTCTCAGGTTCGCATATTTGCGAACCTTGAGCAGATTTATGAGTTTTCGAATTGCGCGCGATTCATGTTTTTGGAATTTTGAAGATTTTTTCCATGCATACTTTTGGCTAAAGGTTGAATCAAGTTGCAAATATTATTTATTGAAAATATGAGTGCGTATGCGCACGTCAGATTGAAATTCATTATATAGTGAATGTTTTAGTCGATTTCTTACGATACTTTCTCTCAACTCATTTCATAAATTATGGACCTTCTTCTTCTTCAATATCGTCAATCAAAACTAGCTCTTGCAATCACTTGAATCACAGCTCCCTCTTACCAGTCGTGAAAGAAAATACGCTTCCAATACTCGGCATGAAAGGAAAAATATTCTCAAATGGAATGGCGCGGAAAAGACCACTGCCAATTCAAGAGGCGAGAAGCAATATTCTAGAGCTGATAAAAGCTTCTTGATGATTTTAGTAGCAAAGGAAAGCACCGCATCTAAGTGAAAAAATAGATTTTCGACCAGTACAGTATATTCTGAACAGCTTCAGATAAATGATTGAAACTTTTGAGTAGTCGATTTTTGCGCCGAAGCCGTGAATAAAGGCGAAAAAATTAGCTGAGAAAGGAAGAATTTCATCCATTGATTGCAAACTGTATTTCAACTACAAACGAACATTCTGACTTGGTTTCAAGTATCACGCACAGTATGACTCGAATGGCGTGCTTGAAGATTTAGGTGTAGATGACTCGAGTTGCATAAGGCCCATGTATTGAGATTGAGCAATTCAGTTGGTCTCTAAATAGGCATGAGCTGGATCGCCAGTTTCGAAAAGTGAAAAAAAAAGAAAATCAAAATCGCGTTTCAAGACAGTATGCAGATTTGACTCTTCAGTGCCCTGTCTGCATACGTGAGGCAGACGCCACATTGAGCAAGTCAATGGGACTAATTTTGCTAACTGAGAAGCTTGACTGAACATTTTTGATGTAACGACATGAGCGCTGTGAAGAATCGATTCTCACCGCGTGAAAAATTTTTCTTCAAAAAGAGCTCAGTTATTGATTTCATGTCCCCCTTGAAATTCAGCTCATTCGTGGTTGGATTTGGAATATCCTAAAAATGGCTTCGAAAGAGTTCCGCCATTGATTCTACATACATGAAATATTGAAACACTGCATACTTCTATATACAGACACTAAAATTGAAAGAGCCTTCCTGAACGATAGGAATCGAGTGTGCACTTTTTCACGTGACTAAGCTCGAGAAATGTGATTTTTCTCTACCATTTGAATCGTGAATATATTCTGCTTTCCTTCGACATCTGGTAGGAAGCTTTTTTCTATCAAATTTTTTTTTTCTCACGGTTAAATTGGCGGTATGCAGATGCCTCTTAGTTTTCACATTGCTCAGAATTCGTCGGGTGTGAAATCAATATCTTCTCCAGAAATGGTATTTTTACTGTTGAAGAGTTGAAATTCTGATGATGAAATGAGACAGTTACGAGAGAACCAGCGATACCGGTGAAATATTTTCGAAGCTCAGATTCCTATTAGAAATCAACACTGCAGTCAACAATTCGAGGAATTTCTACCTTTGTGGAAACCATTTCGCCCCTTCAATTTGAAAAAAGTAAAAAAAAAGCTTTTTAAAAACAGATGCACACAGAATTCATTTTCCGTCCTCATTCATACGCACTAAGTCTACAATATTTTCCAATCAAACTATAGGCATCAACAGTGCCAGAAAATATTTTACCAAACAAAGAACAAAAAAAAGCAGAATATCACATGTCTCGAATCGAGATATCGAGCATATAACATACACGTACCTCGAGTACCACAGTTGCTTTCGTGCCTCTTTCTTCTTCGTTTCTTCTTTTTCTTTGATGCAATACCCGACGTGGGTGGTGGTGATTGTAGTAGTGGAATCGAGCCTTGCTCTTTTCGATTCAGCGATGAGATAGTAACGGGTCTGGCGCCAGCGGCGCTTGAACCACCACCATTATTTTTTTTGCTGATATCATTGATGCTACCATCGTTACCACGAACTCGACGATATAGCAAATGTGGTCTTCTAGACGTTGCAGTTGACAGATTTTGAGGCTGATGTGAATGATCTGATGATGTTGAGGTAGGATAGAGGTGATTTTCATCGTTGAAAGCGAGAGGTTCTAGCCAGGCTTCGCCATGATCACCCAGTAAAAATCCTGCCTGTTGAATGGAAATTATACGATCAATATGAGTTTAGAAAAAGGTGTTGATAGCTTGGAATTGGATATGCAGAGCTGAACTACAAATTTCCTTTTTCTTCCTAGTCAGGTTTCATATCTGTACCAAGAATATTCCTATCGATCTATCCTGACGATCTAATTTGCTCAAGATATGAATGGCAAGCCAAAATCGAGCGGAGAATCCATTAGCCACGTCAGCTAGAAATGAAAGTCCAATTTATACCAAAGAAAACAGGAGGGCAACTGGAAAAACACTGACCTTGCTTTGAACGCATCGATTTGAACTCCAAATAGAATACAGAATTAAACTTAGCAAGGGTTAATTTTGGATGAAAATATTTTCTCTCTCTCCCTTCATTTCCGGAATCATGTATTTGATAAAGAATATTTTACACAATCATGTGCTTAAACAGTCGAAGTTTGAGTAGAATGAATGCAATAAATGTTCTATCTGACCTATCATCAATTAGACTAGGCGAAATCACCGCCATCGCTGGAAAAATTATTCCCATGGAATTTTTTTGCGGGATCCCCTCCGGAAGACCCTCCTGAATCCAAAAATCCATGTAGCCAGTCGAAATTCGAATGCAAAATTGTTTAAAGTGAAATTGTTTGAACAAATTATGTATATTAACTTTTTTGGTCCCAAAGCAAGTATGTTAGGTTATTTGACCTATTTTGAACAGAAAATCTCTCTCGTCATTTTTCTCTAAAGTCCATTGTTTTTGAGCTATAAGCGTTTCAAAGTTGAAACGACGCGATAATTGCGATTTTCAACGACTGAAAACAGTACGAAAAATGGAAAAATCTCATATGGCCAGAGCGGGAAATTGTTAATTGGGATCTCCTTAACAATATCCGATAGCAGAAATTCATGTTTCCGGGCGATAACCCTTTGTTTTTTCAATGTTAATGTTAACAATAGGTAGCTGCGTACGCTATAGCATAGGATATCTGCACGAGCAAGCGGATGACGTGCAGCCCGTCACCGCTGCATCTCTATGGCTATAGCGTGCGCAACTACCCAATGTTAACATTGAAAAAACAAAGGGTTATCGCCCGGAAACATGAATTTTTGCTATTAGATATTGTTAAGGAGATCCCAATTAATAATTTTCCGCTCCGGCCACATGAGATATTTGCATTTTTCGTACTGTTTTCAGTCGTTGAAAATCGCAATTATCGCGTCTTTTCAACTTTGAAACGCTTATAGCTCAAAAACAATGGACTTTAGAGAAAAATGACAAGAGAGATTTTCTGTTCAAAATAGGTCAAATAACCTAACATACTTGCTTTGGGACCAAAAAAGTTAATATAGATAATTTGTTTCAACAATTTCAGTTTAAACAATTTTGCATTCGAATTTCGACTGGCCACATGGATTTTTGGATCCAGGAGGGTCTTCCGGAGGGGACCCCGCAAAAAAATTGCATGGGAATGATTTTTCCAGCGATGGCGGTGATTTCGCCTAGTCTAAATTGTATTGGAACTTTTGAGCATAGAGCTGATTGAAAATTCAACACGGCTAGTGCGATAAAATTGAAGATTTCAAGACGATGATATATACAATTTTACGTGCTAGAATTGCTGCACAAATAGTAGAATCTCACAGTCTTTTCCTCAGTTCTGAAGCATGTTATCACAATCTTTCTCCGATTTTCCGAGAAGTCAGGAGTCTGGTGTGGTATCATTCAATATGATCTCCTCATCAAGTATGGGATCATTAATAAAAAGTACTGTAGGGTATACAGAGATGGTTTCTTCACGAAAAAATCGGTCGCGAGTAATTTGGAGATTCTGAGACTTAGTCGGAAACAGGCCTGTTCTGTTCGAGAAAGTAAATTTCTCTATGAACTGACCAGCGAATTGCAGTTCCCCATGTGTAGGATGAGTTACTCGTAGTTTTCTAAGAGTTAATATCGATATCAATGGAGATTTCCTTTGAAGATCTCAAAGAATTTTTACCACATGAGTCTTCCACTGGAGATGATTTCATGTTTCGATCTGAGCATGTAATCCAATCAGTAGATGGGTGACGGAGATAAATAATGATCACTTATAGCGAGCAATGGAAAGATCCATGATGAATCACTCTGAAAATTTCTCTACTCCACTTTTTGTGGGTGGTATTTCTGTCAATTCGCATAAGACCCAATTCTGCCACTCCAAACTTCCTCGAGTCATAGGGACTTTGAGTATTCGTTAGAAATTTGGTCGAACTACTCAGTGTAATGATATTTGAGAAAATTCTTTCATTATAAATATTGTACAGTTCATGTCCTAAACTCTGAATTACCCTTGTTGAAAGTTTATATTACAGTGGGCTTTTCAGAAAGTATCCCAGACGAATCCGGAACTTTTTTCCACATATGATGAAGCATCAGTGCACGTTGACAATAGGGGAATGCTCGCAATATTGCATTCGATATCTCATACTATTGTAATACTGGGTCACTTGAGACATGTTTGCTCAGACAGTTTTCAGTTTCAACATTTTCTCGTATATTTTACAAATCCTACCAGGTACAGGATGCATCGATTCTCATCGCTTTCGAATACCTTTCAATGCAATCGAGATTGCAGGATTGAGTAACTCGCGTATCCCAGACCATTTCCAAGGGAGCAAATTCTATTAGCTGTAACAAGTTTTGGTGGAAAAGTTGTCTTCTGAACGCCCAAAACGATGAAAAATAACAGTTTGGTGAGCAACCAACGGAGCTTGAATCTAACTCGTTTACCATTTTTACGCGGGCTTTCTAACCCCGTGCAGCATAGAAAACATTTTTCTCTGAGTCATTCCTCTTCTTCTGATTGGATTACGACAACTTTACTCTACAAGATTTGTAAAGTTTTGTAAAATCATTCCCAACGGAATGTCGTTGCGGAATCTCAACAAGTTCAAGGAATCAAACATAGAATGAACTTGCAATTGTTACTCCAAGCTTTCTTGGATCGCTTTGCAGTTACTTGTTGGATGTATCTTTTCATTTAATCCGTAAACTCCACACCTCTAACAAGATACTCAAACTACACACTGAGCCTATCTGACCCAGACGGGGAAATCTCGTGTTTCTCATCAGCAAATGGAGCTATCGTAGTCAGGAGTGTGACCCTTCCAAAAACGCTTCTGGTTCAAGAAAGTGGCTAAACTCGGTGCTTCAAGACGATCTTGGGCTTCAGTGATAGGTGGCACATTCGATGATTAATATTGATTATTGGATGTGCCACCTATCATTTAAGCCCAAGATCGTATTGAAGTACTAAGTTTAGCCACTTAGTGATCGAATTCAGAGGATCACACTCCCGACTATCGGCACGAATCCTCCACATGAGTGATGGAGACAAAAGTATGATTTTCGAAAATTTGATCGGTAGATGAAAAGATGAAAAAGAGCCCGGGTCAGACTGACCCACGATGCAATTTAAGGTTTAATTATCTCGCGTATTCTTCCGGTTTGGTAAAATCGATGAATATCTATCAGAGTTAGCTCTAAATCCAAGTTTGATCCACGATAACCTATGGTCATTGATTTCATCATAGGTATTTCCCTCACTGCATGTTTTCCAGATAAGGAAGGATATCTTTTAAATCAGAGTACTTTCGGAGTCATTGCTGATCATGGGCCTCGACTACCTAGATGGGTTCATCAAACCACGTAGTTCCAACCATTTTTCAGCTTCTAAAAATGAACAAGCATGTACACTCACTATGGATGTAACACGGATATAATATCTGACCGACCTGGAAAACCTATTTCATGCCTAAGGACTATTTCAATTCTGATAAATTGAGTATACTGTTACGACCAGCAAAACATCACAAACGGTCTGATTTGGGTCGTACCAGCAGCCTAGGGACAAAAAGCTTTCGCAGAATCTATGTCCGGCGAGTGTATGTTCCATAACCACCCAACTCTCCAATATCTCAAGAATCATAGCTCACCGAGAGGGGTGTCATAAAAATCATTCACGATAATATTTTCTAAATCCTCTACGCGCTTTATTAAGTGCCAACCTATAAGAATTTTCGTGCAGGTTAGATGAATTTTTGGATGGAGAATCTCTTAACTGGAGCCTGGATTCCGAATTTTTGTATGAGAGCAGTTCCACGAGAAGACGATAGACCATGGAAGAGTTGGTCTCGGATCTCTTCTTAATTGAATCCTTTCAATTCTCTAGGCCAAAATATCAACATTTGACTCCATAAGATGATTCGGAAAATTTCCTCGGACCCTACCGCACTAATTAAAATTATGTTTCGAATTTGCTTTGCAAAATTTTCGTAACTTTCTCTCCACTAAGATTATTATAGCTCAGGGAATACGTTAGGTAGAGAAACATGGTTTGGCGCATCTGAAAGGTTAGCGGAAGACTAATGAAATATCATTGCAAGACTCCGGTTTTCATCTTATCTCGGTCATATACAGACGATTGCGTGGAAACTATTTCCTAATTTTCTTTTCGAATAGCTTGCTCATTGATTCCTCAGAAATACATTTATTGACGTGGAAAAAATGTGTTCTTCACTGAAAAGATATTCTCAATCTACTTTCCTGGATTTTGACTTGTTTTTCGGGCAGTTTTTGAATTTGAGTGATAAAAAATCTCGAGTTGAGATTGAAACTTCATCTGCACTTGGCCTTTTCAAGTGACCGTTTCATTCGGCAATTTGCTGAATAAAAAGGTTGCTCAGAGATATCAAATGAAAATTAAGCATCATTCTACGTCCCCGTACCACCGAGAATTCATGCAATAATCAAATTTGCCCATGCGCAGAAACATGAGAATCCGAAACAATTTTCTGGGGAAGCTGAGGAGGTTTTCCTCAAAATGACCTATTGTCGAATTGAATTCTGTTCATTGAATTTAGAGCTCCAACGACTTCCAGCAGCTAGTTCAAGAAGCAGTTTGATGCGAGGTACCGTATTCACCTCAGCGGTTGCATGGATGCCTTGATGTTTTCACTCAATTCAGCCTTGGTTATTTGGACGCTTAGAATCCGCTCGGAGTTAACGAATTTGGACTCGGCAGGTTGTCACTTTGGAGGCTCAAAATTTTGAACGGCTGGTTCTGAAATCTCGAATTTCCGCACGAGTGCGGAAAATTGAGGTTTCCATTCATTAAAACTCAAAATTATCCGAGAAATAGCTTAAAACCCGAGAATCAGATTGAAAATATTTTTCCATAAAGAACCCAACTTTTCACAGGCAAAAATGAATTTTTGCAAAATTAAAGAAAAAAATTTTTTGAGGAAAAAATGAGAAACTGGGTCTCACGGGAACGCACATGTGTAACCGGTGTGACGTACACCAAAGTTTAAACATGACTCTTTAAAGGTTCTTCTCTCAACTTTCGGATGCGCCAAATCGTATACCTACCATCATTTTTGAGCTACAATGATTTTTCTGGAAGAAGTTACGAAAATTTTGCCAAAGAAATTCGAATAACTTTGATCAGAGCGCCAGGATCACAAAAAAATTTCGACTCTCTTTAATTTGGTGGTAGATGCTTACATTTTGACCAATGAAACCGTGAAAGTTCACTCTAAAAGAGATCTAAGACCAATCCTTTTTGGGTCTATCGTTTTCTTGTAGAACTACTTATCAGCCGTGACTCATACAAAACTTTGGAATCTATGCACGCTCTAAAGGATGGATAACATAGTGACCGCACAAAAGTCCCAATTCCTCGTGGTCTCACACAAAGTCTATCACTAAATCAACCTGCTTTGCGTAAGATTTCTTGAGGGTCAGAGTGGATCATCTCCAAATTTTGGATAATATAACCTTCATCTTTATCTTCCGAGACATGTTCCAGAAAGATGTCAAAACTGTTCTGTTGCGTAGGGAACATGATGAGAATTCGGGAGGAAATGCATGTGTTGACTCCTGCTCAATGCAAGGAAATGTGAGATGAAATCTGAGGACAGAGAAACCCAATTTTCGAAATAAGAATGAGTCCACTGAGACTCGGTGGAAATAATTAGACCATGGCAGGCTCTCACACAGTGTTAGAACGTGGCCAATTTTCCTCCGAGCCCATTTACTAATTTACCATTCACGAAGTAGTTTCTCAATATATCTGATGAAATCTCACCGCAGCAGAATATCCGTATGTCTGAAAGAATGTCAAGTACCATTCTCGATAACGATTCGAAGAGGGTAAATTCTGTCCCAGATACCCATCAAATGTAATTAAACTCCGGGCAACGATCGATGATTGGATATCAATATTCTTTGACCTCTTGCACTATAGAAATACCTTTACAGACTCTATACACATCGAAACGATTCAAGATAATTTACTCACCAATCCATCACAAGCTGAGAGTACAACCTGTGAATCAGGTTGGTCTCGAATGACACCTCGATAATGGCATCGGCTCGAATGATTTTTCATAGTTGATCTACGATGAACCTCTCGTTTTCTCCGTTCAACAATCATCCTTGGAGCTATGAAATCGATAGCTGGTTCTAACTGCAAGTGATATTCTCGACCATCTATCTCGAGACGATAGTGAAGAGTCATCTCTTGCTTGAAATCTTGAACTGAATTTTGATTCCCCAAGTCCCTACGCTCACGTCTATGCCAATGCTGATGCTGATGATGATGGGTCACATTATGCGACAGAAGCTCACCCAAATGTGTCACTTTGCGAGGATAGACTATCTCGTGAGAACTAATGACCTCCTTAGAGCTGTAGAGACCTGACAAAATATCCGATTTAATAGGGATGAAGTTGATTGAAGTAGTGGCGTGTTTTATAGTCTAGATTATGGTTTCTGTCTTCTTCTTCAAATTGTGTTAGGTATCATGGAAATGTTCCTAAATCCCACTAACGAGGTATTTCTGAATGCTTTCATATGATCAAATCCTCTTCGACAAAAATCGTATCGGCTGACTTTTGAGATGGCAAATGAGAGTAGCCTCCCTGATGTGATTAGCGAGGAATTCAAAGTATCTCATTCTTTTTTGGGTTTAAAACTCAGAAAATATTGATTTGGTCGGAAAATTAGTTGGAACAACTTTTGCTTCATAATTTTTTCAAAATCTACAGAGGATACCTCTAGATAATTTTTCCGATTGTGCAGCTGTTGTAAGTTAAGAGGAAACCTTGTTTGAAACTCTAAAATTTTGCGATATTTTCCTCGATACATCCGATTGAATGTTTCATGTTCCCAGCATGCACCAGAGTATTGGAAGAGTATGCCTATATTCAAAGCACTATTTCGTATATTTAACAGAGATCTCCTAAATGCGCTCGGGTATTACAGAAGTTTGTAATGTGCTAGAATCATGGGAGATAAAGTATGATTATTTATCAGAATATTGTAAAACTCGAGAAATTCAGAACATGAATCGCGTAAAAGTTGAAATGAAAGACCCACTCAAGAGAGTTCCATGAATTTTTCTAATAAATGTCAAACAATCTAACAAGAATTGATTCGTCACATTCTCAATGTACATCCATGACTCTTGGATCATGAAGGGAAAATGATAGATTCCGGCCAAATGATTAAATTTTTGATACACTATGCATGAGAGTGTACTTTACGTCCAGTTCATCGACTTATACTCACACTTAACTTCTATCATGAAACATAGTTCGATACATGAGAATAAAACATATTCTTTGCACCCTCGTGATAATTACGATCTCCACATGTGGCTGAGGCCAGAAATCTCTTAACGCAAAAAAAATTTCTACATCCTTGTATCAAAATTACTATATTTTGATATAAGCGTATGAAAATTTTTCTTCGCGACCGAGCAATGGGTTCCCTGCCTTTTTGCAGGTGAGGGTCAGAATCATCGCGGGCATGCGAAATAGGTAGTATTATTCTGACCCTCGCCAGGGCTCGGGCTGAGAACAATCACTCAAAGAACCAAATACTTCACGCCTGAGTATTGAAATACGTTTTTTGATCAACAGGACGTCAAGTGAATGAGAACCGCCGTGATTTCAGTCTCGCCTGCGGCTCGGGCCGGAAACCCCATCACTCGGACGCGAATAAAACGTTTTACACCCTTGTATCGAAATGTACTACACTCTCCATATACAATCTCGGTCGGAGTGGATTTCATTCAGATGAAATGACTCGGTAGATGGACTTCGGAAAGATGTTCATGTCACCGATTGTAGTTTGAAACGTGAGTCATATTAGTATAGCTTAAGAAGACGAAGATGCTCACCTCTTGGCGGGTCGGATACGGAAGCTTGAATTGTACATGCGACGATAATGGTGGTGATGAAGCTGAAGATACTCATTCTTCGATTTGAGTCCTTTCGGCGCACGAAATGATTCTACGGAGGCATTTTATTCGTGTTTGATACACCAATCCGATGTTTGTGTGCGTCAGGAATCTAGCAGCTTGTGATTGCTTCATGAAACAAAATTTGAAGGCTGAATTTCTTCAATTGTGATACAGTGCTCTTACATAGTATCAGAACTCGATTTACAGTGAAAGCAAGATCCAAAGACTGTGTGAACGAGGTCTTGAAACAACTTAGACATTCCATTCATGACAAAAACAACAGAGAGGTTTGAGTCTCATCGTGAATTAATTTCCCATTTCTCATCATTATGATAGGATACTTGAGAAATTGGCCGTTTTCTCAAATGATGACTAATTCAAGAATCCACCAACGCAATATAGTTCATCAGTGGCGCCATCATCACTCTAACTTTCTCATTCCACATCCATCATTCGTCGAATTAATTTGAATCGAACGATATAGTGATAATAAATTATTCAAGAGAAGGACAACTCTTTCAATACAGATAGCATGACAGTCACGTGTATGGAGATGAAGGGGAGATGAAATTCCGAGTGTTGTTTCAATTTGTGCGAAGATTTCCAAAACAACGTTCGACTTGAGGTGATGAGGGTATCATTATCCATGGGAAATCCTGAACCCGTATCAATCATTTCCACTCGTCCAGGAGGTATGAGTGAGAATGATGGATAACGCTTCTAACGATTGGCAAATCTTGAAATTCCTAAGCTCATTCAGTGGAAATGAGTCCGGCGGCGGTGGTTGGTTTTTTGGAATAACTTTTGGAATGAGTACATTCGTACTGGGACGCTAAATTCGACTGTGTCCTTATATTCCGTCGATTCACCAATTTTCAAATAGACATCTTTTTCACTTACAAGGCCTTCTTGCAGCTAAGAATCAAGATTCTTACTCCAAGTGTTGGCAAAAACATTTTTTAGCCCTCCCTTGTAAAGCTATTTTTCGTGATCAAGAATTTTTTGCCCACTTATTGACCTTTTTTACGCATACGTGGGTTTGAATGCTTCCAAAAATATTTCTGACCGATAGCTTATAAAATCTTCTTTCTAATGACTCTGTGATGGAGTCAATTTGATTCATTCTAACAAGAGTTGCGACTAGTTTCAGAAGTGAAGGATCCCAAGGTGTCAAATCTGTGAGACAATTAGTGGTGATCCGTGCACCAGCTCTAAGCTCGTGGATCTTCAATTTCAAAATCCCGTCACAAAACTGGAGAATGCATCGAATTGACTTCATTAGGGTGTGTCCACAAATAGCACTTCGCACGATGCAAAGCACAGCTCACCTCATGGCACACGCGCTAGCACTTAGGGTGTGTCCACAAATGAAGCGCATGAGCCGTGAGCCGGCGCGCTGGCGCACGGCTCATGCGCCACTCACCAAATTTGAGCCGTCTTGGATGTTATTCACGTTACCAGCTAATCCAAAACATAACTCGAGTTTAGCTATCAAAATCGATGGACGATCTCGCAGCAAACCGATGCAGAAACACAAAAGCGGGCTCAAATTTGGTGAGAGGCGCATGAGCCGTGAGGCGGCGCACGCCGAGCGTTCGCTGGCGCACGGCTCATGCGCCACTCACCAAATTTGAGCCGGCTTGGATGTTATTCACGTTACCAGCTAATCCAAAACATAACTCGAGTTTAGCTATCAAAAACAATGGACGATCTCACAGCAAACCGATGCAGAAACACAAAAGCGGGCTCAAATTTGGTGAGAGGCGCATGAGCCGTGCGCCAGCGCGCCGGCTCACGGCTCATGCGCTTCATTTGTGGACACACCCGTACTGAGCCGGCCTATATGCATCACAACTTTTTGATGCATAAGATTATGGCGGAATTATAGAAACCACCCTCAAAAAGTTTTGAGGCATGGGAAGCGTAAAGGTCGGCGAAGTGAGCGCCAGCGATTGTGCCGTGAGCTGCGCCATGCATGTGCCATGAGCCTCGGCGCAGTGCGCTGCTCTATTTGCGGACATACCCTTAGGAGGTTATTCTGAGGAGAGTTATGAGCTATTGATTAGAGATATTTTTGAAATCATTAAACCATGCGCATGCGCAGTAGAAGCTATTAACTACAGGTGAAAATTTGGTATAGAAATGACGAAAGATGGTTTTACAAGAGGGGGAGGGGGGGATGAACATTTTCCAGCCCACCCTCGAAGTTTCGACTTTGCTCTCAGCCATGAGAATGCCCTCTTGGGGATGAAGATATCGACGAAGAAAAATTGGGAGATAACGGACACCATCATGAACGTATCCCTAGAAGATCATCTCATTGTGTAAACGAGACAAAGTCCTCCTCAGGAAAAAGAGGAATATCGTAGAAAAGTTTTCCATGTTTTTTTTTTGTGGAACCAAAATCACAAGTTATATGCCCAAATTGGCATTTCTCCTTCACTCTAGTAAAATTTGAAGAAGAAAAGATAAAACAAAAAATGCATGAGTTTCGTGCATGCAGTTGTGCAATATCACTTTGATGATTCAGACTGATATTCTCTTCTGACTCATTCATCTCAAAGCCCTTCTTTTTTTTGCATTCTTCCTTTTTCTTGTCTCCTCTTCTTCCATACTCTCTTTTCTTCATTCTACCATCGTGTACATACAATACACCGAGTGTTCAGAGAAAGAGAGAGAGAGAGAGAGAGAGAGAGAGAACAGAGTCGCGTGCGAAATGAATTGAGCCAAGAAAGTTATTTATGCATTGGAATTAATCGTAACAGGAGCTCTGACGGCTCGAAATATGAGAGTGTGAGGCGCCACCCACTCATATACACGTCGGGTTTTATATACTTGTATTTGTAGTATAGTGATAGTTTGATGCTCCAGACCCTCCACGAAGCTTAGGAATTTAATACGAGATGAGCTTACAACTTGGTTTTCCCTGATTAAATACAGTATTACGGTATGTATGTGGTCAATCACCTAAGGCATTCTGTGATTTGTCAAATTAATAGATAGTTTAAATACAATGGATTAATTTGATCCATGATTTGTTATCATGCGTTCCTGATACTAATTTATGCTGTAGTGGAGGAATCCGGTAGATTCGTCGTATTTGACTTCCTAGATCAAATTTTCTTCACTTGTCGAATATCGTCAGGATTTGTTGGGTGAATGATCTGATATTGAATTCTTCATAGTTATTACGATTGACGATCAATTTGAGAAGTCAAAATATTTTCATTAACACATTGAAGATTTTATCACCAAAAAATATGCATCAACATGATTTATTCAAAATTGGTCTCAATTGAACATGTCGATTGTTTACATAGTCTGGTAGAGCTGGGATAATTGTAATGAGATTTGATACGTGTATGATGGTCAAAGAATCTCATTTCCACACAGTATGGTCGAAATAGGCATTGATCAAATGAGTCTCATGGCTATGATTAGCGTGATGGTAATTTTAAGGCACTTATTAATAAGAGGCGGGAAAAATCGATAAAAATGTGTGCCACAACTTATGACTCATTAGATTAATCGTCAATTTGATCTATCAATGGTTGTTGAGATGAATGTCTGAATCGCATAATTCAACTGAACTGCTCAATGAATTGTTTCCAAGAATTTTCTCCCGAATTCAGACGACTAAGACTAGAAAATTAGAATAAACTCCTTAAGATTAATCACGTACTCTCTGAATTTCTTCGACTGTGATTCCGTATGGATTCCGTTCACTCGAAGGCTTCGATAGGAAAATCTCAGTCGAATTTGACTGAATTTTGCCAAAAACCAGTCGAATTCGACTGCGATCTCGTCTACTTATAAAGCGACTCTGAATTTTTTCTGGAAAGTTGAAATAATGATTGGATACATGATCATCCAACTAATTGGCCCTAGGAATAATATTTCCTTGAAAATTGCGCCGAATTTTGTTGTATTAGACCTCATAATCATCTTTATCCTAATATGTCCAGAAGGTGACATAATTTTCATTGATTTAGTCATCATTTGAAAACTATGCTATAGTATATTTGTGAAATTGGCCAATGTCTACAGAAATTGAATACGGATACGAGAGCCACAAACTGAAACAGACGCGCAAAAAGTTATCTGAACGCGACTAACTTTTTTTCCATTCACGAGTTGGTGGCTTTAATACGCATAAAATCTGCGTATATCTGACTGGGCGAGTGTTACGGAAGAAAATTACCGAAAAAGGAGTGCATACAAGTATCAGAGGATGAATTGAGAAATGCAATTGCAGAATCTGAGTATCGATGATTCATCCTTGTTTATGATCGAGAAATCCATGAAAGGTCAATCTTCCCCCCTCCCACTTTACTTTTTCCAAAAGTCTAACTTGGCGAGTATCACCATCCTTTCCTCCCATAACTTCATCTGAGATCAAAGTATGAATTTCAATTCTTGAGGGTCATGAGATCAGGGGAAGAATGTCGAGTAACTTTTTACCAAAATCCAAACGTCAAACAAATGAAGAGAGATTGCAAAATATTGATTTCAATTCTTGAGAGTCATGAGATCAGGAAAAGTATGTCGAGTAATTTTTTTGCAAAATCTGAATGTGAAATGCATGAAAAATGATTTATTACATTACAATCTGATTATCTCTTTGTAAGTTTGACTCAACTTGAGTTACTCACCATCTTTTCTTTCCTTAAAATATATTGCGAATAATAGACCAATAAAAAAAACAGAAGTGAGAAAATTCAATCTAGCATTGATCGTTCCAGTTTGGAAGTCAGTAAAGATGGTGAGTAATTCAAGTTGAGTCAAACTTACAGAGAGATAATCAGATTGTAATGTAATAAATCATTTTTCATGCATTTCACATTCAGATTTTGCAAAAAAATTACTCGACATACTTTTCCTGATCTCATGACTCTCAAGAATTGAAATCAATATTTTGCAATCTCTCTTCATTTGTTTGACGTTTGGATTTTGGTAAAAAGTTACTCGACATTCTTCCCCTGATCTCATGACCCTCAAGAATTGAAATTCATACTTTGATCTCAGATGAAGTTATGGGAGGAAAGGATGGTGATACTCGCCAAGTTAGACTTTTGGAAAAAGTAAAGTGGGAGGGGGGAAGATTTCAGGACTTGGCTATGGCAATGATTGAAAATTCCCAGATTGACAAATATAAGCTGTGAATAGTAACTTGTAGAAAAACCGATATCAATTATTCATATCTTATTCTTAAAAATTATCCCTCCAATGAACAGCAGTGTGCTATGTTCCAAGATAAATCTTTTTGAATCCCAAGCAACAACTTTTTGTTTTTGATAGCAAAACTTGGAATTAGTTCATGAAATTCAACTTGAGTTGATGCAAAGACTCCCAACTCTACTTTTAATAGTACAAGGTTTTCAGTTGATGAGAAACTTCTGAATTTTGAAAATTCCTTACACGAGTTGGTTCATCCGCTCTCCAAGAAGAGAGGATCCCAACCACCAAAATGACCAACTGATGGGTGACTAACAAATGAAACATGGAACTATAACAATACATCTGTTTCTCAACACTATTTGAAAACCAAAAACTTGAACAAATTTCAACTAGGACATTGATTATCTGTGACACATTAAGAAGTTCAAGTGCTGCGTGGGAACTCATTTTGAGAATGAAGATTCAATAGCGTTATGTGAGAAGTGCTTTGATGCCAGACAGAATGATCCTCAAAGTACATCCAGATGAATGTATGGATCCAGTTTCTATTAATTGACTTCTTCGCCCTACATTTTTCCAAGTTCAACTTACCAGTTTTCTCTAAGAGCGTAAATGTGCTACTCTTTCTCAATAATAATTTTAATCAATCAGATGATCCCTGAACAACTCTTAATTAGACCTATTTAGGAATTGACATATGCCTACTAGCTCTTGATGAAGTCTTTAGCATGAATGTAAGTGGCACGTCAAAACAGCTCAGACCCATAAATCAAGAGTCAAAGTGTAGCCAAGACTAAGATGTACAGTGATATGCAATGAAAGTATATAAAATTGATTAGAGCAGCATCAGAGATCACTAATACACATATCAAAACAACTGTTCCACAGTCACTAATAGGACTGCCCAGTCCCACAACATCTAAATGTGAGAGACGATCTCTCTTGTGTTGGACCCGAATAAGTTTTTGGTGAGATATGAGAAATAGCTTGAATGGATAATACATTGGTTGCAATCTAATTCTCTCACTATAGAGTAAATTATGAACTTGAGATACACAATTTATAGCTTCAGTGTTAGGTCTATCTCAAGTATCGGAGGAAGTAAAAATCAATTCACTGATAAAATGTACATTAATGCTTAATGGCACCCATGCATCATAAACTCTCCAAATATATTTGAAGATTATTCTTGACATTTCACCTTGCACTGCACAACAGCAAGAATGGCACACATTTTGGCCATCAGACCATCATTTTTAAATCACTGCAAACAAGAAAGCATACATCAGATGGCTTCTTTTTTACTAATAGACCAACAATGAGATTGGCATCAATTTGTATTAAATCTTCACTGTATTTGATACACGTGCAGAGAGTAAACACTCATCTGGAACAGAACCTGAATGGCAAAATGGTGAATATGGTCTGCTAGCTTGCTTTAGTCGCTCATTCACGCACACAAGGCCGATTGTGTCACACCGACGCAGTGTCGACTTCGAGATGAGTCGAATCTCGAAAGTGGCTGAAGACGAAAATCCACGATGAATTTCGTCGGGGAGGGTCTCAAATTTGTCGGTCGTGGAACGATGCCATCAGTTCATACATCGACGAAACAAAATAGTATTTCGATAGAGAAATGATCAAACTTGCGATTACTGGGGCATATCGTGTCTGATAAGCGCAAGAATACATAATATTCTATGATCGAGGCAGAACGAGAGGTTAAAAAACCCCAACTTGGCGTATATAAGGCTACGGCAGCGCTGCGAGTTTTTCTTCTATATATACTCGCCAGCAAGGCGCTACCGCGCCTTTTGATGAGTCGAAATAATTGAGCCACGGGCAGATCGCACATCCTGTATTTTTTGCGGCAAAGTTATAAGA
Source organism: Eretmocerus hayati (assembly GCA_029851415.1). NCBI lineage: Eukaryota > Metazoa > Arthropoda > Insecta > Hymenoptera > Aphelinidae > Eretmocerus > Eretmocerus hayati. The sequence goes on from CM056743.1 coordinate 18,744,652, forward strand.
TTCTCGTCATGTGTATCTTTCTTCAAACTTGTTATTGTTTCGAAATTAATATTCTCAGTACAATCTTCGTCGGAATATTAATTTTGAAGCACGCTTGTACTGAAAAAAAAAAAAAAAAAAACAGAATATTACGAAATCCATGGAAAGTGATCCATCGCTGCAGGGTGGAATGTGAGAAAAATTTTATGAAAATTCAAGTGACCTAGAATTGAACTCTAGAAAATATCAAATTTCTATTCTGGAGGTCCGTAAGGAATGGAACGGAAGAAAATTTTCAAATTACCGATTTCAGTATTTTTTAATATTTTTGAGCCTTTAAGAAATATTTTAATTAGATAGAAAATTATCTGAAAAGTCCGGAGGGGTTGAGATGAAATTCGAAAGATCTCTTATAACTCCTAGATGATGAATTCTGCACCAAATCGTGAAATTGCATAGAAAAAGAAAGTAACATCAAATGAAGACTTACCAACTCATCGTGTACTCGTCAAAGATTTCCGTGTTGGTAAGGACGTTGACAACAACGGCGACGATGACGATGACGATGATGAAAAGGATGTCTCAAAGTTGACAATCGAAGCATTCGACGATCAGTCTTTGTTCCTTCTTTCCAAGCCAAAGATCGTCGCATCAAAAAAAAAAAAAAAAAAAAATTCGTCACACGATTCTTTGATGATGCAGATGACAGGATGTCCTCCTCACAACACTATAGTATACATATCTATATGCAAATTGTCGTCTGCTATATATACTCACAAAGTCGTAGTTGTCGTTGTCGTTTCAGTCAAGTGCATACATCGCATCGTTCTGATGCGCGACAAAATCATGTATGCAAGGCTGTCGTTTTGATTTCAAGCATTTGCAAACACCTGTACTCTTCAATTTTATCCAAATTCAATTTCCTTAAGAATTCTTTCCCTCAAAATTGATTCCAACATTCTTGCACAACACTTGAACCCTTCCAAAATTGAATTGCAAATTTGGAGAATTCTTCAATTTCAAACCATAATAGGAAAATCAGAATCACTATGTACCAACTGCGCAAAACGTTTTTGAACTAAGAAGAATATACTTGAATAAAAAATAATAGAATCTGAACGAGGTGTCACAGTATTACAAACATAATTCTAGAGCAGAATAATATATCGTAGACCGATCCGGCGTTCGGTTCGCCCACAACTGACTTCATACACGCTAGCGAATGAAAGATATATACTCATTCTGAGACAGTTCTACTCGATCCGCGCAAACGAAAGTGAGTCTCTTATTCTCACTAAAGGAGGCAGATGAACCGGCATCAGACACTTGAAAAAGTGGAGGGGAATCCTCAGACTTCAGATACTCGACACAATTGAAAATTCACATCGAGTACAAAGTCAACCAATCACTTGATTTATAAAAACACTATATAAACTGATGTCTGGTGTGTACATATAAAATCCTTGTGTAGTTGAAGGTGACAGAGTAGTAGAGACTCGAGCTCGATCTTCTCAGTCTTATACTATGTTGGTGAACATATAAGTAATGGTATTATATAGTTACTTACTCGTGTGGCGCCGCTAAAATTGAGAGAAGGAGGCAGAAAGGCTGTTTGCCACCGCGACTTGTTCTCTTTTTTTTTTGCTCCTTTTTTCGTTTTTGCTCCTCTTGTAAGTCGTAGTCATGGTTGTCGTTGTCGTCGTCGTCGTCGTCGTCGTCGTCTCGCCCGGTTATCCTCTAGTACATCAGAGTGTAGTAGAAGCAGCTTGCTTTGATGATAGTGTATAATGTTGATTTGGAATTATATAGATCCATTTCGTAGTTTGTGAATAAGATCAATCTTTCATCAGATCAAGTGGAAATTAGCTGAACTGAATGACCGACATGATTTTTGCGATCGATTTTTTTTTGTGGAGGTACTATGGAGTTTGAGCTGATGTAGGACAAGTATGAGATCAAGGTTGGTTTGTGGTGCCAGAAAAGTGTTATTGAAGTAATGCGAAGGTGCCAGTAGTGGAACACGGCTAGTTGGGCGCCTATAATGGAACACCCAATTCACATGGATTCTTAAGCGCGAAAATTCGATCTATCATCCGAGTAAAAATCACACAGTGTTCTTTGATATCATATATTTCAGAAAGATGCCTTGCCACACTCGAAAAAGATTCATAAATCCGAAGAGAAAACCATGAAAAGTATCAGCTCATAATCACCCTTTAGAGGCTGTTCCACTGTAGGAGCCTTCCTCAAAAATGGAACCAATAGTGGAACAAGAGTCTGCCGTCAACTATAACAGGTTCCATATTCTCACTGTATTGAAAAATCACCCGGGAATCGATTCTTACCGGTCACGCATCATTTATTCCATACAGATCAGCACGAATAAACCACTAATCACCTACCAAATATCCTCAGAATGACTCCGTAGCGCTGTTCCACTGAGGGAGACTTTTCGCGTTCCAATGAGGGCACCGAGCTCAAGATTTGTTGTTCCACTACAGAAAACAACGGATCTTCTCGTGATCATTTAATTACTCTTATCGCATATCAACTAATTTTACTTCAAAATCACGATATTGCTCCTATTTCGGCTAATAACCTTACCAAAGAATCACTGCCCCCCCCCCCATATCGTATGACCTCACCTGAACCGTAATCTCTAGATTTGCCTCCTAGATAGACTAACCTTCCCTGAGAGTGAGAGAATTTCTAGATATTCCCTAGTCCATCAATTTTACCTGAAAATCTCTGATTGTTACCTAGATCAACTAACCCCACTAGGGGAACTATGGAGATTTCCCCCTAGATTGATCAACCCTACCTCAATTTATCACTAGATTTTCTTTCACGATAGACTCACTGTTTCAAGGTCACTGTCTAGTGTTCGTCCGTCTATCAGACCCCTTGCTCAGCATCGGATATCGGCAAATTTTTCTAAGCGCTTGCATACCGTACATAGATCCAGTTCATGGATTACGCTCAATATGTCAAACAGGTCCACGAAAGCGGATTCATCAGCTGGATCCGGTCATGAGTCTGTTGAGTCTATGAGTCTGTTTAGTCTTTGTCGAAATAGCGCGGTGTTGGGGAGGATAGGGAGTTTGTGGGATTGAACGAATTTCTTGAGAATAGGTTTATATGCCAATAATAATTAAAGGACCCCGCCATAAATGATAGGATTTTGGCTTTCAGCGAATATGACTGAATCGGGAATCATTCGATAGAGCTCGAGGAGCTGAGCAAACGTTCCTATTACCGTTAAGCCCGAAAAATTCTCGTTCTTGAGTGATTTGGTCGCAAAGTTGCCGATTTTACCGAGCTAAAATAGGGTTATGGCACCAATCGAACAATAACATACGTTCAAATTCGCTTGGCTCACTTGGTATTTGCCAGCTAAATACCTCTGATGAAGCAAGAATCTTTGCATTGCACGCTATTCAATAATCCTTTCAAAAAAACCTCTCACTGTTGTCACTCTCGCGGGATATTTTTAAGGGGACGTCGGAGTCCTATCAATATTGCACAGTTACCGACGTGGTCGAGTTTTCGGATTTCTTGATGAATTTTTGAGATATCGAAAATCTACCAAGTAACGCCGATTCTATGAGCCATACAGAATCGGCGTTACTTAGTAGAACCCCGATATCTCGAAAATTCATCGAGAAATCCGAAAACTCGACAATGTCGGTATCCGACATCCTCTTAATGCCTACAGAATCGAAACGCTTAGGAAGATCTCGATAATTCAAATGCGGCCAGCGGGATGTAGTAGATCATCAAGGCAAATGTAAGGCATCAATATAAGGTGTTTTACATCAACGAGATACATAAAATATTTAGAGTTGCCTCTACGCGAGGATGCGTCAAGCATAAGCAGCGTCTTTCCGATGAAAGATTGAAAAATACGTCACTACCCTCTCATGAGAGCAACTCTGCTGCAGTGCAACCCTGAAACATTGTTTGCATTGTTTATCGTTGAAAGTCACGAGATTCTTGCTTTTTAAGTTTGCAAGGGGGGAGGGGCTCGCACAGAACATTGAGAAAAAATCTCTATGGGTCCTCAGAGAGATAATTGTTTTGATTTTTGGATGACAATTGGATTTCGCATCATATTGCGCCCGGCTCTTCGAGTTTGAGAACATCGAATGAGGTCCAACTTTATATCGGCCAAGGTCACGAAAATCTTTTTGATTATTTTTGGGTTAGAAGATTGATACTTGTACGGAAGAGATGTCGATTGATTCTTGAAATAAGATTCGTCTTGGTGGGTACACATCAGGAATGAAAACAGTCATTCACTCTGGCAAAAACCCGCGAAGCATCGAACTCTTTTCTCCCAAACTATATAGGTGCGACCTGACGGAAAATGTAGCGGAGGCTCAAAAACTGATGGAAATCGTATTCAAAAGTCGAGTCACATTTTGACGTCAGACTGTGTTATTATTTCTATTTTTGATATTCTCCTGAGGACTCCGGTATTCTGTTATTTTCTTGAAAGGATTATTGAATTGCGTGTAAGGCAAAGATGCTTAGACTGCAGTCTTACGTAGCCGTAAAATATCAAACGAACCGAACGAATTCGAACGTATGTTATTGCACGATTGGTGCCATAACCTTATTTTATCTCGGTAAAATCGGAAACTTTGCGGCCAAATCACTCAAGAACGAGAATTTTTCGGGCTTAATGGTAATAGAGACTTTTGTTCAGCTCTCCGAGCTCTATCGAATGATTCCCGATTCAGTCAAATTCGCTGAAAGCCAAAATCCTATCATTTATGGCGGGGTCCTTTACAAGTTTGAACTAGAATTTTCACATTCAATTCATACGATTTACTCACATTCTAGTTTTCAGTTTCCGATGTTTTCTAATCATGTATCACGTTATCACTCCTTCGTCATATCACATTTCCACTCTCGCACTTTGTCACTGCTCCATTTGTTCACCGCACTTCTCATTCCATGACCTCATCTCCGGTCGGCTGCTTAGTAGAGACTGATCGGAATTTGTTTCCGTCGGGTCCTGTTATACCTTCCCGCTTCAAATTTTTGTGACGAAACGCTCTTGGGAAGTGACTAAGAGGAAACTTCTTAGCCACTTCCCAGTTGCTTCTTTCCACTTCAACACCATCTTCCTCGTTCCATGACTAGTTCCATGATTATCTACGACCTTCTGTTTAGTCGGCTACTCATTCTCAGTGGGAACTGAATCGCATTTGCATCGTTTGAATCTTTTTATGCCTCTACTCATAACGTTTCTTCAAAACAGCTCAAAAGGTTGAATTGACGTGGCAAAGTTGGTAATCCTCAGCGAGATGATGAGATAAGAATATGTCAAATTGGAACCCAATCGTGTTCCTGACGCGCTTTTATTGTGGTGTAAAGGTTAAATGTGTTTGAGCGAAGATCATTTGAAGTCGGCCGCGTGTATCCATCAATATTTTGAAAATCACCCGAGCGCGGAAATAATTCTTCATCAATCTCACCCAAAAGTGCCGCTTCGAAACGCCGCTTCAGGGTTCTCATGATGAAGAATCATGATTGCTCTGTGCTCGCAGGCTCATTCCGGGTGCGTATAGGACTTATCTCCCTCGCTTTGCTCCGTAAATGAGCTACGTTAGTGCCTGAACTGAGCTTACGTGCCAAGGGTATTGATACACTACGTAAAAAAAAAATGAATATCCAGCGAATGTGCGCGAGTTTCATTCACACTGTGAAGAATTTATTCAAAAAACTTCCACCAATTGGTTGAATCGAAAACTTCAACCAAGTGATAAAAAATTCAATCAACTGGTTGAATATATACAATCGCTGTGAGTTTCCGGATGCGCAATATATACATTTGGATGTCGGCATGTTCAAATGGTGGTCTTCGGACGACATTGTTGGGTCAGAGAAACAAATTTCTCCGTGTATTTCCTCAAACGAATAGGAAAGAACATCAGCGGCAGCCAAGTGAGCCTTTTCGGGGAAAAAATTCAGGTTTTTTAAATTCAGTTATTCAAAGACGCTGTTGAGCTTACAAAGTGCTATTTAGCGCCAGGAAAGTAGAATAAATAATATGATAAAAATGTTGGAACAACCAAAATTCGGGTTAAGCAACGTTTCCGCGATTTAGGGTTCGGATTGGTGACCTATAGGCTGGGGCCGCCACGCTCAGCTCGGGCAAAAAATTTGCTGGCTCCTATTATCCCTATCCTATTCCGCATTTAATCGAAAGTCGTTGGTCGAAGATCAGCTGATCGTCGTCGGTGTGAAATCTCGCGAGTTCGCAAGAGTGTGTAACGTGTGTGAAATCGCATTGGTGTGAGTGTCCCCGCGCTGATTGGTGCCAATCCATGGGTTAAGTCTGATATTACTGTATGTAGCCCTGTTGACCATGCTTGGCTAAACTATACATCGGCTACGCAGGCGCCAGCAGAAGACACAATTTAGACGTCTCCACGATCCATCCATATATTCCATATGGCTCTCTCAATCAAAGGGGAGGGGATTCCCGGAGAGTGCGCGCGCGGGGGAACCCTGCTGTTTCTGTTCGAGCGATGTGGCGCCAAAACTCAAATGGAACAAAACATGACCCGGAGCACGTACGAGTGGGCAAAATCCCATCGCGCGCGCGGTTGTCTTCGGTCTATATTCGATGGAAACGAATCACCGAATCGAAGTCTGTTCGTCCTCAAAAGTCGTTTATCGTAGAATCAGGAACGGAATCGCAGGCAACAATAACGAAATCGCAGGTAACAATAACAAATCGAAAATAGCAAATACAATCCATCCATGGCTCTCTCAATCAAAGGGGAGGGGATTCCCGGAGAGATCGCGCGCGGGGGAATCCTGCTGTTCCTGTTCGAGCGATGTGGCGCGAAAGCTTGTTCATCGTAGATTCAGGAACGGGATCGCAGGCAACAATAAGGAAATCGCGGGTAACGATAAAAAATCAAAAATAAACATATCCGCGCGCTTGCGCGCGTCTTAAGTTCCTAGTCCCTATCCTATTCCGCATTTAATCGAAAGTCGTTGGTCGAAGATCAGCTGGTCGTCGTCGATGTGAAATCTCGCGAGTTCGCAAGAGTGTGTAACGTGTGTGAAATCGCATTGGTGTGAGTGTCCCCGCGCTGATTGGTGCCAATCCATGGGTTAAGTCTGATATTACTGTATGTAGCCCTGTTGACCATGCTTGGCTAAACTATACATCTGCCACGCAGGCGCCAGCAGAAGACACAATTTAGACGTCTCCACGATCCATCCATATATTCCATATGGCTCTCTCAATCAAAGGGGAGGGGATTCCCGGAGAGTGCGCGCGCGGGGGAACCCTGCTGTTTCTGTTCGAGCGATGTGGCGCCAAAACTCAAATGGAACAAAACATGACCCGGAGCACGTACGAGTGGGCAAAATCCCATCGCGCGCGCGGTTGTCTTAGGTCCATATTCCATGGAAATAAATCACCGAATCCAAGTCTGTTCGTCCCCAAAAGTCGTTTATCGTAGAATCAGGGACGGAATCGCAGGCAACAATAACAAAATTGCGGGTAACAATAACAAATCGAAAATAGCAAATACAATCCATCCATGGCTCTCTCAATCAAAGGGGAGGGGATTCCCGGAGAGATCGCGCGCGGGGGAATCCTGCTGTTCCTGTTCGAGCGATGTGGCGCGAAAACTCGTTCATCGTAGATTCAGGAAAGGAATCGCAGGCAACAATAGCGAAATCGCGGGTAACAATAACAAATCAAAAATAACAAGCGCGCGTCTTAAATTCCTAGTCCCTATCCTATTCCGCATTTAATCGAAAGTCGTTGGTCGAAGATCAGCTGATCGTCGTCGGTGTGAAATTTCGCGAGTTCGCAGGAGTGTGTAACGTGTGTGAAATCGCATTGGTGTGAGTGTCCCTACGCTGATTGGTGCCAATCCATGGGTTAAGTCTGATATTACTGTATGTAGCCCCGAATCGAAGTCTGTTCGTCTTCAAAAGTCGTTTACCGTAGAATCAGGAACGGAATCGCAGGCAACTATAACGAAATCGCGGGTAACAATAACAAATCGAAAATAGCAAATACAATCCATCCATGGCTCTCTCAATCAAAGGGGAGGGGATTCCCGGAGAGATCGCGCGCGGGGGAATCCTGCTGTTCCTGTTCGAGCGATGTGGCGGGAAAACTCGTTCATCATAGATTCAGGAAAGGAAGCGCAGGCAACAATAGCGAAATCGCGGGTAACAATAACAAATCAGAAATAACAAATCCGCGCGCTTGCGCGCGTCTTAAGTTCCTAGTCCCTATCTTATTCCGCTAGTGGTCGAAATCTCGATGGTCGAAGTCGACGCGGTCCCGCTCGAAGATCAGCTGATTCCCGTCGGTGAGAAATCTCGCGAATTCCCGAGAGTGTGTAACGTGCGTGAGGTCGCTTCGGTGTGGGTGCTCTCGCGCCGATTGGTGCTGATCCACGATGGCTTTAGCTCGATGGGACTGTACGTGGCCTACTAGGGTATAGTACATCGGCCACGCGGACGCCAGCATAAAAGACGCGAGATTCCCGCCGCTCGTGGCTCAAGCGAGGTGGAATGGGTCTCAGCAGCGGCGCACGCGCGGGGAGTCCTGTTGGTTGTTTCTGCTCAGGCGGTGTGGCGGGAAAATCCAAACGGAATACTATATAGTCCGATGGACGTACGAATACTCAGCGTGCGGTCTTGCGCCCGTGGTTATGTATTGGGTTAGTTATGGCGTGGAAATACATTACGGAATTGAGTTCTGCTCAATCTCAGAACCCACAACACAGGGAAGTACAGAAAATGACACCAAGGAAATCTCGGGTGCGATAACGGAATTGCGGGCAACGACAATGGAATCACGGGTAACGATAACCCATCCGCGCGTGTACAAAAAAGTCCGGTGAACGCACGAGCGCAGTCAAATACTGACACAACGCGCGGTCTTGCGCGCGTGGTTGGTTATTTATTGGATTGCTTATGGCGTCAAAATACATTACAGAATTGAGTTCTGCTCAATCCCAGAATTATTCCAGTAGCCCACATCATAGGGAAGTACAGGGAATGACAACAACGAAATCTCGGTTGCGATAACGGAATCGCGGGCGACAACAACGGAATCGCGGGTAATAATAACTTATCCGCGCGCTTGCGCGCGTGTCCAGTTCCTAGTCCCTATCCAATTCCGTATTTAATCGAAAGTCGACGGTCGAAGATCAGCTGATCGTCGTCGGTGTGGGATCTCGCGAGTTCGCAAGAGTGTGTAACGTGCGTGAGGTCGCGTTGGTGTGCGTGTCCCCGCTCTGATTGGCGCCGCGATACAGGTTCAGTTTGGTAGAACTGTATATGTGTAGCCCACTTGAGATGTTTACACTGTACATCGGCCACGCAGGCGCCAGCAGAAGACACGTACGTCTCCACGAACCATGGCTCTCTCAATCAAAGGGGGGGGGATTACCGGAGAGTGCGCGCGCGGGGGAGAATCTTGCTGTTTCTGTTCGAGCGACGTGGCGCGAAAACTCAAATGGAACAAAACATGATCCGGAGAACGCACGAGTGGGCAAAGTACCACCGCGCGCGCGGTCGTCTCCGGTCCGTATTTTATGAGAATAAATCACTGAATCAAGGTCTGTTCGTTCTCAAAAGTCGTTCATCGTGGGTTCAGGAACGGAATCGCAGGCAACAATAAAGAAATCGCGGGTAACAATAACAAATCAAAAATAGCAAATACGATCCATCCATGGCTCTCTTAATCAAAGGGGAGGGGATAATCGGAGAGTGCGCGCGCGGGGAATCCTGCTGTTTCTCTTCGACCGGTGTGGCGCGAAAACTCGTATAGGATAAAACATGAATCCGTAGAACGTACGAGTGGGCAAAATACCATCGCGCGCGCGGTTGTCTCTGGTGCGTATCCGTGAAAGTATATAACCGAATCAAGGTCTTTGCATTCTCAATGAGTCGTTTATCGTAGATTCAGGAACGGGATCGCAGGCAACAATAAGGAAATCGCGGGTAACGATAAAAAATCAAAAATAAACATATCCGCGCGCTTGCGCGCGTCTTAAGTTCCTAGTCCCTATCCTATTCCGCATTTAATCGAAAGTCGTTGGTCGAAGATCAGCTGGTCGTCGTCGATGTGAAATCTCGCGAGTTCGCAAGAGTGTGTAACGTGTGTGAAATCGCATTGGTGTGAGTGTCCCCGCGCTGATTGGTGCCAATCCATGGGTTAAGTCTGATATTACTGTATGTAGCCCTGTTGACCATGCTTGGCTAAACTATACATCGGCCACGCAGGCGCCAGCAGAAGACACAATTTAGACGTCTCCACGATCCATCCATATTAGTAGGGGCCCTAATCCATATGGCTCTCTCAATCAAAGGGGAGGGGATTCCCGGAGAGTGCGCGCGCGGGGGAATCCTGCTGTTTCTGTTCGAGCGATGTAGCGCGAAAACTCAAATGGAACAAGACATGATCCGGAGCACGTACGAGTGGGCAAGATACCATCGCGCGCGCGGTTGTCTTCGGTCCATATTCCATGGAAATAAATCACCGAATCGAAGTCTGTTCGTCCCCAAAAGTCGTTTACCGTAGAATCAGGAACGGAATCGCAGGCAACAATAACAAAATTGCGGGTAACAATAACAAATCGAAAATAGCAAATACAATCCATCCATGGCTCTCTCAATCAAAGGGGAGGGGATTCCCGGAGAGATTACGCGCGGAGGAATCCTGCTGTTCCTGTTCGAGCGATGTGGCGCGAAAACTCGTTCATCGTTGATTCAGGAAAGGAATCGCAGGCAACAATAGCGATATCGCGGGTAACAATAACAAATCCGCGCGCTTGCGCGCGTCTTAAGTTCCTAGTCCCTATCTTATTCCGCTAGTGGTCGAAATCTCGATGGTCGAAGTCGACGCGGTCCCGCTCGAAGATCAGCTGATTCCCGTCGGTGAGAAATCTCGCGAATTCCCGAGAGTGTGTAACGTGCATGAGGTCGCTCCGGTGTGGGTGCTCTCGCGCTGATTGGTGCCGACCCACGATGGCTTTAGCTCGATGGGACTGGCCTACTCGGGTATAGTACATCGGCCACGCGGACTCCAGCATAAAAGACGCGAGATTCCCGCCGCTCATGGCTCAAGCGAGGTGGAAGGGGTCTCAGCAGCGGCGCACGCGCGGGGAGTCCTGTTGTTTCTGCTCAGGCGGTGTGGCGGGGAAATTCAAACCGAATACTATATAGTCCGATGAACGTACGAATACTCAGCGTGCGGTCTTGCGCGCGTGGTTATGTATTGGGTTAGTTATGGCGTGGAAATACATTACGGAATTGAATTCTGCTCAATCTCTGAACCCACATCACAGGGAAGTACAGAAAACGACACCAAGGAAATCTCGGGTGCGATAACGGAATTGCGGGCAACGACAATGGAATCACGGGTAACCATAACTCATCCGCGCGCTTGCGTGCGTGTACAAAAAAGTCCGGTGAACGCACGAGCGCAGTCAAATACTGCCACAACGCGCGGTCTCGTGTGCGTGGTTGGTTATTTATTGGATTGCTTATGGCGTCAAAATACATTACAGAATTGAGTTCTGCTTAATCCCAGAATCATTCCAGTAGCTTACATCATAGGGAAGTACAGGGAATGACAACAACGAAATCTCGGTTGCGATAACGGAATCGCGGGCAACAACAACGGAATCGCGGGTAATGAAAAGGCGCGGCAGCGCCTTGCTGGCGAGTATGTAAAAGAGAAGAACATGTGAGAAAGAGAGAGAGAGCGCACGCAAGGCTGCCGTGCCTTATATACGCTGAGTTGGGCCGTTTTAACCTCACACATTTTTTCGAACTTACTTATTTCATGCTTTTCTGGGTTCAGGAGGGTCTCATTCCCTCTGAACCCGTTATTTCGGTCCTCAGCAAGGATATTGGCAAGTCATTTCGCCGCTGACAGCGTTTAGTGCCAAAATATCTTACTCACTAATTTCGCCCCTTCCCAATTTTTTTGCGTCAAGATTTCAGCCGCGTTACGACACTCGAAGTCGAACACAATCGATTGTTGGGGTCGACCACGCGGGACGATCGACCGCGGGAACACACGGGTGATGTTTTGATGCAGCCGCATGTGTAGCAGACGGCGTTATTCCGCTCCAGCAATAACATGTTGTTGCAGTAACATGTAACTTTTCTGACTATTTTGAAGCAGAGATTGAAAGCCAATCGTAGCACCGTCTGCAGCGAGCTTGTAAAAATCAGCTCTCATTGTTGAGGGAATAAGAGCCACTTATTGTTGTGGGTTTTCTTGTCTGGAGTGATATAAGAATAAAAGGCCAAAATGTCTTATTCTCGCTGTTGTGCAGTGTCAAGAATTGATCTTCAAAAATATTTGGAAAATTTAGGATTTGATCGTGAGGAAAAATGAGTGCCAGTGTCAATCCACATTTCAGCCGTGTATTGACTTTCAGTTTCCTCAATACTTCAGAGAGACCCAACTCTGAAAAATTGTGCATCTCAAAGAAAATTTGATAAACCACTCTAGTTGAAGAAGAGTGTGACCAATAATAGAATATCCTTCGTGTTGCTTTTCGTAAACCTGTCAATGTCCAACACATTAAGAGGGATCGTCTCTCACATTTAGATGTTGTAAGACAGGTCAGTCAATTGACGACTGTCCAAGAACAGTTGTTGTGATATATAAGCACTGATATTTGGTGTTGCTCTGGTTATTACTTTTGAATATGATATGTCCATTGCGTAATACTCTAACTCAAAGGTCTCAGCTAGACTCTTACTCTCATATGGTATATGGATTTTACTTTCTTGGCACTAAATACTGAATAGGATAAGAAAGTTGTACAGGGTTCACCTGTTTCATCAAGAGTATTATGAAGAAAGAAAGGCACTTTTACGCTCTTGGTGGGAAGGGGTAAGTTCAAATTGAAAAAATTATTACTTGAGTTGTCAATCACTAAACAAACTGGATCCGTACATCAACTATCTGGAAGTATGTTGAGGATCATTCAAACACATGTCACATAATGCTACTGAACCTTCATTTCCCTCAGAATGAGTTCGCACGAATTGCTCTAACTTCTTGATGTGTTATGAATTACCAATGTGCTACATGGAATTTGTTTCAGTTTTTGGTCCTTGGAAAATGTTGAACAACAGACGTAGTGTCATAATTCTATGTTTCAGTTATCAATTAGTTCTTAGTTATTCACTCTGATATTTAGTATGCTCTCTTGCTGAAGAGTGGATGTAGTTCATCATCAGGGGAATTTTCCCAATCTAGAAGTTCCTCGTGATCCAAAAATTTTCTCTTGCAAGCGCCATCACAAGTGGGTTAGGAGTCTTCACATCAACTCAAGTCAATTCCATGAACTAATTTCAAGAGTCTTGCTATCAAAAATACAAAGTTGTCCTTCTCCAGATTTTTCTTTGTTCATGATCAAAGAATGTTCATCTTGGAATGAAGCACACTAGTGTTCATTAGGAAAATGATTTTTATGGATGAGATACATATAATTTTTTTTGTTTTCCTACATGCTACTATTTACAGCATGTTTTTCAATCTCAGGATATTCAGTCATTACCATAGCCAAGTGTTGAAATCTCCTCCCCCTCACTCCACTTTTTCCAAAAGTATAACTTGGCGAGTATGGCCATCCTTTCCCCCTATCACTTCATCTGGGATCGAAAATTGAATTTCAACTCTTGAGGGTCATGAAATCAGGGGAAACATGTCGAGTAACTATTTAGTAAAATTAAGCAAAATTTAAACATGAAACAAATTGGTAGAAAATGAAAAATATTAATTTCAACTCTTGAGAGTCGTGAGATCAAGAAAAGTATGTCGAGTAATTGTTTTGCAAAATCTGAACGTGAAATGCATGGAAAAGGATTGATTACATTACGATTTGACTTTCTCGGTAATTTTGACTCATCTTGAGTTACTCACCATCTCTACTGAATTTTAAACTAAACCGATTAATGCTAGATTGAATTTTCTGGTTTCCTCTTCTTCTCAATGGTCTGAATGAATTATTTTTATTACATTTCATAGACGAAGGAGATGGTGAGAAACTCAAGTTGAGTCAAAATTACCGACAAAGTCAAATCGTAATGTAATCAATCCTTTTCCATGTGTTTCACGTACAGATTTTGCAAAACAATTACTCGACATACTTTTCTTGATCTCACGACTCTCAAGAGTTGAAATTAATATTTTTCATTTTCTACCAATTTGTTTCATGTTTAAATTTTGCTTAATTTTGCTAAATAGTTACTCGACATGTTTCCCCTGATTTCATGACCCTCAAGAGTTGAAATTCAATTTTCGATCCCAGATGAAGTGATAGGGGGAAAGGATGGCCATACTCGCCAAGTTATACTTTTGGAAAAAGTGGAGTGAGGGGGAGGAGATAATAACTTATCCGCGCGCTTGCGCGCGTGTCCAGTTCCTGGTCCACTATCTGATCCAGCTATTGCGATAAGTGTTCACATGGGCAGAAGTCGATCTCGTGCTCTAAATAGCCTCATCGAAGATCAGCTGATCTCGTGCGTGTGGGCAATGTAGGCTTGTGTCGCGTCTGTGTTCTTTTCATTGAGTTAGTCTCGCGCAGCTTCACACGGGTCGTAGAATTAGGTCCAGCGGCGCAGTATCACTATTTATAAGATTCATCACGGCGATGCTGGCTCCAGAACGCCGTGGTGGCTCCCGTAGAAATTTCATTTTGCCTGATCAAAGTTATCCGCGGTAGATAAGAGGTAGTGTGAGGTTAGGATGACCCGCACGTGTGAAATTTTCGGTATCAGTGTAGATCAACCGCGTGAAATGTGGAATCAAGCTCGTCTGTGATTAATCATAAAAAACAACGTACGGCTGATATATAAAGGGTCATGAGATCAGGAAAAGGAGAACAATTTTTGGACCGTATTTGAATTAAATCTCAATTAGAAGCAGACTGAGTGTACAATTATAGTTTAGGAAGTCTATCTACTTATGTGATGAACCTATGAATATATCCATATCTGAATGTGTGATATAATATACAAAAGTTGCACTGTTTCCTAATTCAAGTAATTTTCATACAAATAAAGAGGTGTTGGTAATAGTATCAAATTTCAATTTCTGAAGAAATTCGTCAAACTCCAAAAAACTAGGAACGACTTTGCCTTCATTAATTTTAAAATCGACTGGATAGGGAGAAAACTCCTTCATTTCACTCGAATAAATCTACAACTCGAACTGAATCTCAAGTTGTAAGATGAGAATTAGTCATAATCACGATTGGCCATCTCGTTTTCCAAATTATTCACTTGAATTATCAAACTTAGGAGGGAGATTGGAAGCAACAACCGAATTTATCCAATTCGAAACCCTCACCTGAAGATCCGCGCGCTTGCGCGCGTAAATACATCCTAATCTTATATTATTAATGGATAACTTCGATATTCGAGATTCGAGGCGTTCCGATCGAGATTTCGCGCGCCACTTACGAGTCGTCTCAATGTATGTTGCTGTGGATTAATGACATTGTACTTTTTGAATGTATTCATAGATGGATCAAAATAGTTGAAAGTATCCAATTATGCGATCTACATAGCCGAACTATTATATCTGTTGATTATTTCCAATTCATCGAAATAAAAGTAATGATGAGTTTCGAGCATCTGAACTCATGCACTGTAGCGTTCTGTCCAGTTCTGTCTGCTTCGTTGTCAACATCGAGCAGGTGATCGTCGCGCCTGCGCATCATGTCGGGTTTTTATTACACCTGCATGATTTAATCGGATCGCGCGCTATAAATGAGTGATAGGAAAGTAGATTGCTGCTTGACCGACAACAGGAATATCAGATATCCCGTGTAATAATGAGGTTAATGGTAATTATTTGGAGATTTATTTTCTGATATTTAGTTCATCGTCCTTCAACGATCGAAAAGATCTCAGGAACGCTTATCTAAATACTCAAAATGATTTATACCCACTTCGGAGTTGGATCTATATTGTTTTTTGATTGGGCTAGATTAACTAGAATTTCTTTTGTGAATGATGAATGTTTCAACATAATTCTTGAATTGCATGTATAAAATTTTGTGATTGAGGCAGATCAACTAAAATTCTCTTTGTGAATGTTGAATATCCTGACATCATTTTTAAAAAAGGTTTTTAATTTGTGAATATAATTCTTCAAGTTTTAATGCGTAAAACAACTCTTCAGTTGGTGGATGGCACTCTATTGGACCGAATGGATTGAGGGATTCTTTTATTTGTGAATAATGTATTTTTTCAAATTGTAGGAGGTTCAATAACCTTCTCATTTCTGGATGATGATCAATTGAATTTCAAATAATCGGTCGAAAATTATTCATTTGTGGACTAAAAATATTTTTACAGAAGCATTCAAGAAATTCTTGCTTTACAAAGGCTGATTGGCTGTTCTTTGTGCATATCGTTGAGAAATGTTTCCTCCTTCTCTTTTATAACCGACTTAGAAGAGAAGAAAGAGGAGGAGAGAAATATGTCTCCATCCAAGAATGAGTAAAAACCTTTGGAAATCTCAATCGAATTGGAAAGCCACATATTTCACGTGAAAATTGAAATTTTCATGCATAAGCGTTGCATAAATTGAAATCATTGATTTTGGATTTGAGCTCTATTTTCCAGTCCTTAAAATGATCTTTGTTTCTTGATGGTCACCCTCAATAATATTTTATAAAAACTGGACAGTTTGTTGACCCCACACCATACGGGTGGTTGAACCATGCATGCGCGCGCAGCGCGCGCACTTCGTAGATCGAATAGTTTTTTGAGATTATTCGAAAAATCCCCCATACAGTCGTGGATTTTTTGATCAGCAATTCATAAATTTCGATTTCGAGGCATGTTAGATAGATAAACATATACATAGATGAATGACATTTCCATTCGATATTTTCATACTATATTATATTTGCTCCTTTCGGGTACCATATATACCTGCATAATTTTTTTTTCCAAACACAATAGCTTTTGCCGTATGTTCTAGAATTTTCGGTCATGGTAACCATCCGCGCGCAACGCGCGCGTTTTAGAGTTCTAGTTATAGTTATGGTACGAGACCCACGACGTTGATAGATGGTGATGATCGGTTTACACTTTTGGGTCAGAAAAACAAATTTCGATATGTTTTCTCGTAAACAAATAGGAAAAAACATCAGCGGTGGCCCCGCGAGCGTTTTCGGGAAAAAATTCAGTGACGCGTATCGAATTCAACCACTAGTTTGAAATATATAGGGGAGAGCGGGGTATGGTGGGCAGCTCGAAAATTTGGGTACCCCAGTTATAAAATACAAAAAAATATTTAAAAGTGCGAATGTTCATGAATTCGCATCAGTGTATCACCTAGTTTTTCCCTGGGGAGTTACAAAAAATTTCAATATGTTTTGACCCTTCAAAATCGTATGTCAAAATTCGAGGTAAAATATCGCGTGTCACGCCTGTATGCACTCTACGGTTCGTGCGCCAATTTGATCGAAAATACTTGGCTACCCATCTCTCATCGGTAGCTTTGTTCGTTAGCTTTAATCTCAATTTGAATCGAAGTGATCCCATGAGTAGTTTTTGAGCAATAATGGTAATACGAAGGTGAGTGGAACGGGGTATGATGGACACAAAAAGCGGGGCGCGTTGGCCAGTTCCAACATACAGCCACAGCACATGAGCCGCGTGGCGCCACCCAACCTAACCTAACCTTCGCGGCGCCTCGTGTTGTTGATATTCTGCTCTCGCTGCACCACGGATGTGATTGTTTATCGATATTATTGATAATTTTACCTCGATGTGAGTGAAAAGTGAGTGCTATCAATGCCGTGGGTGGTGGATTAGAAGCTGTATCACATGATATGACCACCAGATTCGTGCCATGCATCTAGAATGCATAATAAACTCGTGTGTGCGAGCAAGTGAGATCCGAGCTGTGACATCTTTTTGTTGAATTATCAAGTTTTACCATCATTTCACGGCATGACATGGACCTGAGGCATCAGATTAGGTAGAAAAATGTTCAAATATGCGAATGACAACAATTCTGTATGTGTAGTGTTATTATTATACTTAAAAATCGTGAGTGTCCATCATACCCTACACGACTGTCCGCTATACCCCGCGATTACCCATCGTGCCCCAATGATTAAGGTTTAGAAAATAGCATTTCTATGAAAATGGGCGAGTGTAAAAATTAAAAAAAAATATATCCCATCATTCCTGAGATGTTTCTCTGTCGAATGACTACTCGCAGATCCGATTATAGTAAAAATCGTAGTTGCCAAACGGGTTTTTATTAGCTATGCCCGACATACCCCGCTCTCCCCTAATCGCTGTAAATAAGTTTATGAGTACATCACCCATGGGATCGATAGATGGTTTGAAATGGAAATGGTACATGCTCTTCCTTGTTTGTTTAAAAGAAAACATGACGAAACTTGTTTTCCTGACCCAAAAATGTCATTCGGATCATCACCGTGGCGTGGATACCGTATTATAACCATGGTAATAGAATCGAATGGATTTTTCGCGCGAGCTATGAGTGGCATATCCCGACCAGTCGTCACTCATCCAGATACGATTACCAACAAAACTATGTTCAACCTGGATTTCCGACCGACGAAACTTGGAATTCAATATTAAAAGATATCACTCAATCGAAAATTTAACCACCTGGTTGAATGAAAAATTCAACCAACTGGTTGAAATTTCATCCAAATGGTTGGAAATTCAACTTGTCTGGTTGAAAATTCAACCAGCTAGTTGAAATTTTGGTTGAAAATTCAACAAATTTTTTATAGTGCACCCTGGTCCTCATCAATTGAAGGAATCATCTCAATGTACATCAAGAGAGTACGATCACAAATTTTCATCCAAATGGACCAACATACACTGGCTTCCTTACAAAAATGGAAGCCAGTGGCAACGAATAATTTCTGAAGACAGCACTCATATTTACATGACTAATTAATGGTCCGATTAACAAAATATCAGATCACGATTAGCCCTTGTTAATACAGAAAACCCCGTGCGGTTGCATGAAAAACTCATTGGATAGAATTCACAAAATCAGAGTTTGATTTTGACACACATCCCTGAAGAGTAAAAAATCTAGACCAATTTTAGATTGATTATTGTCAAAGGACTAGATACACCTCCATCTACATAAAAATGACTTATTAGGCTGTGAAACGAGTGAAATTCCTATCTCGTGAAGATAAGTGATTCAAGATACACGTGAAGGAAGAGTAGAATTCCTTATTGAAAGTTAATTTCTCCGACCCTGAGCCGGAGGCGAGGGTCGAAATTGAATCACGATAATACAAAATCTAGATTTCATGGCAGCATATTTCATGCCAATTTGTGAGTAAAAGAGGTAGACCTGTGCAGAGAGCAGGCTTTCGCGCACAATGTGTCAAAAAAAAGTTCCTGATGAGCTCGGAACGAGTTTTTTAAACATTTTTCATCTCGTTAGAGTTTATATAATGGGAGGAATCGTTGATTTCGGATGAAAAACTACTATTGGAGCAAATTTTTCATGCATTCGAGTCCAAGCTTATAGACAGACCGAACAGCCATAACTTTTCTTAGAACAATAGCTTATATTGAAACTTTCTGGTGAAGAAAATTCAATGTTCACACAAAGTAATACAGTTCGTACTTTTGTAGTTCTTCATTAACGCTACACTTAGAGATGTTTCCTCGTGATAATTTCCCCATCAAATCGTAAGAAATAGCAACAATCATCTTGCTTCTATTCGTACTTGACATAGTTGACATTGAAGAAGAAGTTTGATATCTGTGTTTCAAATCTAACCTCAAATCTCTCATCATCGTCATCATTATCGAAACTTCAGTTGCAACTTCTCTATTAGACATGTATCAGCTTTGCAATTTGGCTTTTCTACTTTGCAATATTCTCTGCCAATTATCGATGGTATTTTGTGACAAGTTTGATTTTTCCAAGGGAGACTTCCAGAAACCGTATCGAGGTAAATCCTACAACCATCAAAATTTGTGTTCATAGACTTATCTTACATTTGTTATGATCCTGTTGATTACCAGCACTTTTACTGAGACTCAAACAATTCATTCAGCTCCAATGATGATATCCTTCAGGAATTGTTTCGATAAGCTTTTTCTCTGGGAATTATATTGCTTATATCAAATTCGTGAACCATATTTAAATTGCAAAACAGCTTTTCGAATTGTTTTGAGTCCACAATCTATTCAGAGAGTTCACACTATTTGATATTTCTCATTCGATTAAAATAAAAATGCAGCTCTCACGTGTATCAATGTTTTATTGAAATTGAATCTTGCATTCAGGCATTCTTGAATAATGTCTCGTTTGGGGTAACACTTGTAAATCAGGGTTATGGCAGATTTTCAATATGTTTTTGATTGCTCGACTTGTCTTGCCATTATGTAATTCTGAGTTGTTGCAGAGTACACTGTATTTTAATCGAAAGAGCAAATCTTTCAGCTGAGACTCTGTACAACGATAAGTAAAATTGATCAGGGATAGATTAAGCATCGGAGAATCAAAAAATTTTCCGACAGAAGTGAATCTATCGTTCTTACAAGACAAATTTTCAATGTGGAATTGTCAATTCTGATGGCGGAGATAATCCAAAACTCTCGCTCATCTCAATAATTTGAGATCTTCGATCAATGCCCGCGTTTCTTCAGATGATTCATAATTCTTACTTCGTATTAAGGATTAATTTATAAATTTCAGGTATCTTCACGCGACAAATAGAGCAAGGTGAATTAGTAATTCCACGACGGGTGTACGAAGATGGCTCGTTTGATACTTACAAGTTATCCGAGTTCTACGATCGTGAACAGATTACTCACAGAAATAAGCGATCTGATATAAAGCAAGTATCTAATGATATCTTTGGAGGCTTATGAAATTAATGAATCGGCAAAGTCAGCGTTGGGACATTTAGACTGACAAGGGCAGGTCCAACCTCGCGAAACACGGATCCTCATGAAACTCTGGGGTGCAAAATGAAGATATCTCCAAGAGTTTGATCCCATGGGCCTTCTATCCTGAGATACAGCTATGGAGAATAGCATTGCCAACATAGGTCCATGTTGAAAAGTCGTATGTATAGATATACTAGCAATGCTAATCTCCTTGGCTGTATCTTGGAATTGGATGCCCATTGGATCAAACTCTTGGAGATACCTTCATTTCTCACCGGAATAAGATAAATCCCAGAGTTTCATCAGGATTCGTGTTCCGCAAGGTTGGACCGTTCCTTGTGAGTTGATTGGTATTTTCTGCTAGAACCACCCATTACAAATTCGGCAATTCCGTATTTCAGAAGACTTCGTCAGCGAATACCAATCAATCGAATTCGGCGAATTTGTGATGAATATTTTCATTCACAAATGTCAATAAATTCCCTGCAAACATCATCTACTATCATAATCCTCCAATTGAGTTCAATTGATAAATATCCACTTAATGTTCAAGCAAGTGATCGATTCGCAGGTTGCATTTGCTGGTACCATTTTCTGATATGGATCATCACTTGGAACTGGAGCCATATCATGATTTTATTTCACCACATATGGTTGTAGAGAAACGTGCAATTGATGGTGATCCATATGATTCTATGTATGATGGTGATATTGAATTCAAATCACCCGATATTGAACTATGTCACTACAGAGGTACGATTCGAGGTCACAAAAATTCTCGAGCAGCATTGTCACTTTGTGACGGAGTGGTGAAATTTTGATTAAAAAAATATTGTGAATGACTATATTAGCATGTATATAGATTGCATCAAAATTTTTATCTGAATTCAGGTGGGTTACATCAAGACAAATCATGGCAAATATCTTATAGAACCTCTTGAAGAAGATAAACCAAAATTTGATGGCCAACGTGTGCACGTTGTATACAGTAGTGATCAAAAAACTAAGGCTCGGCAACTGGAAACAGGACAAAAATCATGTGCAACAAGTGGTTAGCTGTTTCCCAAATTCTATTACCTCAATAATTCTACAACACAATCGATCATCCTCCAATTTTCTACGTTCCCTTCTGATGAAATCCATAAAGCGAGGATACAATTGAAATAATGATGATTCAGGTTCTGAACCGTCATTTATATCCAAAAGTCACCTATAAATCACACATTTTGGTATCCATGTTTGAATGTTATTTGTGGGATTTTGTCATTCTCGTCAAAATGAAAGGGTGAAGGGGAGCAACCCTAAATTTGAAATCTGACCTAGAAAATCGTAGAGTGTGGAAAAAAGTATGTACATATGCACTTCTTCGATGCAAAACCATTGGTCTATTTATTTTTTGGCAAATTCTGTTTTCCGTCGCAAAAATCACAATCCCCACATTCGAGTGCCTCGGACCTTAAAAATTATAAAGTTTTTTGTAGAATAACAAGTCTACTTTTTTGCCAATGTCAAACGAGTGTATCCTGGTAGTTGAGGGAGGATGAAGAATGTTATAAATGGATATGTCCAATTTTAAATGATTTTTATAATAAGCTTTGTCAATTTTCATCTCGATGTATATTCTTCAGCCTAAAAAATGAGTGTTGTGGTTATTTTTTCAAAAATCTGATATTTCTCGGTTCCTGAAGCTTTTTAACGTGAAAATTCAGAACTCTGATTCGAAAAAACAAATTTCGCAAAAATCTGATCAGACAGCTATCTTATATCGAAAAAATACATACACAATGAGATGAACAATTAGATGTGTATAACACATCTAATTACTCAGCCCACACGATTTTCCAGATCAAACTTCATAATTATAGTTGCATCTCCCATCAACTCGATTTAAAACCGATTGAGGAGTTTTTCAAAAAGCGTGAGTTCATCCAGAATCATCAACGTATACGTCGGGATGATATGTATAACAGAAAAAAAAATCTCTGGGATCACCATGACCTCGTGTGCTATTCGGAAGATATAAATCATTTAAAATCACAGATCTCGATGTGACATACGAATTCTTCAGATGACTGGGAGAATGTGTGGACAAGACGACTGGCACAATTAGAAACTTCAGAAAAAGAAAAAAATTCTGCTCCACCTGGTGAAAATTCGCAAAATGAAAAGCCATCATCAAGCTCTCACAGTATTCATCGTTATATAGAAATAGCAATGGTAGCCGATCGCAGTTTTCTCGATCATCATAAAAACACAAATCACGAGCAGTATCTTCTCACAGTTGCAAATATTGCCTCGGACTTATTTCATGATGCTAGCGTTGGAAATCAGATTGACTTGGTTGTTGTCAGAATGATTTATCTTGAGAGACAGGAAAAAGAAGTGAGTGATTCCTTTGATATATTATTACCAATTTTTCAAACAGCAAAATTGAGATCTTCGTGGATGGAAGTGCGTTATCTCAAGTATTGGCTGTCACATTCAATTTTTAGGTGGATCTGCATATAAATACAGATGCAGAAGATACACTGAAAAGTTTTGCTGGATGGGTGGCAAAGCTAAGTCCGTCCGATCCTCAGCATCCGAATCACTTTGACATTGGCGTACTAGTGACACGGTATATTTGTTCATATTTTAGTATCCGTCGAAATGAATGGAACACAGATACCTTCACAAGACCAGTGATAACTCCGACGCCCTTGGGTCTACTCTACGACAATTTTTGAAAAAGCTTCCGGAATCATCACGAAGATACGGAAAATAAGTTTCACACCCGTGTATCTAACTGTGTTTTTTGACAAACTATGAGAGGAAGTGGAAAGTCAATGCGAAAAAGATACTGTCTTGCACAGTGTGTCGAAATAGTACATTTGGATACAAGGGTGGGAAATCTTTTTTCGCGTCTGATAAATGGGTTTGCGGCCCGAGCCGCAGGCCCAAGGTCGGAATCAACACGAGGATGCGGAAGATAGGCTTTACACCCGTGTGTTTTTCGACAAACTGTGCAAGAAAGTGGAAAATCAGTGCGGAAATAGTATTTTTCGATTCGAGGGTGGGAAGTTTGGTTTTGCTTTCCGAGTGATTGTTTTCGGCCCGAGCCCTGGCGAGGGTCGAAATTAGCACGAGTAAAGCAAAAAAACTTCACGCCCGAGTATCGAAATACGTCTTTCGATCGACTGGGCGTAAAGTAAACGAAAACTGCCGTGCGTAAAGCAGTGCTTTACGCACAGTCGATCGAAAAGACACTTTTCAGCGTTTCGAAATAGTACATTTCGATACAAGGGTGGAAAAACTTTCTTTCGCGTCCGAGTGATGGGTTTCCGGCCTGAGCCATAGGCGAAGGTCAGAATCATCACGAGGATGCGAAAAACAACTTTTACACCCGTGTATCGAATACTATTTTTTGACAAACTGTGCAAAAAAGTAGAAAATCAGTGCGGAAAAGACACTTTTCCACACAGCGTGTCGAGATTAGTAGATTCCGCACCAAATTTATGAGGCTGTAGCTCGCTCCTGAGCGATTGGTTTTCGGCCCGAGCCACAAGCAAGATTCGAAATAATCGCTTGGAAGCGAGGAACCTCATGAACGAGTTACGAATACTACTTTTTACAATTTTGTAAGCACCCAAACATCGGAAGATTGAAAAAAGATTATTTCGTAGGTCTTGAAAAGAACTAGAAGATCTCACAAGCATTTCTGCGCTGTCGTGGTTTCCTGATGTATGATCGATCACTTTGAAACCCTTCAGCTTATTTCATGAATTTCAGAGTTAACAAAAATGCTACCATTCGATGTGTTGCGATCATTTTTCGTCCATATGTAAGAGGTCGCAGAATTGAATCAAGAAGGACCCCAAACAATCAGGAAATGTAGCTAGAAGAACTATAATATTTTTGGTTTCTTTTATTCAACCACAAAACGCTCTCTATATATTTTCATAGACGGGAGATTCTTGGAGATATCATGGTATTGATGCAATATCAAATCATCCGTTATTCTTGAGGAATAGTGTATATGTAACACAATTTCGTCAAAAATTTTAATTGCAGATCTCAAATACTTTAGGTACGATATCTGCTCAAAAGCTGGTGACTGCAACGTGGTAGGATTGGCATACGTAGCTGGAGCTTGCGAACGAAAGGACGCGGGTTGTATCACGGAGGACAATGGAATCGGTTTGGGGGACACAATTGCTCACGAAATTGGCCACATGTATGTATATTGAGAAAAAAAAATCTTTTGAGACTCACAAAGGCTTTGGTATTGACAAACAAATCACGTTTGGATTTTCATCCAGAGACAGCTTTTTTTGAAATTCTTAATGGTGAATGCATTCAGGAAATTCAATAGGTGCTCTCGGTAAATTCGAAAAGTTCCGGCCAAAGTTCTATGAAAGAACGAGAATTGATCAGATTAAATAAGCTATTGGATGGATGAAGATTTTTTAATTTTGCACCGTCCAAATATTTTGAATTCTTGATGGACTTATTAAAACCATGAGTTTATGGATTCATGAATGAATTCTTGATACTTGTTCTTGCACAGACCACTACCAAGCATATGAGGGCTCATTGAGATACCTATTTTTTTCATGAAGGTTGGGCTGCGCTCATGATTCTGAAGATATCAGTGGATGCAGTCCAACAGCCAAGGATGGATCTACTTACGTTATGGCAGCAGTTTCAACTGGTGCTGGTACTTATTCGTGGTCAGAGTGTAGCAGAAAGTTCATCACCAAGTTTTTCGAGTAAAATTTAAATTCAATCATACCAAATTTGTAGATTGTGATTGATGAAATGATTCAATTTTTAGTTCTTTAATCAATATCAGAATATAGAACTATTGATAGGGATTCGATTGTCGAGGGATTAATCAATGAAAAAATGCACCCAGGAGGCTTTGTGGAGAAAATTGATATTCATACTGAATCCTCCGAGAAAATTCAAAATCATCGGAAATGATTCCGGAGGCAATATTGAGGGAAAACTAAAATAATCGGAAGTGATGAAAATCAATCACTTGAAATATTTTTCAGGAGACTGAGCTCTGACTAATCATATTTGGATTTCAATATATTCTTCTGGGCTCTTTGAAATATTATAACCCTACATTTGTATTTCAGGAGTGGTCTCGGTGAATGTTTTTTGAATAATCCGAAGAATCCACCGGATAAATACAAATTTCCCAATATGTTGCCGGGTGCAGTGTATGCAACGGATTTTCAATGTAATCTAGCTTTTCCGGGAAGTGAAGTTTGCAGTATGAATCAGGTATTGGTCACTCATGTAGATGGAGTATCGCAACTTCATACCACTGATGTGCTTCATCACTTGTTCAATATCGAAAATTAATTTTCTATAAAGCTTTCCCACCTCAACCGATTACTGAAATCCACCATACAATGAAACATAAAAATAACATGCAAAAGCAGATTATATTCCATTCTAAAAGTGGGATCCTTATCAGTTTCGAAATCAATTGATTCGATATCAAGTATCTCGACTATTTTGATTGGACAATACAGGGGACAATAGCCTCTCAATTTCTCTAACGAATCCACGAACCTAACTAATATTCAAATTTTGACTGTATCATATAACTTCAGTTAATATTGAGCTTGCTCTAATTTGAACAAACAATCATCTTACGAACGTGTGCAATGACTCGAAATTCATACTCGAATCTTTTCTCTGCTGTTAATTGAATATATTTGTCAAGCATGTGATTCATTATCTCATTTGGATAATCTATCATTTTCATATTTCTTCATAACCACGATCACGAGTATTAATTCTGGATAACTAAGGATGTTTCTTAGTGAAATTTTTTTTAGAATTCCTGAATTCATGAAACACCTGAGATGTTTTGACCATAGTACATTTCGAGGTACATTTGCTATTCAGGACGTGTGCGAGCAGCTGTGGTGCAAGGTTGGAGATACGTGTAAGTCTAGAAGCGGTGCGGCAGAAGGAACAAAATGTGCTGAAGGCAAGGTAATATCGCAAAACTTCCCTTGCCCATTGCAAACCGGCTTTAAAATATTTTCTGACGGGCGATATAGGTTTTTTTCAGGAGATTCTCATTGTGGAGAGTCATGAATTCGACAACTGTACTTTTCTCAACAAACATTTTGCGATTTTGAAGTACTTCAAAGCCCTGATAGAAATTCATTTCCTCAACCAATTTCGAACCAATTAGCTGAAAACTGACCGCCTTGCAGACATTATGGTTGTTCGACTTCCACTAGGAAGAAAAGATTTGTTATTTTGGCAAATAATAGAGCTGAATGAGTAGTACTACAGTTTACGTGGGCTACATGCCTGTTAAAAAATTCAGGAATCATTTTTGGCTCAAAGGAGGAGTCATTCTCAAATTTCTTGACAAACTAGTGACTCTCACACTCTGAGATCTCTTGATAAGAGAAATGATATGAGAAATGAGATACACCGAAATTCAGTCAAATTTTAGAATCGAAAAATTTCTTAAATCAATTTATTTCTAAAATCTGTCATAAAATCATTAATCACAGTGGTGCATCCATCATAAATGTGTGAAAATTGGAACACGTGGAAGTGCAATAAATGGTGGATGGAGTGATTGGGGTCCTATGAATAAATGTTCACGAACTTGTGGTGGTGGCGTTCAAGTATCTGAAAGAGAGTGCAACAATCCAACGCCAGAAAACGGAGGAAGATATTGCATTGGAGAAAGGAAGAAATTCTCTATTTGCAATACAAACGTGAGTTATCGATGAATATCATCACGACTTCACTTAGATCCATCCAATTTTTTAGATACGCTATTTGAGTTCTGAGCTCGAAGGTTTCTCTGAAACTAAACGATATTATGTTCGCACACTGATGTTGTGCACTTGAAAAATTTATGAAAGTTTTCACAACACTGAGTAATTTTTTATAGTAATAAGGTCATCCCTGAGATGATAGGAATACGCAGCGTTGAGTGGCCTCTCCCAGTTTGGAAAATGTTATAGATTGCAGCATAAGGACATGAAATTTTTGGAAATTAGTAACTTTCCATCTGATCTTCTCAGGAAATTTCTCATGATTTTCCCAGCACAATGTTGTCGAATACTCCATGATTTCTCTCAAGATGCGCGAACCCAAACGAGATTTTGCTCTATACAAAGGTGATTCCGCCGAAAGTGGGAGTCTCCGATGCCAGAACCGTTTCAGAGAGTGATTGAGATCAAAAATTCATTTCAGAACCAGACGGGTTTCGGTTCCTCTTCCTCGTTGATTTTTACTTATTTAAGCATAAAGAACAAAGTATCTGAAGCTACTTATCGCAGAATTGAGGCTATGCCAGTTTCAATAGGTGTCGCAGAAGGGTGCGGAATTGATATTTTGCTCAAAATATACTTTATGCAATTTTCCGATGTTTGAGTGCTTACAAAATTGCATAAAATAGCATTCGCGCCTCGATCATGAGGTTCCCCGCTCCCGAGCGATTATTTCGACCCTCGCCTGCGGCTCGGGCCGAAAACCAATCGCTCAGAAGCGAGCTACAACCTCATAATCTCGGTGCGAAATCTACTATTCTTACGACTCCATTCCGCACGGATTCGGTTTAATGCAACCAAACACTGTAATAAAATGTATTCTATACCCAT
This sequence comes from Eretmocerus hayati, assembly GCA_029851415.1. Classification (NCBI taxonomy): domain Eukaryota; kingdom Metazoa; phylum Arthropoda; class Insecta; order Hymenoptera; family Aphelinidae; genus Eretmocerus; species Eretmocerus hayati. The sequence continues at coordinate 18,773,208 of CM056743.1, forward strand.
TCTATAGAGTAATACAGTGCGCCAAGGGGGAGCACAATAGTACATTAAGCAACATGGGCGAAAAGGAAGATTCTCGCACGAGTGTCCGGGAAGAGTGCGAGAAAGTAATTTTCTCGCACGATTCCACTTTCTCGCGCGGTTCCGGATACGAGTACGGGAACTTTTCGCCCGCGTTGCTTATACTATTTTATGCAACCTGTGCGGAAAACTGTCCCTTCGCGATTGCTAAAAAAATTGAAGGTCAGGACTTGGAAAAAATAATAACAATCACTATCTCATACTGAGTTTCTCATTCAATTAAAATAAGCAATTCACGTTCCCTGTATGTCATAGTTCCGTCCCATTCGTCACAAACGCTGCTATAGTCAAGTTTTTGGAACTGAGAGTGGAATGATGCGTCAGAGCCGCCCGTTCGAGAACCTTTTCGTGGAGGTCGACGGTATACGGGGACGGACGCCCGGGGCGCGGAGCGGGGTCCAGGGGCGGCAGGGGGCTCCGCCCCCCGACTGAAATGAAGTTCTGAATGATGTATGAAAAAAAACCTCTTATCCATATCGCGTATTACGTCTTTGCTCAAAAATATCACCAAATTTCAAAAAATTCAATTTTAATAATTATTCCAACTATGTGTAATGATGATAAATCATCTAAATACATTTAAAAAGGGGGTTTTGGAATTCATGAATATCTTTATCCACCAAAAATATTTTCGTACAATTTTCCGATGTTTGGTTGCTCACAAAATTGCATAAAATAGCATTCGCGTCTCGATCATGGGGTTCCCCGCTCTCAAGCGACTACATCGACCCTCGCCCGCGCCTGCGGCTTGGGTCAAAAACAAATCGCTCCAAAGCGAGCTACGACCTCATAATCTCGGTACAAAATCTACTATTCAAGTAAAGATGAGAATATAATTCATATAAAACGATGAGTAATCGATGGGTTTGGATTTGCCTCCCAGAAACACATTGGCATGCAAGTTTGACTAATTGAATTTTTTTCTAAGTTTTCAATTTCTTATGAGAAATTCGATGAATTCATTTCTGCACAGATTTTACTTTTTCACTATGTTTTGTCAAACATAGAAAAAAAGTTACTTTCTCGCACACTTAGCCGTGCGATAATGGTTTTCCGCATTTCTTTTGGCCCGGGTACCTAGCATAGAAAGTTAACTTTTTGCACAGTTCTACGCACAGCGTTGCATAATAGTAGATTTCGCACCGAGTTTATGAGGTTGTAGTTCGCTCCTGAGCGACTGGTTTTCGGCCTGAGCCATAGGCGAGGTACGAAATAATCGTTCGAAAGCGGGGAACCTCATGCACGAGTTGCGAGTACTATTTTTTACAATTTTGTAAGCACCCAAACATCGGAAAATTGCAAAAAATATGATAGATAGTTGACTGAAATTTTCTCTCCGCCGTTCGAAAAATACGTTCATAGGGTGAGTTCGGCTGCGGATCTGAGTTTTCGACTAATGTCGAGCATGGGTCAGGCGCATTAAGACATCTGCGGATGACAACTCCACCAGTTCCAAAAAAAAACGTTATAAACGAACTCTTTGAAAAATTTCCACGACCATCAGTAATACAGCGCCAGGCGCGAGCTGAGCGTTCGATGACGATTCGCGAAGTGGTCGATCATATCACTCGGGGTCAAACAATTCCAAGTTCACAACGGTATACATGCGTAGTCAGAACTTCTGCTTTTGAATTCATTTGCATGGCCATCGTAGTGAATCCAAAATCCAAAAGTTGGTTGGATGCAGAGAACAAAATTGTCATTTCAACCCTTCACCATCATCAGGCAATATGAAATGATGAAACGTTGTTGGGTTCTCAAATATATATTAACATAGTTGCGCACCAACAGCATACATCTAAGGAAATTGTTTTGATGTACGTTCTAAATCGTCGAAACTTTCAAGGAGTTAGGAATATAGAAAATCACACTCTCGCTTTCGGCAGCATCACTCGTATATAGGGCTCAATGATACAGCTACTCTTGGAATATATTCTCTTGATGATTTTCCGAGCATCTCAATTTATTGATCCTCCGCTCGAATTCTGTTTGTGGCAAATATCAAGTTGAATAATGATTATTTAGTGAAAATATGCGTGTATACATTTATATTGAGATGAAAAATTCGAGTTGTACATTCTCAAAATGAATGCATTTGTGAATATAAAATAAATCCAATTCCATCATCTCTTTAACGTCAAATTGATCGATTCCAAATTGTTGGGAAAAGTGTGATTGCCAACGATTGATAGACATTCGAAGTCAAAAGTGGAAATAATCATCTAAGAAGGGATGCACCTCTGAATTAATCAGAATGTATACGAGAGCTCTTTTTCAAACATGAAAATATCGAAAGTAAATAACTATCTCGCGAATCAATCAACATTCTCATACAAACATCGAATAAGCCAGCGTCATATGCTGCTCGCGTTTATCAAAATTTATGCCGAATGAATTCAAATTCCACCCAATCAAAAATATAACTCAACAGTCTTCCATCCGAACAGACAGGATTATACAGCCTTCATGGAATTCTTTGTTTGATAACTCTGTTTCAACTCCAAAAATGGATGGATATCATAATTATTCAAAGCTTGAGTATGAATGAATTTATTAATATTCTCACCGTAATTTTCAGCCTTGTGACAAAGCTAAGCCCTCATTCCGAGCCATCCAATGTGCAAAATACGATGGTGACTTATCAGTGAACGGTGTTGCTCACAAATGGAAACCTTTTACTCGGCATGATTTGGACACCTGTGCACTCTATTGTTTAAATGAAAAAGATACATTTTATAAGTTGAGTCCTGCAGCTGAAGATGGTACTCCATGCCAAGCTGGTACAAACAATATTTGTATTGGTGGTGTTTGCCGGGTGAGAATATGTCATCCAGAGAAATATCACGGATTCATTTTTTGCAATTTTGTGCACTTGATTCCTTCAATTTTCTGATTATCTGTCCAGAAAGTAGGTTGCGACTGGATAATTGATTCGGATGCAGTTGAGGATGTTTGTGGTGTTTGTAAAGGAGGAGGTACTGATTGTACTCAAGTTCAAGGAACATTTGAGGAACAAGGCAAAAGAGGTTATTACTACGATTCCTGGTGAAATATTCGAACTTAAAAAACTCTTCATGGATAAAATTTCCAAATTTGATCACAGGATACACTAAAGTCGTGATTATACCAAAAGGTAGCCGAAACATTGTAATTCAGGAACTCCAAGAGTCGACGAATATACTGGCAGTAAAACTACCTCGCAGTAGTAAATACTGCTTGAATGATAAAAAGTAATATTGCTCAATTTCATTCTGATATGTCAACTTCTTCTTTGAATACTCATGGGTGGTACAATTTTCAGTACAGAAAATTTAGACGGTGATTATCAGTGTGCAGGAGTGAATATGATATACAAACATGTGAAAACGAAAATGGAGAGGATTGAAATAAAAAATGCCATCGAAGAGGATATGGAAATTCAAGTATGGTATCGAATATGTAGAATACATTTTTCGAAGATTGAGAGCTTAGTTGAATTTTTTTCGTGAGCAACATTACGAGTGATTCAATTTTCTCCGTAATCATTGCATTTCTCAATCCTGAGGGTGATAATTTTTGATTAATTTTTTCAATATCTTCTTCAGTACGTGTTTTTCGAGCCTAACAACCCTGGTGTCGAGTATACCTACTACGTGGATCAACCAAACAAATCTCGTACTCCTACATATTTCTGGGATAATGTAGAATGGAACGAGTGTGACGTAAAATGTGGCGGTGGCACTCAAGTGAGAATTGATCACATTTTATTAAGAAACTTGTGATTAAAATCATCATGAGGAACCCTAGTGTCTAGATCGTCAGTTTTGACAAGTATTTTTTGTAGTATTCAGGATATGAAGCCAATAGAGTGACTTCGCAAATGAGTATCCTGTCGAGAGATATAGGCTAAAAAATTAGCCTCCCATTCATGAGCCAAAGTATCGTCGAATTGAGTAGTTTTGGCACGACCCCGGTACTTTTTATTGTATTTTGCTCGGCATTTCAACGTATTTTGTCAAAACTGAGCTTGATTAGTGGTCAATCGAAAGCTTGCGGTCTCAGCTTCCGATCGAAGAGCTGCAGGATAATGATTTGATATGTCTCGAGCCGGAGCTGTAAGCAGGTTTGCAACCAAAGTTAGACCCGGACCGGGCAACTTTAGTACATATGAAAAATATTCAATTTTACTCATCGCCATGCGAGTGAATCAAAATTAATCGTCCAGAAGTCTTGTGCTAAGCTATTTTGAACAATTTATAACCTTACAGGTCGTTGCTAGATTCATGATGAGTAAAAGAACAGGTGTCATACAGAATTGAACCAAAGTTACCCCACCGTAATGCTTCTTGCGCAGAGTAGGGTAACTTTGGTACACTTTTTCATGATTTCTCCTTCTGTTTTTTATTCATCCAAATTCCAAATGCTGTAAATACTCCAAAGTATCGAAGGTTTCTTTTATTTGGTGACAAATATGGTCAAAATCTGACGTTGTACACCCACATTCCTCACGAAAATAATTACCGTTTGTATCACCCGGTGACCGATCCCCTCAGGGACATTCCTGTTGGTCTCACTCGTGGGAAACAGACCCAGCAAAATACGCGTGGGACACACACGAGGATTCTTCGCGTGAATTTGTACATTAACAAGTGACGATTCAAGAATTGAAAGGATCAGGAACAAATGAGAGTGCAGGCACAGCATGTTTGAGGTCACGACTGAGTCAACCATAAAGTATATAATAATACAATCTTGACGATAACCTAATCTTCATTAAATTATCATTTTATGTAATTTTTTAATCAATTTTCACCCAATCGTGCCGTTTTCATCGCATGTGTGCATGTATGTTACGAATGTAGAAATTTTCACAAAAGAAAAAAGTAATCGAAACGTACGCCGCTTAAGCGTACAACTCGTGACCAAAACATCGTTACGAGAATTACAATCGCAATATATGCCATTCGTACGGTCTTGCAACGTACGGATGGCAAACAGTAAAAAGCCGTACGCCCATCAGGCGTACGGCAGCTCAAAGGCGTTTCTAAGATATAAATTAGTCGTAACTCACCGCGAAAAACGTACGCCCATCAGGCGTACGAAACTAAGTGTCAAGTTTGTGTTTTAACCGCGTACGCCCATCAGGCGTACACATTTTGAGCCTACCATTGGTTTTATTTAGTAGCCATAATTCAATCCAAATAACGTACGTTCGATCAGCATACGATCTTAAGAATATCCATGAAATTAAGGATTAGGCAGCATTTCCTATCAGAAACATACTCCCTTTGGCAGTACACAATCATAAACAAAAAAAAAAAAAAAAAAAAATCGTACGCTCATCGACCGTACTCAGGGTATTAATAAATCACGTGATGGCCATCAGCGGCATATATGCGTACGCTCTTCACCCGTACGCATGTTTCCATGCAAGTTTCTACATACGATTCGTACGCCGTTCCGGCGTACAATTAGATACGACATTCAATCGTACGCTTCCCAGGTGTACGGTTTCTATTTCATCTTGCCTATATAAGAACGACGAAAAAAGAATCAGAGTCAGTTTTTTACCCGAGACCAGTAGAGGCGGAACTCTCGCCGTCTAAGTTTTTTTTTCTTTTTTTTACAGCCTCACGTGCGCCCGCACGTCGAGGCTGGACGGGTAGCCGGTATGGCCGTGGCATTGCGCCGCGGTGACGATCACGGCGGATAACTTAAGTTACGTTAGTGTGCGTGGGTGATGTGTGTTTTATATACAATCATTGTGCGAGGTAGTGGCCCTGACATCCCTAGCATAAAAACTATGAGTTTTTATCATTCAAAAAATACCCCTACCACCCCCACACATCCTGTTATCCGTCACCGCCTCCCGGTGCACCCGTCAATTTGGCGCCCAACGTCCGGGCCCCGGAAGACCTCGTCTTCCGCCAGCATCCCCATATGCTGGTTACTGACGACCCTGAAGAGTGAAACCATGCAGACGACCCTCCTCTGGACTTCCGAGTTGGCCAAGAGGAGGAACGAAGACTCGGTGGCGCCCTACTCAACATGAATCAACCCTGGAATGTACTTCAACCAAGGGATGGCGACTAGGACGGCGTGGATAGGGTATGCTGATGACCTTATCACCTGGGATAGCCGCTACGAGGAAAACGCACGAGCCCCGGTGAAAAGAAAAAGCCCAGGCGAGTCCGTGAGTAATCAACCAGGGAGAAGTAACCCTCGCGGGGCCGACGAACATCAAGCTCCGGACAGGAAAAGAATTAAAGTCCTTGAAAGCACTGGCAACCTGGTGAATGCAGAAAGCCCGGAAACCACTGTGAATAAAAGACTCGACCTCCTGTTGACCGTACGGTCCTACAGCGTACGGAAAAGCAGGGAAACTCGCCCTATAAAAGCACAGCAGTGCTCGTTCGAATCATCATTTAGTCTTCAAGCGTGGACACGCGAAGAGAACAGAATGGACAACGTTGCCCAAATCCAGAAGTCGCCTTCAAGACCTCGGCGCTGGCTCGCCGGAGCTCCTGGAGGATGGTGGCCGAGTGACTCGGAGGACACCACCTCGGACGAGGACGACATCGGGACAGCGACTATCCGTCTGCCAATCAAGAAGCGGGAACTACATTGGAGCTCGCGCACTAGCGCTGGTGCCTCAAGCGACTTCTCTGTAGGATGCGAGCCGCAGCCCTGTTTCTCGCGCCAAGGCGACGACACGCCCCGAGAAATCTGGCCCGAGCTGCCTCAAGGCCCATCATATCCTGACTTCAACAACATCGAAAACAATCTCGACCTGGACCGCAGTCTCGGCTCCTTATCGACAATAGCGCTCGCCTCCGACGGAGAGGAACGCGAGGAGCCATCCTCGTCGTCATCCGCATATGGCTCTGGCTCGGAAGAGGGAGTCCCCATCACGACAGCGGCGACAACCGTCCGAGGGCCTTCTCGCACCCCCGCTATGCCCTCGCAGTGGGGAGAGGGAAAAGCTGCCCCCGCCGCTCATCGAAACCGACGCACGAGAAAAGAGCGCGCTGCACGGAACGCAAACTGGAGCGCCTCAGTCACGCTGCACACCGCGCCTGTTATAATTGATCTCATCTCATCGTCGGATGACGAAGCCGCTTGCTCCAAAAGTGATCTGCGTTCGAGTGAGAACAAAGTTAGACAAAGTGTCGCCGAGGCAAGTGTTAGTGCAATCAGTGTGCAGTGCGCAAATCACGGTGACGTGGAACATAGTGCCCGTGATCCTTGTGTGCTTAGCGAACAAACAATGCCCATCGACGTACAGGTCTACCGTGCCCTGTGCCAGACGTACGAAGAGACACTCTACCCTGTCGATGGCGAAGCCCTCATCGACTACGTGAAAGGCTTCGTGAATCTGGACAAGGAAGCCCTCCGCCTACGTAATTATCGGCTGCGGAAGAAATTGGAGAGGGAGCAGGAGCAGCGAGAAAACGAGGGCGACGAAGAGGCTCCGGTGACCGCGGAGCGCGCCACTCGACCCCGAACGACTAAGAGGCAAAGCAGGGCCACGTCTCGGCCACGTCAGCAGGCCAAGAGGACGAAGAAAGCGCGAGGGAATGGATCAACGCCAACGGCTGGACTCGCAAGTGCACCACAGCCGACCACCTCGGTCCAGCAAGAGAACATCGCGTCGACGAGCAATAGCACCACCGTCGAGGAGGTTGAAACAGGCACCACCGTCGAGGAAGTTGAAGCAGTATTGGCGAGTAGCTTTACAACACAATCGCTCAGCGTCACAGTCGACCCAAGCGACCATTCCGCTCCGATTCTGCCGATGCCGGCGGACATCGCTCGAGCGACCACGTCCACTCCGCTGCACCCCGCATACGGTCCTTCAGACGCCATGCTCGCATCGACAACTCACGCCGTTTTCGAGTACACCATCTCGTCGGCCACCATCGCTGCAAGCCCATCCCTGAACCTGCATTTCTCGAGGTTCCTAGAGGATATCACTCCTCTGCCGAGCCCGGCGGCCACGTTCCGGACGCAAGGCATCGAAGAACTCCGTAACGAACTTTCGCCGATGGGTCTAATGGACCTAGACGACGTTATGAATAGCTCACTCCAGATACCACCGACGCCGGCTACCCCCGAGCATCTGCGACGTACAGCAACTACCGAAGCACCACCATCGACGTTCCGAGCTCATATGATGTCCCCCGTGCCTGACGAACCGAACCCGACAATCCGGATGCGCATCGTGCGAGAGCACACCAACGCCGTCCCAACAGTGGAGCAGCAGTCGACAGAAGCCGTAACGTATATGTGTATATATAAAGAGATTCAATGAAAATTCAAAGATTTCAATAAACGTCAGGGTTAACGCCTCTTTTCAAGTATGCTGAATGATGAGTGAAAATCGCTTATAAAATTCGGGGCCGATTTACGATAACCTAATCTTCATTAAATTATCATTTTATGTAATTTTTTAATCAGTTTTCACCCAATCGTGCCGTTTTCATCGCATGTGTGCATGTATGTTACGAATGTAGAAATTTTCACAAAAGAAAAAAGTAATCGAAACGTACGCCGCTTAAGCGTACAACTCGTGACCAAAACATCGTTACGAGAATTACAATCGCAATATATGCCATTCGTACGGTCTTGCAACGTACGGATGGCAAACAGTAAAAAGCCGTACGCCCATCAGGCGTACGGCAGCTCAAAGGCGTTTCTAAGATATAAATTAGTCGTAACTCACCGCGAAAAACGTACACCCATCAGGCGTACGAAACTAAGTGTCAAGTTTGTGTTTTAACCGCGTACGCCCATCAGGCGTACACATTTTGAGCCTACCATTGGTTTTATTTAGTAGCCATAATTCAATCCAAATAACGTACGTTCGATCAGCATACGATCTTAAGAATATCCATGAAATTAAGGATTAGGCAGCATTTCCTATCAGAAACATACTCCCTTTGGCAGTACACAATCATAAACAAAAAAAAAAAAAAAAAAAAATCGTACGCTCATCGACCGTACTCAGGGTATTAATAAATCACGTGATGGCCATCAGCGGCATATATGCGTACGCTCTTCACCCGTACGCATGTTTCCATGCAAGTTTCTACATACGATTCGTACGCCGTTCCGGCGTACAATTAGATACGACATTCAATCGTACGCTTCCCAGGTGTACGGTTTCTATTTCATCTTGCCTATATAAGAACGACGAAAAAAGAATCAGAGTCAGTTTTTTACCCGAGACCAGTAGAGGCGGAACTCTCGCCGTCTAAGTTTTTTTTTTTTTTTTTACAGCCTCACGTGCGCCCGCACGTCGAGGCTGGACGGGTAGCCGGTATGGCCGTGGCATTGCGCCGCGGTGACGATCACGGCGGATAACTTAAGTTACGTTAGTGTGCGTGGGTGATGTGTGTTTTATATACAATCATTGTGCGAGGTAGTGGCCCTGACATCCCTAGCATAAAAACTATGAGTTTTTATCATTCAAAAAATACCCCTACCACCCCCACACATCCTGTTATCCGTCACCGCCTCCCGGTGCACCCGTCAATCTCATCAATCTGTGACCTCCGCACAGCTTCGCCTACCCTTTCATTCGTTTCTGATTTTCTCAATTTTGATAAATTATTCCGTTTCTCAACAAAAAACCTCCAAGTCGAGTCGTCACCGGTAAATGTACGAATTAACGCGAGAAATCCCCGTGGGTGTTCCACAGGAATCTTGTTGGGTCCAAATCCTGTGAGAAACTCCACTGGGTGTCCCTGCGGGGATGGAACCGGGTGATACAACCGGTGATTATTTTCGTGAGGAATAATTCGTTCCGGGACACTGATTGCTAGGTGCACTAACTGGGCCACTCGTGTATTGCTGCTAAATCATCCTTGTTGCAAGAAGCGTCAGTCAATAACCACATTCACGCAGAATCTACGGTGGTTCAACACATTGTTCATGCATTCTTCGAGTGATCAGGACACGTTTCAGAGCGATGGAATTATTCATCTTGCCAAACGCAGCTTAGAAAGTCATCTCTCAAGGGTGTGCCAAAGTTGCACTCACTGTACCAAAATCATCCAATTCGATGGTATTTGCAAAGCTAACCATTTTGTTGTATACTTACAAAGAGTATACAAAGGGGTTGTGGGTCACGGATTCGGCTGAAACTCAGGGGATAGTCTTCTTTCACCGCCAAAAGGGTAAACCCATAGCCGCACTTGCAAATGCGCAACCGTTCCCAAGCTATAGCATATGACATTAGCATTGCCCATAAAGGCCCATGTTCAAAAAAGCTATAATGCTAATGTCATAGGTTATAGCTTGGAAACGATTGGGCATTTGCAAGTGCGGCTATGGGTTTCATCTTTTGGCGGGAAAAGGATACTATCCCCAGAGTTTTAGCAAAATCCGTGTTCCACAACCCCTGGGTGTTCCTTGTTAGATAGAAAATCCTTCTGGATGGAAATATTCTGCATTTTTTACATTCTAAGAAGCACCAGAGTGAAAAAAGACTGCGCACTAATGGATACATTTTATTTTCGTCTTCAGTAACTTTTGATGAAATACTAGCATCTAGTCAATCAAGATACGCTGATCAAAGATTTAAATGAGGCCAAAGAGCAGAAGGATCTTAGTATAGAGCCGCTAAGCTACAAAATCAGGGATTTCGGAGGGTTAATAGGATTTATGTTTACATATTGATGCAAGCATGATGGGGATGGGACAGCTTGCATCCACTGCGTCATTGCAATGAGAAATGCAGTGGATTATGGTAAAATCGGAATGATGATTTGAGCCCAGATCAATATGACGAACGAATAACTAACTATACCCAATAATTTTCATCTTAATATCGCAAAAAACAATTCTATCTGGATACCTTTCCATTGCTACAAGAATATTTAACCGAGTGTTTTTAGTCGAATATTGCGATAAAATGGGACTTTGATATAACAAACTTGAGGGGACCGGCTTCCAAAATTGTTATATCGAGGTTTCGTTATATCGAATTTTCATACCAGTATTCTGTGTTCAAGCCCATCTTTGGACAATTTGAACACGGACTGTACCGTCTTTGGAAATTCATTTGTTCATGGAGACCAATTCAATGGAAACATGCGTTTAGCCATCAAAAAATCATACAATATCCAGAATGAATACGTCAGTTGGTCTGTTTCAACGTTCAGAAGTCCTGTTAATTAGCCCTGATTCGAAACATCTTTGGCTTTGGGAATAGCTATTTGAGTGAGTTTGAGCTCGATTCTTTCTGAAATTTTGAGAGACAACTCATTGCTTCATGATTCTTCTACTTCTCACTCCTCAGTGACGGTTTTGGTCTTTTTAGAAGAAAACATATGACAATCTCGTGATACCATCAGAAAAGAGTCGAGCAGTGGTATTGAGTCACGAAACTCAAACTGCCATCAGTGCGAGTGCTTTTTATTGAGTTTCTATCTACCGAAATATGTAAGGGTTTTGTTGACTCATAGCTTTGAACACAGACCCTGCATAGAATTCATAACTCTGTAATTGTCATACCTTCCTCAAAGACTTGGTTCACATTCGATAATATCCTTTCGGAATCTCACTCTATCTTCCGGGCCAAATTTTCTTTTAACGAGGTTTAACTTCACAATAAGGAGGTAATTCAACACAGGCAGGGATAGAAAATTCAAGAGACCGGAGCTCCGTTTCGTTATACCGAGGGTTTCCTTATATCGAAGTTTTTTTTTCTTTATCAAAGTTCTAGTGTATATCTATTTTCCTATGTATATTTGATCCAAGTTTGAACTATCACTCTCATTTGACGGAGTTGATCGCAGTTCCACCAGTTCCATACCCAAGATAGACAGATCTTCAGAAAAGTAATTTAGGCGGTAGAAAAATACTTGTACTCGTGCATTTGATAAAAGTCAATTCTTTCGTCATATCGATCGGAGCTAGAACCATCAGTCTGATTTTATAATAATTTACTGTATTTTTGATAGCAATAACATAATGATTGCGAGTTCCCTCATTCCCGCTACTTTTCAAAAAAGTTAATGCACTTGCATCAGGATGCAAACATAACCTTCCTTAAATCTCCAAAATCTGTGGATTTTTTGCTTAATAGCTCTGTGCTGGGATGATTTCGAGATCTTTGGCCTCAGTCAAAAGTTTGTTCGTCGTAGTTCCATCTTTAAGATGCTAGAGTTTCATCAAGAGCTGCTGGAAAGCAAAAGCACTGTTTTCAAGGGCGAGGTCCTTTTTGTGAACGATTGTTGATCTGGATCCCTTATTTCCTATTCATAAGTCAGTAATTGATCGAATGCACTATCCATTATTAGGTATCCGAGCCGACCTGTATAGAAGGAAAATCAGGCAAAGTTGATGCAAAATTTTGTGATGGAATTCAGAGACCACAAACTAAAAGTCAGATGTGCAATACAACGCCGTGTATAACAAAGTACCTTTCATTAATATGCCTCGTGGAATACGTTTTACTTCCCTTAGAATATCATAAAATTCACTTTTGGTTAACGCATTGAAAAAATTCAAAGAGATGATAAATCTTGATATATAGGTGGCGTGTCACACAGTGGAGTAAATGCAATTGCTGCGATGGTCTAATGCGGCGTAAAATTCAATGCGTCCGTGCGTCTCAGAAATACTCGGATTATATTCGAACAGAGTTGAAAGAGTGCAAAGGAAAAGCTCCTACACAGACTAAGAAATGCTTGCGCGCAAAAAACTGTCCAAAGAATTGCAAGAAGCGAAAGAGCTTAAAAAAATCTTCAAAGGCTTTAGTTTCGCTGAAAGATCGGTTGAAAATTATTGACGAATTTGTCGATCATGAACTTGGACATTATTTATCGAATGACTGGAATTTATTCGATCAATCCGACGTGGAGTCTGGCGAAGATGCGAATGAACTAATTGATGTGGATTCAGAGATGATGTTCGAAGATCCTGAGGTTGAAGATGAAGAAAATAGGGTGAATCATTTCCTTACAGATTCATTTCTAGTTATTTATTCTCCATCTCTGATCGGCTTTGAGCTGAATTTTATTGGACCATCCCCACTGAAAAATTCAACCTTGTAAACAACCTTGTTTACAACGTTGTATACAAGGTTGGTTGCAAGGTTATTCACAACCACTTCACAACGTTGTTAACGAGATTATTTACAAGGTTGAATTTTTCAGTGGGGATTGGACCATTTCAGCACGGTTATCCATTATCATGGATGTTGAGGGTAATAATGGAACATCGATAAATTTGATATACACCGGAGGAAAAATCTGGGAAAACCCAAACATTTCTTCTAGCCTCTAAAAAATGATTCCCATGAGAATTATTTCGATGTCTCCTCTTCACCGCTTATTTAGGGTGGAAAACAAAAGTCTTGAAAATCTCTGATTTCAGTTTCCCCACTCACTTTTGACCCCAATGAAATTTTCTGATGGGGAGAAGAATTGTTTCGTATGCCGAAGTAGGATCCGTGATGGAAGGGTTGAATATATTCAGTCATGAGAATGTTTAATAATTGGGCTAGATTGTAGATTGTGACATAAAAAGACATTAATGGAAGACGGTTTCATTAATTAATTTCAGGACAAACGGATGTGTAATGAGAACGGAAGAATCTGCAGAGAAACACAATTCACAACTCCAAGACCAGGCAGTATAATCATTGACGAAATTCCAAACTCCGAGATAATCGTACACGAGATGCCAGTAATGAACGATCACATTCTATCAAACATGTCAGATGTGGATTTCCAGGATCATGGTGATGGAATTGGCGATGTTTCAGTAGATATTAAAAATGAGAAAGTTTATAGCGGAGATGATGCTAAGGACCATCTCAATAATTCGCCTCATGGAGGTAACAGTTCTGTAGAATCTTCTGCACATATTTATAGAAGATGTAGTTCCATTGATAAGCCTTGGCGTCGAAGGAATGCAGTACAAAGATGTGGTTTCATTTAAGGCCTTGAGTCAATTTCATCTTTAGTCTGTAATAGCTGAATTCATTTTTTGACTAAGTATATTCATGAAGTGACTTTTGATACTCTTGATGAGAATGAATGGGGAGAGATTGAATTTAAAATATGAAATAAGGAACAGTTGTTTAGTATCTATAAAGTAATAATAATGGAATTTTGACAGTAAAATTTGTATAACCTCTGATTCTTCTAACTGGTATATTTTTTCATTCGAGTCAAGAAGAGTAACTTGATGCATCAGAGGGTGAGCCATGAATGATACAAGATGTTCAAGATCGAGAAGAATCTAGAATCCTAGAGTTTCTCAAGATAATCTTATGGCTCTAGAGCAAACTTTTTCACAGAGCTCGCTTGCACCCACAAAAAGTTTATATTCTGGTGATCCTTCCGAAGGCTTGGGATTTATATTTGACCACTTTTCCACAATGAGATGATTATTCTGCAAAATTGACTTTTTCCCGATTTTCTAAAATGTGAACATCCTGATTGATACCTCATTCAAGTTTACAATTGATAACATTCCTCACAACGTTCTGAATTTCAAAACACAGAATCTCTTCGATATCAATTTTATAGATAAAAAAAATTCTAAAAATCTCATATTAGACGTATACCCTTGGTGATGAACTAAAATACACACTCACCATAATATCCAGAATAGTTTTGAGACATTCTTTTCAAGTGCATGACTAGGTAATGAAAGTATACAATAATACATAAAAATGAAATGTGATAATAATTCTCAAGAAGTATAGAGATTGACCATAACCGAGGAAGTCACATCGTCATCCTCGAAACATGTTTTTCGCAACACGATACATTCTCGTAAATCGTCAGTCAAGTGAGCATTTGCTCGGTGAAACGGAGTGAATCCGAGAGGTTTTGAGAAATAAACGAAACAAAACTAGTGCTCTTTTGAGTTTCACGAAACGCTACTTGATAGTTGAACTTGAGATATGTTTCTCTTTTAACTTTGTCGTTGATTTCGTTCCGCACCAAACTGTCGTCGTTGTCGTCGTCGTCATCGATGTGCTTCAGTAAAATATAGATAGTATTATATTTATTGAATCCTGAAAACATCTCTTCTATAATTGACCTTTCATAACCCACATGAATATTTGGAATGAGAAGTCATCACTTCAATTAGATGGTACAAAATGTACCCTTTGATGTGGCTGCAAATATACCAATGCCCAACATGAATTCGTTTTATCGATAGCAAGAATTATTCAGGAATCACCGTGATGCTGTGGAATTTGAAATGCACTTCAAATAAGGTTAATTACTCAATTTGTATGATGACAATGCTGCGTGTATTTCCAACAAATAAGTTGGAAATTCCATGAAAAATGTGTAATGGATGAAGTATTATTCTAACTTTGAGCTCGAAAAGGATTATCTTGTAAAAAATATTACTACGAAGCAAAATTCAGCGATAAAAATATCAACCTGTGGATATATGGATATAAAGAATGGTTTAAGAGCTATTCCATCTTCTTTGTCGTGAAAGTATTCAGAATGCAAAACGTGTCACTGGATTAGGAGTCAGAACACGTTGCATAAAATGTGTAATGGTATCATCATGACTATCCGTCACCTCTCTTTGCTTCAAAGGTTTCTTGGAGTTTCATTGTGAATGGGGACATTTCTGTTCTCTCTTTCTCTAAGGACTCTTCCATCTTTTACTTTCTCTATCCGAAGCAACTCTTTATCCAGTAAAAATTCCTACAACTTTTCCCTCGAAGCTTACCTTGGATCGTTCAAATTTTGGAATTAAGATTCACAGAACGAATATCTATCCAAACATGCACTGGGATAAATTCATGATTAAATTCTGGAAGAATATTTATTCCCAATATGTTCATAACTGTACGTATGAATTTTTGCTCCAAATATTCTGTTATCCGTTCCATTTTTTATCTAGAAAAATTTTTGCCCATGTGAAAACTGTTTCTATGACATGTGTCACGTAGGTTCAAGTTCGTGAACTCGCAGGAACATATGTACAGAGACCTATCCAACTGAGAATATTCGGGGCATCTTGATTCACACAAATACAAAAGTCGAGATTCATGTACTAAAATCATAAGATAGATCAACCGTATCATACGTGAATGAGTATACTGAATGAATGGTGTCAGACTTGTGGAATTAATGGACCACAGAAGCCTTTGAAACTTGGTAAGGATTCAGATCAAGTGTTAATGAGTATCTGGCTAAAATCTTAAGTCAATGAACCGTCTCATTTCGAAACCCTAGCCAACGAAAAGCGAAAAACCTAGTATTTTGATCACATTATACACTGTGCTTATAGAGGAGGGTACCTTGAACAATACCAGATATCCCATGGTGGCCATCGGGAAACAAAATACCGGAACGTCTTGCATGCTAACTTGATTTATACCCAAATTATGGTCTGGTCCGAGGAGATATGAATGAGACGAGTAAATTAGCCCATGGTAGATTGCTCTCTGATAGGCAGGATGGGTTAGCATGCCTACATTATGATATCGTTGAAATCGATGTTCGCAAAAGAGTGAGGTTAGATCGCCGTTGGCTTACGTAGTCGCATGACATTTACCTCAAAAACACAGATTTGCTCGGATATCGTCAGTATCTTGGGTCTTTTGAATCCACAGAGTATTTGGTCAGAACTTCTATCAAAGCAACATCCACGATGTGCTCTATTTCCAAGTGTCTTTCAACTTTGAAAATTTTGGATGATTTGAAATTGTAATGATTCCTCGGTTATATCGATCAATGTGCAACAAGCAATCTGGTTCTCTATGATTCAAAAATAATACTTGGATAACAGAATAGGACAGTGGTCCGGATAAATTTTTGCACTGATCCAATTTCTTCAAATGAGCACGCTGCATGGAAAAGGTGGAGAAGTCATGGGTCAGCGGATTATTCGCTATGGTCAAATTGCTTGCGCGAGACATCTAGTGGCTAGCTCGCGCATTACGCCGTGGTGGGCCTCACACAGACATTCAACGTTTCCATGTCCGTGTTATCTCGGCCTCCCCACTCTCCCTCCGCAGCGGCCACGCAACTCGCTAAGCCCACCACAGTTTGAGGTTATTTTCTGCCATTGTCGGCGCTGCAGTCTACTTTTTCTTATATAGCACATTCGTGACCATAGCGAATTCCTGTGACGTGAGATTTTAGATACCTCTATGACCATTTCGGAGACATTTGGAATTTGGATGAATTGGCTTTATTTCTCAAAGCTCTTCCTGACAAAACAATGAGTTTGCTAGGTGAGAAATGTAATGGAGGGCAGATGCTGAACGAACGACTGTCATGCTACCTGTCAATATGATTGGAGAATTCCAAGATCCATCGATAATGAAGCATTAAGCAAGGCCTCGTTGTTTTGGCCGAATGAATATCAGCTCTCCCAATGTCGATTGAAAACCGAATAAGACTGCGTGGCAGTATGACATCATGGTTGATTGCTGTCGATACTGATATGAGGAAATCGCAGAAACTTTTGACTTTTGCTGTCACTCCTCGATCATTTGGACTGTACGGCGTCTCATGAGGCCTAACCAGTCAAATTTTCTTCGTTCAGATGTCCTGAAAGTGGACACCAAATTTGGGATCGATTGGTGGATGCGGATAGATACTAGAGAAGGTCATGTGCGAGAAAACACCCGGAAATCGAGGAATTGACTTGAAGGATTTTGATGGAGTTTCAAATACATGAAAAATGAGATGAGGAACGAATTTTTTTTTTTTTTTTTTTTTTCTAGCGTAGAATCAAAATTTTTCGTTCCTCATCTCATTTTTCATGTATTTGAAACTCCATCAAAATCCTTCAAGTTGCGACACTCGAATTGCGAGGTGCCTTGAAGGTACATAGATCGAATTGGAGTGATCCAATATCGATCTATGTCACTTAATCAACAAATCCGTTGGTTAAAATTAGCTTGCATTAGCCGAGTCATGTAATAATATGATTTGAAATTCCCGCGAGCGATAAAGTCTCGATCGTTCATATCGATCGAGACAAAAATTCATTCTAATTGTCACCGGTTGTCGGCGAATACACAACCGAGATGAAAACGTTTCTCGCGAGTGGCTGCAAAAGCCCTCGTGTAACATATAAGCCCGATCAAAATCATGACCATCAAGCCACTTTGGCTAGGTGACGTCGGGGGCCAACCTCTACTCGGATCTCTTCAGCCCCCCTGAAGAGTCTGATCCGGAGAGGAAAGACGAAACGCACCAACATCTAGCGTAGAATCAAAATTTTTCGTTCCTCATCTCATTTTTCATGTATTTGAAATTCCATCAAAATCCTTCAAGTTGCGACACTCGAATTGCGAGGTGCCTTGAAGGTACATAGATCGGATTGGAGTGATCCAATATCGATCTATGTCACTTAATCAACAAATCCGTTGGTTAAAATTAGCTTGCATTAGCCGAGTCATGTAATAATATGATTTGTACACAGCTTTTTTCTATAATTTCACTTTTAGAGGCCAAAAGTCAAAAGTTTCTGAGATTTCCTTATATAGGGAGAAAAAAAAAGGAGAAGGTTGTTTTGTTTCTGGATAATGCACCTTGCCATCCCGAAATGCAATTGGATAATGATGTGAAACTATAGTGGTTTTTTTCCACTAAATACAATATTGATATGTTGACCTTTGGATCAAGGTGAATATACTCTCTGAAATATCCGTTCGTTGGGACTTTGCTGCAAATACAATGCTCTCATGATATTGCAGGTTTCATCAAAAACTTGAAAGTGCACTACCGCAAAGAAGTCTCGAGATTCCTTATCGGTAGGATGCAGCCTCATCCATCAATCAGTACCCTCAGTAAGGAAATGAATGTTCTGAAAGCAATAATATGAATCAAACTAGCAATCAACGATATTACAAAAGAAACTGTCCAAAATCGCTGCAAGAAAGCTTCTTTCTCGATTGAAACACAGACAGCTGATGAGCGAAACAATGACGTGGCCGAAGTTGATGAAACTCTGCAGCCCGGTTTGGAGGCCAAGCTTCATTGCATGTTGGTGTTGATGATCATTCGAAGACAGGAAAAATTTCTTCAGACATCGATTACCTGATTCTACTAATGGATGAAGTTAATGGACCGAATGTTGAACAAGATGCAGAGTCTGACACCAAAGGAAGCAGGTGCATAAGGAACGAAAAATAGAAATAGAAGTCAACTGTGAGTCATTTTCTTCCATTAACGCAATTTCAACTCCTTTGCGGGACTATTCTGCGTGGCCTGCAGTTTAAAGTGGAGTCCGAAATACGGAAGCCATCGGAAGGCACATGAAAACTCGCATCGAAGCTGACCGAGATTCGAACCCTAGCCTCATGCATTTAAAACAGGGACCTCTTCCACGTGGCTACGGTAACTTGATTCAAACAATCAAAAATTCGTGGATGCAGCAAAGGGGACAGGAGCAAGAGACACGAAACATGGAAACACAACGCAAGTCAGGTGGAAGTAGTCCAGGAGCTCAAATACCTAGGCTCCTGGATTCCATACAACGGAATCTATACAATTCACCTAAAGAAGATCACCAGCAAAGGTCAGAAAAGGAAAAAAGCAACAGGGAGGCTCATGAAAGGGCAAAATCAATAAACTGAAAGAAATTCTTCACCTCATGGACGTATTAGCAAATGTCGGTTCCGTTGAAAAAAATCTGGTTTGTATTTTTTCCGTCGCATCAGGAAAGATATGGTCTCCATCGCGATCCGGGTTATTTGAGGTCTACCGAGGGCAGCGAAGGCCCTTAAAAGGTTTTACAGGCCTTGAATCATTAAGTTTTTGTGCTTTCCTTCAAAGGCGATTGATGGAAGCAGATAAAGATATCGCAAAATTCCGAGGCAATGTTTCAAATCCTGAATTACCAGCAGAATTAACAGTAGATCACTTTAGTAGATTTGAGTGATGCAGGAAAGTTTTAAACATAAAGAGTATTGGAGCTATTGTTTTTCATCTCACTGGAACGGGAGAATAACCCAAGGATGGAAAAAGTGGCGGAGGAGACCTTGCCGAGTTGGCACGGAATTTCTCCTTGGAAAATACCATTCCATTCCTGGTGTTGAATTGTAGGCATATAGATATGTTGCAGTTCTTCTAAATATCAAATTCCATTGTGATTCTAGATTCCTCCCTAAAAATTAATGATTGAAATTGTCAGTTTATGCTTCTTAGGATGAAATAACAAAAATAATGCCGCATCGTATCGCTGTTCCAGTTGGCCTGAATCACTTCGATGAAGCTCCAATCTCACACTATTTTGATCTCGTAACCTCTGTTGGTTGGCGGAATCACGATCTTTCAAACCCCCGCTACAACTGAATCTCGATGATGACATCACGAATCACGATCAACAAATTGATTGGGAGTCAGGATATCCCCTTACGCAGAAACAAGAGGGAAGTTTGAGAGGATCAATTTTTGCAAGATCCTTTCACTGCTTCAATTCTCAAAACAATCAGGACGAAATGACTGTATTGATCGATTACGGTTTTTAGAGATGTAGTAGAGGCGTCAAAATAAGCTTCCGAAAAGCACTGTAAGATGCACGAGTCGACAGTCATGCCCAAAGTAACCTTATTTACAATAAGTAAAGGTTAAAAAGAATTTTTAAAAAACGCTTTTATTCACTGATTCAAACGGCGTGTCGGAGCTCGGCGTAGTGTATTAGAGATAGAATTTGAGAAACCGATAAAAAAGGATCGCGCAGAAAGGAATTGCACGGTACATAAGAAACTATGCGTATAACACTGGACAGCCTATAAGCCCTATGGGTGTCTCGTATTAGAATGTCACACACTCATCATTACGTGCAGCAGATACCGTAGTCAAGGACAACCTCCCCCCCCCCCCCGCCCCCACCGCGTACGACCGCTGACGCTCAATTGTCTACCCTCCCTACTCAATTGATTGAAGTCGTCAATCATGGGGTCCCTAAGCGAACGAGAAACAGGAAGCCAAAATCTTGTTCCAGAAATGGGGAAAAAATACCATGATCAGAACTATGGCCAAGGCGAAGTAGAATAAAAGCGTTTAAAAATGGACCGAATACACCCAGATGGCCCGGATTACCCCGGTTTATGATACTCAATTGACTCTGAGAGATTCTCGGATTGATGGAGGATCAATACCGTGAGCTATTGATGGTTATACTGATAAGAAAATCAACCATTAACACTCTTCATGATTGGAAAAATTTTTAAAATTATTTCATAGGTGTTGATATATGTCATAGGGTTCTGGGACCCCATGTTCATATATGATCATAGGGTCCCCGGTTTCACATGTGGTACTATAATTAGCGATGTTGATTGCGGAAGATGTGAAGTCGCTGAAAATGACACTCTCAAGTCAATACTCACAATCGGTAACTTGTCTGACTTTGATTCTCCCCATCTTTGTTTCCATCCTACTCAATGCAAGGTTCTCCATCTTTCCAAACCTTTTTTTTTCCTCTATCATTCTTTCTCCACGCATAACCACAATACCAAATTCCTGTACAGTTTATATAATTTCAAATATGTATCACAACATCTTCCCCTCTAATCATCCTCCTAATTGCATTACCTCCCTACTGGAAAAATTTCAGTCACACTCAAGGAAAGGAAACTGAAATGCAAGTAAATATTTTCATAAACGGAGTAAACGAGAATTGCGTCACATTTTTTCCTGCGCCAAGACTACGTCTCATCCTCCCGAGTATACTTGAGAAAAATAGAAAACTGTGTAACTGTGTCCTACTTAGCTCCAGATTTTCATGAAACAATTAAAGTACCCTCTCAAATATGCCACGAGCATTTTCCTTGATGAAAGAGGGCTATTTGAAGCACATCATTCGTGATGTTTCTCAGTGCAAATGCTGACTGGACATTTCATTCTAAGATGCTTCCCTCCCTTTAACGGTGCTTGAGTTGACTCTTGTAATTATTCATCACCGTATAGTCCCTTGAGGATAGATAAAAAGACGAGTCCTCTTGATCCATTGTAAATACTGGAATATTTATTTCCATAATGTCTGAAAGAGTATCCAGTATACAATGTGGGATTCGAGATATAGTATCATGAAGTTGCGTTCAGTTTAATAAATTTTCCATCCTGAATAATAGTCGATCGGGTGAAATTCTATTTTGTACTTACCAGGAGAGGTCATCACATCCGGATATTTGGTTGAGACTCTGGGAATAGCCTTCTCTGAGCACTAAAGGACGATATCCAAAATTTTAGATCCTAACGCTCAAGCGTTTCCAAACAACATCTTGAGGCAATAGCACTGTCCATATGGGCTCATGTTAAAAATTATATATATGAGTGATTCTGGAGCAAGCTGGACAAAACCGTCACCAGGGGGGTCTGGGAAAAATCCGCAAAAATTTTTTTCCATTAGTACTATGTTGAAATAGTACGAAAAAATTTTTTTCAGATTTTTTCGGCACCCCCTGTGGGCCCCAGGGCCCATGAAAGGGCCATTTTAGGCCCTTTTTTAGCCTATTCTAGGAAAATCATAGCTCCGACGCAATTCAATATTTTTCAACGTACTTGGGCGCATTTTCCTCGTCAAGGCTAGTATTTTTGAAAAAAAAATTGTCCAAGGCCACTTAGTGAGCCTGACGACTTCTGCCACCTATTTATTGAGAGCAAATTTTAGCGATTTTTGGGCTTGCTTCAAAGTGATGTAGCTCCCACTAGACATGTGATAATCGACTTTTACAAGTAGTCATTTTGAAGGTCTTGAAAATACCTACAATTTGCCCACTTGTAAAAGTCAATTATCGCACTTTTTGTTGGAGCTACAGTCGATACAAGTTGATTTTTTTTCACCAAACTTGTGCGAAAATGTTCTTTCAGACATCTACTTTTAGTAAAAAAAATTTGGCGGAGGTTATTTTTTTTTATTTTTTTTGCCGAGCGTTACAAAATGCCGCATTTCGTGGTTTTAGCAAAAACAGCATCTTTGACCACGGTCACATATACTCCCATCTGGACTGATGTGCACCAATCTGTGTGAAAGGACTCCCCAAAGTACCCCCAAGTACGTGTAAGAAGTTGCGGGGACGAGCCTCCACCCAGGAGCGAGCTCTAGGTTCTATTTACCGTGTCGAAAATAGGCATTATTTTGGCTATTTGAGCGTAAGCGACTGAGAGCATGATTTTACTCGTTCTGGCTTACAAATGAGATAATGGGGTAGAATGAGGATCCAAACATACTTCTCCGACTCAAAATGACCATCTAAACACAATTCCGAGGTCAGTTTTGCTCTAAATAGTCGTCCGTTTGTCCCTTAAGAACTTAGATTCTGTCGACGGGTTCTGACACCGTTGAGGCACTAGAAGACATTTTAGAGCTAAACTGACCTCGGAATTGTGTTTAGATGGTCATTTTGAGTCGGAAAAGTATGTTTGGATCCTCATTCTACCCCATTATCTCATTTGTGAGCCAGAACGAGTAAAATCATGCTCTCAGTCGCTTACGCTCGGATAGCCAAAATAATGCCTATTTTCGACACGGTAAATAGAACCTAGAGCTCGCTCCTGGGTGGAGGCTCGTCCCCGCAACTTCTTACACGTACTTGGGGGTACTTTGGGGAGTACTTTCACACAGATTGGTGCACATCAGTCCAGATGGGAGCATATGTGACCGTGGTCAAAGATGCTGTTTTTGCTAAAACCACGAAATGCGGCATTTTGTAACGCTCGGCAAAAAAAATAAAAAAAAATAACCTCCGCCAAATTTTTTTTACTAAAAGTAGATGTCTGAAAAAACATTTTCGCACAAGTTTGGTGAAAAAAAATTAAGATATATTTTTGGAATCGAGTCCTGAATTTTCGACTTTTTCGTAAATAGCTCAACTTGTATCGACTGTAGCTCCAACAAAAAGTGCGATAATTGACTTTTACAAGTGGGTAAATTGTAGGTATTTTCAAGACCTTCAAAATGACTACTTGTAAAAGTCGATTATCACATGTCTAGTGGGAGCTACATCACTTTGAAGCAAGCCCAAAAATCGCTAAAATTTGCTCTCAATAAATAGGTGGCAGAAGTCGTCAGGCTCACAAAGTGGCCTTGGACAATTTTTTTTTCAAAAGTACTAGTCTCGACGAGAAAAATGCGCCCAAGTACGTTGAAAAATATTGAATTGCGTCGGAGCTATGATTTTCCTAGAATAGGCTAAAAAAGGGCCTAAAATGGCCCTTTCATGGGCCCTGGGGCCCACAGGGGGGGCCGAAAAAATCTGAAAAAAAATTTTCCGTACTATTCCAACATAGTACTAATGGAAAAAAATTTTTGCGGATTTTTCCCAGACCCCCCTGGTGACGGTTTTGTCCAGCTTGCTCCAGAATCACTCATATAGGTATACCTGCATTCCTAATGTCCTTGGCTGTAGCTCGGAAACGTTTGAGCGTTATAGTCTAGAATTTTGAGTTTCAGCTCTTGGCACTAAAAGAAGACTATTTCCAAAATTTCAGCCGAATCCGTGATCCGGATGTGATGACCTCTCCTTGTTGAATTACTTTGGTGGTACCTGGTCAATTACGGCGCTTGCAGTGACTACAATTGGGGGCAAATATCATGATGATCATTTCATTCAGTACCGCACTGATTCAGCCTCCACAAAAAAATTCTTGAACTAAAGTTTCTTATTCGGATCGGAATTAGGTAGAGAATACTGAAATTAGCGATCCAAACAATGTCTTCATTCCATTCCCAGACAAAGTTAACGCTCGTCCGAGTGACGCTGAGATCCTGAAATAGTCCTAAAGGGAACTCAGTTTTTGGATACTCAGATATGCTTCAGGATCATTCCAGATTTTTTCCTGCAATCTAGTCAAAATTGTGACTGATTCTGTGATTTTCTGTATGGGCCATTATGTAGACCATCATACTGGAAAGGTTTGAGGGATATATGATTGTATGAGTGATTCACATGGTACTCCTCAGTCACAAAAATTTTTATTTCAATAACAATAACGAGCACAAAGCTCTCAACTTAACAAGTGACGAATGTAACAATTCAAGACAGAAACACCTCACTTTCCGAGCTTTTTCTTTGATATAGCAACAACCTTCATATTGTGAATCATACGGTCGTATTGAACAAAACGTATTAAGGTTATTCGAACAAACCCATAATGAATATCCATAAAATTCATCTGAATCAGTATATCAATCTTCTGTGAAGTCCTCTCTAAGGTATCATCATACCCCATCAACATTTCTCAATTACTCATATGTACATTTCTCATATCGTTTAATCCTATACTGATTCAATTGAGCCAAAAGTCCACCTTCCACATTATTCATACGGTTCGTAATTTTTCTAATATAATGCATTACACAGTGTCATATCAACAAGATCAGATCAAATTGTAGCTCTGAATTCCCCAAATTTGAGCTCAACAGCGCATCAGGACTTCAAAGGGCACCCCCTCAAATACCAATTCTGTATATTCCAATCAATCCAAATGAATAAACAAGGTTATAGGAATTTTTTTGGAAAAAATTGTATAATATAACTCAACGAGTTGTTTTCGCAAAATTACTCAATTTTTGATTCGTCGATGTGATTATCCAATTCACGGTTCCAATCAAAGCAAACAGAAAGAAATGTTCTGCATCGAACAAGGATCTCTTGAGAAAATCATTCTTATGTGCGTGTAAGAAATTTTGACATGCTGACGACTAGTGGAACTTGAATGTGTACAATGATACAATTATTTGATTGATCTGATTTGGATAAATTGGCTGGTTGCTCGATCCATCAACCTTTCTACTCTGCATCCTAGTGTTGCTCATTCAAATTCAATATTTCTCTCGTATCTTATAGTTTTTGATTCTTACTCATTTTAATAATGACTTTGCGATTCGGAACTGTATTTACAATTGCATATGAAGATCGAAGCTTTTATAGTTCGATACATCATTTGTCTACTCTGCAATCTATTACATCATATTCATGAGTACAATATCAATACATCATGATTTTAAGAGATTTCATCATTCCAAATGATCCCATTTCATCCAAGCCCTGGTTCAATCAAGTGAAGGGGCAAAATTTCCTCCATTACTTCATCTAGGAGCTCAATTTAGAGAAATTTCAATCATCATTCCATATCTACCCATGAGTTAGAGAATTTTTTTGATTCTTACCAAAATATTGTTCCCCGATTAGAAGTGAACTAGGATAGATCATTAGAACATGCGAATAGAAATTCAAGTTTTGGAAAACGATGAGCTCAATGCTGCGTATTTTGAGAACCAGTCTCATAGCGTGTCGAAAAATGGACAAATCTACTTTGTAAGAGTCAACCAGAAGAATTTCATTAGAAACCAGTACAGATCCGCTCATTAAACTGATTTGGACTGATTCAACCAATAAAAATTGACTGGCTGGAGTTTTACGAGTTCACTTTTACAGAGTGAGAATTGTGGCAGTCCTGAAAAGATTATGATAGAAGGTCAAATTAGCAATCTCTATCCTAGTTAAGATTCCCAACATTTCTGATCAAATTATAGTGGATCAATTTTGAAATTATCAACAATAAGCGTAATGGTGATGATCATTCTTTGGATAAGATAAGACCAATTATTTTCTTTTCAAAAGAATCTCAGCATCCGATGAAATGTCTTTTATATTAATTCAAATGACACAATTGCTAATTTCATCACACAATTGCCAATCAGTAATAGGCTCACATTGCAGATTCATATCTGTCAAGAATCTTCTTGATCAACAGCACTGACTCAGACTTAATTTAAAAGTGATGAAAAATCGTTCATTTTCTGGCACAGTCACGTTCGTTTCACTCGGTATCACAAAGTTTTTTCACTGAACTCAAAAGTTTTCTCTTCTCGCTGACTATTATTGCCGCAGAATTATATAGCATCTCATGAATTCAAGAGATCATAAATCGTCTAGAATATCATTTTGAGTAAGAAAACTACGAGTAGCAATCTTCCAGCCATTCTATCTCCAGATCCGTGGTGCATTGCCGCTGGGTGTTCTTCTGAAACGAATTGACTCATCTAAGAATGTGGCATTGATGAAACAAAACCAGAAACATGCATAGAATTTGTATGCAGACGGCTTTACTCAACTTTCATGCAATATGAATACATATACTGCCAAATAGGTACAAGAGCGAGGAAATTGTATTTTACTGACTAAGAAGATTTCCCCTTCATGTACTTCTATTGTTACTCATGGACTGTTGGAAACATCCGAATTGAATTCCCGATGAAGTTCATGAGATCTTCTGGATTCTAGTTTCATTTATAACATCTAATTTGACGGATGAGCACTGGCGCGTGCTCATCTTGCGAATGAGGAATCGGAGAATCACAATTTCAGAGAATTTGTTATTAAGCTTCTTGTATTGTTGCGAAAAGCCAGCTCGGATGCCAATCAGTTCTTGGAACGATGGAATCTCATCCGGTTTATTACGAAAACGAGGTACTCAGGAATAAACACACTTCTGATGGATTATTTCTGGAATTAGACATTCATCCCTAGCGAGATGACTCTTATGAATAGAAATAAGAGATTGGGTCGTGAATAAGTTGCCAAAAGTCCTTGTTGAAAATCGACAGGGTGAAGGAACAGATCAGATGAAAGAAGACCCAGTCTGACCCGAAATGGTCTTTTTTACCAAATTAATTCCATGAAATCCTCTTGAAATTTGAATGAGCTCCTCCAAATACTGACATCCAATATGGCAAAACCCTCCAACTCTTGGAAGATGAGGGTGAAGTTTTCATCTTCTCGAAAATGGAGGTGAGGTTCTCAGTTTTCAAGTGGCCATATATTACTCGCACTACAATCTTAAGGAGTGCAACTGTATTTCATATCTCAGAAGCCTATGCTTTCATAGGCACCAATATATCATTATCAACAATTTTCCAAGAAAAAGCGCTTGTAACACTGAAGATTTCATTGTTCATTTTGACTCGAAACTATCATCCAACCATCAAATTGATCCTGTTATGAGTAATTGCCGGAAATAAATTGGCATGTTAGAGGGATTTACCAATCCAAGATCGTGATATGTGAATATCCTGGATGATGCAAGGTACACCTTAAAACAATTTTTTTCGAAGAAGAGAAACCCTCTGAGATTATTCCGAGACGGATTTCTGCATCATTCAGGCATCAGTCCCCCCTAGAATTAAAATCGCGGGCTGATCATTTCTGGACAACAGCTGTCATTTGGTACATTTTCCGGGACAAGACACGGAAAGCTCAACAGATATGAATGGTAACCAAGGACATGAAGGCTTGGTTCCCTCATTGTTCGAATCATCTGTAGGATTTGTATTTCTCCATCATCGGAGCGCACTTATAACGTCGTCATTTTGGTAGAGTATGCATTCACAATTAAATAGAGAACCAAGAGTTAGTGATATACCCTTGAACTCATTTGGATCCAGGAATGATTGATCTCCGTGTGGAATCACTCAAAAAAGGTCATGTTACGTCCTAAATACAACTCTTACCTGATTCTTACAAGAAGAACCTATTTCGAGATTTTGAAATTCTTTGAGAGGTTTGAGCCGGAACATTCCCACATTTTCCAGAATATAACACTACTAGAGCACTTCTGAAGAATTTTCGACCAAATTACTCATATGCTTCCAAATGAGAGCTCAAGAGTCTTCCAGAATCCTAGGAGGGCGATCAATCCGCAAATACCCGGATGCTCGGACTAAAAATTTTGTCAATAAGGAAATCAATCCTGGAAACCAGAAATGTTATCAAA
This sequence comes from Eretmocerus hayati, assembly GCA_029851415.1. NCBI lineage: Eukaryota > Metazoa > Arthropoda > Insecta > Hymenoptera > Aphelinidae > Eretmocerus > Eretmocerus hayati. The sequence goes on from CM056743.1 coordinate 18,801,998, forward strand.
TTTGCAATCACCCCGATAGTTGAACCGAGAATTCTGTCGGGGAGCGGACCAATCCGAAAACCTAGGGGTGCAATCGAACCCGTAAATACCTGGGTGCTCGAGACAAGAATTCTGCGAGGGAAAAATCAATCCTATAGTCTTGGACAAAGATTGAACTCACAAATAATCAGATGCTCAGACCAAAAACTCTGTCGGGAAGATGATCACTGAAAGTAAATATGCCTTGTCCATAACCCATCTTGACCCCGTGTACTTCTTATGGGTAAACTCTGGAATTCGGCTGTATTGGATTCTTCGTCATCCAAAATAATACAGAGGTTCGAGTTCAATAACCAGAACCTAGGGGAGCAATCAAACTCGAATACCCGGATGCTTTGAGCGAGAATCCTGTCGGGGATAAAAATCAACCCTCAAAACTTGGAAGGTCGTCTAACTCGGGAATCTTACCTCTTGATGCTCGTCGTGATCCGAAGGCAATCGAACCCGCAAATCTATGGGCTTCAATTTCGGTCGGAAGGGAGAGGGATATAAATATTGGAAACTAAAGGAGACTCCTTCCTAAGGAGGAAATTCCAACGGATTCGGATTCTACGCAAAAAAATACTTCAGAAACCATTTGTTTTAGGGTGGCAGCTCTCAGTGCATACGGGAGCCTATCCAGCTCCCGGACTATATAATTTGAACCCAAAACTGGAGTGTTCGGAGAAGCTTAGACGGTTAGTGAACGAATTCAAGAGCTCACTTACTTGACTATAATTCTCCAAACTTAGATAGGAAATCAATCTTGTAAAAACTACTTCCTAATCAGTTAGGGGAGAAATCAACTCCCAAACGCAGAAAAATTACCCAAACTCCAAGTACATCATCTTTGTCGAGAAATTCTGGAGGGGGAAAAAGTCAATTCATGAAATGAAATAGTGAGGCGACGAACATGTGAATCTACATACGAGCGCTCGAATTAAGAATTTTATGGGGAAGAATCATCCTTATTGTATAAGTCAATGTCGTGTAACAATGATTGCGAGTATATTTTATCATGGGAACATTGGAAGGGATATGACTCTTTGAATCGAACAGGTGATCTATTAATGATTTTGTCTACTCAATTTCATAAAGCCTTCTCTTCAAACCAACATTGTCCCTCATGTGCTTCCCTACTCTATGGATAAAGTTCCTCCTCGGAAAGAATTTTTGTCAATAGCATTGGTGCATCTTCCGGTAGAGAACTCTTCATGATTCTGGAATTCATTTCTTCTCCTGACAGAATTTTCAGTGCGATTACTCGGACTTTCGCGGGTTTGACTGCCTTCCTGGGTTTCGGGGACGATATCCTGCCCCGACAGAATTTTCGGTGTAAGTATTGGGGTATTTGTGGGTTTGATCGCCTACTTACACTGTTAGAAATTGCTTGAAATTTCAAGTACTTCTTGAGGAAAACTTCCAGTACTTTGCTTGAAATTCCAAGCGAATGTCGTTGAAGTGTTTTCCAAACATGTGCTTCTTGGGAAAAAACTCCAAGTACTTTGCTCAAAGTTTCAAGCAAATACTTGAAGTTTGTCTCAAAAAGTATCTGAAATTTTGAGCATATTCTAACATTGTAGGTTTTGTGAGTGATATTTCTCCCGACAGAATTCTTGGTCCGAGTCTCGGCTATTTGCAGGTTTGAATGTTCTGGGTTCTGGAAGTGATCCTTCCCTCCAAAAGGAAATATCAAAAAAATGTACCAGATTTATTGAAGTGCAAACTGACTCAAAATATCTCACGAGGAAAGAACCTTCCTAAGACATCGTCATGATATCAGCAAATTCTTGAGCAAATTTGATCCCCCTACATAGGCCCCCTCCACCTGGTGCCTAGGGCCTCCGGTAAGCTGAATACGGTCCTGATCAAGACATTGTTTTTTTGTTGTTGTGGAAAATTTTTAGGGCCCTCTGGATAACTAGAGTTTCACAAGAATTCAAAAAACAGTTGAATATTAGAACTAGACTTCGACCGTGAAGAAACTTGGTTTCGAGATCATACCCAACGAGGACCGACTCATATGTTCGAGGCTTCCCCATTCTTATCCCGAGAAATGTTTCAAATGACAATACTCCAGTGGGCCCAGCCCCCGATTCTCATTTTTGTGGGAAAATGATGACCAAGTGATATAGAAATGAGTCCCGAAACAATTTCTGAGGGTCTCTTTATTCCTTTGAAAAAAATTGCATTGAGATGCACTGTTTATGATGTTTTGCTGAATTGATGTACTAGTTATCTACATCAGGCATATCAATTATTCATTCTATAGCCGCTATGATGCGACTCTATACTTCTGTTATTTACTAGTGCTTCTGAGCCTGTGTACCATTCAGAAAAATAGGAAAAAAATAAGAATTCCAAATGATTCCTTCAGGCATAAATCCAAGCATGGATTAAAGGTATCATGCCAACCCGTACCATTTTTAACCTTATGAGCAACCTGCACATCTAATAAGAACAGATCCGAACTCAAAAAGTAACACACTCATATGTCCACACAGAAACTGTAGCCACACAAAGAACAGCATGCGAATACAATTGATATCGTAGTTCCTACATTGCATAATGGTTGAGAAGAAGATATAATGATATGAATAAATGTATAGAATTTCTGCTTACCGTTGAGTATGTGAACTCTAACACTGTTAGGATGGGCATTACTAGGCGAGCAAGTGTACAACCCAGAGTCCTTTTGAATAGCCTTCTGAATGAGTAAGCGGCTCGACGTCACTGGCCCCTTTTCAGTGACTAGGCTAATGCCACCTCTGGTCGAGTCAAAGTTAATCGCCTGCAAATAAGCAAAATACCATATAGATCCTCTTCTACCATCCCTTTCCTCTCTCTATACACCTTATCTTTCGCCAACCCCTAACACTCTCAACATACATTATGCAACGCGCAACGACAACGGCGTAAATACCGTGTGCGCTATTCCTCGTTATTGTGGCTTCTGTATATATATTCAGCGCGTGCTGAGAATGCTGTTTTGGAGCACAATGTGAGCTCTTTACACGATTCTATACATAATCAAGTGTGTGTATGAATAAGAGAGATGAGAAAAGGACTTTTCTGTTGTGGTGCTTGCATTCAATTATTTGAGCTCTGAAAGTGTACGTAAGCTGGCTAATCTGCTGTTGATTCTTTCACGATTCATGAATGAATGATTTGGACTATCGTGGATCCATTTGCCGACAAACTTTATTGGTAATGAAACTATCAGGCATCATGATTATCAAGCATTATACAAGGTTTCCATCTCGGTTTCCATGGAATGAGTGATGCCCGTATTACCCGTCACTTGGGAATATACCACGGAAATCATGTCTCTTTGATCTGAGGATGATTTACGGTTATGACTTTGGATTTGACCTTCCGAGTCATTTCCAAGGTAATCTGGAGGTCAATTTGTTTTCTCATTAGATAGAAACACATTTGCGACCTCAGATTCTGAAAAAACCATGAAATATTGAGAAACTTGAAATCTCACACTTTTGGATCGAATATTTTTTAATCCGTCTGGACCTGGGCAAAATGAAGAGGCTCAATCCTGAGGGATCATGACCTCCATCACTTCAAGGGTGTTACATCCGGAGATGTTCTGAGTGTAAGTTGATTACACTGGAGACAAAACTGAGTTTGTGACCTTGGATCTGCCCTTGAGTGTTATTTCAAGGTCAATTAGAGGTCAACTCAAGTTTGCTCGAAAGAGCGCCCACACCTCAGGTCCTAAAGAGATAAGGAAATCGTGGAACGCTGCGGTCAAAGATTGCATTATACATAAGAGTTCATTCATCCTCCAAATTATTCAAAAACCAAATTCCAACCAACGGAACTTGGATATCCATTCGAAAAATTTGAGTTGGCCTTCAAATGACCTTGAAGGTGACTTCGAATGTCACGGCGTCGTTGTAGCTCAAATTGCAATCAACCTCTACTCCAATTTATGATTCTACCTCAAGGCTAGTCCGGAGAGGATCCGGATATTTTGCTCAATAGATGGCGCTTTGATCACACTGCATGTGCGATGGCTGATTATGAACCAATTGTTTGCCCACAGTATTGCAACCACACATTTCCCACTCAAACGAGATGAGCCGAAAGAAACACCATGAAATTTCCAACTGAATGGGTTGTCACACAACCCGAAATTTTTCCGATATCTCAAGAAAATCTTAGCTCTTCGGCCCGCTGGACTAGGTATCCTGGTCGATGCTCTCACAAGTTCAAGTTTTTTGCGAGCTAGATTCAGAATTCTTGGGCCTTGGAGGGCTCATTCAATAGAAAATTCCAAACCACAGGTGGGCTAGAATCTGATATTGGCCAGAACTCTTATGTTATTGAGGAATAAATAGGAATAGGCGAGGACGCGCTCTGTCTCACTAAAAAATTGGCTTCAAGTTTTTCTCGGTTCCTAATGAACAAAATGCCATGAAATTTTGCATGGTATCGTGTTATGAGATTTCACAGGTGGGCTACTATCTGATTAACACATTCAATACCAATTAAAGCGTATAAACAATGATACGGCTCTCAAAATCATTGCATGCAGCCGCAACCTGAAAATACGCCGGTGCTTGTCTGGTTGCGGTTTTGCGGGGACTCCGGACTAGCCTTAACACTTTCATTAGGAGCTGCAAAGGTTATTACCTCCCAATATTGACACATCTGCTCCTCGTCAGAATCAAGTTGAATCAGGAATTTCTTCCCCAAGATTCTCACGAGTTTTCACGTACTTCCAGAACCCGAAGTTGAATATAAGTGACTGTATTATCTTTGAAATTCACGTTGATCTCCAAAGTCTAACCCAAGGTCCATAGCTCAATTTTGCTTTGATTACAATCAACTTATCTCTCAGACTTTCTTGAATACAACGTCCACTTATTGCGAAAATCATGACCCACCTGTATTGATCTCCATTCATCTCATAAGAGATGAAATAGATCAGAAATGTTTTATTCAGGAATGTCATCATTTTACACATTTTTCAAAATTGGATTTTAAAAAGGCCAGAACCACGAGTCTCATCCTGCAAAACCCAGTTGGACTCGTAATCGACTTTGAAAATTATCACCAAGGTCACGATCTCAATTATGTTTGAATCACGATCAACTTCCACCTTAGGCAATCCCTCCATGATGCACTATCTCAGAGGTCTTACATTTACTGACATTGAACTCCATCTATCTTACTATGGTCAGATGAAATCCACTAAAAATGTTCCAATTCAGAATACTCATAATTTTCTACATTGTTTCAGAATCAAATGGTGAAAATGAGGTAATGTGTCCCGAAAAAAATCAAGTCAACCTCTGAAATGACCTCAAATGCGACCCTCAAGGTTAAAACCAAGGTTACCATCGGACATTCACTAAAATTGAGAGGACTCTCATTTCGGTGGATTCCATGATTCCCAACCATTTCTGGATTAACACGGGATGTATTATCTACATGAACCACCTTTGTATATGTGAGCTACCATAGTATGGATAATTGTGAGTCAATTTTCTCCACGGTGATATATGGGCTTCACATATTAACGGATTATTTTCAAAATTCACTCAAAATTAGATTGTATTATGTTCATACCTGTCGATTGTGCTCCCATATCATAGCTCTTGGCGGTTCCGGTGCATTCTTCACAAGACAAGTTAGATTAATAGTGCTGCCTTTGTCGATGAAGAGATCCGCGCCACCGGCAATTTCAGTAATAGGTTCTGTAACACAAGCGTCAAAAGCTACTTGAGACGATCTGATACTAGTCTCGTACCCTCCGGCATCGTCAACGGTATTCGATTCACGCCGAGTCAGCAATTTTAGTCTTCAAGTATGCGAAGAGGGAAAAAGGATTCAGAATCAAAACATCAACTCTTCCATTTCATTTGAAAAGTGTTCTGACGATAAACAAAGAAAAATTTTGAGCTCAATATATTCACATGCATTTGGATAATATGCTCAATGATCTTCTCAATAACTTGCAATATTATCAAGACCCCTATGTGAAATTGACTGTTCCCAAAGAAAAGTGTGCTGTTCTTTTGAGTTGTTATGAGAAGTAAATTCCCCAGAGTTCTAAGATTATTTAGAGGATGACGGATCAGTGATATCATTCATTCACTCTCTCTCTAAACTCGTTGGAGTGAAATTTGACTCGAAGCTATGATGAGTCAATTTCGTGTGCACCGAATTGGAGTGATTCATCACTCCAAGCTGGAGTCAAATTTCACTCAAACGTGAGTCAATTATCTTTCTTAAGATTGGGTCAAATAGCTTAAAACCAAACTTTTCAACATTCTAGATATTGGAATAAAGAAATAAATTCACGGCGTGCACACATATTTCAGCTGATTTCCTGATCAAGAGGCGCGGTAGCGCCTCGCTGGCGAGTATGAGCAGACGAAAAATCGAGCGAGGCGCTGTGCCTATCTATACTTTGAATTGGGGTTTTTTAACCTCACACTTTTTTTCTACTTGGATTATTAACCTCTTAACATTGCTCATAGAGCTCTGCAATGCTTTAGCAAAGCCTTTCTAAAGCGATTCAGAGTTCTGTACGATTATTTTTTCAATCCGAGCACTGGACGCGTTTTATTCAGCACCGCAAAATTCATGCCTTCGTTTTACATCTCAGTTCGATTTCTTCAGCCCCGTGCTTCGACTCGAGAAATATCGAAACGTCTCTACTACACACGTGTTGGGTATGTAACATATGGTCGAGGAAGAGAGAGAGACTAGAGAGAGATAGAAGCGCATGCGCAAGATCTTCCTGTCCGGTTGACGGCAGTCTGCAATGAGGCTGTCTGCTGCGTACCGGGCAACGCGGGCACCGACCAGCTGGTTTGTTATCGCGGATAAATGAATTTTCGAATTATCTGAATTTCTCGATTCTATAATTATTGCATCAGATGTGGATACTCGAAACTAGCCACGACTAGAGGTGACGTAAAGATCAAAGCGCCATGCGAGAAGGACAGGGAGGAGAGATTCGTCTGCTTTGTTGTGTTTTGTGTGTTCGTCACGGCTCCGCAATATCTTGCTCTTGCCTGCAGCTGCATGGCTCTGTAGATTGAACTGAATGAACAAAATATACACTGACAGTAGTTTATTTTTTTATGGAAAAAATGACGGAGCCGCGTGTAAGAAATTCTCAAGTGCGGTGGGGACAAGTGCTTGGAAAATTTGTGTTTACCCTTGAATTTTTATAACCAAGGAGTGAGATCCCCTCCCCCTCATTCACTTTTTTTCAAAAGTAAAACTAGGCGAGTATGAGGTTTAGAAAAGAACCATTCATCTCCAGTACATCAAAACTTCAAATTTTATACGACATGGTTTAAACTCTTGAAGGGAATGAGATCTAAAAAAACCATGTCGAGTATTTTTTGAGCCGATTTGTCACGATCAACATATCATCACTGATAGAGACTAGAGCCACTTTCCTCCAATCAAATCTTTCTTTCAATTCACCCTTATAGTGGTGGTTTGACAATTTCTTACTAGCTAATTGTCGCTGAAATGACCCGAAGTTAAGGTGAGTAGAAGAGGTACAGGGGAATATCGAAATAGAGAAAATATAAGAGAGTATGATATGAGATTTTAGTGAATCATCATGAACACCAAATTAAACTCAGTTATATTTTCTCTATTTCGATATTCCCCTGTACCTCTTCTACTCACCTAAACTTCGGGCCATTTCAGCGACAATTAGCTAGTAAGAAATTGTCAAACCACCACCATTAGGATGAATTGAAAGAAAGATTTGATTGGAGGAAAGTGGCTCTAGTCTCTACCAGTGATGATATGTTGATCGTGACAAATTGGCTCAAAAAATACTCGACATGGTTTTTTTAGATCTCATTCCCTTCAAGAGTTTAAACCATGTCGTATAAAATTTGAAGTTTTGATGTACTGGAGATGAATGGTTCTTTTCTAAACCTCATACTCGCCTAGTTTTACTTTTGAAAAAAAGTGAATGAGGGGGAGGGGATATTTCTAATCATTAATATTCTATGAAAAATGTATTCAATGTGAACTTCGGCCATTGTGTTCGACTCGATGGGGATTGCAACTCGCACCCTCTTGATCGACAGGCAAATATCTCAAGGCTAGTCCGGAGTCCCCGCAAAATCGCAACCAGACATCAACCAAACACGCACCGGCGTATTTTCAAGTTGCGGCTGCATGCAATGATTCTGAGAGCGGTATTATAGTTTATACGCTTTTAATGGTATTGAATGTGTTATTCAGATACTAGGTCGCCTGTGAAATCTTATAACACGATATCATGCAAAGTTTCATGGCATTTTGTTCATTAGGAACCGAGAAAAACTTGAAGGCAATTTTTTGGTGAGACAGAGCGCGTCCTCGACTATTCCGATTTATTCCTCAATAACAAAACAGTTTTGTCCAATATCAGATACTGGGCCATCTGTGGATTGAAATTTCCTGTTGAATGAGCCCTCCCAGGCCCGAAAATTCTGAATCTAGCTCGCAAAAAACTTGAACTAGTGTGAGCGTCGAGCAGTATAACTTGCTCAGCGAGCCAAAGAACTACGATTTTCTGGAGATATTGAATGAATTCCCAGGTGTGGAACAGCTCATTCGATGGGAAATATTATCGTGTTTCATTGCCAAAACTCGTTAGGGTCGAAAATATGAGGTTTAAATACTATGAGGCAAAAAATTGGTTCATAATCTCCCATCCCGTCGCACATGCAGTGCGATCAAAGCGCCATCTATCGAGCAAAATATCGAGATCCTCTCCGGACTAGCCTCAACCATTAGACCAACTGTAACTTTGACATTGGACAGTTAAGAAAGCATATGGACGGTTGTGAACGGTCGATACGAGTTTTTAAATATACCAGAGAGGTGTTTCGAAGGAAAACTCGGAATAGAGCAGCATCATTCAACAATTGAAAAGTTTTCCACTATCTTCATGAGTAGTCTTGCAAATCAATGTGGGATTTCACCCCAACCTATAAAAATCTATTTCACTCAATAAGAGGAGTCAATTTTCACTCATATTGGAGTGAAAATTGACTCAAGCTTGGAGCGAATATAATATTTCTGTGAATTCACTCCGTATGAGTCAAATTTACACTCCAATATGAGTCATTCGCTGTCGTTCTGACAATCATTCAAACCTTTGAGTCAAAACTTCACTCCAACATTTTTAGATAAATTCGAATGATATTCTTATGATTCGTATCTCAATTAAAAGAAACAAACTCAAAAATCCTGGCTTGTGAATTTGCAAATCAAGGAATTAGAGTAGCAATGTGGAAAAATGAAGTGCACCTGAAATGGCAGAAATAAATCATCCTAATTCTGAAGCAGATGTGCCAATTAATTTCTCAAATTGGATCAGTAATTCCACACATCAAACAAATTGGTACAGTGCCAATCACATTTGAAGCAATCACATGCAGAAATACTTCAAAGATGCATAATTAACGATACAAATGCATCACCCAACACTCACTCATATTGCAATGAATCAGAGGACGATGCAAAATTCAAATGGGTAATATACTTCTGTAGGTTTGAGATAGGGATTTCGTGGATGCCAGAACGATCAACTATGGCACCCATAAGTTATGCACCTGCTGCTAGTCGTTCCTGACTCAGCTACTGTTATAAATCAACAGCTCTTAATCGGCCATGAGATACGATGTGCATAAAGTGTGTCTCACTCAAGGAATTAATAGGCTTCTTGATGCATTTGCTAGGATGTATTTTGATGAATGTTGACTCAAATGGTTCATGAATTCTTTAATGATGTTCTTCATCAATCATTGACTTTCACTCATTACTCTGATGAAAATTTTTCATTTTGAAAATTCTGAACACTTGTAATGAGTTAGGAATACATCATAATCATATTCTAGAGGGTGGAGACTGTGGGGGAAGGAGACTCAAGATTGTATTTCTCCTGTTATCTGATCAAAGAAATTGTAGACATGAGTAGAATTGACATGGGTTGAAATTTTAGTACGGTTCAATTCAGTGAAATTGTATATGAACGAGCTCGATCGTATTGATTTGAACTCGATTGGTCATGGCAAGGTTTTCTTAAGCGAAAGTTTTTATGAATGTGAGTTTTGGTATGAAAATTCCAAAAATATGAAGCAGGTTCAAGCTATTAAAATAATTAAAAGCCCAGCCAAAATTTGTCCGTCAGCATCTCGCGTCTCGGGTTGCCTATCGGGAGGGGGTGTAGGGTGATGGGTGGCCGTATGGGTCATGGTTGAGTCATGGGTGGGTGGGTTGGTGGGTGAGTGGTCAGGTGGGTTGGTTGGTGGATGGATGGAGTGGAAATCGCTCTCACTAAAAAATTCTCAATTTTCACTAAAAAATCAGTGAAAAATTCACTAAAAAATCAATGAAAATTTCACTGAAAAATCAGTGAAAATTTCACTAAGAAATCAGTGAAAATTTCACTAAAAAATCAGCGAGAATTTCACTAAAAAATCAGCGAAAATTTTACTAAAAAATCAGTGAAAATTTCACTTAAAAGCAGTAAAATTTCACTGAAATCCCAGTGGAAATTTCACTAATATTCCAGTGAAAATCGCTTGAATTTTAGTGGAAGTTCTACTGAGATTTCGATGAGAATCGTTCAAGTTTCAGTGAAACTTCCACTGAAATTCCCGTGGAAATTTCTAGAGTTCCAGTGGAGTTTCCACTGGGATTTCATTGAAAATCGCTCATGTCTCCACCGTCTATTAGATTCGAATAGTTGTCTATTTCAGTATAATTGCATCATCGGATGTAAATAACTATTTCGAAATTAGTGTATTGATTGAATCAAACGAGATGGGCAATGAAGGTACACATATTATTCATTGCTGAAGAGAGAAATATCCTTCGTGATTAGTTTTTCATCTAGGTACAAATCATAAGTGGGATGGGATTCATAAGGCGAATCCAACAAATCAAATTAATTAAGCGAAATTTCCAGATTCTTACTGGAGATTCAGGAACCTCACTATGCGCAACATTACACCAACTCAATAGTTCTCAATCACAGTTACTAGGTTACATCAAGAAAATTATTCTTTCTGAATCCACTGTATTATGAAATCTCAACGTTACATTGTTGAACTACAGAAGCATTTCAGGGGCTCATACCATATCAGAGACACTTCCAAGCCGGACGAGCGTTAGCGAGATAGGCACATAGAATAACGCTAGTAAGAATTGAATCATAAGCCGACAGAAGATAACAAAGCCATTTCAATGTATGGTTCTGTGCATTCTTGTGATTTTTCGAGTCATAGAAGAGTATCAAGGATGAGAACCAAAATCTGAATCTGAACTAGCAGGTTTCTGATCTTTTATACATCCATAACCAAGTACGATTTATAGAATTACTCAACAAAAGGATAAGAAAATTCGCGATCATTTCGTATAGCATCTCCTTATCATACAATACAGTTTCATGGATCGTATATCTTTTCTATCTACTCCTCTCCAAATGAACACATGAGCATACGCAGAGTTAGGCTCCAGGATCTATGCATTTTTTAAGCGCTCTAATGAAATTCCAGCCACTAGAACTCTTGTATGGAATCATCATTCATGCATCATTCACATATCTTTCTTTCCTCTGAATTAAGATGACTGGCAGATGAGGGTAATATGAGAAGAGGTAGCGAAAAATGAAGTATACACACCATTTTCATCATAGAAACGAAAAATACATCTCTACTATATCTGAGTGCCACAAACTAAAAATCAGAGCAATATGCGAGTCTCTTGTGTGATTGGTTTGACTGAGGTTGATTTGAGTTCCATGAAACATTGAAAAAAAGTTAAAACACATCCTTGGCACTTTTCATTCATACAATATAGTCCTTCAGCACACAAACGATCTTCAATATCAAAATATCCACAAGATTCTCCTGGTCCCTGAAATATCACCATCATTGATTGAAAATGCAATGGATTGATAAATGATTAACAGTAGTCTGCAAATATTTCGGTTGAGATCTTTTCAACCCCACTGAGATCTATCTGTATAAATATAGTGATCAAGTTGTATCGTTATTTACCTTATAACATACGTTGAAATCACAATTTTTTGAATATACGTATCCATATTTACATTTCTCGCACTGATCCTGGCATGAATTGCATCTTTCAGCTCCCACCCTAAGTGATTACATGCATGAGAAAATCCACAAAGAAATCCATAAACTCTGTTATTCTTCCAGTACTCACGAGATCGAAAGAATAAATAACAGTATTGTCACAAAGCTATCATTCATTTTCATCATGAAGGGCTGGCCCGGTGGTGGTGGAAATTTTGAATAAAGTCACGATCTTTGTACGAAACAGTTTGATGTTTCATATAATCAGCTCACGGAGCAATACACTGTCAGATTATGCTCTCTGTTTACCGATTCCATGCACATTGATTATGTGGAAGAAACATCTGATGTGAGAAACTTGACCGAGTTCGTGATACAATTGGAAAGCACCTCTAAGATTTGAGCTATCTAACACATTCTTCCTGATTTGACACGAGGAACTTTCTTTCTAATCTCATGAAAATCTTAATAACTATTCACTGCTCTTTATAGTCAGCTTTCTCTAAAACTTATAGCCAAATTGATCATTTCCACATCCCGACAAAATGATAATAGTTGTAAAACCCTAGTATGCACACGAGATTTGAATCACGACAGTTGTATATTCCCAACTACGCTAGCATGACTTCTACTCTGAACTGTTTCCCCGATGGACCGCTCTAGCGATGTCTTCGCATTATTCACTTGTCACAATAACATAATTTCACACTTGGTAATACAATCATCTTTATAACTCACTCACAAAGATGAATGTGAGTTTATCTCGAAGGGAAAATAGAGCCTCTAGAGTGAAAATTTTAGCCAGAGTCGAGTAGTTGATTAAAGTCTACCATTTTTGGACAGTCATCAACCCCTTACAACCCAGACCATCAAGAAACCCATGGATATTTTGTATTTTAAGATACAATTGTATTCTTTGGAGGTTTGGACTAGGCGCATTGCTCATGTTTTCTCGTGAGACATTTGGAGTAATTATTCTTTGGGACGATCATTACAGCGTTACAATGAGATTTTTTACAATTTCAGATATTGATCCATATTCTGAGTGCGAAGTCTTGGTCTAGGACTTCTGAGGTAAGTGTGATTAATTTGCCCCTATTCAAGTTCTCAAATGTATGCACCCGCAGACCCTGCCGCGCATTTTTTTCACGTTTGTTCCGTTAACATATGAAAAAATGAACGTTCTGGACCTATCTTCAATGACCCGCGCATTTCCTACAACAAACAGGGTTTTCGGTACTTTCGACTTCTTTTTTGTTAGTCACTAAAAGTTATGCCAAACAAAATTGATGGAATCAATTCCAACGTGCCTCAACACATTTTCTTTGTCCTTATCCCAAATTTAAAATGCTTTCTACAGAATTGCAAAATTCAATTTTCAGCCGATTCCACGCTCATATTACTGAAAAAAGTCCAGTGCTCCTAATATGCCCCATGGATTTTTTCCAAACTTGTTGTTCAATCCATCAAAATACATCAATCTCACTATGGAAATTCGGAAAAGGGTAAAAAAACTGCAAAATGATCTAAAGGACGTCTCATTTGGGAGTCTGGGAGCCGAGATATATCCCGATTTTATGAAAAATCCGTATAATCTCATGGAAATAGGCCTCTTTTCCACGTGGGGGCATATTAGAAACACACTGTCAAAAACTCGCAAAAAATATTTTTTTCAAAAAATTGAGATACCAATTAAATGAAATCAAATGTACTTCAGTTCATTCTAAAGGTCTTGAAACAAGCTTTAAAACGTTGGAAAATATTGAAATGGCTTTGAAGTCTGAACATAGGGAGTGTCCAACTTTACAGGTGCCACTGTATTGACATAGGTGTACGATGTTAAACATATTTTCGAATGGTTCGGCAGGATTCAGCCGGTTAGAGATGGTTAATATGCAATCCGAAAACAAGAATGATTGAAGAGCCTTCATCTATTCTTTTATCGGAGGGAAAATACTATGTAAAAGTCAACCAGTGGAATTCACTGGAAATCAGTCGATTTTTACTGGTAATCCAGTCTAGAGCCGTTCAATAAGCGGATTTGCCACTGGTTTTCCAATGAGTTTCACTGATTGACTTTTACAGAGTATCTTCTCGTCGTGTTGACAGGAAAGATAATTGATTACAGAGAAATTCTGCACTCATAGTTCTCATCACAAATACGAGAACTTCTATTGCTGGAATCACTTTGAAGAGAGTACTGAAAATAATGAAAAAAATAAAAAAATCAATAGGATGTCAGATAGGCAATTGATACGCTATCTCTCAATTTCATCATCAATTGCCCTTACTATAAGGACGACCATTCTAACCTATTATAAATGGTCGCTTGGATTTCAAGTTCATCAATCTTGACGATTGGAGATTTACAAGAATTGTGTGAGAAGAACGACTCGAAGTTGATGAATCATAAAATATATTGATTTAATGAAAATTATTCAGAATTCATCAAAGAGTCCTTTCAGTTGGTCAAATTTTACAATTCCTATTCTCTGCTCTGACAAGAGAAGATTTTTTACAATACATAAAAATTTCCACAATAAGGGTGAGGATTTATGACATAAAAATGTGAGAATCAAATTACACATATGCATACATGCAATTTTTTCCAAGAATAGAATCAATTCTTGCTTCATGCATTCGACTTTCGTCTCTGAATCCAGATATCGATTTCCCTTGTCACAGACTGGGCGCTGGCGAGAATGAAAAAATTCCGGAAGAAAATACGATATGGTTCTGGAGATAGAAATAAAAGAGGAGAAAGAACATCATACATCTAGGAGTAGAGCTGAAATTGCTTTTTGAGCATTGTGAATGTAGGTACAGGACTTTTGACATAACTCAAATTTTGCATATGAATATCATTCTCAACAGTTTGCATTCTCGGACAGCCAAGCTATCTTCAAAAAATGATTGCGCGTTTACATCCGTTGTAAATGTAATGTCAGAAGCAATAAATTTCAAAACTAGCTGTCATGACTTGAGAGTAGCAAAAAAGTGAAAGATTCAATCATGATCAACCTTGATATTTCACTATTTCTATAATAGAAATTGAATCCCTGTAGATTCACAATCCTAAATTAATTAAAATCAGAGCAATCGTATCGCACTTTCATCTTATATCAATATTCTGATAGGTATCAACTCACCAACAACTACCAAGTGGACAAAGTGGCCAATTGGCGGAGTAGTAGATACTTGACATTCATAGATTCCGCTGTCCACGCTTTGCGGGTAGCGTATCTTGAGAATCCATTCATCGCTCAAAGGTCGATGGAGTGATTCAAAACGTTGATCACTCGTGTATGTATATCGACCGACGGTCAATAAATGAATATCACGATGCCTTATCCAAGATACCTGAAAAATAGAATACACAAATATGTTTTCTAGATTCGATATTATTTCTCCTCTAACATAAATCCTGTAACGTACAAGGTGTCTCAAAAGTATGTAACCATCTTCGGTATTTTGGAAATGGTCGGAAATTGCAAAAAGGTCTGAAACATGGTTCCCTTCATCTTGGAAGTTGGAGGTGGTTTTAAGGTCATTTAGAGGTTAACACAATTTTTAAAATGGGAGTACCTGTTTTGACCTTCAATTCTGGGGAAATGTGAGGAATTATGGAATTTTCAACTGAAATAAGTATCCTTGGATGTGACTTGACCCTGGTGAAATGGGTGGAGATCAATGATGGTTGTCGGTAACCTCCAAGTTCCAAGTGAGTTATGTTGAGAGATGTTTAGGATCAAAGTGATGATTATTAAAACAAAAATGAGCTAGTGACCTTGAGTTTGATCCGAGAGGTCATTCTCAAGGTCGATTCGATCTAATTCGTTCAAATAACCTTGAACGTTGACCTTCAAGGTCAGAACACAGGTCACTAAGTCATTTCAGCTATGATTGTAAAAAACTTCTATCCGAAAGATTTTTCGAAAACTTTTTCGTTCACTCTCATAGCTACGGAGGTTACTGTCCTTTAGTATCGACCTCCACTCATCTCGCCTCTGAAGGTCATGCTGGATCAAAAAATTCTACAGACAGAATTTTCGTATTTTCTCATGTTTTCATGGAACCTGAGGCCAAAACTAAGTGTTCTGTTTCGAAAAATTCGAGTTGACCTCCAAATGAACTTGAAAATGACTTTCAAGGTCAGAGCCGAAGTCACCATCAGATTCCTCTATGTGGTGAATCAAAGTGTATTCCGGAGGCTTTTCAGCGATTCCCAAGCGGTTTCTGGAGGAACAAGGGCGGGGAGGGGGGAAAAAAGGCACTTGCTTTTTGGACATGCTGTGAAGCGCCTAAAGTACTTCGGAATTTTATGGAACTTGTAACGAAACTGAAACTTTTCTCCATCTCACTCAAAATTTGTAGATAGCGAAGTTAACCGAATGTTATACAATATTTGACATTGTGACATGAGTAAAAGTTAAAGGGGCATTTCCATCTAATACTACCATATAACTTCAATGATCTCGTGAAATGATTACGGTTACTGTGTGAAGTGACTTCCGATATCTGGAGCACTCCATGGTGCATCACATTTTCATGGTCAGATTTAAGTGCTGTGAGAGATTTCTGTCATTTTCGTTCCTGAATTGTGCCATTTTTCTGTTTCAACTTGAATTGCAATCGAATTTTGCTCAACATACCGTTCGGTTTCCTAGATTTCGCACTCTGCAGAGCAGGTGTACAGTTTTTCCAACTAGCCCCGTAACATTGGTAGGAGCTGTTGTGTCGAAAAGTGGTCCATTTTCTATTGGTCGCAGTTCTTGAAAAGGATCTGCTTCGGAACGATGATTGATTTCCGCTTCGCCTTCTGTAACCCAAAATTTGAAGCGTCTCTCATTAGATTGATTATTCCCAATGATAGTCCAAATACTACATAGACTAGTAACATCATTGCTCAAAGTCCATCAAGAGTTTTTCATTTGAAAGATATCCCTGGTGAATAAATCATGGTAGTGGTAGCGTCGATTTCGTACTTTTTCCGGAGGCTCCGGTGGTAGTACGATGGTAGGCTATGGCCTCACTACCCCCTGTACTACCATGAGATCAAGACCTGGACGTCCGACGATGAAATCATTGTTCGAAAGCGAGAGATTACATAGGCAGTCCATCAAATAAGATATATGCGAGGAAATTCTTCAATTGAAGACGAGTTATATCGATGCTCCTCGAATAACGAAATCTAGGTATTATTCCATGAAATAGATTTCAGAATTCTAAATTGCTATCATCGCCGTTGAATTGACTAGTACCTTCCAAATTTAATGACGAGAATCTCACTTCTCACAACGGAAAAAGATTGCTATCTGTTCTGGGTTCAAACCCTTATAAAAATGTGACAGGAAATGTCATAAAAAAATAGATATAAAAGTTGGAATTAGATGGAATAAAATTTGTGTGTGTGTGTGTGTGTGTATTATTGACATCCCAGTGGGAGCCTTGAGGACCCCCTTCTATCAAGGCCATCAACGGGCTTTTTGCGCAATGCGCAAGTAATCGGGATTTCTAAGCACTCGGGCAAATTTTAGTATTCAGAACTTTTTGTGGTGTAATTTATGTGGGTGTTGTTTGTAGTATATGTCGCAATGCAGGATTCTTATTCCGAGCTGACCCGACCGGGATTTGAACCCGCGCTGCTCGAGCACTCCGAGTTTCAGCCGACTGATTGTAAGTGCTCCCCAGTATTTACCTAACCAACTAAACCACCGGACACTTTCGAAATAAAATTTGATGAGACAAAAATTGGCGGAATCTTCAGGTATTAGACTGGTGGGTGGTTAACGATGCAAAACATTCGATCCCGGAATCAGCCCCGCACCAACTTAGAACCTTTTATGCAGCTGAAACATTCTGTGATCATTTGACTGTGTCACGTAGTACTTTCGGCGTACACTTTCGGTGTACTATTATCGTAGAGTACGACCATACGTCCACGTCGTAATACCATGATAGTACCAGTCTCTATAGTATCTATCCACATCCACCAATCGACTCTTATCTTCGTGTCCACTCTGAGTACATCCAAATAAAAGAAATTCGTCGGGTTCGGTCTCATGAAACGTTGTACGACCCAAATGATCGTGGAGTGACATTTAAAGTCAAATGTTCCTGGGATTCCCTCATATAAATAGTATTATCATTGTTAACCGTATCAATAATGGAAATTCTTTCTGATCGTTCTCTAGATTGAGAAATGAATTTCCTGTGTGATAAAAATCGTTAAATGTGAACAAAATATTCGAGAAACAGTATCTTATGCACTGGAACGATTAATTAGAGTTTCCAAAGATCATCTGTTGGGGCCAAATCGAATCATACTCAATTGATCCTACTAATAATATCAATTTTTAAACCTGACCTTCCAAATAAATTGCTTTTATACTCACCACGAATCAATGGGATTATATTGATCTAGGCATTACTTCTACGGACGTTCAATCAAAGCGCGAGGTACGATTGCCCATCATGAATATATGTAAATGTTACGCGATGATACCCTCAGTCGAGCACAAATATCTGCTTCTGACACTGCTAATATGACTGCGGTACCTTGCTTGTTGACATGACTAATATTTGAGCTACGTCAATCAACATAACGATATTCGAGAGATGTTCGTTTGGGAGAGTAGCTGAATCATTGTCCTTGGATATCTGATTCATATCTAGATCATTCTATTTGAATAGAATTGATAGTAGGAGACCTTTGGAAGATTCTTTGAGATGAAGATGGAATCATTGGATAGAAAAAAATTGATGCTACATTTTGATCACGATTGAACCAAATGTGATTTTTTCCACAAACTCTAAATTAACAAGAGTAGCTACTAACAAGGTTTTCTCTACAAAAATATTTTTTGTACCTTTGATAGGAACGATATCATTACTTTCTCATCCAGGAATCGGGAAGGACCTAAATTGAATCCATTTCACAAACTAGAGTAGTCAAAATTGAATTTCAAATTCCGTGTTCCTTCCGTTTTCGTATTCTACATCAAAATCAACTCCAAACACAAAAATTTGGAATCCATTCGACTTCCATCTGATTCGTGTCAAATGCAGAATCTCTCTTATACCGAGGATATGAAATCACAAAAAATGGAACTAGCCAGAAAAATTGAGGTAGTAGAAAAGTAAACCAACGAGAGAAAACGAGGAATCAGCTAGTCTATGACAATAGAATTCAGGAAACTTTTTTTTCTTGTCTCCGTGGCATTTATTCGAAGACCTCATTGAGGCTGGCGTACAACAGACCGACCAAGCTATTATTCCGCTTCAAGATTGGATCCCTGAGGACACAAAACCTTCGCACGGAATTCGGCAGACGTGGCACGTTGACCTGCTTGTAGACATCTTTTTTTCTTCTTTTTTGTACTCCAGTCAATACCTTGACCACGTGCTTGGGTTATTTGTACTCTTTCTATTGGAAATTTGTGCTTTCACGGAAAGGGTTAGTAGTCTAGTGATAAAATTTGGAATTCCTACGAACTATTTTTACAGAAATAGATTGGACAACACTTCCTATTTTCAACCATGTTGCTTTTCATTTATATCTAATCATGTTCTGAAATGTTCACAATGGTAATAAATTCCTATTTTAAGCATCGTGCACTAAATAATAAAGTCAGAAAAAGGCAATATCAGTTTTATTGTATTATCATACCGGAAAAATTAATCTAAAAATAATCTCATGACACAAATCACCTCAAATGAGTCACTTTGAATGTTCAATACTAAAATTCTGGGTCTTTGCATCTTCATGAGTCATGAACTAGATAACTTCATCACAGTCTTCCACAAACTTTTCAGAAGATGTGCATAATGCATAATAGTCTACCTCAATTTCGACAGTGATACCCTGGCTTATATAAAATGAGAAAACTTTACCTCATCAATCATTCTTACTCTGTAACAAAAGAACCATTGGATTTTTCGATTCCAATATTGTGGCTCTGTTAAACCTCACCTAATATCATTCAAAGTGAATGGACGAATATTAAAAAATTCCAAAATATTCTCAATCATTGATACTGAATCAACGTCATAAAATGTGCAGTCACTTCACGGCGTGAGTTTGAAAAACTTCCTTCGAGTTGAAATCACTCACTTCAGGAATAAGATCCAAGAAATATCGTAGTCTATGACACATATGTCTACGTCTCATGAGTCCCTAGTCGTATATCCCACTTTCGCGACAATTAAAAGTTGAATTTCTCTAATTGCATCGAAACATTTCATACTCCTTATCGCTTAAAAACTTGCCCCTCATCCTTAGGATAACTTTGCTCGTTGCACTTATCGACTCTTCAAATAATTATCAGTTTGTCCAGTAGCGTGCTGATCTCTAGGGTATATCTTTTACCTGATCTGTCAAAATTTGATTGGACGATACTGTAGATTTCGGCATGAGTATAGCACATATTGGCGCATCCATCCAATTGGGTCATTTTCTAGAAAGTCTCTCTCACAGATTGAGTGATATCATATGTTGCTAATACTATGATTGGGTAGATTGATTGGATCAGCCAACTTGCCCTATTTATGTTAATTTTAGCCACTTCAGCATGGCCTTCCCATGATTTCACGCAAATATTAGAACATTTTCTTAATTCATTATCATTTGATTACGAAATTCGCGGGAATTTTGTACAATTCAAATTCACGCTATGGTGTATTTACAAAGTGAATTGATCAGATTCTAACGAACTGGGAATCGACAAGATGGATGAGCTATTGATAAAGATGTTAAATATTGGATACTTGGAGATTACTTATAGCTAGAATTTTCTGAATCCGAACTCAAAATTGAGATTTGTCATTCTCTTCATGAAACAGGAACGAAGAGAAGAGGAATAGTGACTGAGAGAACGAGAGGAATAGAGTAAATTGTTTGGGAGATTTGCATATATATTGTATTAGCACGGCCCACTTTGCAATATTTGAAATTGAATTTGTGGAAATTGCCAATGTATGCTGCCTCTTCTCACATGTATAGACCTTTCTAAGAGTATGTGAGAGGTTTGCAAACTATGTGAACCTCAGACTGTCCAGCAAACTTCCAACAATATGATTCATTGCGACACACACTTTGCCTCGTGAATTGAATTCGTTTTGCTGATCTATGTATCACTTGCTCCCATGAGCAGAGAATTCAATCGAAGAGAATAAAATACCCAACAATAGAATATGATTTTTTTGAAAACGGAGTAGAATTTAACCCATTAAAATAATTAACCTTGAAAAATTCTTTTTAAATCGTGTACATAAGCCTTACTACGGAAACTTGTATTTCGATTAGATCCGTAGGGATGTCTTGATTATTTTTCCAATTTAAACAATTGACAAAGTAACTTTTTGTACAGCTAAGAATATCTGACAACATAATTATGCTACAAAGTATTTACAATATTGCTTATAATCGGATGAGGAGCCAGGTATCCATGCAACTGAACCCGAAACCTCATTCCATACTTGGAGGTACATGCTTTTAGCCCAGAACATACATTTTGGTTCCAAGATCGATGAAAATCAGATAGTAATATTCCATTTTGATACGGAAATCTTGTATGTTCTGATTATTTTGATCATCCATTCCCACGACAAGGTAGTCGTCTGATATGTTGGCTGCTCGACAAAATCGGCATTTTAACTCAAATTCCCTCAGAAGAGAAGGAGAATGAATGTGTGGAGGAACGAATCTGAAAACCTCTGATCAATAGTCGCCCTGCAAAAAAACGCGAGAAAAAAATGTGTACGGTGGTCGTGAAAAAAATGCAAGTACATTATAGGAAATTGGGTATCACACCCAGCCTGAGATGATATGAATGATATTTCCAACCAACCGACTGATTCTTTGTTCTCTTACATCCTATATCGCTCACATATTATAATACCGCAAGAATCGAAACCACCCAGGGCACCCTTTTTTAAAGTGAGGGTTACTATTTTCCTGTATAATTAACATGGGATGGCGAGTAGCAGTTCGACCAAAAAATGACATTGTCCTTTTATACCTTGAGAGACATCTGTTTAATAGGAAAGCGTGAGGATGAATTTGTTATAAAACTCTTGAAGACCTCCAAAAGGAATCTTTTGGCAATTCTACTGGAATAATGCGTCCATTTTGAGTGACGAGGCCTCCTTGTCAGAATATCCTGGATTTTATAATATTTTCACCGCACGTCATGCTTTAGATTCCATATTCCCAGCATATTTAGGAAAGCCGAAAAATTTTGAAGAGCATATTTCTGGTAAATTCATCAAATATATCCGAAAAAATGATCTAGACTATCTCCCGGCTTCCCTAATGTCGAGGGAATATGAATAGATGCATATTCCCTGAAATAGATGCATCATTCGGGAAATTACCAGGAGATCTTCTCTGTATGTCTTTAAAAGCTATACGGGAATTACATCGGACATGTGCTGATTGAATGGATTTTCATCGACTTACAGAGGAATGAAGGCGTTTTATCCTCAAATCGCCAATTTTCATCCCATATTAATCACATAGAAGGATAGTAATTTTCACTTGAAAAAATGGGCGCTCCGTGGGAAATTTCGATTCTTGCGGGATTGTAATGTGTGAGTGATATAGAATGTAGAAGAACAAAAATCACCCGGGTAATTGGATCATTCAGATTATTTGAAGTTAACGTGGTGATTTGGCGAAAATGCCCATATGTATACTCACGACTAATTCTATATCGTTGGTTTCCTATTAGAACATTGCGAAATTGATACACGATGTGAACGATTTTTATCTCAAGTAATAACAAAAGAATTAAATCATGCGTTATCAAATAATGAAGAGATTCCAATAATGGGTATACCACTGGAATAATATAATTCATGAGCTATATGAGTTAGAAAATCTTCAATGGATTTTCCAAGTCGAAATAACTAGATATTATTCCAAAATTCATGGAACTTAATCTCGCGAGATATTAATTTTGTTTTAAAAGATTTTGAAAAAAGTTGCTTCTAGTTGTGATGATTTCAAACCACAGACGCGATGATAATATTTTTCATCTCTAATTAGTTTGGCTGATGAAACCACCACGAGTCAGAGAAACCAAGGCGTGAAAGTAGTCAAAGTTACTTCCATTTGATTTGAGAGCTCAGAACAAAGTTTCGTAAGTTGATAGAAATTCTTCTGGATCTTGCCTTGTTTCCAACTGTGCAGCGCACAGGCAGAAAATGGAAATGGAGATTCAACTCTACCAGTTTCGGATGTTGCTACGGAAACTTGTGGATCAAAGTATATTCTAAGATACAGTAAGATTCACAGAAACTGGAGTGAAAGATTCACCTACTGAATACGAACTAATTCGAAAGTGAAGTGATTCATTGAAAATTTTGAATGCAACGCATGTTCGCTTGCACGTCTTTCGGGAATAAGATTACTTGATAAACTATATAAACAACAAATATACTTTGGTGGAGCGCATTGGAGAGAATCTCTTTACCAAAATTTTTTCTACCATCTCACTATGAGCTTACTTTTTGAAAATCGATCGTTACCGCATGCAAACTTCCCTCATAAGTATCAAAAACAGATTCTGGATGATCATGTTTTGATCGTTGAAATGTTGTACAATTAGCTATTACGGAGGTTGGCTGAGAAGGTTAATCGTGGAGATTTTCAATTTAGGGATCCAAATTCCTGCTATCGGGATTAGACATTTGATAGATTCATCAACACGGAGGCTAAAGATTGAGTGCGAGTTCATTTTGAACTACATGGTTGCACTTGTTTGAGGCATTATGGGAGAGTAGCGTCTCATGTTAGTTTCTTTCAAGATTTGGTTGTCAGAGGTTGACACGGAAAACAGTGTTCAACAGACGAGAGTATAAAACAACGAATTACTAATTAATGATTTTGAGTTTTGTATGTCGAATAAGATAAGTGAAGAACAATGCGAGTGTTGATATAATCAGTTTGCGAGATTTGGTCAAGATGAATTAAGAAAGTGACCCCGATGAAATTGAGAGTAACGATGGAAGATCTGTGAACAAAATGCATGTCATGACTAGCAATCTCGGAAAGTATGTCTGTTGTTCCGAAATGTATCTCATGCAGAAACGTGATGCTGCAGGCCAAGCCACGATATCTGAGACTGAGGTGCACGTAAAAGTATACGGCATCGATATTTTTATTTCCTTCGTCACTGACAAATATGCTAGTATAGGATTTTCCCAATAGAACAGACACTTTAGAGTGGACGGACAATGTGCGGGGTATGTAAGACATCCGACCGAGGATTTCACTCCTGTGGAAAAACTGCAGATGATACTGACTGTGAGACCACATCCGAGCAGATAACGGATCACTACTCATAACACAGGCCGACCAAATGAGGGAAGTAACCTGCTGCACAGATCGGAACTATACATTCCTACGTAGAATCGTGCGCTGAATCCAAAAATGATATCAGTCTCCCGCGGACACCCTCAAATTTCTGAGAGAATGTCAGAAAAAATTCTCAACTCAAATTTCGTATTTTGGAATCAGATTCTGAAACACTAGGGAATTCTCCCTCCGAATATGGACTTCTGGAAACTTTTTTTTCCGGTGGTGATTCAGTTCCAGTAACCAGGATGACACTTGTGAGAACTCAATGTTGCACTCGTGATCCTCAATGTGGTACTCGTGATCCAGAGTAGAATGTATGTGGGACGTGTGATCCAGAATTGAATGTGGTACTCGGGATCCAGAACTCATGTGGTGCTCGTGATCCAGAGCTCAATCTGGTACTCGCGATTGAGAACTCGATGTGGTGCTCGTGATCGAAAACTCAATGTGGTACTCGTGATCGAGAGTTGCATGTATGAGGGACGTGTGATCCAGAATTGAATCTGGTACTCGCGATCGAGAACTCAATGTGGTACTCGTGTTCCAGAGTTGCATGTATGTGGGACGCGTGATCTAGAATTGAATGTGGTACTCGTGATCCAAGATTGAATGTGATACTCGTCATCCAGAATTGAATGTGGTACTCGTGATCCAGAGCTCAATCTGGTACTCGCGATCGAGAACTCGATGTGGTGCTCGTGGTCGAGAACTCAATGTGGTACTCGTAATCCAGAATTCAATGTGGTACTCGTGATCCAGAGCTCAATCTGGTGCTCGCGATCGAGAACTCGATGTGGTGCTCGTGAACTGGAGCTCAATGTGGTATTCGAGATCGTGAACTTAATGTGGTATTCGTAATCCAGAATTCAATGTGGTACTCGTGATCCAGAGCTCAATCTGGTGCTCGCGATCGAGAACTCGATGTGGTGCTCGGGATAGAGAACTTGTTGTGGTACTCGTGATCGAGAACTCAATGTAGTACTCGTGATCTGGAGCTCAATGTGGTATTCGGAATCGTGAACTTAATGTGGTATTCGTGATCCAGAATGAAATGTGGTACTCGTGATCCAGAGCTCAATCTGGTACTCGCGATCAAGAACTCGATGTGGTGCTCGTGGTCGAGAACTCAATGTGGTACTCGTGATCCAGAAGTGAATGCGGTACTCGTGATCGAGGACTCAATTTGGTACTTGTGATCGAGAACTCAATAAAGCTTTCGTGATTCAGAATTGAATGTGGGACGCGTGATCTAGAATTGAATGTGGTACGCGTGATCCAGAATTTAATGTTGTACTCGTCATCCAGATTTCAATCTGGTACTCGTGATCCAGAGCTCAATTTGGTACTCGCGATCAAGAATTCGATGTAGTACTCGTGAACTGGAGCTCAATGTGGTATTCGAGATCGTGAACTTAATGTGGTATTCGTGATCCAGAATGAAATGTGGTACTCGTGATCCAGGGCTCAATCTGGTACTCGCTATCGAGAACTCAATTTGGTACTTGTGATCGAGAACTCAATGTAGCACTCGTGATTCAGAATTGAATGTGGTACTCGTGATCCAGATCTCAATTCGGTATTAGTAATACAGAATTTAATGTTGTACTCGTCCTCCAGAGCTCAATCTGGTACTCGCGATCCCAGAGCTCTATCTGGCACTCGTGATCAACAACTCGGTGTTTTTTCGAAGTGTCGAACGAGAACTGAATGCGACACTGAACTCTACATGGTCCGCTGCGTGGTCCTCGATCACGAGTTTTGAATCACAAGCCCCACATTGAGTTTTCGATCACGAGAACCTACATATTGAGTTCGCTATCACGAGTACCAAATTGAGTTCTTTATTATGAATACCACATTGAATTTTTCATCACGAGTACGACATTGAGCTCTGGATCACAAGAACTACATTGAGTTTTTGATCACGAGTACCACATTGAGTTCTCGATCACGAGAACCTCCCTGAGTTCTTGATCACGAGTACCGCATTCAATCCTGGATCACGATTACCACATTGAGTTTCCGATCACAAGTGTGATCCTGTTTACTGGATCAGGATCACCAGCGGGAATGAAAATTCACAAAAGTCCATATTTGGATGTAGAATTTCCTCCTCTTCCAGAATCCGAGGTCACAGATCTGATATCTGGTTTCCAAATTTTTTTCCGGTCTCTGGAAAAGAATACTACTCTCCATTTTGTCAGCTTGTGTAATTCTCAAATATATCTCCACATCATCTGATCAGAAAATATTTATTCTCCTGTGCAATTATGTAATTTGATTATAAGATCGATAACGGTTCTATCGAAAGTTGAGAAAGCAATAATTTGGACTCCAGAAGTAGCGGCGATCCCACCCGTAAGATGAAACATACAACACAAAAATTGCCTATGTATCAGAAGATCACGATGATATGGACAGCTATATCAGTCCAACCAAATCGAGTGGTAGATGACCCATCAATCTGATGGTTGAAATTTGGTGACTCTAGTGCAAATAGCGTGACAATGGCTTTGAGGTGAGATCGACCGAAATAATGGAGTGAAACGAGTCGCTTCGTATAACAATTTGGAAACATAATAGTTGATACAATGCAACAGATCTCGTAATTCCACCCGTCACATGATATCTGACTGTACTCGTCAAAGCTCCCCGGAATCCCGTGTATTTGATGTTATTCGATGTTATCGCGGTCTGGTTCGATTGCTCGAATTTACTGATACTGGTATGACGAGTTTCCGTGTATTCGATTTTGGCAGGCATTCGGTAGCATATAATGATGCTATGAAACAGAGGGATATTTTGTGTAGAGAGATGTGAGCCCATTCAGCTGCTCTGTTTTCTCCTCTAACGAATGGATTACCGAGTTCTCGGTGAATGGGAATGATCTGAATTCATCGAAGGATTGATTTTTAGGTATGATGGTGGAAAGAAAGTTCAACAAACGATAAGTGATGACTGTATGGAGCACGAAAAGAAATTTTTGAATGGTTTCATGAATATGATCATCAAGTTATTAAATAGTAGAGATTTCACGGTTAACATCCTGATCGACTCTCTCCTAGGTCGAGCAGTCTGATAGTTGTCGAAGTTTGTCGGAATTTCAAAGAGAATTCCAATATATTCCGAACTGTTTCCTTTGATTTGAAGTTTCATTCAATTTGAGAAAACGCTTGGCTCCCTCTAATCTTATTTTTTCACTCCACTTCTTGTGGCGAAACCATAAGCCGAACGATTCCAATGCTGCTGGCTGAAGGTTTGTTAACTGTAAAAACTGTAAATGAATTTTAGAGTGCAATATATTCTCATTCCGTGAACTAGATGTTAAATTGAGTTTCGATCCTACAAGAACTGCAATATAGAATTTATAAATATATCAAAACAGAATAATTCAATTTGGGACCCAGTAATAGTTTGCTATTTGAGCAATTAGTTCATCTCTGAATGCAAATATTTCGTTTTGGAATGAAACCGAGTTCTGACAATATTGATTAAAAATTGAGGTAAATCATCGTTCTTTTAGATATGATTGTATTTGCAATCAGTATGGATGAAAATAATTTCTCAGTCTTGAAAACAATGACTAAATGGAGTACGTTCTGTTTGTCAAAGAAAAACAAAATTTGGCTGATTGGAGAAATTCATGATAGAGAAATCAACGATAACAATATAAACGTGAATGCGGAAGAATTTCAGAGAATTGAAATTCAATTTATCCGACTAGTATTGAAGTGTGAGTGGTCTGTAGTCATTCTCATGAAATGAGTCACCTGAAGGTATCAATTCTTCCCGGATTACCTTTTTCACCAACTTCAATAGATTCCACCTTTAATTTCATATTTTCAAGTATCATAAATCCATCTATAATCTTTAATTGGAATTTCAACTCGATTTTGACTCACATCAAACTTCTGAAGTAAATCTTCCAAGAAAATGAAATGAATCAGTGCAACTAAATCACTTGAATCTCAATCAACATGTCACCATTTATCACGAACCAACAATTTTCTTCATTTCCAACTTCGACAGATATTCATAAATTCTTCAAAGTCAAGCAACAAACGAGTCGATGATTAAACCTGTACAAAGTTGCCAAGCTATATTAAAATCATGTCTGAGAACGGTTGAAATACTCATTTATTAAATGTGGTTTTTCATTTCCCTGAAAGTGAGCAAGACGAGATGAGACGTACATATAGCATTAAAATCCGTAGATGAAAATGAATTCCTTCTCATAAACCAGGTCAACGGTATAAATATTTTTCAACACTCGAGATTTTTTTCTTTTTTTTTTTCCGCCGCAACCTCAACAGGCCTTCTCATTTATAACTCCAAGTGCTACACACCTGCCATTAGTAAAAATTTCAATCCTCTCTTCAATCATATATATATTTTTCACAGACCTGTATCGAAGTCAGGCATCATATTATGTATCATCATTAAGAAATTCGAAAATTGCGGTTGAGTTTGCTACCCCTTCGATTCGTAATTTCCTATCTACAAAACCCGCAAAGGGTAGAGAGAGTCGAGTCAGATAGATTAGCAGGTACCGCAAAATTGTGGCTGTGTACAAATTCAGCGTCGCGTAAACTCTTGAAACACACAAATCCTCGAGTAGTCCTCTAAACACTCAAAGCTTACTACTACTACTACTATTACTATGCCTGTATGTCTATATAAGAGTAATCTTTACCCAAGTTCTATTTCTCCAGTTATACCAACACTCGAAAGGTACATCGTTTTGCCTCTTCATTCCACGCATGCGAGAATTTCGAGTTCATGCATCAAGAATTTCTTTCGCTTTACTCAGCTCCTTTTTCATCCTCCTATATATTCCACATCTTCACTTGTATACTTTTCAGAGTTTTGGTTCTTGTGGGAAAAGACCAAGAGGTAAACTTTTCACGAATTGGCCAGAGTTAAATTCAACTCATAAAAGTTTGACTCGATTCGTGAGAAAGCTTCTACTTGTGAATAGGAAAAAAAAAAAGAGAAGGAGGGGAAAAGGAGGGAAGGAATCTAATTGAATCGTCAATACTGACTGTTGATGTTGGAGACCGAGTGATAATAAAAAGGTAGTGAATCTAGTAAGTATATTCATTGGGGTTCGAATTGTCCAGAGTTTTTAAAGCTTTAAATTCAAATCATGAGAATTTTGCGACATTCCTTCGAAAAGTTTGATTCGATACTTAGTTTTCCATTCAAAAGTTGAAGCTAGAGTATCCTGAGGAGTAACACTGAAATGTTCTCTGCCATTCTCTCTTACTGTATGGAGATGATGTTTTCTGGGGGACTAAAAATTGTGCATTGAAGATGTCCCAAATAATTAGAAATTGAGAGGGATGAAAATTTTCCTCTCATACATATTATTTACTCGACGTAGAACAGTATTTCACGCCCAGAAATACTTAATTCTTTCTGTCCTGTTGATGAATGAGTTTTTCATTACTCCAAGTTAAATGTGCCCCATTCGAACGCGAATGCAGTGTTCTGTACTGAAAGGAAACCATTCGCTTCTGGCTTGCAAGCCCATTTCGGGCACTGGAGGACATGACAGTCTCGCTTTGCAGGGCCAGACAAACCCTTCTAGTTCCCAAAATAGGCTAACGCGCTCAGTAAGGAAATGTACCATTTACTCCCACGTATCGAACTATATTTTTTGATAAACTGTGAAGAAAAGTCCGAAAAGTTGACAAACAGTGCGTAGAGTGCATTTTCATTCTCAGTGTATCAAAATAGTACATTTCGATACAAGGATGAAAAAACTTATTCTTCGACACACTGTGCAAGAATAGTACATTTCGATACAAAGGTGAAAAAACTTTCCTTTGACACACTGTGCAAAAATAGTACATTTCGATACAAGAGTGGAAAAACTTTCTTCCGCGTCCGAGTGATGGATTTCTGAGTGGATTTCCGGCCTGAGCCGGAGGTGAAGGTCAGAAGCAACACGAGGATTCAAGAAATAGGTTTTTCGCAATTTTCTATAGGCACCCAGACATTGGAATATCGCAAAAAATAGTATTTCCCACGGAGAAATCTCTGTAATTAATGTACCTATCCTACTCAAATCAAATGCTCTCGAATCATCCGTTTTGGAAATTTCATGAGGAAAGCATGAATAATCTGGACTAGAAGTCACACCACCATCCATCAATCTCAAAATGTCGAAAAAAAACTTACAATGCCCACAAGAATAATCAAATTAAAATGAAATTGTAGAGTGTTGACTTTTGTGGATTGTGCGAGAATTCTGATTTTCAATTGGATTAGATCCGATTATTCTAACGCATCTGAGTTCTATCGACATCATACTCGTTTTTACAGAGAAATTTCCTCAAGAAAATACACATGAAAGAATTGTTACTCCGGTGAAGTTTAAGCTCACAATCTCTGGTTTTGGAGTACTCTTTTATTCGTATCTTTCTTCCCAAATGATGCTCTGCAAAATTTTGTGCGGAAACACTCAGACGCATCAAAATGATCGGATTTGATTCGATTTAAAATTAAAATACTCATCCGAACCACAAAAAATAACACCTCCGATTTCATATTAGACCTTGATGAGAGCATATAAAATTCAAATCAATCAATGAAATCAGTCATTCATGATCGAGGGTTCACTCTTTCGAACACAAGGATAGAATCCCCTCCCGAGGGGTGATGTATGAGGAATTCAAGGCAAAATTGAAACCAGTAGCTTTTTGAACGGTTAGGGAATCATTTTGAATACATTTATTGCATTTTTAATTGAGAAGTGAATCATCAGCGGAAATTATCTCGTGATTTCTTTGTATTTTCAGTTTTGAAATTGTTCGTAGGTGACCATGGTACAGTACTGTATTGGCTCGACTGATAGGAGTTTTTCAGAATATATTTGGGCCAAAAATAAACAATTCGATCTATTTTATATGGATCAATGACACTTGTGATCATGTGAGTATTCTAATCGTGACTATTGGTAACAAAGACATGAAAATCATTTATCCCTCAGAAATAAAGAATTGGGTGCAACCCTGTAATAACAAGGAGTTTCATGAGTAAACATCGTCTCAATTTGTACCTAACTATTATTTTCGCATCAAAACTAATCATACTCGCCTTGGCTTGATACAATTCTTAGAAATCACAAGCATAGCGGAACAAAAAAATTCATCACTCATTAGGTTTGTCAATTCTAAAAATTCTCTGTTCACAATACCGCAGTGCAAAAAGTTCAAGGTAAACTTACCGTTGACAAAAGCTGCACAAAGGAGAATGGTGGCGGTTATTGAGAGACATCTTCTATATTTGGGGTATTTTGACCCACAGTTATGATACTGCATTCCTCTTAAGGGACATAGTCGTCCAAGCATTTCATTTGTCTGTAAATGTTCATCCCATCAAACAGGTGATCCTTTTATCTTCAATTCATTCATGAATCTGTAACATAAAAAACATAAACATGATTAAGATACTTGACAGTATTAGAAGGATGTACTCATTAGCTGTAACACAATATTCTAGGGAGCATGAATCTACGCGAATGGGATGAATTATAAGCCTAGCATTTGGCAAAGTTTTCCTTTCAACTGTTGCATGTTTATCAATAAAAAAACGAATTCAGCTTGTGCAATCGCTACGAATGATTTTCATCCCCGTATTTTTAGAAGATTATTGATTTGCAGTTGATATCTCGAAATATACCATATAAGACGGGTTGAAAAAAGTATTCCACCTGTTTCTTTTTATATTTTGCCCTATTATGGTTAATGAGAACTTCGTTGAGCCATATTTTACTCCTTTAGTATTCATATCTTGCAATCGAAACCCATCCAAACTCATGAAGAGTCAAAATTTCGAAACGAATATTCCAGAAGGTTTGACTTACTACCGTTTTGGATGTTGGGAAAAATCAATTTTTTACACAAGATAGAATCCACTCAGATTGTAGGATTAGTTTTTCTTGTCATGTATGAGGTTCCGGGTCTCAATTTCCAAGAAATTCCTCGAAAAAAAATCTTTATGAGAGTTAGGGAGATATTCTACGCTGAAATTGAATTATTCATTTTGATATTACTTCCCACTATACTGTAATACTACATATTGAATTGTAGTTCAAATTACAGTAGAACCTGTTCAAGTTGGACAATTTGGTTCCGAAGAAAAGTGTCCAATATAGCCAGGTGTCCAACATATACACGGACACGCAAAAAACCGGCTCATCGTAACGTCAAGTCATTGAATAAATAAATCTAAACATCCATCATATAAACACTCATTCACTGACAAATTAATGGATGATGTGACGGTTGAGTAGATGATCTCAACCATCATCTCTCTCTCCTGTCCCGAATCAATGTAATAATATAACCTTCCTACAGAATGTAGCAGAGCATATGAGAAGAGAGCAGTAAGTTATACTTGTAAGAGAGAGAGAGACAGTAAAATCACGCATCAGTCGCGAATCATCATCGAACCTTGAGGATCGCCACACCGCGGCCCTCGTGTCCAAGCTAATCGGCTGACCGGCATCGCGCGATGCGCCAAATTCAGACTCTGTTCTACGGAAACGTCTAACCACCCGCAACATCGCAACCCCGCAACCCCGCATATCGCAAAGCCGCAGCGGGGATGCGAAAATGCGGGGTTTTATATTTTTGATGAAATTGAGCTCCTGAGTGTCCCAGCAGTGCCGACCAGGTCGCCGACGATTATCCGTGCACCAAGAGGTCGCTACTCGTGCATAAGTTCCTTAAATTTGCTGAAATACATGAACAATTACACATGCAGATTGCAGATCATGACTGCATCACAGCACACGCGGAGCAGACGACAACAAAACTACTTGATGATGTCAGATGAGCTGCCCAGTGCCCAGAGCTGTTGGTTACACACCAGCGTTTGGATGTGCTGGCCTGGGATATAGGTTATGGTTGCAGAATGTGTGCGCGATGACGACGGAGCACCAGGTTGTGGACGAGCGCCACGATGTCGTGGTGAGTGGACCCGGGTATAACCATCCGCTGGGAGCCACGAGCATCAACTATGTAGTGGAAAAAAAGGAAATAAGTGAGATTAGGTTGCATTCGACCGCGTTTGGCTAATGCTGCTCAGCTGGTCTTCTGCTCGATAGCCCTTGAGCCTTGTGTATGCGTGTTGTGTGATGAGTAGTCGAGATTAAGAGGAATAATTTGTTTGCTTACAGAATACGGCAATTACACTGGACAACAAAATTTTGTGTCAGGAATAATGCATTGACTGGACAAAGATTTTTTTGTGTATTTTTCGACGTGAAAATCGAATCCGTACTTAGTCAGGTGCGCTCCTACACGTCAGGATTTTTTTCAAATGGCAGGAAACTAATTTTCGAAAAAACGGTATTTTTGGGTTTTTTGCTAATATTCTAAATTGATGGTTTTTGGTGGTGCATTCTTGTATGATCACTCGCCCCATCTCCTTTTGGGCTCTTGCAAATAATTCCCTCTCATAGAATGTACAAAAACAAAATGCGCCCTTGTGAGCACAAAAAGGATGTTTCTGGTCAAATCTGTGAGCATTTTGAGATTTATTACAGAATTGGTTGAATTTAGCTGATAGCTACTCGAGAAATGAACTTGTCACTCGTTTCCAACGCATCCTAGGCATTTGGAAATACTGACACCGTGTTCAGCAGTTCAAAATTCGTGGGGAATCATAGTTACAGTACGCTTCTGGCCCACTACAAGAATGCATCACCAAAAACCATCAATTTAGAATATTAGCAAAAAACCCAGAAATACCGTTTTTTCGAAAATTAGTTTCCTCCCATTTGAAAGAAATCCTGACGTGTAGGAGCGCACCTGACTGAGTACGGATTCGATTTTCACGTCAAAAAATACACAAAAAATCTTTGTCCAGTCAATGCATTATTCCTGGCACAAAATTTTGTTGTCCAGTGTAATTGCCGTATTCTGTAAACAAACAAATTATTCCTCTTAATCTCGACTACTCATCACACAACACGCATACACAAGGCTCAAGGACTATCGAGCAGAAGACCAGCTGAGCAGCATTAGCCAAACGCGGTCGAATGCACCCTAATCTCACTTATTTCCTTTTTCTCCACTACATAGTTGATGCTCGTGGCTCCCAGCGGATGGTTATACCCGGGTCCACTCACCACGACATCGTGGCGCTCGTCCACAACCTGGTGCTCCGTCGTCATCGCGCACACATTCTGCAACCATAACCTATATCCCAGGCCAGCACATCCAAACGCTGGTGTGTAACCAACAGCTCTAGGCACTGGGCAGCTCATCTGACATCATCAAGTAGTTTTGTTGTCGTCTGCTCCGCGTGTGCTGTGATGTAGTCATGATCTGCAATCTCCATGTGTAATTGTTCATGTATTTCAGCGAATTCAAGGAACTTATGCACGAGTAGCGACCTCTTGGTGCACGGATAATCGTCGGCGACCTGGTCGGCACTGCTGGGACACTCAGGAGCTCAATTTCATCAAAAATATAAAACCCCGCATTTTCGCATCCCCGCTGCGGCTTTGCGATATGCGGGTTGCGGGGTTGCGATGTTGCGGGCGGTTAGACGTTTCCGTAGTTAGACGTTTCCGTACTGTTCGCTCGTCTTGCCGAGCAGACCATGTGGCCGCAATCGGAGCAATATCCCGCGCTTTCCGCAATTCCCTCGTGCCCGCGCCGCGTGTGCACCAGCTCCTGATCTAATACCCTGGCGACGTGCTCGAGAGGATGATCATCCGGCGGTCCAGATCAACCATGCGTGCGACCGATTCCTGCGCCCTGGACATCGTCCGATTATAGAACAATTACAATGCGAGCGGCCGATAGAGAATATAGTGTGAGACTCATGAATGGGTAAAGTTTTGTTGTGTGAACGATTACCGACTCCCAAAAAGACACTGGAGGGGTTAAAAGTAAAAGGGACTGGAAGTATAGAGGTGGGAATAAGTATAGATTGGGAAAAAATTGGGAGGGAATTTGAGGCAATTTCAAGTGAAGATTAAATCTGTAACATAGAGATGACAGATAAAAGGAATAATTATACATTCAAAGAGCAGAATTTAAGTAAATTGGTAATAAATTTGCACGCTCGGCTATTAGGGTGTTTTAGAAGGGCTCGCACCTGAATCTTGAGCTAAGTTCGTACACGCATCTTTCTGCGTTGCAAGATAATCAATGAGTGCAAAATCGCAAATGAGTCCGACGAGATCGAATGAACAACCTGATTGAGTGAGAAGAGGTATGAGGGTCTTGTTTCATCATTAAATTGAGTCCGACGCACACAAGAGCTATTGCGCACCAATCTGGGCTGATTTTGCAATTTTGTGATTTTTAATATAAGAGTCAGTGGCTCATCAACGATGAATTCAATGAGAATATTCCGATTGCCAAAGTCTAAAGAAAATATAAAGGATAACATTTAATCTTAGTTGGACTATGATCAAATCATATCGGACCAGATCAAAGTCTAACCCGATTCTTAATATTTTATTCAGACTTCAGTAATCGGAATATTTTCATGAAATCCATCATTGATGAGCTACTTACTTTTACATTGAAAAACACAAAATCGCAAAAGCAGCCTCAAGAGATAAGTGCACAGTAGCTCTTGTGTTTGTCGAACTCAATTGAACGATGAAACAAGCCTCTAATACCTTTTCTCACTCAATCATCAGCTTGTTCATTTGATCTTGTCGGACTTATGGCAATGTTGAGCTTATTCTTTATCTTGCAACGCAAAAAGACGCGTGTACGAAACTAGACCAAGATTCAGGTGCAAGCCAACACACGTGCCTTTATATAGTTCGACCGAGAAATCGGCACATAACCCCACTACACCCATGCAATGAGGGATACTTTCCACATGGAATAACTCAAAATGAAGAGGGCAATTTTGTTTTTTTTTTTTGGTTTTGTGGCTATGGAGACTCTCGTTCAGTGTTTCGAGATCTATTGTTTCAGTACACTTGCAAGAGGTTTGACCGAAAGCCAAATTCTTATGATTCAGGGCGTGGTCCTTTGATCACTTTATAGTACACAGTAAAAAAATTTGTGGTAGAAGTACGGCGCGCGTCGTAGGAGTACCCCTTCCTAAGCAGGTGCGATTTTTACTACTCTTACGAAGCAGTACTATTACAGCTAAAACTCGTACATATTTGCCATGCGCTGTAAAGTTACAACTCGGCGAGGTACTTGATACGGATTTGCTTTCAATTAAATTGAGATAGTTCTGAACCAACTCTGTAAGAATCAGTCCTGAATTTTGGAACTGAAAAAGGGAACTAGGAAGTTGTTTGAGGATTTTAAACGATTTCATGATGAAAGATATCATGAGTTTCAATAAGATATCAGTAGAAAAACTGGATTAGAAAAAACGTACCTCAACCGTCTCCTTCCATATGATAGAGAAGAATGTTAAAGACAGAATTATATTTTATAGGAAAAGTAAATTTTTCTCATTTCTGGCCAGTCAAATTCATCTTTCTGTTAGTTCAAAGTAACTCACCAAAAAATTATCCATGTAATTCAATTAAACATAATCATCACTGGATAATAATTTCTGTCATGTTCTTAAAAATAGATTATAGAATCTTCACAGATCAATCCAAAATTTACATACAATAAAATTCTGTTTCGTATACACTCAATACAAGGAATCTCAATTCTCAAAAAAATATCTCAAACGATATGCAAAGTGATTTCGTATCCGTGTTACATTCAGTGCGCAGTACTTTTAAAAAGAAAGAAATATAAGAAACGTCTGAAAAAGGTATATTCGCGTGTATAGAGTACATCTCTCGTTTTCACTTTACATACTATATGTTTCTACGAAAGTAAAGATATTGCCTCAAGCTTCCTACAACTCCAATTCCAACTACTATACTCTACTACTTTCTACATATGAAGAATTTCATAGTCCGATCCAAATCTGTTCTTTCTTCTTTTCGCAATACATACTTATATCTATATTTAGAATCTCGCGTTTCAGTAGCTTATACTCAGTTGATAAACATTTATGAGGACACACTCTCTCTCTATCTTTCTCTCTTTCCTCGTCTCTTTTAAAAACTTTACTGAATTTTAAGCTCAAGGGAATATGCATCCAAAAACTTTTAACCTTCCATAAACACATGCATATAACTTCATACAATTTCACTTTACTATACAGGATTTAGAGATTTTTTTTTTACCACTCTGTAAAGCATCTTTCACTCGATTAAATTTCTCAAACGAGCCAATCAATTTTAATCAACGATACGGAATTCGGTAGGTACCAGAGCTAATCCAATCGTCAAATTTCCAAAAAAAAAAAAAAAAATGAATAAATGAAAAAATAAAATAGAATCTTGATTGAGTGTATCCATTTATGTATTCATGTATGAATAAATTCAAACAATCGTTATGTACATGCAGATACAGGAAAAGTATGAAATTTTCAGTGACAGAGTGAGAGAAAGCAGAACTTTATAGTCACATAGCACAAACCTTTGCAAGCTGCGTTTATTAACAGGTCATACGTGGCATGCATCATATCTCCAGCTCTAATAATTGAATCGGGGCTAACACAGGGTGACTCGATATATATATATACATATATAGAGGTAAGGTTATATAGTCTGTATTGCAACGAGACACGCGACGACACAATAGCCAACGTGTAGTACGCGCTATGTCGCACGAAAAGCGATTTTCAAACACCTATATATATATATATATATATGGGGTTTGCATCACTTGAGCGCGAATTCGTCCGAGAGATTCTGTACTGTTTGCCTGGTACTATATATATGAAAGTATGTTCGGCGTTAACAAATCATTCGGTACTCTCACAGTGTGGAATTAATCTTTGGAATAAAATATATGGAGACATACTGTAGTATGTATATGGTTGGAAGCAATTGCCATTGCAACTGATGGTGAATAGATATGTTACGATAGAACATTGGCTCATGTATAGACGTGGAATTGTACATGTATATGTATAGATCACGAAACTAGAAATTTTTTTTTTTTTTCACTGTTGAAGAATTTTTTGAGTGCAGAGAGTGATTTTGGTTGACTGGGTTAAATATATAGAGCTGAGGTTATGTTCCACGAGATCGTTTGTTATCTGGGTGGCACAAGAAATGGGCTGGATTGAATTGAGCGTATGCCTAGATCTGAACTGAGAGATGTGCGTTTGGTTGGAGTAGAGATGCAGAGTTTTGACGATTGATTGGTTCACTGACATTTCGTAGAGTGGCTAGATTTTTGACGTGCGATAGAGATTTTAGTCGGAAAAGGTTTCGTCAGAGTGATTTAGAGATATTTCGTACATGGTTTCGTAAAAATTCTTTCAGGTCGGTGAATCCTGCATGCAATTCATTCCTTTTCCAATGAAAAAGATATTCAGAAGGAAATTTTCCGATATTTGGCCTCTATCATTGACTAATTTTTATCATATCTCGAACTTTGTTATCAACCAACCATATTAACTCTTAGAATGTCAAATTGAATTGTTGCATGATAGAGGGACTCAAAATGCTTCGAAAAATTGTCTAAGGTTCCTAAAAATTATAGAATCTTTGACTGATGTTGCAATTTCAATCAATCGATTTCATTATTTCCGTACTTTGATATTCAAATTCATGAAAATCAATACCAGGAATGAGATCCGTGAGAAAAGCTCGTTACCATGAATTCGAAAATTTCTCCAATATGCTAGATAATCGATCCAAACACTCCAGATTCAATTTGATTTGTGTATAAATCAATTCATAATCGATAAATACATGGATTTCTATTAATTATGAAGATCGTGAGGAAGACGATAAACTCCATCAAATTTTGAAGGAATGAGTAATTTGAACCGTGTCTCCAAGTATTTTTCTCTTGCATTTATTCTACAACCACTTGGTGAAGTTGAATAATCATAATTTTATTTTTCAAAGCACGGTTTTTATATTCCATTATCGGAATAGTTGTCCTCCATTATGGTTTTGGGAGATATTATGATAAGCATGTAGGAAACAGGAAATTCTGAGAATAATTGACACCATCAACTGAGGCAATTATGGAAATCGTTGAAAAAATGAACAATGAGATCACCCTAGGTTCAGATACGTAATTTGAGGTTTCTTAACTAATTTTCCCCCATTTACAGTACCGAACAACAACAATTCCTTCCCATGAAGTGACACCCGCAGTCATTTTATCGATTTTGAGCCAATTGTACAAATAAAAATTATTAAACTTGATTCAATCCGTATTTCTAAAATTAACGTCTATCCAATGTGACACCGGCTACAGTAGAGGTAATATATGAAAGAATCAACTGGATGAACCGTGAGTGGGAAAAATTGGTTTCAGAAGCTGAAAATGGATTCTGGATCTCAGCTTGGCATTACTAGTCATTATATCAAGGGTGTTCCAAAGTTACCACAGTGTTAAATAGTTGCTCCTGTTGACAATGTCATTTGGAATCTCAGTGAAATATCAGTTCTGACTATATCACACTATAAATATGATGCATTGAAAGTGGAGGAATATTTTTAATGAGATACGATTCACTCGAGGAACATTCAAGGGGATAGTTATGACGTGGGTATACCCCCGCATTTATTTTTCTTTTGATCGTCGCGAATATGTAATTTTCCCACATGATTCTAACTCGTTAATGCAGCACGCATTCCGTACGCCGCCGGAACGTACACTCGACATATGAATTTGTTCAATCATTTTTGTACGCCTCCCAAGCGTACACGCTAACACCGTTCCAGGCTATAAATCAAGTAACGAACCCTATGTACGCCGCTCGGGCGTACATTCGGGTATATTTCAAATCTTTAAGGCAAATTCCGTACGCTCCTCCAGCGTACAAACTCCGCGTTATGCCGGTCATAAATCTCTCAGTATACTTTCGTACGCTCCCCGAGCGTACAACCCAATGAGTCATAAATCATTAGATCCATTCTGTACGCTTCTTGGGCGTACACCTTCCGCGTAGGTTTGATACCAGTGTACGTCTCCGCGACGTACACTTTGCATTACTAATCCGACATCGAAAGAATTGTACGCTTCCGCAGCGTACACTCGGCATGTGTTACAGAATATTGTACGTCTCCGAGACGTACAAGAAGGTGCTCGCATAGGTGGATGTACGCTCACACGACGTACACATCTTATGGAGCATAAGGATTGTACGCTTCCGGAGCGTACAAACATAGGCAGACCACGGGTATATAAGACCGCGCTCGCGAAGCCCATCATCATCAGTCTTCTCCAGCTCGCCGTCGCGACGCTGTCTCCACGACACTCGGCCCAGCCGTGGCCTCGACGAACCCGACTCAACGTGCCCCGCCGCGACCGTACCAAGTTGCCCCGGTGGCATGAGTGACCAAGTGTGCATAGTGTTTGTGTTTCGCACCTCGAGTACCGAGTCGCAATTGTATCTTGAAACTGTGAGAATTATTCGAGTGCCTAACCCCGTCCCTAATCCAACGACGTCGTGAGGACGCCCACGCACCTTGACCGGA
The DNA here is from genome assembly GCA_029851415.1 of Eretmocerus hayati. Lineage (NCBI taxonomy): Eukaryota > Metazoa > Arthropoda > Insecta > Hymenoptera > Aphelinidae > Eretmocerus > Eretmocerus hayati. Next base: position 18,842,979 of record CM056743.1, read on the forward strand.
CGGATGGACCGTCCCAGTCAACGACAGAGACGTTCCAAAACCTACGTACCCCGCTCCGAAGAGGAGCACCGACGAGACCTCTACGGACTTCAACAGGCCAAACGCTTGGCGCTGCTCGGAGCGTTGAAAGCCGAGGCCTCCACTCAACAAAACAAGACTGCTCAACCCTCAACTATCACGTCTCCGCCCAGCGAGACGCGGGAGTGAATTTATTTTCATTCTCATTGACGAGGTTTCCCGCAAGCGGAATTCCGAGCCCCGTCAATTTGGCGCCCAACGTGGGGCCAACGAGGGACTTTTTGGACTTCGTCGGCATCAGGAGATGCTAGGACCTGCGACCTGATGAGCAGTCTTCCCCGGACGCCGCCTGCAACCCGGACGACCCGGCAGACAGCGGCAAGCACTTCTGGGAGTGTGGAAACACCCAGTGGCGCCCAACTGGATCAACAACGCACCGTCTCGCTTGAGCGCACCGCTCGCGTGACACGCCACCAACGTCAGCGGTCCCTTGGCTCGGAGCAGGAGCTCGAGTCCCTCCTGGACGGAGCACAGCTGCCTATACGCCGGAGGACATCCCGCAAGGACCTTGCTCCGACCGGACCATCGCCTGCTGTGCCATACGACGACCCTGCAGATCCCCAAGCCGGAGCTCAGCAGCAGCAGCCGGCGGATCCCGCCTCCGTCAACCAGGTACCTACTCATCCGAATTCACTTGTTGCTCCAGAAGCTGCAGCGGACGTTTCGGCGGCCAATCCGGAGCCACCTGCGATCACCATGGACGACCTCCGGCTGATGTTCCGTCAACTCGCTGGCACGCCCCTCAACCCTCCGGACTTCACTGGTGCGGAGCACGAGGACCCAGCGAAGTTCATCACGAAGTGTACGGAGCACTTCCGGCGCCTCGGGACCGAGGAGGCCTTCAAGGTGCAAGTGGCCGAACGCGCACTCAAGGGTGACGCCGAGAAGTGGTGGTCCTGCTACAAGAACCTGGCTGTCGACTGGACCCGTTTCACCGAGCTGTTCCTGTCCCGCTTTGACTCATCGCAGCTTCGACTCCGACTCAAGGCCAAACTCTACGGACAGGCCCAAGGCGAAAAGGAGGATGTGAGTACTTTCATTGAAAAACGTAACCTCCTAGCTCGTCGTCTGCTTCCTGAGGCCACCGAGGAGGAGCTAGTGACCTTGATCACGGAGTCACTGAACGCGACTATCCGCTGCCACCTGCGAGGCAACCCGCCGACCACTGTGGGCGAGCTGCTGACCAGAGCCACGGAGGTCGAACACGACGAGCAGGCCAAGCAGGCCGGCGCCCGCAAGTTCAACCCAGCCAACAACAACCAGGGCAAGGGCAATGCTGCCACTCCAGCGCAGCCATCGAAGGCTGTACGAGACTTCAAGCAGGTCAATGGTGAGAGATTGCCTAAATGTGATTATTGCCCTGAATATCATTGGCACAGGGATTGCCCCAAACGACCCCAGTACCCGAAGGCCACGACTCCGGGAAACTGGCGGGAAGCGGGGAATGCTGCGGGCACACCCGCTTCGACACCTGCAGCCCCGCAATAAGCGCTGCAGCCGCAGACGCCACCGGACTCCACGCCGCCAACCTGGACATCTGGATTGGAGGGAAGCTCGTCGCAGCGCTCGTCGACTCGGCAGCATCCGACAACTTCATCTCGCCACGGTGCATCCCGGACGGAGCCATCGTGCAGAGAATCCAGCCACGCGGAGCCAAGCTGGCAAGCAGTGGAACCGAGATGCGCGTCCAAGCAACCTGCACACTCGCCGTGCGGATCCAAAACTTCGAATGTGACGTCAAGTTCTTCGTCGCCGAGGAGCTTCGACCTGCCGCCATCCTCGGACGACGATGGCTTAAGGAGGTGAAGGCCGTCCACGACCACGACCTCGACTGCCTCTACCTAGGAACCAGCAAAAGGATCCGGGTATTCCTGGGACGCGCCCCTGACGGGCCATCGACCCACTTGCAAGAGCAAGTATGGAGCAAGGTAAACCACGGATTCCCTAATGAATATGTTGATCAATTCAAGGAAATCATGATGCGACACGTGAGGATCTTCGATGATTCGGCGCCCCTGGCCAGGACACCCTTCATCATGCACGAGATCAGAGTCACGGACCGTCGCCCCTTCAAGATTCCACCTTATCGCTACTCTGCTGAGAAGAAGCGAGCGATAAGCGACATGGTCAAACAAATGCTGGCAGATGGAGTCGTCGAGGCAGCCTCATCCCCATACAGCTCACCCATCGTACTGGTGGACAAACACGATGGTACCTTCCGCTTCTGCGTCGACTTCCGGAGGATCAACAGCGTCACGGAGGATGCAGGTCAACCGAACCCGGTCATCCATGAGGTCCTCAAGGAAATCGGCGGAGCCACCATCTTCACGACGATTGACCTTCGAAAATGCTATTGGCAGATCCCGCTGACCGAGGACTCCAAGCAATTCACTGCCTTCTGCAAAGAAGCCTTCAAGAAGCCGTTGAAGCTCCATCGACCTCGATTGGACCAGCGCTTCTACTTGCAGACCGATGCCAGCGACGCCGGCATGGGAGCCGTGCTTTTCCAACTGGGACCAGAAGGAGAGCGGCACGTCATCTCCTATGCATCGGCTAAATTCACGACGACTGAGAGAGGCTATCACTCTAACGAACGAGAGTGCTTGGCCGTCATTTGGGCACTTCGCAATGTGGAACACGTCCCTGGACGAGAGAACCAGCTGCCAGACGCACTGTCTCGTGCCCCAGGAGATGAGGACTTCGAGGACCAGGAGCACGACTACGACGCCCTGACGCCTCCAGTCAGTTCACCACCCTCAGACGAGCTCATTACTGCCTGCGTGGAATGCAACTGGTTGGATGACTACCTCCGCCAGGCTCAAGACGACACCAGGGAACTACCTCAAGGACCGGAATGGAGCACGCACGACGGTTTGCTGTCATACTGCCGAGATCCGGCCAACCCGAGGATCTACGTTCCTGAGTCCGCACGCGACGTCGTCCTGCACCATTTCCACAACGACCCGCTCGCCGGCCATCCTGGTGCTGCGGAGACACTCCGCCAGATACGCGGAGAGTACTACTGGCCCGGACTTCGCAACGACGTCCGACAACATGTGCGAGCATGCGGACCCTGCAACCTCACCAAGGCTGCACGACCAGCGGATGCCGGAGCCAACATCGCCAGGAAGCCGAAACGACCTTGGGAACAAGTGGCCTTGGATCTGATGGGCCCTTATCCCCGGACGCCCCGGGGGAAGCGGTTCATTCTGGTCGTCACGGACTTGTTCTCCCGATGGACGGAAGCCTTCCCCATCTCATCATCGACGACCGAGGTCATCGCCAACGTCCTGGAGACGGAAGTGTTCCAACGATGGGGATACCCGGGAGCCGTACTCTCCGACAACGCACCACAGTTCAAAGGTGCAAAATGGCTTCGCCTCTGCGACAAGTGGCAAGTCGAAGTATGGACTACGCCTGCATACCATCCCCAGGCGAATCCTACGGAACGTCGGAACCAAGAGATCAAGAAGGGACTACGCCTGGCCTTACTTCCGTACCAACACCAAACCAACTGGGACCTGGAGGTCCCAAGAATCCTGTTCGCCATGCGCCGCCGATGCAACGCCGCCACTGGATTCTCACCTAGTGAGCTGCTCCTGGGACACAACATCGCTCGCCCAGGGGAACGAGTCTCGCCACGATCGGACGATCTCGAGACCCGCATCGCTGCAGCCAACCAGGCACAGGATCACTTCACCAGCAGCTGGAGACCTTCGGATGAAGTCTTCACGGAGGGCGACATGGTGTTCATCAAGACGCACCCCCTTTCCAAAGCTGCCGATAACTTCAACGCTGGCCTCGCCCCGAAATGGGAAGGCCCATACGAGATCGTCCACTGTCATTCAGCGCAGGTGTTCACCGTCGACCGTCCCGGAAACACCGCCCTGAAGGTGCACATCTCGCAGGTCAAGCGAGACCACACAGCTCCAGCCCCTCCTGCGGCTGAACCTGGGTCACCATCCCCCGCAACCAGCGGCGCCAAGGATGCAGACGGACCCCGAATCGAGCGGCCACATCCGCCGACCACACCTGCCGGTGGGGACGCCCACTTGTCCGAGGACCAAGGTCGGAATGGATCCGCAACCGTCCCCATTGCCACGACCCCTGATCGTGCGCAGGACGACATCGCAAACCACGTCGAGGAGGACTCCCCGACAAACGTTGCCGAGGTGGACATCTTGGCAGAACCATACCCAGGGGTAGCGGATGCGCCCCGAGTCCTGAGCAACCAGCAATGGAAGCGACGTAGAGGGCGACCTACCTTAGCAGAAGCAGCACGGAGAGAAGCCGAGCGCAAGCTCGCCTACCCACCGCCTAGCCACCGCTACAACTTGAGGAGTAGGAGGAATCCCCCAGCTCCGGAACAATAATTAAGTATGACTATCTGGCCAGAATATATAATCAATTATGTATAACCGAATTATGTACCTTAGAATTAGTTTTGTCGAATAAAAAGTCGACAAGGTACCGAATGCGATGCACACTCGCGGCACTTTTCATGCAAAAATAGTATCCGCGTCGATCCCCCGGACGATTTGACGTGGGTATACCCCCGCATTTATTTTTCTTTTGATCGTCGCGAATATGTAATTTTCCCACATGATTCTAACTCGTTAATGCAGCACGCATTCCGTACGCCGCCGGAACGTACACTCGACATATGAATTTGTTCAATCATTTTTGTACGCCTCCCAAGCGTACACGCTAACACCGTTCCAGGCTATAAATCAAGTAACGAACCCTATGTACGCCGCTCGGGCGTACATTCGGGTATATTTCAAATCTTTAAGGCAAATTCCGTACGCTCCTCCAGCGTACAAACTCCGCGTTATGCCGGTCATAAATCTCTCAGTATACTTTCGTACGCTCCCCGAGCGTACAACCCAATGAGTCATAAATCATTAGATCCATTCTGTACGCTTCTTGGGCGTACACCTTCCGCGTAGGTTTGATACCAGTGTACGTCTCCGCGACGTACACTTTGCATTACTAATCCGACATCGAAAGAATTGTACGCTTCCGCAGCGTACACTCGGCATGTGTTACAGAATATTGTACGTCTCCGAGACGTACAAGAAGGTGCTCGCATAGGTGGATGTACGCTCACACGACGTACACATCTTATGGAGCATAAGGATTGTACGCTTCCGGAGCGTACAAACATAGGCAGACCACGGGTATATAAGACCGCGCTCGCGAAGCCCATCATCATCAGTCTTCTCCAGCTCGCCGTCGCGACGCTGTCTCCACGACACTCGGCCCAGCCGTGGCCTCGACGAACCCGACTCAACGTGCCCCGCCGCGACCGTACCAAGTTGCCCCGGTGGCATGAGTGACCAAGTGTGCATAGTGTTTGTGTTTCGCACCTCGAGTACCGAGTCGCAATTGTATCTTGAAACTGTGAGAATTATTCGAGTGCCTAACCCCGTCCCTAATCCAACGACGTCGTGAGGACGCCCACGCACCTTGACCGGACGGATGGACCGTCCCAGTCAACGACAGAGACGTTCCAAAACCTACGTACCCCGCTCCGAAGAGGAGCACCGACGAGACCTCTACGGACTTCAACAGGCCAAACGCTTGGCGCTGCTCGGAGCGTTGAAAGCCGAGGCCTCCACTCAACAAAACAAGACTGCTCAACCCTCAACTATCACGTCTCCGCCCAGCGAGACGCGGGAGTGAATTTATTTTCATTCTCATTGACGAGGTTTCCCGCAAGCGGAATTCCGAGCCCCGTCAGTTATCCTGTAAAATTAAATGACTACAAGATGCTTCTTACGACCATGTCGGATACCGGCATTCTCGACTTTGGAGATTATTCGATATTTGTGATATTTGTGATATCTCAAAAAAGGATTAAAAATTTTCGAAATTCAACAATGTCTGTGAGTATGCAATGAGGATGAGACTTATTCGACATCCCCTCAATTTAATGAGAATTTAGGTTCATGCGCGTGTTTAAACAAAATCTCAAATTAATTGAATGTTTCATTCCGGGGTAATGTTTCACTAAAAACCGGATATTTTTGTCACATTTGACATTGTGATTATCAGACAGGGTAAGTGAAATGGCATTCTTTCGGTGTCACAATGATCATTGAGATCCCGACTACGGAAAATGATGAGGCTGTGAGGAGAAAAACTTGGTACATTGACAAATCCGGACAAATCTTTTAATCGAGTTCGATCAAGATTGATCGTCTAGTTATTCCATACCAGCCCTCGAAGAATTGAAATTGCACAACGGCTTCCACGCAAATAATAGGGTTTTCATGCAAATCCCCATCCGGTTTGAGCGGGTTTTCATAGAAGAAATATATGGGTGTATTTCAGGTTGATTTTAGGGGCCCTATTCTAAATTTTGCGGTAAAATCCTTCGGCAAATTTTACCGCAAAATTTACCGATATAGATGGCGCTCTGCCGATAAACTGTAAAATTTGCCGCTGTTGCTACAGTTTGCCGCCGCGGTTCACCGTTTTTTTTTACGGCAAACGCCATCGGCAATACAAATACAGCAAACCACGACGGCAAACGGCAACAACAGTGGCAAATTTTATAGGTTATCGACAGAGCGCCAACGATGTCGAAAAATTTTACGGTAAAATTTGCCAGGGAATTTACCGTAAAATTTAGAATACGGCCCCAGATGGGTGGAGTATGTGGATCAACAAAAATTATAGTCTCGTTAGAATCGATGTCACCGAAAAAGTGAGGTCAAGTAGCCATTGAAATCACGTAGTTGCAGAAAAATCCCACATCACAATGAATAAAGCAGAAGACCAAATTCATCTTTCACTTCAATCAATGCGATCCCTAATATCGGTTGATGTTTCAAATCACTCCAACAAATTTGAGAAGATCGTTTGTTATTACCGATTAATTTTCATGAACGTTCAAAATTCTTGATTCGTTTCTCGATAAGTTCATCTGCATTAATGTGATTTGATCACGTGAGCTTTGAATGATATAAGTAAGAATATTTAATTACATATTCATCCCAATTAACCAGTTTCTCTCACAAATCATTTTCTCATGATTCAATCGTCAGAGTCCATTATTTAATGCTGATTTAGATGAGATCCATATGTACCAGTGCATTGACAGAGGTAGATATCATAAACTACCTCAGTTTTTTCTCTGTCAGAAATAACTTCTCGTTCCGAATTCATGTACTCTCAAAACCATGAGCATCGAAGTTAATCGTTGGATAATTATTAACACGTTCACTGCGACGGCGAAAACGGCGTTCGGGTCCTGTATACGATGAGCCCCACCGGTGGGACTCATCTCAGTGAAGGTGTTAACACTATGGTGATGCCAGTACGTATAGGAGTTGTGAAAGATTTTTGCCCTGAACATTGCTGTCATGTGGAGTAATTACAGTGTATCCTAAACTGCAATGATGAAATATGCTTCTGAAATTATTCTTAATAATACTTTTGAGAAAAACCAGTTGATGATTACCGGAAATGAACCCCATGAATATCGAAAAAACTTCATTGAAATGGAAGTACTAACTATAAAGAAGTTTGTTATTCCATTATTCGTTAGGTGGTAATCGGATTTCCCTATAATCTTGATTTGGGTCAATATTGGAACGAAATATCCGACAAATAATTTGCATCAAATGAAAAAATTCCCTATTGGAAGTCCAAAGGAGAAACTAATATTGGAAAATACGATATTGGAACTGCCATATCTCATCAAAATTTCAAAATCCATCCGCACCCATTAGAAATTTTACCAATTTTACTTGGTGTGAATGTTGATTCAAATCCGAGTCACTTCTAAGAAAGAACGAGTGAGCGAGACAGAGAGAGAGCATACTAGAAAATTCATTAGAGTCCTGAGTTGGTACCGTGGATATATTGAATTCCTCATTCGGGAAGGTATATATACTCAGTGTGGGTCACAGCCTGGCAAGAGGCGCAGTCTACTTCTTGTGTTTAATTAATCACGTTTTCTCAAGCCGCTGATTTGTTCCTTTGAGCAAGCCGACAGAGCTAAAGCGAGAGAAGCTAAAGGCACTATGATAAAGTTATACACACATATATATATATATATATATATATATATATATAGATGGTAAACCTGCTTAGAATCTCACTTGTAAACTTGATACACTTTGAAGTTAATCGAATTCAACCTGGGCGTCATCAGCCTCAATAAACAATTTGGATTTGAGATACGCGCGTTTGCTTTGAGGAGAAATTCAACTCCTTCACTTCTATCCTAACTCCACTCCTCAAATCTTTATAGGATAAGGATACGATTTTGCTCGTATCTTGAGTGCGAAAACGTTCGCTCTCTTCAAATTTAACTTTCTCATTAATCATTATTCTTCGAGAAATCGATTTTGGGGAGTCAGATTTTCAATGAAGTTCCAATTCTGAATTTACTGAAAGAAACTTCTTCGATCCTCGGTAGTGATGAGGTTTCGGAAATTGATTTTCAATTTATTTGATTTTTATTTCAAAATGCCCACTGAAAGAAGAAACTGCCAGCCTTCAGATGTAAAATTCTGATCGCATCTCAGAATCTGAATTCTTTGGGGATTCGAGTCTCAAATTTAATTCAAGAATAATTCATATCAATGTTTCGAATGAACAGCATCCAAAATTTCCAACAAATTTTTCCTTGAAATGTGTGAATGAGCGACCCCCAAAATTCATCACCGATCAAACTCAAAATTTCTATTTTGGAGAAAGTTCTTTCATATTGGACTGCAATAGCTTCTTTGGAATCTGCCTCTACATAAGAATGTATTCCTAGAGCAATTTGAACAACAATCATGATGATTCTCTTGGGATTTGTAAGATTATTCACCAGCCTAACTTAGGGAAAAAACAAAGATTTGACATTTTTGGAATTTTTTTCCTGAAAGTGGGAACCGCTGAAGTATATAATAGTATATTTTGTGTGTAGTTTTACACATGGAAAGTATGGAAATGAAGTAAACTCTGTAAAGTGTGCCATTCCGCTACTACCTGAGTGGTAGTGGGATGGCACACTTCACGAGTTGTAAATCTCGTCTAGGTAACTTCAAGATAGATATTAGGTTGAGTGAGAGGCTTGTTTCACTTAAAGCGATGCGGTCACCGTGCATCGCGCACGCTGGAAGTTATTCGCACTTTTGTCCGATATTCTTGCGATTTGGACTAAACGAGTAGAAGACGAATCCTTATTATCATCTAACTTGAATTCGTCTTCTCGTCGTTTATCTTAAATTGCATGAGAACTGGAGATAAGTGCGAATAGCTCTAGCGCAGGCATCTCCCAACCTATAATATAGGCACTTTGTAATTCGCACTTTTATCCAATTCTCTTGCGATTTGGGCGAAACGACGAGAAGACGAACTCGAATTAGATGATAATCAGCACTCGTCTTCTCATCGTCGTTTCGCCCAAATCGCAAGAGAATTAGACAAAAGTGCGAATAACTTTCAGCGTGCACAGTGACCGCATAAAACCAATAGTAGCAATGAACCCAAAAATCCACATCCGCGTTGCTGACTGTTTTGATTTCTGTCTGTAAATTCAAAATATGAATTTGGATGAGGCCAGAAATCATTTTTACAATAGTAGAATCTGTGAAATCGTGAATTATAATTTTTGGTGCATTGCTTGACTACCGTAACCTCGCCGCAACGAGCACGGGAATTACATGTATAACCTCAGCGTTATCAGTTTGTATTCAAGAATTTTCTTCAAATCGTCCGTCAACCCCTTAATTTTATCGATTTGCCAAGGAGTACAGAATTTAAGCTTCCCAAACCTCATTTTTCATTATTATGGCCGATGAGTACAGAAAGATATCCCGTCACTTCCTGACAGAAAATGCGATACGCCGATATAAGACGGCGGGTTAAACATCCAATCTTCAAATGAGTTGATTTCGGAAGTTTCATCGTCAACCCATATTTTTCTCAACGGCAATTGATCGAGGGTCTTTCAATCTATAAATACTATTAGCCCCAGCTCCCTGACCGAAAAAATTGGTAACTATCGAACCCCCTTAAAACGAGCTATGATCTAATTTTCAGAAGTGGAGATCGTTTGAAATATCTGACTGTGAGTAAGGTCTGACTGATTACGGAATTTTTCAGATCATTCACTGAAATCCAGTTCCAATACTTATATAAGTTTATGTAAATGTATTCCATGATGAAAATCCCTTGGCAGTTATAGCTTCATCATTCTTTCGCGCATAGAACACGGCAGTCTTAACCTTTCACGTGACACACAGGGGTCATCTTGGCCCCTGGGCTAATAATTCACGGTTGAAAGTATCCAATTTAGTGGAAACTGACATCACAGTGATACATGTGTGCTGAAAGCATCAACTCGTCTGCATCAGTCATCGAGTTTTTTGGAAGTCCAATTCTTGAGTCAAAACTGGCACGCTCCTTTCTTTTGGCTTCTCCGATTTTATTAAACCCCTATTTGAATCTTCCGACAGAATTCTCATTGAATATTCATCAATAAATCTCATGAATCCTATAGATGCTCTCAGAATTTTTACCAAATCAGAAAATTCAAGAATGGCTGTTCGGTGCTTAGGGTCCGATGCACCCAAAATGTCAGCAACGTTATTGAAGAGAAACGTGGAAGGTGAAGGTTCTAATACCTATTCATACATTTTCAGAATAGAATCAAAAACACATCCTGGATAATATGTATAGAAGCCCAAAAATAAGTTCTTGGACATTTTCTGATCTTAGTTTTTCAAAAACTCCGAAGGGGCATATTTTATCAAAAAGTTTGTAGCACAACCCTGTTTAGATCCCGAGTAGACGCAATTTCAGAGTGATTCAATGAATGAGTTTACTACAATCAAGAATATGATCATCAACGAGTCCCTAGCAATGAGTGCAAATCAAAAACAATTATCTGACAACAAGGTATGGACGTTATTGATTATCTCCAGATATAAAACACAGTCCCATATAGATTTTCTTGAGTTTGGTATGCTATGGTCTAAAATTCAAGAAATATCAATCTCAATTTAATTGCCATCTGAATTTCAGGATTTACCTCAATAGTGTCAATTTCACTTTCAAATTGTTTCAGAATCTAGAATAACGATCTCTGATTTTCATCAATTAGCAATTCAAGCTACGTTCCAAGTGAAATGATAGAATGAGAAGTATCAGCAATCGAAGCATAATGAATTGCTACCCGGTATCGCAAATTGGACAATCGAAATTCAATTCAAACGATGCATAGCAGCGTTGGATGGTGGCATTTCCGAATGCCAAAATACGAACTCGATAATATCAAAAGCACGCTCTCGAGACTAATAGCCCCAGAAGAGTGTTGCTGTACATACAACCCAGAATTGCTTCACCTCAATCGGCTTTCAATCTACAATTCTATCTTTCTTAACATATATACATGGGTGATTCCGTCGAAAGTGGTATTTTTGGGGCAAAAATCGTCACGACGAGAGATTTGAGTTGAAAAATTATTTCAGTTCCAGACGATTTCCGGTGACTTGTTGCAGTTCATTTCCACTCTTTTGGGCATAACCTGGGAGTATTTAGAGCTACATATCTCGAATTCGGAGCCAGACGAGGATATGTTAAGTTCAAAGAATTGCAGGGGAGGTGGGATTGATAGGGACAGAATTGACACTTTACCTCAAGAATATCTAGACGGCTAGGCAACTAATCGTAGACTTTTGTCCGCATTTGTAAGGTGGCCTTACTTGTGCTTAAGATTAGCCGAAAACTCAAAGCCACTTGGCTGCGATCTCGAGTTTTTGGCTGATGTTGAGCTTAAATAAGGTGTACTTGAGAATCGAGAAATGAACCTCATTAGTTGAAAAATGGCTTAACAAACAATTAGGAACCTTTCTGAGCTAATTAGTTTTGTCCAAGCAGCTTTTTGGTGTGAAAACGTTCTCAAAATGTATGATAACCGTAGGCAAATTGAATGATCGCATTCCGACTCCCAAAGTGATGTAATACGTTATTTGAAGTCATCTCACTTGAGGTGCACTTTAAATATGTTTCTTGCCATGTGCGACTAAACGGCCAATTTCCTTCTCAGCTCGAATCAGAAAATTGGCATTTAGTCGCCCTGATACCAAAAAATAGTACATGCACCTCGCTCGTCGGGCCGTTTCGGGGCACTCGGAATCACATACCATCTTTACACTCGGGAAAAATTGATATCCATACCCTAAAACAGCCTAACCTCGCATCGGTGCATAATGTACTATTGACTCGATATATATGGGTCACTGTGGATTCAAAAATCAAACTTCTCGATTACTTACAGAAGATGGTATTATCATTTCGACTTTTTAGCAAGCAGTAAAAAATACAGGGACGTTGGGATCGTTTGAAAAACTATTGAAATAGTTGAACACTCATGGAATACATACTAAAAAGTTTATAAAATGTATATTCCAGATCGTCAAAAGTTTGAGAAGTTTGAAGCACGCAGAAACTGACTTTCGGCGGTTTCACTCACGTATATAGAATTCACAATCAGCCGTGAACCAATATTGTGGTCTAATTTCAAGGCACATGTTCTACGATCTCCTACAACTTCTATCCTGTGATTTTCTCTCCACAATTTGAGTGTAGCAAAGGTATAACTATCAAGGGAGAATCAATCGAATGTGATATATGTATAGAAGGATGTACACTAAAGGTTCGAACTTAGAATTTGAAAAAAGGTTCCGGCGAAAAGGAAGCATTGGTTGTTTGGAGGGCAATTCGAATTGAGTGTATGGTCTTTGGGGATATAGTACATATAGGTATATATTGAATGTGGGCTAGATACGTGTCCAAAATAACGAATGATTCGTATAATAGCCTTTAGAGTACATACCGTATGACGTGCACGCGTCGTCGTCGTCGTCGTTGCCGGTTGTCCTTTTCCTGCATTTCTTGAAGACGATTTTCTCAAAATTGATTCGTGTCCAAGTGAAAAGTACTCCTCAGATTTGAGGAAGAAGAAAAAGTTTTACTAGCAAGGTGATATCGTCCAAAAAACTTAATCATCCTTCACACCATCACTACAACTTTGTTAGGTCCCAATAAACTTCCGCATTTTTTTGTGTTTTTGAATGTGAATACTGCTGGAATCACGAAATTGTCTAGAAATCGGTAACACTCAAGTCCACAAAAAACTCACATTTCCCGCATTCAAATATTCGATTTTTGGACTACGATAATTTAAATTTCCGTACAGCGAGTAGTGAAAATTGTTTACCGGTAACAAATTTACGAAAGAAGAATGTAGAGAGAGCTGTAAATAAACACGCGCTAACGCGGGAAAGCGCGCGGCTCGACTGGAAAACTGCCCCTCATGTAAGCTGAATCAGTCTCTCGATCTCTGCCACCCTATTCGAATACCTTACTCTCACGCATGCGCAGAATAGATATTAAATGTATATATAATACAGAAACCTCCCTTCTCTCCAACTTTCTTGTTCTATATCGTCTTTTGCTGTCAACCGGAATTCTTGAAGCTAGCACTACTGACACTTTTCTCGTCCTTCTTTCTCATTTCATCATCTTCTCTCTCTCTCTCTCTCTTTGGTCGTAGCTTCTTTTGCTCATTTCCTCGTCTTCTAGGACGGCTTTTGGCATTATCTATATATATTTCACTCTTTACTTGAGATTATAAATCCAATGGTGGTGATGAGCGGATGGGAAAAGTCGTACAGTCCGTTATTGAATTCTCTTAAAAGAGAAGAGAAGAGAAGAGAGAGAGAGAGCAAAAGATGCCTCATTTCCTTTAACATCGACACTATATTTCTAACTCTAGACTCATTAGCTGTTCTAGTTTTCTTGAGAGAATCTTATCATTCGTCTTTGATGATTTTGATCTTAGTGAAATTGGCTTTTGAATTTTGAAATGGTGTTCATTTTGAGGCAGTAAGTTTTCGTTGATGACGATATTCCTTGAGTGAGGAAATGGACCTATTTAGAGAGAATTTTTAAATTTTGAGATTAAGGAATATCGACTTCTCTGTTAGCCCTTAACTACCCCAAGAGAAATTTACTGCCAGTCTGACTGAGGTCGTAGCAAAATTGCAAACCTGACAGGATCTAGTTCATCTTCTCAATATACAGTACCCACCATAAATAATGGAACGCGTAGGGTCTCACTCAAACAGTGATATTTCCAATTCGATGAGTCGTACGAGAATTTTGAGAAAAAAGGGTTTTGAAGAGCACGGAAAAATCCATCAGTTCATGGATCTTCATAATTTTTTACGTGCTTTATGAGTGCTCGTACACGTGGTTGAAAATCAGAAAAAATTCTCCTTCAATCAATCACCTACAATTTTGACGGGAGTGATGCGATCACAAAAATACTCACAGGATCTTGTAGATCGTTCAAAAATCTAATAATTTGGTCCTCTGAAAAATTTTCGTCCGACCCTTCCCGCCTGACTTACGAGCTCCGAAAGAAAACTTTGTATTAACATAGGGTGCTTATGGGGATACCGAGCCTGCCACCTGTTTAATTTCCTCTCGCTCTATTCTGGGACAAAATTGGATTTAAAAAATATCATGGCTCATAATTTTGACGTAAAATGATCTCATAATATTTCATCAAATTTTGTCTAATATTTGAGGTAGCAATGATTTCTCGAAATTTGATGTGAAAATTGATACATTTCGTGTTTTGCTCTCATAGGTCACATTTGAGACAAAACTTAATGGAATATTTTGAAAGATGAGATCATTTTACGTCGAAATCATGTGCCATGATATTTTTTCATTCCGATTCCGCCCCAAAATGAAGCGAGAGAAAATTAAACAGGTGGCAGGCTCGGTATCTCCATCAGCACCCTATGTTAATACAAAGTTTTCTTTCAGAGCTCGTAAGTCAGACGGGAAGGGTCGGACGAAAATTTTACAGAGGACCAAATTTTTAGATTTTTGAACGATCTACAAGATCCTGTGAGTATTTTTGTGATCGCATCACTCCCGTCAAAATTGTAGGTGATTGATTGAAGGAGAATTTTTTCTGATTTTCAACCACGTGTACGGGCACTTAAAAAGCACGTAAAGAATTATAAAACCCCATGAATTGATAGCTTTTTTTGTGCTCTTCGAAACCCTTTTTTCAAAATTTCCGTACGACCAATCGAATTGGAAATATCACTGTTTGAGTGAGACCCTACGTGTTCCATTATTTATGGTGGGTACTGTATTAGTAAGGAATGTAGAATCTAATCTTCCAATTCAATTCAACCATTATAATATAAGTCCGGAATCTTTCGTTGAAGTTCAATACGCACTTTTTTTTCTTTAATTTTTGAAATAGTCATCTTGTAGTCATCTTGTAGTTACCTCAGTTAGTCTGATAGAGAATTGATGTTCAGAAAACATTACAAATTTTGCTCATATCACATTGGAAATGATTTTTATTTAGCAAATAGACTCCTAAAAAACTAACTAGACTCGATTTGGAATGATATTCCCGAAAATATGAGCATTTTGAATTTTGTTGGTTATGAATTTTGGGAAAATAGTTTAGTCATGTTTTGCGAAGAATTCACTCCGCTAATTTCCCGATTAGTGCTCTCCTTCCTTTTTCATTTAACGATTTTATATGACCCTTTGAGTATAAAAGCAAATTAGTGATCTTGGAAGATACTGACAAGATATGATATCGTATGTAAGCTCAAAATTTCGAGGAAAGGTATTCAGATTTTTTTTTAGTGGGCCGGAATTTCTTGTTTACCGAACACCTCCATCTGGCTAATTACGTTTCGATATTTTAAAAATTATAAGCCAGTAGTTTGTTATAGGATGCACAATGCTCATACATGTGATACATATTATTATAGCTCTTGAAATCGTTGCTTATTCATGACAGGTACTCATTACATTTTCAGTTGAATTTTCTCCACGGTATCATTAATAATCTCACATCGAATATTGTACGTTCATCGATGCATCAATGATTCTTGAATCACAAATCTATAGTTTTCGCCTACTCAGCAATTTTAGTATTCTATACAAACAATTATTCCTTAATGAGGAGGATTGATTGCAGTTAAATTCAGGGACGAAAATATGTACATATCTAAGAAGAAATACCAGTAGTATCATAGATAATAATTGATGAAAATGTTTGATAACTAGATTACCGCTCTCGGGAACTTAAAATATCTGTACATTTGATGAACTTTGATACAAGGTCAAAAAAATTCTTCTCTAAATTTATTAGTTTGATTGGTCGAATCATCTCGTAATTTCAATTCATACGTTTTCGAGAGTATGACCCTGTGCATCCATTATTACATAGTGAAGCTGTAGTTCAAGAAAGTCGAAGCTATGAATTCGAATGGCATCCCGAACGAAAATTTTCGAGACTCATGAATATCCTATATGAGTAGTTCTGTAGAAACTTTGAAAAAATAGTGTGTGCCTGCTTATTCGAATTCTCAAACCGCTTTGAAGAAGAATCGTGCACGTAATTTCATCAGTCATTTCTGGTGATTTTTTCGGTGTAACCATTAGATTTCCGATATAGGATTGCCCAAGAAAATCATCATCGAAAAAGTGATCAGAATGCCAGTTCCATGCCCTGTCGCTTTCTATTTTTCCCACCTCTGTAAGTGTGAAGCGCCACAGTAGGGCTCGTTCAGGATCCGGGTGGGCAAATACATCAAATATAATGGCATTGAGCACCTAATGTCACCGTTGTAAGAGCCAAAAACAGCTTTAAGGTTTCACGGCGATTATGTACATTTTGTCACTTAATTCCGACTAATATTTTATCCATGGATGCAGTGGTGCATGATTGCACTTAGTTTTTCTCCATAGAACTTGATTTGCCTCATCCCAGGCCTTTCTGCACGAGTTTCTCCTTAGAGTTCATTGTCAGGTGCAATTTTTTCATAAAAATCGACTTGTTCTAAATTCTTTGGTCAGTTCCTTGTCCTACTGATGCGACCCATAAACGCGAGACTCCACAAATCCTAATCAGTAATCCCAAAGTATCTAGATGCCGAATGGGAACTTCGAACCTCAAGATCGTTGCTCAAACTGTTTGTCCATAAGATCAATTTTAGCGACAAATGTCAGGTTTATTCACCCCCTTCAAAATGTCGAGTCCCGCGCCCTGCTGCCATGTTATCTATATTCTCTTCACGGAACCAATGAGTGGTAATTTTTATATTCGTGCGATAATTAATGTATGCTCCACATGTTTTACGAAGCCAAAATGATATATCTTGGGACTTTCTGAGATGAATTTTGGGAACGGCACATTTTCGACCTCCAAATATCAAAGTTCCAACAGAATTACTCATACCCGTCAAATTGAGTAATTTTGGTACGATTTCGATACTTTCTATTTTGTTTGGCTTGGTATCCTAACATACATTGACAAAACCCACTTCCATTAGTAGTGCATCGAAAGCTTACAGTTTCAGCTTTCAATTGACGGGCTACAAAGTTCAATTTGATGTGTCCAAGCTGGAGGTATTAGCAGTTGTGCAAGTGCAGATTTAGACCCCGACTGGGCAACTTTGGTACATCTACAAAATATTCGAATCCGACTCACAACCACGCGAATGAATTCATTCTAAGCGTTCAGAAGTCTTATTCTAAGCTATTTCAAACATTTTAAAACCTCATACACCGTAAAAAATTTGTGGGAAAAACTCCAAGCAGTGGTCGCGGTTTTTCCCTCAACCACTGCTTGACTACTAATCGAATCACTGGTTGACTTTTCTCCCACAACGAATATATAAGGATGGATGCGGCGCCCACCATATTGGTCGATGGTGGTCTTTTTTTTCTCTTTTTTTCTTTTTAAGGTGGTTGTAGGGCAAATACGCTGCGACGTACGAAGGAGAGGCACCGGTCAGTAAAACACGGCTGGCCAGCACCTCCCCAACAGTCCCGGGCTAGAATCCGCATCGATACGGCCATCCGAACCGAGTAAACCCTCTCTTTCTTTTTCGTTGGCGCCGGCCATTGGACAAGGAAGAGATCCACCAACTTACCAATCCGGCCCCGGCACCGCGTGAGCATTACTTCAGGGCCGGCGGCGTCTCGCGCTCAGGATCGAGCGTCTCTCTTCTCACGACTCGCAGGTGTTGTTTCTCCTTCTCTGATCTTCTTCCATCTCTTCATTCTTCTTTCTTCTTTCTTCAATCTTCGATCTTCAATCTTCTTTCTTCTCTCTTCTTTCCTCCCTCTCCAGTGCATCATGTTCCTCCTGGAACCGTTTGGACCTCTTCTGTTTGAATTCGCAGACTCACTGTAATTCGCCTGCTTCGAGGCGCCTCACTTCCCTCTTTTTCTCCTCCTTACGGGTCATCGCCAGCTTGATGTATCCGGTGACTCTATCCTATGTCTCCTGGTTGCGGAGCAAGTACGGGGCGAGATTCTCAGGTGTTAGTTGAGCACCAAGCCATTCATCCAACTCGGCGCGCTCTCTTCGGGTGATGTTGCACGTGAACAGGACACCGAAGCAACCGTGGTCGCTCAGTGCTTGCGTCGTCCAGTAATCTATCTCTCCGTGGGTAAGTTCCACCCACTTGGCTACGTCGCAGATCAGCCGACGCGTCCATCTGCAATCTGCAAATGGTGAATCCCACTCAGTCTGCCACTGCTAAGGGTGGTTTCCTTCTTGTTGTCGCGGATGACCTCCTTCATCGTTGAGGTGAGCACTCGTTCGGCTCCGATCACTTTTTGCCGGTCCCAGATCCTCACTCGCTCCGCGACGAGCAAGTGGATGGGTGGCACCCCCGCCAACACGCAAGCTGCGTCTCCTGACACGGTGCGGTAGGCACAAATGCTCCTCAGAGCCGCTCTCCGGTAGACAGGCCCCATCTTCTTTTCGATGACGGCCTTCTCTATTCTCTCTTCCCACACGGGTGCACCGTAGAGCATGATGGAAGCGCTCACGGTGTTGAGCAGCTTGCGCTTCTTCTGTTTCGGTCCTCCGATGTTCGGCATCAGCCGTTGAAGCGCCGCACCAACCCTGCTCGCTTTCTTGGCGGCCTCCTGGATGTGCTTCTTGAACGACCACTTGTCGTCAAGCCATACGCCGAGGTATTTCAGCTCTGTCTTGCGTGGGATCTTTTGCCCGTTGATGTAAAAGTGGGGCAAGTGAAACTTCCTGCGTCTTGGGACCACGATTGCTTCGCACTTCTTGACTGCAAGCTCCAGGAGCCTGCTGATCATCCACTCGTAGACTCGGGACAGCGCCTCGTTTGCGCGTCTACCCAAGAGTTCCTCGTTGTCGGCCCAGACTATGAGTCCCGTGTCGTCCGCGAAGGCCACTATTATCACTCCTTCGGGCAGTTCAATAGACAGTAAACTGTCGTACTGGGTGTTCTAGTTGAACGGCCCGGAAACCGATCCCTGTCCAATTCCGGCGGACAGTTCCCGGATCTCTTGTCCCTCATCGGTGTCGTACACGATGGTCTTGTTCCTCAGATAGTCACTCGTGACGGCTAGTAGCTAGGGCGGCACTTTACCTGCTCGAGATTGATAGACTCGCTCCCAGCTCGCGCAGTTGAACGCATTCTTCATGTCCAACGCAATTATGGCACAGAATCCTCCTCTTCCTTGGTATGGGTTCCCTACCGACGCTTGAACTCGTTCTTGGACCTCCTCGATCGCGTGCACAGTGCTTCGTCCCTTCCGGAACCCGAACTGCATTGGTGATAGCCCACCGCTCTCTTCGCAGGCTTTCTCGACCCTGTTAAGCACCATCCTCTCATACATTTTCCCGATTTTGTCGAGCATGCTGAGAGGGCGTTGACCTCCTTGACCTTTAGGTATCGGAACCAGCTTCTGGCGTTCCCACTTGTCTGGGAAAGTTCCCGCGCTCAGACAGATGTTGAAGAGGTCAAGGAGTAAATCTGGCTTGTATTTGAAGACCAGTTTCAGAGTCTCGTTTGGAATGCCGTCTAGGCCAGGGGGCTTGCCGTTTGGCAGCCTCTTCGCCGCTATGAGTAGCTCTTGCAAAGTGAAGAGCGGGATGGGGTCGTCGCTCTCCGGAGGGATTGTGACTCTGGGTTCTCCTGCTCGGAAGAGGTCTTCCACGATGCTGCGCAGGGTAGCTGCATCGGTCGGTGCTGGGTTCCCCCTCCGGGGTCGGACCTTGGACATAACCACGCGGTATGGCGTACCCCACGGGTCTCCATTAACCATGTCGCACAATTCACCCCAGCACTCCTCTTTGCTTCTCCGGATGGCTAGTACGAGAGCCTTCTTTGCTTTTCTGTACGCCCTGCCGCCTTCCACCAGTGATGGTCGTTTCAGGTTCCTTGATCGCCACGCGGTTCTCCTTTTCTTATTGCTCGTTCTTCGTAGAGCTTTTATCTCGTCGGTGATCCAGTACTCTGGTTTCTTCCAAAAGCATGATGTTGTCTTATGAGCCATCGATGCGTCCCAAGTTCTTGCAATGGTGCTCGTCACCATATCCACAGCCTCGTCCGCGGTGATGTTCATCGGGAGATCTTCGGATGTTTCTATCGATTCCCGGAATTTTCCCTCATTCAGCTTGCGTACCTCCACCCCGTCGGTCGCGGTCTGCGTGCCGTCTGTCTCTCTCTGTTAGTCCTAAGCCGAAACCGAATATGTCGATGGTCACTCAATGTTTCCGTGTTCAGGACCTCCCACGATGTCATACATCTCATGAGCGACGGGCTCATGAACGTCAGGTCAAGGACCGATGACGAACCTCCCTCCCGGGACCGAGTGTTGTGCCGGTAATAGGTGATAACCCCCGTCTCGATCGCGAGCACTAATCCTAATGCCTCTATGGCATCAGCGAGTATTACCCCTCGTCTATCGCGTGGCCCCCCGCTCCAAGTCGGTTCCTTGTGGTTGAAATCCCCCGCGATTATAACTGCCCCCCATCGTCTTCGAATTCGTGCGTCTTGAGCGACAGCGAATAGTAGCAGCTGTAGACTGCTGAGCCCTATGGTCTTCCGAGCAAAACCGCGGCCACTAACAGCTGGTCCAGTCTCACGGATCGCAGGGTTCATGATCTGGATTACAGCGGCCCTCCAGTGATCGAATGTGGATCGAGAGAATTCGCGCTTCCGAGGCGGTTCGGAGATAATCAGAACATCGATCCCTCCTTCTTTGGCAACAGCGTGTAGAAGATCGTCTGCGTCCCCGCTCTTCCTGAGGTTGGCTTGGATGAAGCTAGCCATTTCTTCTCTTCCTGCGTCTATATGTGGCTCTTGCCCTCTGGTACGCAGTGCAGTTGCTGGCCCCAGATCTGTGGTCACATTTGGACCCGATCGCCGCACAGCTTAGGCATTTTGGTTTTTCCTTGCAAATCACGGCAAGGTGCCCTGGTTCGCCGCATTGGAAGCAGAGTTTTGGTTTCCGTTCCTCTGCCCTCTCTTTTTTGCACCCCAAGGCCTTGTGGCCGTACTCTAAGCAGTTATAGCACCGTGGGATGCCACCCTTCTCGCGGATCCTGACTTTACCCCATCCAACTTTTGGCTCCTTCCAGCCGAGGAGATGGTGGGCCAGTCTCGTTGCGATCGAGACAAGAGCGATTTGGGTGCCGCGGTAGCCACTCGAGATAGACTCGACTACAACGGCTCCCTTCTCGGTCTCTGATAAGGCCTTCGCGAGGTCATCTCTCAATTTTTCACAGTGTAGAACATCACTCGACTCAAGATGGTATGAAAAGAAGCTGCCATACAGAATTGAATCAAAGTTGCCCTATTTTCATGCTTCTTACGTAGAGTGGGGTAACTTTGGTACACTTTTTCATGGCTTTTTCCCGGGTTTTCATTCGTTAAAATACCAAATACTGTAAAAACCCAAATGTAACAATGGTTCCTCCAACATGGTGATATATGTGGTCAAAATGTAGCTTTTTTCACCCGTAGTTCGTTCCGGAACGGTTCTTGCTCGGTACTAATTGAACCACAACCTCGCACGCGGGATCTACGGTAGGTCAACTCATCGTTCATGTGTGTGTCAAAAGGGGAGAATGGGTTCCAAAGTGATAAAATCAATTTACTTGTCGAACGCAGCTCTGAAAGCCATTGTTTCAGGGATGTACCAAAGTTGCACCCACTGTTTGTACCAACGTTTACCAATCTGACGATATACAAAATTCTTGTCACGCGTGAGTCTTTGGAACGTAGATAATTGAAAAATGAAACACGTTCAATCGAACTTCCATGTATTTTCATGTGGATTGCGGTTCGGGGTGGATAATCTATCAAACTTTGAAAAAATACCAACACGTACAGAACAGACTTCAATTTTAACTTCAAGAATGGTTGATGATCAGAAAATAGCTGCTATGAATCTCGCATTTATAGACTGTATACCATCCAAAAAATAACTGTGAAGAAGATTTATCTATCACAGTTTCGCATTATCAAAGCCCGTATCGCACGCAAAAAACAAAATCCAACCAGGCGTGACTGCAGTTTTGCTCATATAGAATCTCTCCTGCATGCGCTCGCGCGTTGCTAAACTTCTTGCTCGTCTGGCATTACTCGGCTTTTACTACTTAGGCAATAATTCGATATATATGCGATGCGGCTCTCTCACACGGTAAACCACTCTATATCTTGTTTTATATTACTATCACAATAACCATTATTTTTAAGATCATCATTTTTTTATACGATTTGTCAGAGGGATATGGACATTTAGAATAGCCCTGATCGAAATAAAATCGATAGTAAAATATTATCCCATACCAATTTGATCGTAATTTTTGATTTATATGCTTTCATTTTCCTGAGATCTGAGATGATTTATCTGTAGACGATTTATTTGTAGACTTAATCTTGAAATGAAGTGGCCTACAGTATATTGAATTTATGTACACTTTGGGAGTTTAATCTCCATCTCATTAGTTTGACCGCCTTTAGCACTCAAACTCTCTATGTAGAATCGATAGACGTAACGAGATTATCACCTTAGCCTATCAAAACTTGGTCGAAGGAGATTCAAGCTGTGCTATACTATTGGCACCTCTTACGAGTAATGATGACTAACGAGTAAGATTGAACTATCAGAATAGTTGTAGGCTAATTACATCGTTAATTCATAATTCTTCTGTATGACAAGAAAATGATTGGATTATTGATTCTTATTCAACGTACAACTCTGTGGAAAACTAACATCGTTACATATAGATTTTCTAGAATTAAAAATTTAGGGTAACACTAATTATCCGAAAAGAGCGATTGAACTCATCATTTGTCATCAATTGAAGAGGACAATTGAAATCAATCGATCTCATGAGTTGTACATACGTCTCTTCCATAAATATCTCAATGTAATGGAAATATTTCCAATATTAGAACCATCTTTGTGTAATGATGGCATGGTTTTTTCTGAAATTTTATTATTTCCAATTAGGCGAGTACAGTACTCTAGTCTCCATGATCGGAATTATCATGTATCCAAGTTTGTTAATCCAAAAGATGAAAAAGTTCCCTTCAATTCTGAACAATTGCTCGTTAATTATTCAACCCCCATCAAAATTTTTTACAAATTTTTCGTAAAAATTTTCATGAACTCATCCGTATCATTCCATCTTATTCGATACGCATCAGAGCAAGTACAATGATTCAACAAAGTACGTAGGCATTAACAAAGAAGTCGCCTTTGAAAAAATTCTATCATCAACCATACTCTTCTACTCTCACTGTCATGCAAAATTTCATTATTAGAATAGCTCAGAGTTCACTTACGGAAGGAAAAAAAGAAGAAAAAGTAAGCTAACCAACTAACCAACCATAGGACTGAGAATGCTGCCTATGTAGATGGACATTTTTCATCGCTCACGACAAGGACGACGACGACTACAACGACGACGACGACGACAAAAATTCAATTGAATAAGTTTTCGATGAGCTAGAGAAGTGTAGAAAGCTTTCCCAAAGACAAAAGTGCTCATTGTTATAACCAAGCTGTTCGTCATTGAAGGAGACAGAAGGATTGAGAAAACTGGTCGACGATTTAAACTTTCGAGTGGATAAATTTCTCGCTCTTTAACATGCCACTTGAAATTTTCACTACTTCCAACTCCTTCTACCTATGCCATGTACATATTTTCATCTACAAGCTAAAATCGATCAAATTCTTAGCAAAAATCCGTTTGGAATTTCACAAATGTAATTTGGGACACATAATTTGGCCACTTGCTATTTCAACATCGAGTAATCCAAATGTCCCACTGCCACCACTGCGCGCCGAGTGACAAATAAATCCACCCTTGCACTTTAAATGCTAATGAATCCTTTTGCTAGTGATACATTTTGCTCAGTGTTTAAGCGTCAACTTACACGATTTTATATTGCGTGATTCTCGCTGTAAACTGGGTATTAAGCTTGCTTTTATACGAACACGCCTCAAATGTGAGAAGAATCAAAGGGAACACATACATATATACTTGTGATACGAAACTAAAATCAGTATCTCGCTTCTGGTTTTGTTTACTTTCACGAGATATATTCTGTGCAAATTGTGAATAGGAATGAACGATTTGCGTTACGAGAGTATATCCGTTTGCTCATTTATAATGAGCTGACGTTGGGAATATGTACATATATTATTTATCGTATGTGACAAGTCAATTAGCGTTTGGTACACGTGGAAGCATAGAATTTTGGTGCTAATTAGCTACGATTACTCAGCTGGGTGTGAGTTTCAAGTTCGCATTTGTTACAGAAAAAGATTTATTACGGTTGGATGATTAGTATATGGGGAGGATTAATTGATTTCTGGAATGGAGGGTGAAAAAATTATTCAAATATGGAAATGTAGATTGATGAGTAGGTAGATCAAATATTGGATTAGTAGATGGCTCATTCATTGATGAAATTTCATGTGGAATTTTTTGAGAGTATATGCTGGATTTCATCAGCTCGAATATTGAGCCATGAATTTCGTAAAAATGAAGATACAAAGACTGTGACTCATTTCTTTCACAGACAATGACATCAGAACTCTTAGAAGTATAAGCTGGATTATTCTGATAGTTATCCCGATTTAAGGTCTACCAACTTCTAATCCTACAGATGGGATTAGTTTTTTGTTTCCAACTCATCGCGCGACGAGGATCAGGGGATTCTTGCGTTCATTATATGAGAATCACGAAGTGAAATAAGTTTTAACAGCAGTGCGACCGTGATATTAAATTACTCGCTCTATTCCCATTCCTTGCTTGGGCTTCTGATCTTAGCAATATAATGATCTCTCAAATTATTTTTGTCATATAATGAAGTTTGAATTTTTTCCAAAGATTCTTTGGAAGTTATGGGAATGTCAAATTGGATGAGATTGTTTCAATGAATTATTTTTCTCGTGAGAATTTTTGATGTAAGAAATCGTGAGTGAGAATTATCTTGAGTTGAGATCCCAAAAAGGTGTCTGAGATTTGTAGTCATATTTGAGCAATCTGTATTTCGAAAAAGATCTGTGACAATTTTTAGGTACAAAGAGCTTGACTGCCACATAGATACATGGTTATTATCAGATTAATTGAAGGAGAACTCGTAGGAAAAAGGTGAGGTTTGAGAGTGTTTCATGCATTCGGACTTCAAACTAATGCCAGGTAGTGTAAAGAGGTATTCGATTCATATAGAGAATACCGATGGTAAGTAATTTTCATAATTTTCAACCTCAACTTCAGTTGCCGTAGATTTCAGTTGATAATTTGATTTTCTTTAGTGACACATGGTATTAGCTACTCACAAAGTTGCTGGATAATCTTGAGAATAGATATTTTTCTCATCTGAGACGGATTTATCTCTCCACCCAAATTATTGCAATCACAATGGCAATAAAAGTGGAGAACATTTTTTAGAATAAGCCTGGTCACAATACTCTCTGAACATCTTTTCGAAAATATTTGTGATTAAGGACAGAAAAACCATGGCTTTGAGTCTATTTTGATGGTTGGTTATAGTTGTATCAATGGTGACTGCACGTTGCAAATCGATAGAGTTGGATGTACGGTAAGTTATCATTTACGTTTCGGTGGAGTATGAAAAGTACTTGAAATTATCAAGCTAGCTAATCTGTTCCAATGGAATATATCAGTTCAAAAAATAGGCTAATGAGTATTCAGAAAACTTTGGAACACACAGAGTATCTTTTTCCAAAAAAATGTCCAGTATTCAAGATAAGAACTCAGACAGCATAAGAATCTTTCAGGAAACTTCCTGCAAGCTTTCATGGAAACCCGGAACTCTTTCAGAGAGATTTCACTGAAGTTTTCTTCAATAATGATATCTCCCACTTCAGACACCATTCTGCAAGATTCCGTAAAGAACTGCTGGGAATATTTCGGGAAGATTCCAGGAAGATTTCTTTGAAATATTTTAGTGGAATGTTCCTGCAAGATTTCATGAAATCTCACAAAAACATTGCCTCCAATGTCGTAGAACTATGTCGATGATATTGTTCCCAGAATATTGCACAAATCTTGTAGAAATATTTCATTGCAAGGTTGCTGAAAAAGTGAGGATGAAATTCTTTGGAATATTCCCGGGAGCCCCAGGGAAGATTATCCTGAAATGTTGCAACGGAACATTCTGAAAAATTTTTTTGCAATATCCCTGCAAGATTCCCGGAACATCGCACTGAAACATTTCTCTGAATCTTTCTATAAAATATTTCCATGCTGTGTAGGAATAGATTAATGAAATGCCATACTAATTCTCATGAGAAGTCTGTTTCAGAAAATGTAATATCACAGATACAGGATGCAATATATCCTAGAACTTTGACGCGCCCCAATAACTTGGTAACAGATATTCCTGCATATATGATATTAACATCCCCATTCTCACAAGATATAGAATTCAAGTGAATCGAGTTGGAAGAGCGCTAGGTGAGAGATCTCTGAAACATCATTTAACGAAAGCATATGTTGCGGTTACAGAGCCTTTGTTCTATTCAACATTACAAGAGCTTCTTGCACCCACCCCAGTTACACGCTTGCAAAAGCTTTGCAAGCTTGCGCGTCTCGCTAGATGAGACAGAGAGCTCGTATTCGTGTAGTAAGTAGAGCGTGATACGCGCGCAGTAGTGGCGTAGATTTGTGCGAGAAGGCAAAAGCTTACGACAAGATTTCACAGGTACAAATGTGCAAAGTTGTTTCAAGCAGCAAAGGTAGTGAGCACAAGCTTCACTGTCGTCCTACAAATCCGAAAGTTCAACGAGCTTTACCCAAACTTATAACATGCCGGTTCTCTTTCTCACAACCTCTATAACCTTACTTTCTTCTATACGCAAAAGCTTTCTTACCTCTTTGATTGTGGTTGTCTTACCTTGAAATATAAGCTTTTGCACTCTAATTTAGCACCTTTCATGACACGAGTAGTGTTTCAAATGCTGTTGAGGTTTTGTTATTTGTAAAGTTGAACAAATCTGTAATTGTTGGAAATTGGAATCTTGGAGGGTAACTAATGGTTGTTCTCGGAATTTACAGAGCGGAAATTCGAATTCCTGGCAAGGTATGATTCTGTTTTGATCCTGAGAGTAGTTTTGGAGCTGTTTATTCCTGATGAAATGGTGGTAAGTGATTGTATTGAAGTTGTACGATCTCAAAGATGATGATGGCGATTGAAATATGTGCTACGTCCGATTCCCCATTTTCCAAGCAGAGTTTTGAAAAATTCTGTTGAGTGTGGCTTTGTATTAACTTCTCAATTAATTCTGTCTATAGTCGTAATGATAGGAATATCCTTGATCACTTTCCTGGTCTATTATTGGTAAAATGTACATCGACACGTGAGAACTCACGCGTAAATTATATCCGTATCTTGTTTCAGCATTTTGTTCTCTCAGATTGTCTCACGAGATGCTGAATACTCACATTGCCAACGATTTCTTAACGTGACCCTTAGAAACCATTCCATAACTGAGAATAGCTTTATACGATCTCGTATTCTATCAAAACCACGACAAAATGTGGTGGTAATGAACCTGTCACTCGGGCTCCCCAGTATTGATTGCTATTGCTGCTTCTTTGTCACCATATTGTGTAACTAAAATCTGATTCTAACTCATTCTTGACTCGTGACAGTGGAAGTCTCGCAGATTTACTAATCCTGCCAAGTGTTCTGATTTATCAAAAGTTATCATGTTCACGCGAGTAGTAGTTTGCCACATGGGATAGTCAACACGTGAAATAGCTAGACCATGGTCTGTTAGTTTAGGATGTGAACGACGACATGAATAGGACTGTAAATATTCTGTTTCTATTTCATCCCAACTAATTATGAATCAGACGAGCCGAGGAACCACGATTCATCAACTTTTTCTACTGTCATTCAGACGGATTTATGTTTTACGATTATTAGACTAACAGACTATGGTACATCGACGTTGAATTGATATGGATGAAAGATTCCACAGGAGTCTTTCCTCTTGGGTCCTGACAAATCAAAATTATTTCCCGCATTGCACGCATTTGGAATAAATTTTGCTGCATTCTAGTACCTCAAAGGGTTAGCGGTAAATGATATCCCGATTGATATTTGGAGATATAATTTCTTCATTCATAAAAATCGCTCTTCGTAGTCCTCGGACTGAAGTACATAATTCGTTTACATTATTAACAGAACCTTCGCGATAACTGCATAGTAAATTGGCCGATGTTACTTCAGACAACATGAATCAATTGCTGTACCACACCGAAGTAGGTGATGTTGCCACTCTCAAGAGGCACGCATCCATAACCTTGTCGACAGGCTCAGGATGTAATTCCTGCAGAAGATAGCAAGCACTATAGCAGTAGTGAATGCTGGTGAATTCATGGCGAACGTCACAGACGCTCGCAGGTTAAACGATTTGAGAGACCATGGCATCTTCGATCAATCTACCAGTAGAACCAACTAAGACCCAAGAGACCGCAAGTGCCATGGTTTGTCTATCAAATAAAATTATGGCACTGGAGGGGATCAGCGGATGTGGATTCGAGTCTTGAATTTTGTGCAACACACGTTGGTCGATCTTGCTCTGGCTAAAACGGCAAACGAATCGAAAGGAAGAGGCTGCAGCCTTCCAGAAAATAGTGATCGAATATGGAGAAAAATTGAAGCGTCTTTTGAGATGCGAATAGAACATAATATGAAAAAATCTAGATGATCAGTAGGGGAGACAAAAAAATTCGAAGTCACTCTGTCCTATGAATCTCCTAAGGCGTATCGCTTTCAGCGACATTATTTGAACTCCAAGTTACCTTGAGTGAGCACAATCAGAGAACAGTTGAATCAAGTAGATCCATCTACTGGTTGAATGACTATTGTTTTGTATCTTAGAATCAAAATTTAAGGATTCGACCTAGAGAGAGCACGATTGCGTAGTCAAGTGACATTGTGTGAGCCTTAGAGGATTTCTAGTGTCCAATTCGAACAGAACTAAAAGGCTCGAAAATTGTGGGGAATATGACCAAAATGATCAGATATGTGGCCATATTCTAGTTTCCATGATGAAAAGTTTCCACTCCAATCATCACTTGCATATTGCGTGTTTCTCATAAGAAAATTATATTGAAGTTGTGTAGTTGAGTGAAATTATTACAGATGTTTTGGACTACGTCGAAGAAAAGTGGTTCCATTCCAAAGTCTATGGTATGTGACATGGGTTTGCTTGATAAGGAAGTTCTGAGGATTCTTACCATCATCAACCAAACCCGATATCCGGATCATTGAACGGCAGAAGCAGCAAATCAACGAACACCAGCAGCGTATCAAGCATCGGGTTGTGCAGCCTTTGGCGTAGATCTAGGCATTTACCTGGTCTACGTGACGTACGCGATACACATGCTGACAATGAGGAAATGAGATTGGATGGTCGTCTATTGGGCGAAAGATTTTTGAGTAGACATCAGCTCTGCCGTATCTTGAAAATGTGTTGATTCGTCAACGACGATGACGGAGACCTCCCACGCATGTTCAGAGCTCATTAACTGGTCCATCAGAAGAGCCAATCCATGGAAAATTCTATGCCGCTATCCATACAGTGACCAGTCATGAAATCAAAGATCTCGCCAAAGATGCTTCCACACAAAAGCGTGCTTATTTTCAGATTCGCCCAAGAAAACTCGGGCACCTAACTGACTCAAATCCCTCCCGAAAGGGCGCCAACTTGAAGGTTATAGTCTCAGAAGGAAAAGAAAAAGAGTGGGTGGTGAAGTGAAGATGAGAGGTCTAATGCCTTTGCGAAGAAGCGGGGGTCCTGAAGCGATCCAAAATGCGTCTCAGAACGTACGCACAGAGACAGAGGAGAAAGTGTAAGGCACACACTGCACGTGCTGAGGCTGGAAACAGTGGTGGGGGAGGGGGGGTTGCGCTTGTCTTCGGGGCATTAAGATCTTCCTTACCGAAATACTGGAGCCGGAGAGTGCGTCTAGCTCCCAGGATCAGCAAAGGATCATTCTTGTGATTAACTGGAGCCAGAGTGGAATTACTCTCCCAAGATCCAAAGTTCTCGCTGTAGCCGAGCTATGCTACTGCGCGGTAGGGAAGTTTTTTTTTGGTTTTATTTTGATTTTTAGTTCTTTTTGGTAGGCCGGGAAGGGAAAATCTTCATAGACACCCACAAGAGTGTGGGTAGTGTCGGATTCACCCGAGAAGACTCGGGCACCTACCTACTAAAACCCCTCCCCGGAGGACGCCAACGCGAAGGTTATAGTCCCAAAAGGAGGAAGGAAGGAACAGATGGTAGAGAAAATATGAAAGATGCCGGGAGGCTTGCGAAGAAGTGGGAGCACTGAAGTGGTCCAAGATGCCAGTCAGGGCTCATACGCACTGGGGCGAACAAGATGGTCGAAGCACACACATGGGTGTTGGGTCTGAAGACTGGGACCGGGAAGTACGTCTGTCTCACAGGATCAACGAAGATCCTGCTCGCGGTTAACTGGGCCCGGAAAGTCGTTACTCTCCCAAGATCCGAAGATTTCCCTTGCGGGGGTTGCAGGAGAGGCTGACTCATTCATTACCATATCTTCAATTCGGATGAGCGAAATGTGTTCAAGTGCCATCTATGACTCGTGATTCTCTATTCCTAGCTATTCAAAAAAGATTCGATGACTTCTTTTTCATCATAGATCTTACATTCTGCAGTTACCCAATCAAAGACGTCAATGTAAAAATCAGACTCAATTAAATCCGATTCCCACATCTTCAGCAACTTCAGTTCGGAAAAGTTCCACGATGTTCAAAAAATCACACTCAAAACTGGCCCATACAAATCACTCAAGCGTTTTTTTTTTTTCACCTGAAAAATTACACCCAATTATTCTCTCCCAAAGAATTCCAACACATTTCATACTCAATCTCGTTCCACCGTACTATCCTACATGATATCTACTTTCAAACAGCCCATTTTACATTTGAGCAAACTCACTCATGTAAGAATTTTCATCGAATTCAGTGAAACGTTGCAGCGTTGATGCAGAGAAATTGATCACAAGGGAGTAAGAGCCAGAGAAAGATCTCTATGCTAGAGCAGCAGCAGCAGCAGCAGCAGAAGCAGCAGTACTTTGATGTGTGATCCAGAAACGGGTAATGGGATGTGAGAGGTGGTATGTAAGGGGTATATTTCACAACTGACGCTCAAAGGCCCCTCTCGGCCAAAACGTCTGCGTGATATCGTTTGGCTATCAGCCAACGTGTGGCTATAGGGGTATATAGTATATATAGTATAAAGTCCGAGCTTCTGCCATATATATGTACGCGTCGCTGAATCCGCGTTACCATCACCACCACCACCACCACATGTTCTGACCGATTCAACCAAGCGAATGGTCAGTGAACGGTCGAATTCTCAACGCTCTCAGTTTTCTATGTTCAAAACCAACGTTTCTATCTCACTATATGCTTGTCATATATATGATATCAAAAGATATGAAGCACGAATGAAAGAGCAGAATACAGTAAAGTAGAGAGCTTAAGGCTACGATACAACCCCATTCAAGCACGGAAATGGAGCCAAAACGCTCATTAAAGTACACGAAATTGGCCCTCTCGTTGCAACGTCTGTTTCTCTCAAATATGTCTGAGAGCTCACTTCATTCGATTTGATCCCATTTGAGATGGCACCATCTTCTTGCTAACGGAACTCTTGAGATGCGAATTCCAATATTTGGCTTTAGTGGATGTTCGACACCTAACCTCACTATATTTGATGTAAAAATACAGGTTGTACAATAGTGATACGTCAATTTTTTAGTGTGGATGTGATTTTCATATTGATCAGAAATTTCAATGCGTTTGATGATGTGTATCACACATTTGTATACCAAATTTAGTGAATATTGCAGTTATTTCTGCGATTAATGAAGTCAGAATTAGTGTTTGTTGAAGAATATTCCTTTTCAATTTAGGATGATAGGAATGCTAAAAATTTTTCGACGCCTTCGCAGAATCGTCAAAAATTGTCCACCTCTTTGCACAAATCGATGAAAAGCTCATAGAAAGTTGAGGAATCGGGTGGGAAAGCAACCCCAATCTGAGTATTTTCTCGAGTTCATAGCAAAATTTCACTAGAATTCAGGGGAGATGCACTAATTGGGACTAATCATGGCTAATCCATGAAGAGAAAGCAGAATATTATCCATCAGGTAATCAATCTGGTCGGTTTTGGAATAATCATGTATAAGAAACTGAAAGGGACGCGGTCCAGGAACGAATCAATCTGGCAAACTTGTCATCGCACAGCTATTAAAGCAGAAACTGAGAAAATTGATTCACGGTCGTTAGCCACATTTGCAGTAGATCGCGAACCATTAAGTATGGCTATATGTGAGTGAGCGAACAGTTATTCAAGTCGTAGACTTGGCTTGGTTAATGCGGGTGAAAAATGGGAAATGGTGAATTAAAGTTTTTTCGTTTTTCAAACATTCATCAAGCCCACCTCTCTCTCTTCTCTGCTGAAAGTGCACGACTTGCAAAACGTAATCTTGGGGGTTGACTCAAAGAATGTGGAAAGATTGCGAACTTGCAGACGAATGCTTATTCAACATCATTTCCTACTGTGATCTACATAATTTTTGTGAGATCTTTCTTTCGGTCTATTAGTCCATCCAGAGATTTTCTGAATTTTTTTTAGCATTTTCTTCGATGTACTTTTGCCCTATTTGGATGATTCTATGAAAAACTTTACGAAATTTGTGTAAGAGTAACATTTTGCATCTCATTTATGATTCGTTGGTGACATTTGAATGTGTTTGAATTTGTTGGAATTTGTACTACAAGGCCTGAGTTAATGCAAAGACGTTTTCGTCTGAAAGAAAATGTTGACATTTTGCGAGGAAAATCTCCTGACTTCAAATTAAACATATTTTCCATCCACCGTGATTATGCACAACAAAGAGTACTTAGCATAAACGAGAAATGCAGAAAGCTGAAGAAAATTTATGTCTCTTGATCTACATATTCAGGAGACGCCTGTTTACGGTAGATTATTTCATACACACAAGAATATTTTGGTTCTTTTGGCTTATTAATTGATCACAAATTTTACAGCTTTCACCGAGAAGAAATGCCTCAGCTCTGATGAATCCAAGAGAAGGTGGAACCCTCATTTCGATGTCTTGCCTGAGAAATGGTAGAGAGTTGAGAGCTTATAGGTATTTGTATGTAATCTTCCGATGCATAAATAGTCCCCCGTAAGATTCTAATTAAGACATTTCTTCATTTTATATACACCGCAATCTTCGATCCACCCGAGAATCCATACCACATTTTGTTCAAAATTATGGAGGCTATGTTCTAGAAATTATTTGAAACTGATTTTTCGAGATGTGTAGGACGTGTTCCATTCTTTCAAATCAGAATCTCAAATTTTCACATCTCGTTTACTGCGAGTGCGTTTTTTCATGATTTTGTTACGGTTATGGACTAGACTACCTTCCTTTGGCGAAATCTTTCGTGTAGAGGTACATCTTCTTCCCTGACTCACTATTCATGTCCTCGGTAGAGTGAGTTGTCATGAATTATTGTTATTGGGCATATTTTTCGAGCAGTTATGAATCGGGAAAAGTTTAAAAACGAAGAATTGCGGGCCGTTCCGGTGAGGTGACCCAAGACTCGATATGACATCGATTATTTTCAAAATCCATGGGACCTTTTTCCGATAAGATAGAAGAAAAACATTCAAAAAGTTAAGGCAAATATCATGATACCACGGAAGGCGTGTTTATGTGCCCACGCCAAGTGATATTTTCCGGCTATCAGAACCTAAATCGAGGTCGGGAATCAACACACTAATGCAAAACACCCCGTTCGTGTATCGGGAATTGTTTCTATTTCTTCATTAGCTTCTCATCGTATGACGAATCGATCTGAGAATTTTCTTGTTAGTATCTTCCATGACTTTGCTCAAGGAATCGTATGAGTTTGGTGATTCCTTGAGTGGTTCTAAGTTAAAAAATGAAGAAGTTCAATATAATTTTCTCCCGAGAAATTGATTAGGTATGCCATTATTTTCCTGTTGAAGAAATAATCATAAATATAATTTTTAGGCTTACCAGAACACTCCCGTCCGACTCCAGGATTAGAGTTGTACCTGCTTTCACTTGTGACTCAAACAACAACAGAAATTTGGAAAATCGATGAACATATGTAGTCCCAGAATCAACACATCCAAAGTGAAAAACATAGAGGAGGATATGAATTTCACATATCAATTTTCTCCATTTACTCGTTAACACGTTCGCTGCGACGAGGCCCACCGGTGGGCCCCGCGTATATTTTCCTTAGTGCTGAGAATTTTGGCCTTATAGGAATCATACGGAAAGATCATCGATTTCAGCCTCCGCGGCGAACGTGTTAATCCATGTATCATCCAATTGTCAATGAAGCTGAGATTCAACTTGCACTGAGAGAAATATATCTGGAAACATTACCGATTTTTTTTAATTTTAGTGGACGCTAAGCGCTCTGGCCGGTCAAGTCTTTAAAACTTCCAGTAGATTCAGGAAATTCTACCGATTATTCAGGAATCAATGCTTAACTGTCATCTGGATATTTTTTTGTCTCAACAGTAGAAATTCCTGATTTGCAATGTATTCCATCACAAACATCTAGAAAATGAATCGGGACTTTTTAGTGATACACGCGAGTGATGGGAGTACCGGTGGAAATCTTGGGGTAGTCCATTGACTACGCCAAGGAATCGGAAATTTAGATCTGTAACCATGGTTCTATGCAGTCGGTATAATGATGCTTTTGACTCCGGTATTCCAATTCTAGAATGCCCAAGAGTCCGAAGGACTCGACTCAGTAAAAATACGAAAAAATCACTATAAATGGAAGTTAAGGTGAGCAAAGCTTACAACGTCCCTAAAGAAGTATGGAATCTTTTATCAAAGACTAAAGTATGACGATGATATAGAAGAGTGATACATCGACGTGCGTCCAATGGCAAAAGTAATTCCATCATCAAATGTTGCGTGATGGTTTCTAATAACAAACCTCCATTTCAAAATTCATCATAGGTTCAAAGCGTTATTTCAAAGATAATATGAAAAAGTAGACCCCAGAAATTCTCGACAAAGTAAACAATTTCGTACCCAGATACTTCAAATACATCATGATGCTTGGCCCAATTTTATTTTGCAAACACGTAAACGTGAAAAGTATACTGTTTTGTAGTATGCATACAATATCACTCAGATAGAGTGAATGTTTTGATGGCCGCGGGGAAAATAAAGAAGATGAAGAGCCATTCCGGCAAGTTATTTATTCCAATTTCAACGCTGTTATAGCTTCAGCAGAGATTGCCAAGCCCATTCGTTTAATGGATTCGGCTTGCATTTATTTGAGCATTCCATAAGAGCATATCGTATTGAAATGGCAGTAACACAGAAGCATTTCCATATTATTTGACCTTTTAGTATGCGTTTCACATTAATCCAACGAACTTTGAAATTCATCGAAATGAATGATTGTGGGTATTTTTCGAACCATATTCTGTGATTTCATGTTGATTCTGTGCTCCAAATCGTTTAATTTGATCTAAGGGTTCCTATATAGGAGATATTGTACCCACCTATCTCGCAAAATATTAATTTGATGCACTCCAAAATTTCTTTCACCTTCTGCTGTTTGGTTCTGTGTGGGGATTCAACTTTGAAAATTTCAGAAGGTACAATTCACGTTTAGAATGTGGAAAAAAGCTGACATTATATTTGAAAGACAGGTAAACAGGCTCGAAATGTTTTTGATCTAAGTCACACACCTCCACAGATAATCGTCCGTGACACACTGGGTCAAATCTATGTCACCAAGAGTATGGTATTTCCTTGGCGTGCATACAGTAGCTTGCCTTAGAATTTTCTGTTTTTGTTGAGTAAGCTTTTATTTTGCGACACAATAGGTCTATCATAGATGCCTCATTGATGAGCACAGAAATTCTGTAAAAATGATTCAGTGCAAACCTGTTGCAATCAGAAATTATGATTTCATGAATCGATATCGGTTGTAGCCGAAGTCACGTTAAATTTGGGTAGTTGCTTCCGAGTTAAAACCTAATTTTCAAGGTTACCGTCGTATATCTTCACCAGCTATAGTTTGAAGCCTCGATTGAAGGTAGTTAAGTTGCAATATTCAAAATTCAAAAATCCTTTCATGGTTGAAAAATCTTGACATGTAACATGGAAATTTTTTTTGACGCACGATGACATCAGTTGCGAGTTTATTTGGGGACAATTATTCAGCGAT
Organism: Eretmocerus hayati; assembly: GCA_029851415.1. Lineage (NCBI taxonomy): Eukaryota > Metazoa > Arthropoda > Insecta > Hymenoptera > Aphelinidae > Eretmocerus > Eretmocerus hayati. The sequence continues at coordinate 18,879,731 of CM056743.1, forward strand.
TGACAAATTGAATTGATGCCGTGAATTCGCGAAATGTTCCATCTCTCATATTCCTAGAGTCTAACAATTCAAATTTCCCTTCAGGATGCACTTTTTGAATCATACCTATCTTCTATTCATAGCAGTCAAATTTGTTCCATTAAAAAGTCCAGATGAACTCATTCCATCGAACAATCTTCGCAAAAAATCTCTCAGATTTCAAAAATGATTCATCCGCCACATATCAGATCGCAAATAATCGAAATACATTGTACTCGATTCCACTCTCACCGTGTAGCAATTGTTCCATCAAAGACGCTGAATCTCAAAAACCTTGATTCAAGAATGAAGAAACAAGAATTTTGTCGGTGTGTAACTGCACGAGTAGTAGGAAAAATCGCGTTATTCGATTAGCGGTAATTTATCGGTGCAGTTTGTACGAGTTGACCTACATCCCTCTACATTTTACCACGAATCTATCTTGCCACGGAGGCTTTTCTACAAGCTCTTTCCGTATCTTCTTCCTTCTACTCTCTCCTTTTTGACCTGTGCAATCTCCTCCCTTCATCGATTTCTTTCTCACCATCTCTCTCTTGACTATTTTTGGTTCATGTCTCTGACTCCTTTTTCTTACTCCTCCCACCCCTTTTTCCTCTAATTTACCTCCTCATATTATTCCTTGAGTTTTTTCTTCGACCCCCGGCTAATGTCATTTTTTTTCTTTTCTACAACTTTTTAAAACATTCCAAAGACATTCACAGTTTGAGTCAACATAAGACTACGATGAAAAGCATAGGCTATTTTTCTTGAATCTAAAAGAGCAGTAACCTCTTCTCAGTATTATTTTCTCTTTTTCAACCCAGAGGTGATAAAGTTAAATGCGGACGAAAGGCCAAGTTGTTTCCTCTACTCTGGATCTCTAGGATAGTTTTCCTGATGTGGTGGCGTTCTACAGCTCTGAATCGATTTCGTTGGATGTCGTTTCGGTTATCGAGGTTTTTCGTCTTTTTCAAGTGGGCCACTATTCTTGTGGTGTGAAATAGTAGTTTGTTCCTTAGAAATCTTGGAAATTGATCTTCGACCTACAAGATTCTATCCCGATTGCGGATGCAATTTGAAGAATTCAAAATAAGGTTCGCAGAGTTGCAAAATCATCATGATGAATTTCTATCCAGAGGAAGTTCATCCAATAACTCATCTATCATTCATCGTGAGTATGTGAGTATCGATGTTACGAGTACTCATGGAATAGTTAGATTCTCACTAATGGACACTATTCTGGTTTTGTATAGAGATTATGATGCGTAAATCGTCACCAGGTGGACTCTTCTAATCAATACTCAGCACAAAACAGCGAATTTGGTCATCATAAGGAAGCGTTTCATGACCTTTAGCAGCATTTTGTGGATTCCGAATGTCATTCAAGTCAAGAGAACTTCGGGTTATTCTTTGCCCGGTGCACGTCGAGGCTGGACGGGACGCCAGCAAGATCGTGCCATCATGCCGCAATGGCATTCGTGACGGGCTAGTGTTGTCTATGCACAAAGTGTGGGTGATGTGTGTGTTCTTATTCGACCTATTGTGCGGGGCAGAGTCCCTGATATCCCTAGCACAAAAAATTATGAAATTTGAATCCATTGGATACAACCCAATCACCCTCGATCGGCCCTATTCTCCGTCACCGCCTCTCGGTGCACCCGTCAATTTGGCGCCCAACGTGCAAGGCCTCGGAAGACCCTGTTTTGCGCCAGCATTCCAGGATGCGAGGCACCAACGACGACCCCGACAAATGGAATCGAGAGGACGACCTCTCCTGGCGGTCCGAGCTGGCGAAGAGGCCAAACGAAGACTTGGTGGCACCCTACAATGAATCGAACCTAGAATGACTTCATTCAGACGACTTCTTCGTGCATCATCAGTTTGATGAGCCTCGTCTACGCCATCCCGACTCACTTTCTTTGATCTTTGTTCTCGCAAATATTGAATTTGCAAGAATTTCTCTGGAATTTCTTGCAAGTTAGGTGAGTTGTCTTCCGTTCTAAAGCCGGAAATTGGAATATTAATAAATGTGAAGATTTTTCAGAGCTATACGAGGAAATGTGAGGCATTGAAGATACAATTGGAAGTAAAGATTTCTCGAAGAATCTCATCTAGAAAATTCACTCGTTGCCAGATAGTTAAACAAAAATTCGTGGGATCCCAATGATGAATGTTCAATATTCAACTTTTGCGAATCGCTCACAAACAACTTATGTGAACTAAAATAGCGGGAATTAAATTTCTTGCACTCTTATACGTACTCAATTATATTGAGCTGATTACACCTTTGATTTATGCAATATCAAATTGTAATTCATCATAGTTATTGCATGAACATCATGGAAAGATTCACTGAAGAAATTACTATTGATGAGTGGTCTCAGTTCCATTAATTTTCTCTCCGAATCAGACAAATTATCATGTCAAAGCTCTTCATGTCTCAATGGTCTCCACGGAACAGCACTCTCCAGAAAATTATGACCATAGATATGAGATTGAATTTTGTGTATATTCCAATGCCTCGGTTTCCTCTAGTTTCTTAAGAGAATTCAATGGCATCACGAATCGACTGCGCATCACAAGCTCCTAATTCTCTCGAGTTTTGCTGCATCCATTTCTTAGAAATCGTTCAAACGCATTAAATTACACATAAATCAACAAATTTCATGCACGAGGTAACTTTTAGGTCATTGCAAACGATGTTCCTATAATATGAGAGTGCATCATAAATTTAAGTTGAATTCCAAAAACATATTCATTATGTGCATAAAGTGGGTTTCATGAATATTTGACGAAATTTTGCTAATCATCATATCGCTATTCCATTGGTTCAAGTAAACCTGTGATTTTCAAATTATTTTATGTGCAAAGTTCATACTTTTCCATGGAACTCCTCATCACGGACCTTCTGTCGGTTCTTGTGAGATTCAATATGAATCTCATAGGACAAGAAGAATTTTTTGCTGCTGTCTGTGGATGAGAATCTCCTGAAATGTATAAGAGTCGTTTTTGATAAGGAATGATAAAAAAAAAATCATTCAGACCAAAGAAGACTCTCAAAATCTCATCAATTATGAATTGATATAATATTGCTGACCCTCCAATCTTGTTGAAATTTTTGTGTTAAATAGTCACGTGGAAGAGAAGATTTGTAAAAAAAAAATTTCTCTCGTGCGGATCTAGAGAATAAGCTGACCAAAAGAGGATGGACCTAGTACAAATGGTCCACTCGTGACAGTCAAAATTATATTCCCTCTGTTATCTTTTTCACTCTTTTCACTCTCTTTCCTGACTCTTGTTCGCTTGCTTGCACTCCGTGCTCTTCTGTCTCTTGCATTACTTCTATCCCACATCACAAAGCCCATCTTTTATAATCATCACGTAAATTTGCATGCGTATAATTTTACTCATAGGTATGTTGTGGATTTTCATATGATCTATTTTAAGATGAGAATTTATTCATCAATGGAATAACAGATTGGCAGGTATATAATGAGGAAAAAATCTTCCCAATATCCATTTTGATAAACATCCGTTCGGATATATAAGATGTTAACTAATCCAACTCGTGGATCTGATAATGAATATTCTGAACTTTGAAACTTACGAATTTTGATGTGAGCTCCTAAACTTTTTTTGTTTTGAGAAAAATGTTCATGTCTCAGGAAGCTGGATTCATGATTGGTTGTTTTTCGAAGCTGAAGGGCAAATTTTGGCACTCAAAATCATATTGGAGAATTATATAGATATAAATGATAGGCTCATTGGCATTGGCAGACCCCAGATCGCCAGGTTAGGACCTTCGATTGAAATTAATTCTAGATTGACGTTAGTGCTTTTCTCGCTGCCGCTTGTTTGGCTTGTAAATATTTTTGGTGAGTGGAGGCCCATCAAATGCTTTTGTAGCTCAGACGTGATCCCTGTTGAATAATTGGTGATGATGAATTGATGGTACAGAGAAGAGCTTTTTTTGGAGTTCGTGAAGATAATATTTTGTTGCGCGGGTGCCTCAGATAGTTATAACCAACATATTAACAAGTTATAACCATCATATTGATTCTGCAACTTTTTCCCCGTTTTTTCCGAATTTTTGGCTTTCCGGAAAATTTCCCTCCGAATTTTGACCATTCCGAAATTTGCTCTTCCGAATTTTTACAATTCCTAATTTTTGTCCGTCCGAATTTCTGCATTCCGAATTTTTGACCCTCCGGAATTTAGATTTCCGAATTTTCGTCCTCCCGTAATTCTGCATTCCGAATTTTAGTCCTTCCAAATTTTGGGCTTTCCGAACTTTGACTTTTCGAATTTTAGTCTTTCCGAAAAGTTAACCCCACTCACCACCCACCAGCCTGTCAAGCTACTCACTCACCCATCCGGCTATCATTCCGGATATCACTCACCTACCCACCTATCGAATCTTCAACCACCTCCCTCCCATAACCTAAATGGTTGCATATTATCATTCATCCAGCAAACAGAGCATTCCAGACCGTACCAGACTGCACCAGAACATCCCCGATCGTGTCGCACTGTTCTAGACCGTTCAATGTCACTCAAGATCATGTAAAACCACTCTTGACCATACCAGAACGTTCCAGATTGAACCAAAGTGTGCCAGACCATCCCAGATCGTGTTTGACTGTCCCAGACCATTTTAGACCTTTCCAGACCGGACTAGAATGTCCCAGATCTTACCAGACTGTTCCAGAAGATTACGAACTTTTCCACACCGGTTTAGATAATACATCCACCCGACCACCTACCCACCCCACTCACCAATCTATCAACCCACCCATGACTTATACGACCACCCACTATACTCTACCCCTTTTACATAGACAATCCGATACACGGGATCTGGACGGACCAATTTACGACTGGCGTTCAATAATTATAGTTTTTGGAAAGTGGTATCCTGTAGGCTGCTTCCATCTATGGTTAATTCGTTAAAAAATTCCAATAATGATATTTAGAGTAGAAGTCGAATTGTACGGTGAATATAGCATGATTCCTAAAAGTAATAACTGATGTAAACAGCCTCTTCATTATCGAGTCGCTTCCTCGTAAATCCAAAATTGACCAATACCCCCATGATTTCGAGTCATTCCTTATGTTGTTTCTGATTCTCAACTTTTTCTTCATCGAGTCTCATCACTGCAAGCGTGTCGAGCGTGACGTAAGAATAATACTGTGAACTCCAAGAACTTTTTGTCCCTAACCATAAAAGCGAACCATTACAATCACCAAATGAGCCATTCCCTACCTCATTCTCTCAAGACTATTCCATTAGAAAATTCAACGTTCTTCTTCATTTTACATGCACAGCTCACAAACTAATCAAGTTCCTCAGTCCCTCAACCAATCAGGTTTTCAAATTAAACTTTCCCCCCACAAAACAACTTGCAAGCATCATTCTCACACCCTCACCCATCAGAAAACCGATATATGTTCACACATCAGCTGAATACTCTATAATAGCCCCTAGGCCATCATCGTCACCCAACCCAAACTAGACTCTTTAAGAGGAGAGAGAAAAAAGACTCATCTTCATCAGAAAATGAGCTTTCGTTGAAATCGAAAGAGACGCGTGTTCTCACTTCTCAGATACATCTTCCCATCGTATGTATGTACACGAGTATATGCATGAGCATCGAGTTGGCCCGATCCCAACTTTTAACTCGCTCGGTGAAAAGTTTGGCTTCAGCAAACCTATCACACATTCTGCCTTGAAAAAAAAAAAAAAAAAAAAAAGTCTCACCTCGCGGCACGTGCGCAATTATCCGCTACTCCTATCACCCTCAAACTCTCTCCTATCATCATATAACACTGACACACGTTTCATATTCACATGTATGATCACCGATAGAAATCACATACTCAGATTCAACCAGATCATCATACTTTTGCTTCATCGCAAGCTCCGCCGTGGAATTCAATCTGAAATCTGGCTCTATACTCTACACTGAGAGAAATTTACTAATAGTTTTCGTTAACTGAAGAGTAATTTTTATAAACACGTCTATACCGTGGCACCAGCAGGATTCTCAACAGGTTTTGTTGAAACGGTAACAGAATTTATTAACGCGGAAGTAAATCTTATTAACCAGTTTACAAATTTTGTTGACGATGACACAAATTTTGATACTGGCGCCCAACTAAATTTCAAAATGATATATTTTATATGAAGTAGTCAGTCAGTTTTTAACGGATCATATGCAATTTTAGAGTACGAAGCACGCTCAATCACATTGATCATATTATATTCACGCACTTAGAATTAGACTTATTATCTCACATATTGTTACTTCTACAAGTTCTTACATATATGTTCACACATCATTATACATTATCTTACGTATACCGATATCGCATACACGGGTTCACGCAAACAATTTATGTTCGTGTGGAGATTTTGGAACTCGTATATATACAAACCATGTCAAATTTGACCGCTTGCGAGTAAGCCCAATCCACCTCTAAACGAGCTGATTGCTAGCCGATAGACGCGATAAGCGGAAAATGGAATACATTCCCAGTTATTCATGGAAATCTGGTGTCGATGACATTGCATTGTCTATTATTCGTCAAGTTAGTTGTCCGTAATAAATAAATATTGGTCGTTACATCGATGCGAAAGACGATGTGAGCCACCTGGTGGCAGATACAGGAATCGCGGAAATTCAACGATTCCTCCTTTCCAACTCGGCACAAATTTTACATGCGAATCAATAACTTTTATTGAGAAATCAATAAATTTTACAAACGAGCCAGTTTTAAAAGTTCTTGAACGGGATCAACAAAAATTGTTGACGAGTGAGTAAAAACTGTTAATTCAGGAACAAAATCTATTGCGATTCCTGCTGGTGCTCTGGTATTGACGCGATTAATAAAAATTGTTCCCGGGGTAACAAATTTTATTAGATAATTTCTCTCAGTGTACAATCTACAATATTATACGCCTGCGCAGATGCAACACTAAATACATAGAATGCATAGATGGAAGATGGGTATACAGACACTGCACCAGGCTGCACTCTGCGAATTCGCTTGGGACTATAACTTCACTTTCGTTCTCAAGTTTGCGCAGTTGTATCCACGGGAGATATGACAAATAGTACCAAGCTTTGGATGTTACCACAAGGAGATCTACCTTACCGACGTTCAGCTTTAAAGTTGTTCAAATTTTGGAATGGGGTGGTGAGTTTGATTTCGGGATGATTGATTCGGTCAGTATGTCAGAAGGTACTGTCGAGGCCAGTATACTATGGTATTGTTGAGACTGATTCACAGGTTTGGGGAGTGGATATTGTATATGGGTTGGGAGTGACAGAGGCGATAATTGAAGCGATGGTTGAATAGATGTTTGTGCTTGAGGTACCACGATGGGTGTATATCATCTCCGGAAACAATGCATTTGAACTTGAATTTACTGATGTGCTATTATATAGACTGAGCTTACAACGAATTGGAAATAATAGACATCTTTCATGGTTGGTCTCTCAGTTTTTTGGAGACTCTCTTTAAAATCTAATAAAATCTAGCAACTACATTTTTTGAAACTATGCTCAAACTTGGATATCATTACAGCCAGAACTCGAGTAGTTGACACCTTTTGAGAACCAAAGAAAAGTATCCATTAATTCTAGGTCACCTGTATTGCGAAAGAATGTCATTTTGTAGCTGGAAAATGACACATCATTCATACAATCTCAAATAATTTATTCATCAAATGATGAAAATAGAAAATTTCTATCGTCAGTCGTCACTGAAATTGTTTTGTTTGTCCCCGTTAGTAACAATTCTTCACCGAAGCGAAAAATGTTGATTTTAATGTTCACACGAGAAATCACTTTCAAATTGCGTTGGGCTTGCTGATATTTTTGACAACATTGGACCAGAATCATTCTCCGCGTAAAAATTTCTTCAATTTGATCATGCACTCGTCTGTTTCACAACAAAAGACTGTTTTGCCCTCGTCGTTGACCAAATTCTCAAAGCCATCCGTAATCTTTTCATTGTGTATGTTTGAATGGTCAAGTAATTTTCGATCAGGTATTTGTCCCACAGAGTCTCCGATTGTGTCCAATCTATCCCTATCGAGAAAACTTACCATTAGCCGAAAATCATTCAAGAATCTCCACTATTACAGGGAGTCCACTATTCGAGTTTCCACTGAATTCATTTTAATCACTCCTTGGGTTAACAGACTGTTGTTTTGCATTCTGTGAAAATGAAGTTGATGTATTAATCGGTTTCTGGGTTGAGATCTTCGAAAGTACCGAATCGAGGCTAGTAAACTTCTCTGGATCATAGATTCAACATGGGCAATGTAAAACAAAATTAAATCTCGAATCTTTTTATTGAAAAATAAAATAGAATGTCACGGCTGTTGAATGCTCTCAAATGTGTAGCTGTTACAGATCAAATTCATTGAGATCTTGTACCTCATTATTTCAAATTTGGCTCGGATTAGTGCTAGTTATCTGCAATAATACCAATAAACAAAGTGAAAAAGATTAGGAATCTATGAAAACATCGTATACGTGAAGATGATGCACACCTTTTACCATTACAAAATATCATATGAGTAATCAAGGAGATATATGTACAAATTATCACAATTATGCGTTCATTATTAATTAAAAATGAGGGTTGAGATTTTAGACAGATTACAATCTGTGTGTCTTCCTCACACCATCATGAATGATTATTTCTGCTGAGTAAAATTGTTATCGAAAAACGAATTTGAAATCCATTGTCATATCCGTGGAAAGAGACATGCACTTTATACTTTTGAACCCAAATTATGGAGTGGATCATGTTTTGGCACCCGATAACTCAATGGAATCCATGGTATCGACGAATAAACCTCCAAAATTATCTCAACCAGTAAAATTTTTTCACTTAATAGTGATCATTATTTTTCTTCAAGCATCTACTTTATTGAAAAAGTTTTACAGGGACTAAAAATTCTTTTGACCAACTATCTAATCATGAAATTCTTCGTGATTCCCTCTATTTCCACCAACAGTTTACAAAAAGTTATCGGGTCTTATATCAATTTTCCACCTCAAAATGTTTCAAAAAGTCTCACTCTGTTAATGATAGTAAAAGGCTCTGTGACATATTTATACATTGTTCAATGAATGTGATCGCCGAGAAAAATAGAACAAACCGCAACCAAAGAGTACGAATGAAAGCATCGTTTTCATGAAAAAGCTTATAATCTTCAAGTTACTTTCATCAGAGCAATATTTTTTCGTAGATGCAGCTGCACATAGTATATAAGCCTCGATATCAAAGTCGGTTCGTATTGGGAATGTGTCTCGATCTTTGGTAGACAGCTTATCGAAGAGTAAATCGATCTTTTGGCGTTGCACTGTCAGCTTTCTGCAGGTAAGAGCCTCAAAGTCTCTGAGGCCTTGGCGAATTCTCTCGTATTCTGCGATCATCCTACGAATATCATCGGAAATCTTATTAGATATCCTGTAAAATAATAATCATGCCCAAGGGATCGTACGAAAAATATCAAAATTATTGGATACAATCTGAAAATCAATGACAAATAATATTACAGGTTCAGTCCCAGCTAAGCGTCGCGTAGCTAGGACTGAAAGTGGCGCTCTAGTCATGCTTTGCTGAAAAATCGTATCTTCTGAAGCAAGAACGTGCTTGAAGAAACACGTAAAATGATCATTACTATCCGGGTAAAAGATTTGATAATTATATTGAACGTGACAAACTTGTTGAAGCGAGGCCAGAGTACGCCTCCATACTGAATATCTTAAAATCTGCTCCATAAATATTTTGATTTTCACAGAACCATATCACATGTTATCTCGTATGCATCAATAGAATCCATCTCAGAATTGCGCTATGAAGAGAAGTTCTATATCAATGAAAATAAGGAATTAAAAATGGTGGCAGACTCCGGTCCCGCCTTGGAAGATGAATTACTCTGAATTGCTCAAAAATCAATGATAATCATCCTGACATACACAACGGATGATAATAAGAGATGTATCAGAATCTTTTTTTCAAATTTTGCTTCATTTTGTTAGCCATGGTCACCTCGATTGTTTCTATCACAAAGTTGTATCTTAGCAATTCCAATTCTGATCAATGCAATGATCATGATCATCATCTGAAATAGGAAATTTGTGTGACTTTGGGAGCAGCCATTCTCAAATGGACTGATATAAAATCCAAAAACCGGTTTTGAGTTCATCTCCCAAGTCCTGATCATGTCTTTATAGAATATTCATAAAATGAATGACATCCACACTCACTTTGTTTTCTGCCCAAGTGCCAACAAGGCAATATCGCAAATGTAAGATGGAAGCCATTCAAATAGCAAAACCATCAAGTAATGCAATACCATTGAAGATGAAATTCCTCTCATTCTAAAGGTCGGATATCGGAAATTGCGATTTGCTCTCTTGCCCTTGCAGATGAAATCATCCCACGTACAGTTGAGTCCAGATGCGTTATAGACTATTGGTTCGTTTACTCCGCCACTGAAAGATAGAAATCATGTAACGACACATATCGACGCCTCTTACGAAGAAAAACACCTCTTTTCTTGTGACTGACGAAGATTAACGTTTATTCGTTGTGAACACGAAGATTAACGGATTCTCCTTAGGTCCACGAAAACTAACACTTACTCCTTAGGGACACGAAGATTAACGCATTCTCGTTATGTCCACGAAGACTAACACTTACTCCTTAGGGCCACGAAGACTAACACATACTCCTTAGGGCCGCGAAGATTAACACTTACTGCTCAACGGCCCATGAAACTAGCACTTACTCCTGAACGGTATGAAGACTAAAACACACTTGGACACGTTCTCGTTCAAAGGGACGGAGACCAAGTATTTCGTCTTAGGGCCACGAAAAGTAACACATTTTCCTCTACGCCACGAAGACTAACACATTCGTAGACTCCATTCTTGAAGGGGCGGAGATTATAAGTATTTCGTCTTAAGCCCACGAAAAGTAACACATTTTCCTCTACGCCACGAAGACTAACACATTCTTCTCGATGGAATGAAAAATAACACATTCTCTTTGACGTGACGATGTCACTCATATGCTTTAAATAAAAAAAAAAAAAAAAAAAAACTCTTCTGCGACGAGCCTTCCTCCTCGAATGTGTTAGTCTTCGTGGCGTAGAGGAGAATGTGTTACTTTTCGTGGGCTTAAGACGAAGTACTTATAATCTCCGTCCCTTCAAGAATGGAGTCTACGAATGTGCTAATTTTCATGCCGCTAAGGAGAATGTGTTACTTTTCGTGGCCTTAAGACGGAATACTTATAGTCTTCGTCCCTTCGAGAAAAAAATGCGCGAATGTGTTAATCTTCGTGCAGTTTGAGGAGTAAGTGTTACTCTTCGCGGCCTTAAGCAGTAGGAGATGATTTTCGTGGCGCTGAGGCGTAAGTGTTGATCTTCGTGGCGTAAGCAGTAAGTGTTAGTCTTCGTGGCCGTAACAAAGCAAATGCTAATCTTCGGCCACCGTGTTTTTCTTCGTGGGCGTTAGCGGATGTGTTTATCTTCGTAAGAGGCGTCGATATGAAATTGCAAGCAACTATTTGCCTGTTTATCATCTATTGATTTGTTATAAACTGATCACATTGGCGTCAATATTTTTGTTGTCATGGGGATCTCGAACAAAAATTTCCACGGATCAATGGTAGTGAGTTCATAAAAAATTTGGACCCTTACAGAGGTTGAAAAAATCTCGATCATTCTTATACATGGCGCTTGCAGTTCAAAATGATCATTTTCGTACAGTCCCAGCCATAAATAATGGAACACGTAGGGTCTAAAATCGTTGCTATCTCAAATCTCAATCAAAATCTGATGAAATATTCAGGAGGATCAGAACATTTTACGTCGAAATCATATGCCATGATATTTTTCTAATTCAATTTTGCCCCTGAATAGAGCGAGAGACAATTGAACAGGTGCCAGGCTCGGTATCTCCATAAACACCCTATGTTAGTACGAAGTTTTCTTTCGGAGCTCGTAAGTCAGACGGAAAGGGTCGTACGAAAATTTCACAGAGGACCAAATTTCTAGATTTTTGAACGATCTACAAGATCCCGCGAGTATTTCTGTGATCGGATCACTCCCGTCAAAATTATAGGTGATTGATTGAAGGAAAATTTTTTCTGATTTTCAACCACGTGTACGGGCACTTAAAAAGCACGTAAAAAAGTATGAAAACCCATAAATTGATAGATTTTTTTGTGCTCTTCAAAACCCTTCTTTCAGAATTTCCGTACGACCAATCAAATCGGAGATATCGCTGTTTGAGTGAGACCCTACGTGTTCCATTATTTATGGTAGGGACTGTATATTTCCGTGGGTTTTCGCATTAATGATGGACAAACACCATCTACATCCAAATTCGACTCGGACAACAAGTAATCATTCCAATATGAATTCATTAATCACTAGAACTCTAAAACGCGCGCGTTGCGCGCGGATAGTTACGATGACTTGAAATTCTAGACAATATGGCAAAAACTAATGTTTTTGAAAAAGAAAAAATTATGCAGATATATATGGTACCAGAATGGAAATGTCATTTATCTATATGTTTATCTATCTAACATGCCTCGAAATAGAAATTTATGAATTGCTGATTCAAAAATTGACGACTGTCTGAGGGATTTTTCGGATAATCTCAAAAAACTATTCGATCTACGAAGTGCGCGCGCATGGTTCAACCACCAGTATGGCGTGGGGTCAAAGAACTATCCAGTTTTCATGAATATTATCGAGGGTGACCATCAAGGGAAGAAGATCGTTTTAAGAACCGGGGAATTCAGCTCAACTCCAAAATCAATGCTTTAAATTTATGCAACGCTTGTGCATGAAAGTTTCAATTTTCACGTGAAATATGTGGATTCCCAATTCGATGGAGATTTTCAAAGGTTTTTACTCATTCTCGGATGAAGAAATATTCCTCTCCTCCTCCTGCTTCTCCTCTAAGTCGGCTATAAAAGAGAAGGAGGAAACATTTTTCAAGGATATGCAAAAAACCAGCCATTCAGCCTTTGTAAAGCGAGAATTTTTTGAATGCTTCTAGAGAAATTTTTTTTTGTCCACCAATGAAAAATTTTTGATCGATTATTTGAAATTCAATTGATCATCATCCAGAAATGAGAAAGTTATTGAACCTCCTACAATTTGAAAAAATACATTATTCCCAAATAAAAATTTCTCAATCCATTCGGGTCCAATTCAGTGCCATCCACCAACTGAAGAATTGTTTTACGCATTAGAACTTGAAGAAATATATTCAAAAATCAAAAACTTTTTAAAAATCAACATTCACAAAGAGAATTTTAGTTGATCTACCTCAGTCACAAAATTGTATACATGCAATATAAGAATTATGTTGAAACATTCATCATTCACGAAAAAAATTTTAGTTAATCTAGCCCAATCAAAAAACAGTATAGATCCAACTTCGAAGTGGGTATGAATCATCTTGAGAATTTAGATAAGCGTTCCTGAGATCTTTTCGATCGTTGAAGAAAGATGAAATATCAGAGATAAATCTTCAAATGATGACCATTAACCTCATTTTACACGGGATATCCGATATTCCTGTTGTCGGTCAAACAGCAATCTACTTTCCTATCACTCATTCAGCACGCGATCCGATTAATACATGCAGGTGTAATAAAACCCGATATGATGCGCAGGCGCGACGATCACCTGCTCAATGCTGACAACGAAGCAGACAGAACTGGACAGAACGCTACAGTGCATGAGTTCAGTTTCAATTATTTTTCTTTCGATAAAGTGGAAATAATCAACAGATATAATAAATCGGCTATGTAGATCGCATAGTTGGGTACTTCCAACTATATTGATCTACCTATAAATACATTCAAATAACACAATGTGATTAATGCACAGCGATTATACACATTGAGACGACTCGTAAGTGGCGCGCGAAATCTCGATTGGAACGCCTCAAATCTCGAATATCGAAGTTATCCATTAATAATATAAGATAAAAAAAGAGATGTTCATCAGAAATTCGATCCCAAAATAAATGAAAAATTCCAAAAAAAGTAGCTTGAAAATCTCAGTTTTTCAGAAATGGTCCAGACCATATGAATACACTTGCTAAATACTCGTCGGCTCACATGAACTCGCCATAATATTGCACTGCGTCTTATTCACTTTCACTGTATATAGTTACTATATGGTATGTTGCTTGCAAAGCGGTGTAATTTTCCATAGCACTCCATTTCAACGTGTAGCGTATATATCTATATCGGTACAACTTCTCTTTTCTACTTTGACCGTTTCCCTAACACGTGCGGTTCTTATCCGTTATGCAATACACTCTTTTCCGCTATAAGCTTGCTATTCGAAATGAGGGTCACTGTTTACTCGAGCAAATTAGTGAGATATCATTGCAAAGAGTGACATTTAAGACATGAGTATACTATGAGACTGACTATGAGACGGCGAAGATGAGTTGCAACTTTTAAGTGAAATTATTCATCAGTTATGAGTAAAGGATAGATTTTGATTGGTCCTAAGAATCAGGCCCATAACGATTTGAATTCAGTTTCATGGAGTTTTGCGAACGTCACACGATTTTCATTTATTCCGACAAAATTATCTCTCATTCGAATTTTTTAGATATTCGAAAATTGTAGCGGAGAATTTTCTCAAATTTCTTGGTATTATTGGCGGAGGTTGTCCGTGACTTAAAAATCCCTGCGAGGCCTCCAAAATGGATACGTTATGAAATAGGTAATTTTAAACGAGTTCATCATAAAAGTCTCGATGGGTGTAACACCCATTCTTCTTTCTCTCAACTTTCCTCAAAATTACTACGACTCCTACTTCATTTGCGAGTAAATCTTTCATCTTGTCTGAATGACTTGACCAAGTCTGGCAGAATATTCCACAGCAGACAAGCTCTGATTTGCCTGGCCAGAGTGTCGAAAGAATAATCAAAATTTTCTTTTCATCATATTATGGATAAAAAGTATGTTGAATTTTGTAAAACCAATCGATTTGACGAGTAGAAAATGAAATTATCCTCTTTATCGTGAATTCAATATCGACGTATAAACTAATAGCTATGCAAATGCTTTCAGAGACTAACCTTTTGCCCAAATCCCAAGCGGCAACAATGAGTGTATTGGCTGCTATATCTCTGGGTACTATTTCAACTGTAGAATCGGGTCGACCCAAAATATGTCCCGCTCCAACCATTGTCATTGTTGAACCTTTCAATAGCTCAACATAGCCAGGCATTGGTTCACGATGGGCAGGTCCTAATGCTGGTAACCTCACAACTGTCAAAGGTAAACCACTTGGTAATCGTTCACCCATTGAATTTTCCAGAATTGTATCGCCTTTGAATCTGAAAATGTTACAAATATATATATATTTTTACATCCTATCATATCTTCAGAATGGTCAGCACCCATGAATTAGAAGAGAGCGGGTTCTCCAGATATCTAATATTAGAAAATAGTACATTTCGATACAAGCTTGTGAAACCTTTTTTTCGCACCCGAGTGATGGATTTCCGACCCGAGCCGCAAGCGAGGATCGGCATCATTACGAGGATGTGAAAAATAGGTTTTACTTTCATGTATTGAACTAAACTTTTCAATAAAGTGTGAGTCAAAGATGATAGAATGAACAGAAATTACACTTCCGCGCACTATGAATCAAGGAGTGAATTCACAACCGAACTGAATAGTTTTACGACTCACGCTAAATTTCATCGGGACAAATCAAGGGACAAATAAACGAAGAATAACGAATAAGATACACCATCGATTTTGCATCAGAGTACTATTCAGATAAAAGCTACGATATTCCTGTGGTATCTTTCGTTATTGATGAAAAAAAAATCTCATTCATTCATTTTCAATCATGAACTTCAATCTTTTCTTTACCTGAGAAGATCGTCAGCGACAACAACGGCCTGTAATTTGCGTAACTGCCGACAGAACTCGAATAAAGAATCCGATGGTCCACCAGCCCGAAAAACAATACTGACATTTGCCAGCATTTCTTGACTGCGTTTTTGCAAGCCTAAATCATTTCTTGCAAGATCTGCATCGTGTACTTGCACTCTCGATGCTGCATCTGGTTGTTCCTGAAGTAATCTTGCATATCTGTGGATCAAACAAAAATCAAAATCGGCTCTGAAAGACTACCCAGTACAGAAAAGAAGGCATCTCAAAATGATCATTTATTGATGGCAGTAATTTCAAATCAATATTAAGAAGTAGCCCACTCGTTAGCAATGAATATTTCTAATCCGTGGTAAACACGCAGCTGCAGTAGATTTCATAATTTCACATTTTGCAACACTCCTTATCCAAACTGGCACGTTATGATTTTGCCAGCCCTCTCTATTTGCATCGTTGCGCTGGCCATATAGCCTTAAACCTGTTGCCCTCTCCATTCTATATATATGTCCTCTGAAGTATACTCAAGTCAAACAAACTATGTTCAAATATATTCCAAGGTTTATTGCATGGTATGAATATTGCATCAGTTCGATGTCAATTTTTGGGCCTAAAATTTCGAATTTTTGGGAAAATTGCGCTAGACTTTTTTGTAGAATTAAACTCGGAACTTCCTATAAAAATGAAAACCTAATATTTGCTGAATTCAAACTTATTGCTAACATCTTGCTGAACTCATGATATCTCGTGCCCTGAAATCCTCGATACATCACTCCAAAAGATGATGAAATACAGATTACCGCTTCGATTCATTGATGTCAATGCGTTTTCAGCCAAACCATCATACATTTTAGATATTTTCTGTCCCAGGTATGGTCAAATTTGATTCTTTTCCTGTTCCTCTATCGTTTCATCAGGGAATGAATTGGAATTAATGGAACAAATTGTAAAAGGTTGGAACTTAGGTTTGAGATTTTAGCACCATTGATCGTCAGAACCGAGAAAAGTGACCTCAGTGACTGCAAGTAATTTTGGTAAGCCGGAATACCTATTTTCGTGATTTATTACTGTGATGATTACAATGTCAGAAAGCTGTTCTTCCAAACGACATGCAAATTTGAAAATCAAAATGATGAGACGCGTATTCACCAATTTAATCATTTGAATTCAATCCACTCATTCTGAAACCAAGATAGAAACATAATTTATGAATTTTCCTGCTCAGTACAGGCCATTCATTGGAACTCTGCCTCATCTTTGGAAAACTTATTGTAATTGTGAGACTTCAGTCATGAACGTGTTAGTTTTCATTGACAAGTATGATAAGAAAATCTCAGAGAGATATCCTCCTTCATAATTTTCGAACACCAAGGATTACTGCAAGATTGTGGATTTTTGGCTCCTTTTAAACATGTGAAAACACATTTTTCTGCAACAATCCTTGCTGTTCAATATGAGGAAAAAAACAGTCCCATCTACGAGGTACCCTAATAGGCTTCTCCAACGCAAAATGACGGTCTGAACACGATCCCGCATCTCATCGGGATTCTTGTCTACGTAAAAAGAAACCTCCAAAACGAATCCCTCGTGATTCGAAAGAAATCCTGAACCTCTGACGCAATTAGGGGATCAAATTCGGCTTCAGCGATGAAATATTCGTAAGGAAAACATGGTCCAGTCAATGTTACATTCTGACCCCAAAATTTAGTACAGTGTTACTATGAAAGAAAGGTTAGCGATACGATGCTGCATCATTTAAGCTTCCGTCCCACGCTCTTTTACCATATACGCACAATACACTAAAAGCCGTATCGAGTTTGTAAACAAGCTTATCTTATTACCGAATTCTCTTTAATCTAAGACCTTCTCTTATCTCAATAAAAACTCACCCAGGTGATCCAAAAATACTCCTGAACAACCTCTCCGATGGTGTCAACCCATCTCGCGCTCTCATCAAAACATGAACTTTGACCCCATTGAACGACCTAAGCAGTTTCTCGAGCAAATTTCGCCCAAGCTCACTGCTTGCTCCAGTCAACAAAATCTCCCGATTCGCGTACCACTCGTTCAGAGACATGACCGCAACTGTATTAACTATTCTCACATGTATTCGGACAGTAGGTAGTTGCAGTTCAGAGAAGGTGAAAGTCCAACGTATATGTACGGACCCACTACACTCTATCCACTATCTAGCATCACCTATACTGACTGTATCTAGCTAGATATCTATGTATGTGGACTCAAACGGGTGGGGCGAAAGTTTGCACTGACCAAAATGTGAAAAGTGCATTCTCTGGAATATTGCGTGAACTCGTATTTATGTATGTGTGCTTTACAAACTTATGTCAGTGGCAATTTTCACATGGACGTAATTTTAACGGTAGTTGCGGGTATTATATGAGTATGGGAGTAAAAAATGCCCAGGTGAACTTGGCGTTTTGGGAAATTACGTAGGTGTACAGGTCATATCATTTTGGAATATGAGGTGAGAGCGCCTAACTTGACATCACTTGATATCTCAGATGTATGTATAACAGCGCACTGGTTGTACTTGCCATGAAATTTCTCACCGAGTCCTACATCAAGCGGTTTGAAATGATTTACGATAATTTTCGGTTCTTCTAGATCAAAAATACCAGTTCTTGCTGTTTCGACTTATTTTTTATTCATTAGTGAAATTCAAATCAACCCCTTACTTGTTTTTCCACCACATTGTACATAGCCAAAAACTAATACTTGTTATAACCGATAATTGACGCATGGTGAAAATCTGAAGAGATCCTGAAAAATCTTCGGTAACCCCAAGAACACTTCCTTGTAACAATGATGGATACTTCAATCCTGGAATGAATAGAAATAACCCAAAAATTCTTCATTTGGTGGATTTTGAAGTTTTTCGTCACTCTTCAATGAGGTACTGACATTTTTCGAGCCGGTAAAATCTTCTGAGGTCGGGAAAGACTTGAGTTAGCAAACTAATGAGACTTGTCTGAATGAATTCCAAAGTACCTAGACTCGTTCATTCTATCTTCGTTTCACTCAACAAAAGCTTCTGGCAGGATTGAGAAGATCGGATTCGAATCGATCCTGAGCACTTGATACTGGAAAAGATGCAGTGAGCCTATTTTCTCTATCAGATGTGAAAGTTCTCCGTAATATCACGATGCTCAACTTTCCAGGGCTCTTACTGAGGAGACGTGCCTGAGCTCGTTTTGCAGCTTTTCTCGCACATTCTGTCTATTCTGAATTCTATACAGATAAGCTTTCGTACAAGATATGCGAGTAAAATTATCATACTGTAAAAATTTTTTCCGAAAAACTTCAATCAATTCTTTTAAATGATTGCTGATCAATTCAAGGTGCCAGTAAGGGATTCCTCACGGAGTTCACAAAAATGACATTATCTTGGATTATATCTGCTGATAGATGAATCGTTTTGAGAGTTTAGAGTAACTGTTTTGAACTTTCGGAATGGCTGGGTTGGATATATCAATATTCTTTGGAGAACTCATCCTAGTTACACCAAATTGAGCTGAGAAGGACGTAATGAGACCGGATTACACCGAACAAGATCGAACTAGACTCAACTAGACCGAATTAGTCTGCATGAGGCCGAACTAGACCGTACTAAACCTAATTACACCAAACTAGACCATTAATACGGTCTAACTTTTAATACTGTACTGATGTACAGTATCTCCCACCCCTAGACCACCCACCCCATCCCCCATCCCTATCCCTGTTCCTCTCCCTGTCCACATCCACATCCCGCCCCTATCCCTATCACTATGCTTATCTACATGTCCATGTCCCTATCCTTATCCCCGCTGCTATCCCTGTTCCTATTCCTATTACTATCCTCATCCCCATGCCTCTGTCCCTATATCCCTGTCCTTATGCCCATCTCTATCCCTATCCCTGTCTCTGCCAGAGTCCCTGTTTCTAATTACACCGAACTAGATCGAGCTATATCGAACTAGACCGTATGATTACGGTACTTTCCATTCCCAGATCACCCACCTCATCCCCATTCCCATCCATGTTCCTATCCCCATTGCTGTTCCCATCCCCGGACCTATCCTTATCGAGGTCCTTAACCATATACCTATCCATGTTCCCATCCCTATCCTTATCCCTATTCCTGACCCTATCCCAGTTCCTATCCCTGTCTCTGGGCCTGCCTCTATCTCTGTCTCGTCCCTATCCCTGGATCTGTTCCTATTCCTGACCTCATACCTGTCCCTAACCCTAACTCTGTCTTTGTATCTACCTTGTCCCTATCTATATCTCTGCTGCTATCACTACATTGTCTCTATGACTATCCTTGTTCGCTATCCCCATTCTTGTCCCTGTTACTATCCCCATCTCGTTTCTTGTTCTCGCCTCATCGCAGTTTCTATCTCTATCCTTATCCGTATCCCGATTTCTACACCTATTCCTATCCCTGTACCGTCCTCAACCCTACCCCTAGACCTTTTCCTGGTGTGATCCTTATGCCTGTCCCTAACCCTATCCTTGTCCTTGTCCCCATGCTTGTCCCTATCCCTATCTCTAGAGTCGCTCCTACTTCTTAATTGTAATTGTATTGTGATTTGAACTCACGATATTGACATGTCTGTAAATGGCCAAAGCAACTGACTGTGATAGAGTTAGGACTCCCTAGTTACCAAATGTATATGTGTATTCTCCTGAATAATCTAGTCTCCAGGCCTAATTCTAATTCCATTTCATATGTATTTATTTTCGTCCTCTATGATCTATTGTTTTGATGCCAAGACCAAATGTCTTAAAATTTGATTTGGAATGGTGACTATTTTGTGATTCTCTTCCTTTTTTTTCTAGCAACTTAATACTTTTATATCAGCATTTACACAGTGTATTCAAAGTTCGTTCGTGGAACAATAAATTGGCATCTATCTATCTATCTATCCCTGTTCCTGTTTCCTATCCCCCATCTTTATCCCTACCCCGTTCCTATTCCACCTCTGCCTCTACCCCTTTCCCTATTCTTGTCCCTATCCCTATCCCTACTCCTATCCCTATCCGTCCATTCATCCATCCATCCAACACCGCCATCACCACCACTAAGACCACCAGCGACACCAGTGTCATCAGTAACACCAGTAACATGCCAGTAACACCAGTAACATGCCAGTATCACCAGTAACACCAGCACCACCAGCAACACCAACACCACCAACACCACCCACCACCCACCACACACCACCCACCACCCATCATCCACCCACCCATACGGCGGCGACTCATGATATATAACCCCTGGAAGATAGGCAACCCGATAAGAGGATCCGGACGGGAAAAATTTGGCTGGGCGTTTAAATATTATAATATTTTGGACTTTCTCCAATGTATCGTAACATTATTTGCTCGTATCATGAACTTCAGAACGAACTTCAGAACAACGAGAATTGGGAAAAATGTTAAATGAGTTATGAACAAAACTAAGATGAGTATAAAAATCAGGTCTGTTGCCTTTGTATATTGTGTTGGTTAAGGCCATGCGGTAGCCGTGGAAGCTAAATTTTGTTTCAATTATTCTCGAATTCTATTGCAATTTAGGCTCAACGACGAGTTATGTCATTCAAATTATCATCTGACTTGAAAGGCCTATTTCGTCGTTTAGCTCAAATCGCAAAAGAATTCGAGAATACTTGGAACAAAAAGTGTGTATTATAGGTTAGGACGTACCAGACGCTCAGTGGTTTCTACTTTTCCGCAATAAATTAATGATTTGGGCTGAACGTTGAGTTGTCGGGTATAAGTCGGAAAATATAAATCACTAGACAACTCATCTCAAACTTTGTACCATTAAAATTTTCACATAAGTGGTGATCGGAACTTTACGGCCGTGTCGCGCGGCCACCGCACACCCTTGAGGGTGAGGAGGAAGACGATTCGATTGAATGTCATGAAACTGCATAATATGGTTCTACGTGGATCGGGGATAGATGGATTGGAGAGAGGTTGAATATTGGATTGTCAGATGAGATGTATTAGGGAAACTCATGAATGCGCGACTAAATCGTATAGGCGCAATACGGATGTATGGGCTGATTGAGGATGCGCCGTCGTCGTCGTTTCCACTGATTAATTGCGTCATGAAACTGTGAGAAAGCTTAGTGCAGTCGTCAATATTTGATCGGGTCATACATGACGTCTGGTATCGATTGCTCACAAATCCAGATTCCATAGTGAAACCGTCAATAATTTGTTGATTTATGAAAAAATATAGAATTTGCTTCGGGGACAGCTTGATGATACAATTTTTTAATATAATGAGGGTTGAGTGACCAGTCAAATGGGAAAGTTCAGATAATTAATCTTATTATCCCCGTAGTGGCAGGAAAAATCGCAAATTTTATCGGGGACAGAAACGATTTTGACATGAAAGTCACTCGACTAGAAAAAACCAACATGACCATTTTAATCACTTGTTCGTTAACTTTTATTCAGAATTAAACATAAGTCCGGTTCAAATCAAAGCTCAATCAACGTGGATAGATTTGCATAGTTTTCAAAAGTGTGATATGGAGAATCCTGTGGACTTGTAATAAAAAAATTTAAACGGAGCATAGTGTGCCGAGGATACTCCGATTTCCATCTCTGAACTTGCACGATTATAGCTTCAGAGAGGAAATTCCTCTTCGATTCCATAACGAATGATTACCAGACAACTTCCTAGTTCTTCACCTGCATGGATAATCTTTCTCATGAAAGTGCAGAACACTCTAAATCTCTTGGAGGGAAAAAAGCCTTTAGTTAGAGGTTATTTTCCCTCTAAGCTTACAGGTATTTCTGTTGAAGAGAAAATTTACCTCCAACTGAAGGGAAGTTCGGTTTTGCCTCTAAGGTAGAGAGGTAACCTCAAAATTATCGTAGACCAACCAGCGCGTGTTTTATCATTGACACAACTCGTGGAAGATTATTTTATTCTACGGGATACTCGATAATGATCCTCTTTGACGAAATTCACGATTCAATTAATATCAGAGTATTTGGGCGCACCACGACGGGATGATAAACCATATAGGTATGCATGTGACAAGCGTGTTGAAACGCGTTGCGCGACTTACATTACTTACCCCCTTTATTCAATGCCTGCGCTCTTATGGAGCTGGCTATTTCGAAAACTCTTCAACAATATCACTCATTTTGAAGGTAAATACGATGGGCCACAAGAACAATGCCCAAAACACAAGCTTTCTGGGGGTAGCCGATGAGCATGTACGACTTTTGAGCAATTGTTTAAAGACATTCGGAGTGTTCTAGTGGTGAACCTTTTGCTCGGCAACTCAAAGGTCGAGGGTTCGCACCCCGCGTAGGTCAATTTTTTTCGTTTTGACTATTATTACCATTATTACTTTATCATTACAACTCCCAGCTCTATTTTCATTCCATGACTTTCAAGCGTTCCATCCCAATTCACTTAGACAATTTTCGAAAGGATTTCATAAAAATCAGAGAAAAAAATCCACTATGTGTACAACTTTGTAACGCCTATTCAGGTATCATGACCAATAATATATATGTTTTCATCAAGGATCGCAAATTTCTCGTGAAGATCATTATGAGAAATCTCCGACACTTCAACTGGGCATATGATGCCAGATGCAAAAATTTTAATGAATAATTTCATTTGAATCATTTTAAGAAGTGATCGACTAAAATCGAGTTGAATTCGTAAAAAATATCAGAGTGATAATAAAGTAATAATAGTTGAAACGAAGAAGAAAATTTGACTGTTGCGGGGTGCGAACCCTCGACCTTTGGGTTGCCGAGCAAAAGGTTTACCATTAGACCACTCTGAATATCTATAAATAGTGGCTCAAAAGTCGTACATGCTCATCGGCTCCCCCAGAGAGCTTGTGTTTTGGGCATTGTTCTTGTGGCCCATCGTATTTACCTTCAAAATAAGTGATATTGTTGAAGAGTTTTCGAAATAGCCAGCTCCATAAGAGCGCAGGCATTGAATAAAGGGGGTAAGTAATGTAAGTCGCGCAACGCGTTTCAACACGCTTGTCACGTGCATACCTATATGGTTTATCATCCCGTCGTGGTGCGCCCAAATACTCTGATATTGATTGAATCGTGAATTTCGTCAAAGAGGATCATTATCGAGTATCTCGTAGAATAAAATAATCTTCCGCGAGTTGTGTCAATGATAAAACTCGCGTTGGTCTACGATAATTTTGAGGTTACCTCTCTACCTTAGAGGCAAAACCGAACTTCCCTTCAGTTGGAGGTAAATTTTCCCTTCAACAGAAATACCTGTAAGCTTAGAGGGTAAATAACCTCTAACTGAAGGTTTTTTGTCCTCCAAGAGATTTAGAGTGAATGGAACTCAAGAATCATGTAAAATATATTTAATATCTAATAGTTCCAAGATGTAAGTGGTTCAGATCGTAGCGGACTAACAAGGGGAGCACCAACCTTGCGGGTCCTGGATCTCGACAAAAGTTTGGGAATCATCTTGTTTTGGTGAGAAATGAAGGTACCCAAAAGAGTTTCGTCCAATGGGCTTTTCATCCCCAGATTCAGCATTGGAGATTAGCATTGTCAGTATATCCATATGTACGGAATTTTCAACATGGTCCTATATGGACAATAATAATGTCCATAGTCATATCTCTGGACAGGAGGCTCATATTGGACAAAACCCTTTTGGGTACCTTTACTTCTCACCAAAACAAGATTATACCCAAAGTTTCATAAAAATTTAGGACCTGCAAGGTGGGTGTTCTCCTTGTAAGTCAACTTTGGATATGTGCAAAATATTAGCTCGAAAATTCCCCGCATTGGTGGATTCGAATTTTCCCTATGTTGAAAATTCTCCCATCTTCCATATGACGTCTTTGGATTTGAGGAATGATTCCCGAATGGCTTCCATCCATGGTTGCATTGCGAGAGACCGCGGAGTGGAAGTCTCGAAAGTGGACTAACGAGGGACTCCGGAGGGTCCGAGTCATCAAATCTCACCAATTTTTTTCCACAGTTCTATACCACCTAGAATATAAAGAATGCATACAACTCCATCAAACGGGCCTTCTTTTTAGAGCTACAAGCAAAAACTCCAGCATTGTCAGTACATCTGTATATATCACTTCTCAACATGGGCCAATATGGGCAATGCTAATGTTATAGGCTGAAGTTTTAAACAGGAGGCCAATTTGACGGAGTGACTCTGAATTCTTCATAATCTAAGATGGTACGAGACTGTGAAAAAAGTTTGGTGAGATTTGGTGACCCGAAACTCTCTGGTTAGTTCACTCTGATTCTGGACCACTCATCCATTGTGCTACATCCGAAAGTAAACTGTAATTTGTTCTCTGACGTTGAAAAGAGAACCTCCCACATAGGCCTCGGAATTTTCTCCTATTTATCAACGCATCCTCAATTCCTCTACGAGGTTATCCTGCGGGTTTCGAACCACCGGAGCCACCGATAGGCAATTATGAAAATCCACATTGGTGCCGCCCGAGATTCAAATCCCAGCCTTCTTCGTTGGAAGCAAGGGTCTTATCTACGAGGTCATGATCCATCCGAGGATTGATCTATGAGGCAGGATCAATCCTGACAATCTCATCTACAAATATTCTCAATGCCCATAATAGTATATTATGACACTGCACGTAGATGGGTAGTTTTGTACGAAGGACTGTTTATGGCACGAGCGAAGCGAGTGCTATAAGTCCTTCGTAACAAAAATACCCATCTGCACGCAGTCTCATAAGATAATTTATGGCACGAGGATCCAAAAATCATGTTCAAAGTTGCGATTTTTAGGTTAGAGTGCTATAAAAATTTTTATGAGTATTTCTTCCGCTTCAATTTGATGAGATCCAAATCATTTACGTAAACGAGTGATTCTCATTGTCTTGATGTACATGTGATGTTCCAATTCAGAGATTGGTCTTTCTGTACAATTATGAACGTCTAATGAGACAATTTTAAAGAAAAGCACTGTATCACCCAGTTTATTAGAACTTTATAATGACCGTGTAGAAGTTGAGACACTTCAAATGACCGGTTGCAATTTTCAGAGAGCTGATTAATATTTCATCATTAATGCATTGCCGCACGCACGGTACATAGCTCACCACAAATCCGCAATGATCGACCTTACGCAACCTCAATATACTGCGTACAACTACTCGAAAACTCTTGGAAATCATTTATTTTTAGCTTGATAAATCATCCAAAATAAGATAGAAATTTCTCTTCCAATCGCACATCAATTCCTTTTCCTTCCCCTAGTTCATGGCTCTTGGCATGAAGATGATCTCTTATCATCATGAAAAGAGCGCAAGCTGTGATGAAAGTGAAGGATCATTGACTCCATTTTATCTCATTTTATTCTTTCTATTCTTCTTCTTTTTCGAGTCATATTCAGAATTCCTATTCATGGACTCTCTTCTACTTCCCCCATCATAATTGGAATTATTAATTAATTGACTAGTCATCAATGGGATAATTGTATCGTTGACCAAATTGAAAATGATGTGTATAATGTATATCAGTGATTTCGTTGAAAGTGTGATTTTCCGTGTTCCAAGTTCCCCCAAGTTTCTGAGGGTTTGAATATGCATTATAATAATTTTCTGGGGTGTATGCCATTGGTGCGCAACTATGTTGATAGTTTTTGAGTCGGTTTTAACGTCCCCGTAATTTGTAGTACCTCGTAAAGGTCCGAAATGTCAATCCCGTCCCCTGTAGAAAACCTACCTTTGACTCTTGCATTCACTGCAACGCATATTTAGAGTCGAAAAACCCCTATATGTAGCTATGCACTTCGATTCGTAATACTTCAAATAACATATTCCACCACTTTGCGAGTCCAAATTAAACCCTCAGCTCGAACACGGCCATCCGACATTTTGAAGACGGGTTTGCACCTGCTTGCCCCAAAACTGCTTGCACAGCACTTATAAGGTCGGCAAAGTCCCCGATCGTCTATTGAGCCTTTCTAACCAATGAGGTTGATTTCCAGATACCCGAATACACCAAATTCTTGCGCGATATAAACCGGACACTCGAATCTGCACCCAGGTGCACCACATGAACGTATTTTCAGAATGGCATACAAAATTCTCGGTCGATTCCGTCTCCATATTGTGCTCCTCCCCAACGCGCTGGATCGCTTTGTGGAACACATTTTCTTGAAGTATTTGGTTGCATTGGATCAAATCTATGCGAAAAAGAGTCTCCGATTAGTTGGCGAGCCGTGAGAATATTCCTTAGGCGAAATGTCAATTCCGTCCCTTTACGACCCCTTAAACTCGACATATCCTTGTCCGGCTTCAATTTTGAGCTACGTAGCTCTAGGTACTACTTTTTTGTGCCAGAAAGAGTGAAAACTAACTGCAACGACCCATTAAAACTCATCTGGGGCTGAAATAATTTTTTGACCCAAATCACTCCCTACGACGATTTTGGTCCCAAAAAATCACAATTTCGGCGGAATCGCCCATATATGTCTGAGTGTGTAAGTATATAAGTCTTTATGAGACTCTTTCGTATTTTGCATACGGGCGAATAAAAGATTCATTCATTCATTCATACATACATCATCTCGACAGAATACAAATTTTCAAGGAGAATCAAATATAATCTCGCACGTGCTATCTATGCGGAAACTCGATAACAAACTCACTATAAACGATTCGCACGTGACTATCACAGTATAATACCTCCAATTTCAAGCTCCCGCTCAGCAGTAGATCTAAGATTATACATGTTCAATTTGCACCGGTCTGATTAAGAGATTCCCATCTTACAAATCTAATACATTCGAAGCTGGATACCAATTAGAATTTACACTAGACTCAGCACACTATTGTAGACGGATTAAAATTTAAAATTGATCGAAAACGATAAACCTTTGCTCAACTTGCATTCCCGCAAGCTACATTTTATCTCATTTCAGTGAATCTCACAGTAGGAAGGATAGAAATAGAGTACAGAATGTCTCTAGAGCACTGGGAGCAACCTTAAGGTTATCCAAGCATTTGCATGTAAATGAGGTTCGATGGTTGCAGTACCTCTTGGTTCCTTATACACTTTCTCGTGGGAGGACAGAGAGAGAGAATTTCGATTTGCATGAGCTTTCTCGTGGTGCGAATTTCAAAATTGTACCGATTCGACAGTATCTGTTAGTACTGAGATTGAGAACCCAGATAATATAAATGCCACAAGAGAGTTTCAACTAAACATAAATCTCGACCGCGAAAACGTGACATTACAACCTTCGATAGCCAACGTTCTGGTGTGACTCTAAAGTAAGGGTGGAGTTCTGTAGGTAGAATGTAGGGTTGGCTCGGTTTGCTAGCCCGTTTTGCAATTTTGTGGTCGATTGTCATGCAGAGCTGGTGATGTGAGTAGTCCCTCGGTGATGATTTTTGGTCTCAAAAGAGATTTGGTCTGAAGCGTATTGCTATCAGGAGATACTTCGACAAGTTCGAAGGATAAGATTTTCTCTGGTACTGTGTCAGCGGTCTTCTTGTCGACGAAAAAATAATCTCAAAGAATATTTGAATGTTGTACCGGATTATTTAAGATGTCATTTTTCCTATAAATTGGTAATTGGCTCGGGTTCGTGGTAATCAATAACAATATCCTCGTGACTTTTGATTGAAAATTGGTCACATCTTTCGACATTTTCAAGTGATTCTACAATTTTCAATAGCTCAAAATCGTTTATCAAGTCAGTTAACACGATGATTTTTGGATAGAAAGTTTGAACACAGTAAAATTTATGTCTCTGTCGATGAATCCGGAATGCCCTACTGGTGTATGCAAGGAACACAAAAATAAGGTATTCATTCTTAATCCATATTCTCTACACTGGGAGAAATGAATTAGTGAATATATGTTCCTAGAATGCCTGGATTTTTTGTCACGCACGCGAATCCTCAAAAAATATTCCTGAGATGATGAGTTATTGGAAATAGCAAACCCTCGAGTAAAATTAGAGAAGTCTTTCAGATTTGGTACAACTTTGGTGCTGGAAGATATCAGGATTTTTTGCCCAAACAATCAGAGACAAGTGTCGCGAATGCTTCGACTCAGGAGAAGTTTCTGATTCGTTTACAAATGTGTTACATATAAATGTCGGGCAATCACCGATTTCTTCATCTCAGTGTAGGATTCTGACTAAAACTTCTGTCGGGTCAGATCATTAATCTGACTGTAAGGCATGTAATTTTTTGAACACCTTCAAGGAAGAAATAGAGGGATAGAAATATGGATGTTCATCTGGTTCTGGTCGTTAAAGATCTCACTTTATATTGCGCGATCGGTAGACTCATTAGCCTATCTTGCAAGTCTTTGATATGTACTGAAATTGTGGTTCTAAGGATAATTCTAGTCCCCTACATTAATGTGACTTTACTGCCCCTTGAGAATTAGTGCGCATAAAAAATTTCACGAATCACCGGGAAATATGGACTCTGTGAGCCATTCATTAGTCTGGGTCGAAAATGAGCCAATGGAGGTGTAAGAGTCTGACTGAATATTCATTAATGAGCGCAGTAATACCGTAGCAATGAGGTTCATCATTGCAAATTTTCAAATCTTAATTTGTGTAAGCCCAGAACTCGATTTTGCCCTATGAAACTAATCAATTACGTTAGAGATGTTGCATTCCCGTAAAGATACTTCATTTACTCAGCCTTCAAAGGATGCTGTACTTCAGTGAAATAATCTTATGGACCATCCAATCCAACGATGGACAAAATCTGCACAATTGCAAAAATTGCAGTGTACCAGTATGGTGCACTTTTTTCCCGTCTCAAAATCATGCGGTATCACCAGACGATATCAAAACCATAAAGGAGATGTGGAAGACTTAGTTTACGTGAATTAGTACCTTTATCGCATAGATTCAATATTTTTCACTCAATATTATACAAATTCCTCCAATTCTTGATTTGTCTTCATAAGATCGATGGCTGAATATGCCTGTAGCTCGCAACTTTTGACATTCTGTTGGAAAATGAGAATTTCGCTAATACTCACGTAGATATATTCGATATAAGGATGAACCAAAAAAAATCCCTTGTGATCTTATCAAGGAGATTGAATATCTCAGTATCTCAAGAAAAAATTTTTCGGAATCATAATCTCAAATACCAAAGAATCAAGTTCATGGTTTTACAAGTTGGTAGTAATTCCAATACCTAGGCTAATATGTGTCGAATTCAGAATGCCTGAACTTACTCTGCATTACAGTCAATCATTTTTAATGACACGTCAAGACTCTCATCAACTCATCAAAATCAACGAGGCTTATTAAATTCATCGAGAATAGAAGAGAACACAACTCACGATGGAGAAACTTCATCTCAAGTGTACTCTGGCTACTCTATACCTCAGACCTGACAAAATAAAGTTCACCTACCTCACCTTATATGTACAGAGTCACCCCCAAGCGCTACTTGTTTGCTCTCAGTTCGAATGAATATATTCATGCTCCTTTGGTCGTGCCACAAGCTGCATGCTCTTGTTGCGATGTAAGCCCTGCAAAATACGTACTTGGAATATCGCTATACACACGATTATGCTCAAACAGTGTGGCTTGCATAATCGTAAGATGCGATAACTCTATAGTGGTATGGCCTTACCGAGTACATTTTCTCTATACTACACTGTGTCCTTCCTGTATTGTACATAGGTAATTTTGTGTCACCAAGCTTATGCACGAGTTATTGGTGATATCATTTTTTTTTTCACCGATTGTTGGAGATAGTTGACTCTTTGGGCTGAGCACGAGAATGTGAAGAGGTCGTACTACGGGGTGGATCGTTGATGAAAAATGAAGTGAGTATACCGAAATCATAGTCTTGAGTGAAGAATTATTAAAAAATAAAAGGAGATTCGAGGAGTGATCGTAAGGGTGACAAGAGCGACTTGAAATTATGGGTATGGTTTTTGTGGATTCGACAAATGATTCATTTTGAATTTGATCAAAACAATCACTTTGAGATACCCGTAACTTGTCGAAGTCACACGGGATTTTACAGAAGAATTCTTGGAAAGAAGAAACAGAAAATTCACTCCCAGGTAAGGTTTGAACTCGTAATCTCTCGCTTACTGGGTGGTCTGCCTACCAACTACGTGGCTAGGGCGTTTTTATGGTATCCACTCTTAGTAGAGATTCTTCAATATTTTCAGTATTTCTTTATTCACATTCTTATGCCACAAATTTCCATCTATGATCCGAATTCGACAAAAACGGGCATTTTTGCCCCATCTACAAAAATAAAACCTACAATTAGTATCATATTCAAATAGTGCAAAGAATCCATTTAGATTTTCTCGGAAGCCTCCAAGAGCTTTATAGCCCATAAAAGGTCCATTTTATTCCCCTGTTTAGCCTATTTCCAGAAAATCATAGCTCCGACTAGACTCCACTTCCCTAGACGTACATAGGCTCATTTTTCTGTCAAGATTATTAAAAGGAACATCTTCCAAGACCGATACAATTGAGCCTAACAACTTTTAGGAGCTCTTTGCTGAGAGCGGAATTTAGACATTTTTGGGCCTTCTTCAAAATGATCTAGCTCTCACCAGGTCCGTAGTAATTAACTTTCCCCAGTAGTCATTCTAAAGATCTTGAAAGAACCCACAATTTGACCACTGGTGAAATTAGATCATCGGACTTTTCATAGGAGTTACAGTCGTTCAAGCCACCAACCCATCCCTGGTTTTGATTATCGATCGCGTAATGCAGAGTGACGAACGTGGTTGGCAATCCTTTCGTTAGTCTCCTACGTCTCTGAATAAGTCATATTTGATAATCTAGTTTGCGTGTTCTAATACGAACGAACTTTTGTCTCGATAATTTTTTTAATCACAGATCACCATTGAGTAAGAATTGATAGTCATGTCCACTTGCATGCTCGTTAAAAACGCATGTGACCGTGACAAATAGCAGTTGTTGTGAGCAATGACTTGAGTAATTCCGACTGAAAAAGTTTGAATATTCATGCGCTGGGCAGTCCGGATCCGCGACTGTGGTGAAATGTTTCGAGTGAGGTTAGTTCTGTTCATTTTTTAAATTAACATATTCACGCGTTCCAAACTAGTGTCAATCTCAAATCAGCCACTGTGATGAATTATGGTACAACGTATATGTTTTTGTGAGCAGAGAAGTTATTATCGTCTTTTCTCCCAAAAACAACGCGAAAACTAAGTACCCACTTTGCTTGATAGAGATGGATCGTTTCTAAAGGCTACAAGGAAAACGTCTCATTCGAGCGGGTTCGTTGAATCTGCAACTGTAAACTTCTTATATCAAAAATTGTGAGTGCTTTAGTTCACACAGGCTCGAAGACAGTCAAACTCATACGAAGAAATGAGAATTCGGAAAAAGGGCGTAATCTACTCAATTCGATCAACAAAAGAGCGTGAAGACGGTTGCGCTCTTTCGTAAAATCGCAGAAAGGTCGTCACAGCGCTTACGCCCTTTCTATGATTTCGAAGTTCGTAAACACTTCCTTCAAAAGGGGTTCCATGGGTGGTTAGATCATCCCTCAGGGGACTAAAAAAGTGAAGGGCGGAAGAAAGGCCTAACCACCATTACGCCCTCCTTCCACGCAGCCCCTCAATTATTATGGGTGAATATGGATGAAAGTTGATGTGATGAGGTCACGATCTACCGATACCTAATAACTTCGCCTCTTTTTCCGAGTTCTCAGAGAGTAACACAAAGTCAAATTTTCGTGACGTTCTATACTGAACAAATGACACGATCCATATTCGAAGTGGCAACTGTATTCTTGATGATTAGTTTTCGCTCATGAGAGGATTATTCGCGAGTGGTAAAAGGCTTAACGATTATAATTGTGATCAAGAAATTGAATTCTATTTTGTGACTATCGAAATACAGGCAAAACTCCGTATTCACGGTAGTTACGTTCCGGAAAGGCTCCGCGAATACGGAAAATGCGAATACGGAAACAGTGCTCTTATGGGATTTGGAGGGGTTACGTTCGGCTAATCCAAAATTTGCTATGCTGATTTCATCCATGCCCGAAAATAAAGAACTAGAGGTAAATGAGTAAATCAATAGCAAATTATTTATCTATCGTATCAAAATAACTAGTCAACGAAGGTTGTTTGGCTCGACAGAGGATGTCTTTATGAATTTCTCGGTAGCAAGACAGCGCCATTTGACATTCGTGCTTGAATTTCGAACTTCTCGTCAAAATTGGGTCGTGCTCCATAGCCTCTTCAATGGCCTCTTGTATGAGTCTGATGATTTTAACGATCGACTTTGAGCCCGAAGTTGGTTCGGGAACACTTGCAGATTCTTCTGTATTTTTTGGACGGTTCAATATCTCTTCAATCTCATCGACAGACAGGCTTTCTCGTGTAGGATTTACGAGTGAAGAAACCTCATCTTGAGTGATGTCGTCGAAACCCTCTCCCCCAACGGTCTGAGCAGGAACTGTGACTTCTTGAATAACATCTGACGCAGGTGGCTCGGAAATTTCTCCAACTTTCTCTGGCAACAACTTTTTCCAGCTTTTGTTGATAGTGGATGCTGGCACTTCTTGCCAAGCTTCATCAACAATTCCAACCGAGTCCAGAATCGAGAATTTCTTCCAAAATGTTGTCACTGCTTTTTTGGGATCTTGTTCCATAGATTGGGCACGATTGACAACTTCCAACATCTCCTTCAACACTCGCTTAAGATAGCAGGACTTGAATGTAGTGAGGACTGTTTGATCCATGGGCTGTATCAAAAAGGTTGTGTTCGGTGGCAAGAAGATAACACTCACATCTGGGTGTAGAGACATCAAACTCTCAGGATGAACCAGAGCATTGTCTATTTGATGCAGAGCCTTAGAAGCGAGATCTGTTTCGCAAGGAAATCTTTGACCTGTGGCACAAAAGACTGCAGGAACGACTCTTCGAAAATCTTTGCCGTGACCCATGCGCTCTTATTAGACTTCCAAACTACTGGTAAATGTGCTTTCACTTCACCTCTTAGCGCCCTAGGAGTTTCTGAACGATACACTAACATCGACTTGCACTTACAAGTGCCCAAGACGTAGGAAATCCTACATGAGCACGAATCTCGCGATTGGAACTTTATGAAAAATTGTACTGTTAATCACTATTCCTGGATGATAAACTTAACCAAAAATCATGAATAAGCGAATTTTAGGGTCCGAATAAGGGAAACGGGTAGCAATCCCCAAATCGCGAATAAGCGAATTCGCGAATACCGAATCCACGAATACGGAGTTTTGTCTGTAACTGAGATGAGAATAGGTGAGGATTGAACTAACTGAATGATTTCTATGCAGGTTTTACAGTCTCATACTCATCATTCACTATTCATCGAGAATCACTGCAGAAGTACCGACGATAAAACTATCTTCGGGTTATGAGATCCCTAGCATTGCTTTTTTCGAATGGCTGGTGAGTCAGAATTTTGGATTTATCAA
This sequence comes from Eretmocerus hayati, assembly GCA_029851415.1. Lineage (NCBI taxonomy): Eukaryota > Metazoa > Arthropoda > Insecta > Hymenoptera > Aphelinidae > Eretmocerus > Eretmocerus hayati. The sequence continues at coordinate 18,914,194 of CM056743.1, forward strand.
TATATGTATCGAAGAATTCGCTGATCAGTATCATAGACTGTATTGAAAGTCATCCAATCTATGCACCTTCTGCGCCTTGCATGGTTGCAATAATGCAACTTTTGATGAAATTCTTTGAAATCGAGACGAGAGATAAGGAAGATTTCGACTCTACGTTAATGCTATGCGTGTTCCGCCATTCCATCCATGTTGAATAACACCCAGCACCCATTGTGTTGGACCCATTCACTTTCCCGTCCATTCCAATACTAATAATTGAACCCACAGTTTCTGAGACTAGTTCTTCAAAATTCATCCAAGAAACTCGAAAAATCCTGTGGAACTTCTATGAAATGAGGAAAAAATGCGTGACCGTAAATCAGGATTGCGTGACGAATCATGATAGCGAAGATGATAAGAAAAGCAAAGATCAAGATACGAGTTTTACTATGTATCTCCATCGAGTTTCCGTCGAGACAATACGGTCTAATAGTTTGAAATAAATATCCTATCGTACGGAGAACGCATCAGGGAATAGTATTAAGGCGATGTGGTCACCGTGCACCGTGACCATGGAATTTGAAAATACAACTAACATAAAAACTTTCATGATTCGAAGTGTGGGGCGAAAGGCCGTATCCTTCTCATTATCTAACTTTGATTTGACTTCTCCTGGTTTACCCCAAATCGCGAGGAATTTGGAGGAGCATACGGACAACTTGTCCGCGGGAATCTCCCAATTCATAATATGGGGAAATTTTCATTCACATTTTCCTCCAATTCTTTTGAGATTTAGTCTCAATAACGAGAGGACGAATTCAAGGTAGATGATAACAGTTATTTGTCCACTCTTCGTTTAGCTTGAATAGCAAGAGAATTGAAGAAAAATGGGAATGATCCTCAGCTTGCATGGTGACCGCATCGTCTTAATTGTTAATGAACTCATTACGTAACCATGTTACGTAATGAGTTTATATCAAATATGATTTTCTATACATAGTTTGTACTTCCTATTATGACCTGTGATATTGTCACGAGATTTAAGACTGAAGAAATCCTGTATCCTCACCCAATGTATTAGGAGTTTTGTAAAATGACAAATAAAGATTATTCGAAATTGAAATTCTAGTATATTTCGTACTGTCTGATTCCCCTCTCGACCTTTGATTCTCATTTCACTTTAGATTGAGCCAAATGATTTGGAAGATACTGCAATTGCTGCATCCGAAATTGGCTACACACATTTCGCGATGAATGTCATCCTGGCTGGTGAGAAAACTATTGGTCGGGCTTTAACGAAAATTTTCCAGGGAGGAGTAAAACGAGAGGATGTGTTCATTACGGATACGGTGAGATCTAGTTAGATATCTAATTCACAGTGCATGTGAAATTTGAAATGGAATCTCGACCATCGATACCGAGAAGTTCTCACATGGAATTTTGAAGGACAGACGCCACCATTTGGTAACCGAGCAGCGGATGTAGAAAAATACCTGAAGTTCTCATTGAAAAATATAGGCTTGGATTACTTTGACATGTACGTATTTGGAGAGCCTTGGTCTGCACTGAGAGATCCTACAAAAGATTTATCTCATAACGATTTCATATTCAATGCCAATGGCACGATTGCTTTGGATTTTGATGCCGATCACATCACAATCTGGAAGGTACGCTCTAATGCCCAAGGATTTATAGATCACATAAGTTTACCCGCAGGTGAAGAATATTTATTTGTATGCGTAGGCACTAGAAAATCAAGTGAAGGCTGGATTGGTGAGATCTATCGGTCTGCTGAACTTCAACGAAAGACAAGTTCTGAGATTGATTAATAACAGCGAAATTAAACCCAGCTTCGTGGCGGTAACTACATGTTCATCTCCAATTCATTTCAATTCTCCTCGATGATGAATTTAGGTAGTAGCAAAAGAGATTTCTTAGACAAGCATGCTTACTAAAGTGAGATTGGTGTCCCACCCTCAGTCAAAATCATGATACCAGAATCTACAATTTCACAGATCAGCTACAGACCCACAGTCACATAATATGATGTAGAATCTTCAACTTCACGAAAAAATCTATCGATTCATGGGTCCATAAAGTTATTCCCAGATTTTTTTGTACTGAAACTTCAAGTTGAAAATCGAACATTCAAAAGTTCTTCCAGCGGATCACCTGTAATTTCGATGGGAGATGTTTGATCGCGAAAATTTCCGAGGGATCCTGTAGATCAGTAAAAATCTACGAGGATGTCATTTGAAGTCTTTCTCTGCGACCTCTTTGGTCCAAGCGACGAAGTTCGGGGGAGGGGGGAACTATTCAGTACATGGCCGTTTATGGAGATGTTGATGGATCACGCCCAACTCCCTCTACTCAGGCTATGTTCTGCCATCGATA